>OX336400.1:86108645-86810441 GCA_946902985.2 Meconema thalassinum | reverse complement strand
TGTGTGAAATGTGAAATTGAACAAATGGCTATCATTATTTAAAAAAAAAAAAGAACATGGCGCTCTATGGTTAAAGTGTGAATCAAACCCTCTCTACTTATTTGGACCACCGAGACTGAGTAGACTAGTTTTAGTTGTCATACCACTTTTAAAAGTTTGTGTTAAATCTAGGAATTGAATCCAAGAGCTTGTAGGGGGGATCCAAGGTTGTAATATGTTAAACAGATAGCCTTGAATGTAGGGTGTGGTAGCTATATAGAGATGAGACGTTTCGCTCGGGGCAGGGAGGCATGGAGATCTGCATCAAACTAGTCAAAAGACTGACGACTCAAAAACAACAACATGTAGAGCTCACCAAAATAATGTTGTGTAACGGTAAATGTTAGTCAACGAACAGTAATGCATTACTAAAACCCATGACACGATACCTAAGAGCTTTTCTAAAATTATTTTAAAATGCCTTTAACCCTATATTAAACACCCAGTTCACAAGACTCATAACTGCAATGTTATGGTCAACAAAACAAAATCTATATTTCAAAACAAACAAGTGGTTTAGTCAATGTATACTGGAAAAAGTTTTATAAACACTCAAGTCCACAAAAATAATTAAATTAGTAACTGTCAGGTTGACCGAGTGGTTATGGTGTTTGACTTAAGTTCAAATTTTCTGTACAAGAAAGCAAGGGTTCGAATACCTTACCTGATATAACTATTGCCTCAACATGACTTGACCACACTGTATTATTGTGTACTCGGTACACAAACCATAGATAGAGTGTATTGTTAAGGTCACTCTCTTTGCGAACATAGTCAGAGACTGTTGATGGTTAACAATTGCATTAATAGTGGGACATAGGGATAGCAATTAAGAAAAACAGACAATTCCCAACACTTTTTTATTTATTTATTTAATGTAAGTACTTGTACAATAGTTATATACAAACTACAACTCTCTTTTGTCTATTACTATCTAGTCCTTTTCGATCCACTTGCATAACAAGGCAGATGACTTTGTAGTTCAACCCCTTAAAACAACAACAACACTACCTCTTGCATAGTCTGTGATGTTGATGACTCTTGAGGCGTGGAAGATGGATACAACATAACTTTTACAACAGGGGTTAAACGTTGCTCAACAATCAATGCACTATTTTGAGTAGCAACATCTTTCTCTTGTACTAACTTATTAGCATTCTGATGATTTTTTGCCAACACCATCAGTGTTTTGTCTGGAGCACTACATTGATGATCACTCACACTTAAAACCACAACCATTTCTACTTTTCATATTGCCTCGACATCTTGTTGACCTCTGTTTTGAGCATCGCCAGAATATTATTCCTTTTACATTTTATCGTCTATAGTTATATGAGTAGCCTTTATAGAGTACACGTTGTTTACCTCTGTTAGTTGTAATAAGTTCCATAGTAGTAACTAACCTGTTAGTATGATTTGCACACTACAAAGGTTATCTCTGTTCTGGTAATAGAATTATTTAGCGTTGGCTTTTATATTTAATATGTACAGTTAAAAGTGATAGAAAAGTGGTAGAAACGTGGTAGCAAAGTGGTAGACAAGTGGTAGACAATTGGTAACATAGTGGTAGAAAAGTGGTAGCAAAGTGATAGCAAAGTGGTAGAAAAGTGGTAGAAAAGTGGTAGAAAAGTAGTAGCAAAGTGGTAGCAAAGTGGTAGCAAAGTGGTAGAAAAGTGGTAGCAAACTAGAAAAGTGGTAGAAAAGTGGTAGAAAAGTAGTAGAAAAGCGGTAGCAAAGTGGTAGAAAAGTGGTAGCAAACTAGAAAGGTGGTAGCAAAGTGGTAGAAAATATTACATGTATTGTTAAGAAATAGTTTAAGCGGTTACATGGATTCATTACACTATAATTTTAGCATCACGAAGCTCATTTTCTATATCCAAAAGTTCTTCCTCATATTTAGTATGACCAGCCTGTTTACAGGTATGCAAGTACTGAAGCCGCTGGATTAGCTTATTGGGATTGTTCCAGTAAACAAATTTAACAAATGATTTTTTTGGGTGTAAACCATTATCATCATCATCATCATCATTATCATCATAATCATCATCATCATCATGGTTATCATCATCAATATAATTATCATCAATATAATCATCATCACTATTACTATCTAATCCTTTTTGTTCATCTTGCAATGCAACAATCTTTGGCATAGTTTGTGTTGTCTTTGATAGTGTTAGAGGTTTCTTAGACGTTAACGACTGTCCTAACATGTCTTTTTCAGGAGATAATAAATGCTCTTTAACAACCAAAGCACTATCTTGAGCCACACTATTTTTTTCTTGGTCTTGCTTTTTTACCTTGGTTAGAGTATTTTGTCCATTTAAATGAGTATTATTTTGAGATTTACAATGATGATCGATTGAAATAAGTATGTTGGAGCCTTTTGTCTTAATCATTCCTCGACACTTTTTAGATCGTTGTTTCGAACAGCACCAAATAACAGTTCCATTTTTATTAGTTCGTTTTACAATATATGCATATCCTTATAGTAAGCACATGGCTTACCATAGCTAGTCGTTGATACTTCCATGTCAACTGTTCAGCATAAACTAATCTCTAGTAAAGTTAACTCGATAATAAAAATGATTGTTTGTAGTATGTGCAGTTTAAAGTAAGAGCAAAAGTGAGAATCAAATGGTATAAAAGTGTTAGCAAAGTGGTGGAAGAGTGGTAGCAGTTTATAGTAGTCATGATCTTTTTTACTAGAATGTGATTTGAGTAAATGTAATTTCTAATCCTTAGCAGTGAGTAGTCAGTTAGTCTTGGTTCAGACAAGCGTAAACAGTTCTCCAATGAATCAGAGATCAAGATTTTCATTATGAAACAGTTGTGTAACCAATTAGGTATCGGTACTTGATAGCTTCACACATGAACAAAAATTCCAACATATCTGACTTGAATTACATGATTTGAAAGTTGACAAAGAATATCCAATCAACCATTGTACTTACAATGTCAAACACACAAAGACAAAATCAGCATGAAATTTTAAGTTACAGGAAAATTCTATGAAATAGACTATGCAGGAAATTTGGAAATACACATCAAAAGTTTGCAAAACCATCCTTCTAGCATATATAAATTTTCGACATGGAAAGTGTGCACTGCTCCTAACATTAAACCAATTTATCAATAACACAAGTCAACAATCAAAACATTTTGTGTTGAGTCTATCATTTAATGCATATATTCTGTCTACATTGAACAGTAACAAAAAACGCCATTCATAATTAATTAAGTTTGCTTTAATTCTTTATGTAATGATATATACATATTTAAAGTTTTGGCTGACTGTTCAGGGTGAATCGGCTTTGAACACATAAGAGAGGGAATATTTTAAGACTTAACCTCAGCTCACCTAACATAACCTAAATTTACCTAACCTTACCTTGTCATATAGGTAAGAAACGGGTCAAGCTATGCTTTCGACTACCGAGTTTCAGCTACTTTTCAAGGTTACTCTCCCGAACATTGCCGGAGACTGCTGATAAATACTTATATTCTCACGGCAGCGGCGCGCAACGACTTACATGACGCGCTCCCCCCCTTTTCATTGATCCCTGTTGATTTGTCCCTTTGGACTGGTCCCTGTTGACTAGCCCCTTTTGGACGGGCCCTTTTTGAATGGAGTCATTTTTGACGGGTCCCTGTGGACAGGTCCTTTTGGCTGATCCCTTTGGACCGGACCCTTTGACATAATTTGGATAATTGCATGGGCCAGTCCATAGGTTATCCAATTATCCAAATTATGTCAAAGGGTCCGGTCCAAAGGGATCAGCCAAAAGGACCTGTCCACAGGGACCCGTCAAAAATGACTCCATTCAAAAAGGGCCCGTCCAAAAGGGGCTAGTCAACAGGGACCAGTCCAAAGGGACAAATCAACAGGGATCAATGAAAAGGGGGGGAGCGCGTCATGTAAGTCGTTGCGCGCCGCTGCCGTGAGAATATAAGTATTTATCAGCAGTCTCCGGCAATGTTCGGGAGAGTAACCTTGAAAAGTAGCTGAAACTCGGTAGTCGAAAGCATAGCTTGACCCGTTTCTTACCTATATGACAAGGTAAGGTTAGGTAAATTTAGGTTATGTTAGGTGAGCTGAGGTTAAGTCTTAAAATATTCCCTCTCTTATGTGTTCAAAGCCGATTCACCCTGAACAGTCAGCCAAAACTTTAAATATGTATATATCATTACATAAAGAATTAAAGCAAACTTAATTAATTATGAATGGCGTTTTTTGTTACTGTTCAATGTAGACAGAATATATGCATTAAATGATAGACTCAACACAAAATGTTTTGATTGTTGACTTGTGTTATTGATAAATTGGTTTAATGTTAGGAGCAGTGCACACTTTCCATGTCGAAAATTTATATATGCTAGAAGGATGGTTTTGCAAACTTTTGATGTGTATTTCCAAATTTCCTGCATAGTCTATTTCATAGAATTTTCCTGTAACTTAAAATTTCATGCTGATTTTGTCTTTGTGTGTTTGACATTGTAAGTACAATGGTTGATTGGATATTCTTTGTCAACTTTCAAATCATGTAATTCAAGTCAGATATGTTGGAATTTTTGTTCATGTGTGAAGCTATCAAGTACCGATACCTAATTGGTTACACAACTGTTTCATAATGAAAATCTTGATCTCTGATTCATTGGAGAACTGTTTACGCTTGTCTGAACCAAGACTAACTGACTACTCACTGCTAAGGATTAGAAATTACATTTACTCAAATCACATTCTAGTAAAAAAGATCATGACTACTATAAACTGCTACCACTCTTCCACCACTTTGCTAACACTTTTATACCATTTGATTCTCACTTTTGCTCTTACTTTAAACTGCACATACTACAAACAATCAATTTTATTATCGAGTTAACTTTACTAGAGATTAGTTTATGCTGAACAGTTGACATGGAAGTATCAACGACTAGCTATGGTAAGCCATGTGCTTACTATAAAGGATATGCATATATTGTAAAACGAACTAATAAAAATGGAACTGTTATTTGGTGCTGTTCGAAACAACGATCTAAAAAGTGTCGAGGAATGATTAAGACAAAAGGCTCCAACATACTTATTTCAATCGATCATCATTGTAAATCTCAAAATAATACTCATTTAAATGGACAAAATACTCTAACCAAGGTAAAAAAGCAAGACCAAGAAAAAAATAGTGTGGCTCAAGATAGTGCTTTGGTTGTTAAAGAGCATTTATTATCTCCTGAAAAAGACATGTTAGGACAGTCGTTAACGTCTAAGAAACCTCTAACACTATCAAAGACAACACAAACTATGCCAAAGATTGTTGCATTGCAAGATGAACAAAAAGGATTAGATAGTAATAGTGATGATGATTATATTGATGATAATTATATTGATGATGATAACCATGATGATGATGATGATTATGATGATAATGATGATGATGATGATGATAATGGTTTACACCCAAAAAAATCATTTGTTAAATTTGTTTACTGGAACAATCCCAATAAGCTAATCCAGCGGCTTCAGTACTTGCATACCTGTAAACAGGCTGGTCATACTAAATATGAGGAAGAACTTTTGGATATAGAAAATGAGCTTCGTGATGCTAAAATTATAGTGTAATGAATCCATGTAACCGCTTAAACTATTTCTTAACAATACATGTAATATTTTCTACCACTTTGCTACCACCTTTCTAGTTTGCTACCACTTTTCTACCACTTTGCTACCGCTTTTCTACTACTTTTCTACCACTTTTCTACCACTTTTCTAGTTTGCTACCACTTTTCTACCACTTTGCTACCACTTTGCTACCACTTTGCTACTACTTTTCTACCACTTTTCTACCACTTTTCTACCACTTTGCTATCACTTTGCTACCACTTTTCTACCACTATGTTACCAATTGTCTACCACTTGTCTACCACTTTGCTACCACGTTTCTACCACTTTTCTATCACTTTTAACTGTACATATTAAATATAAAAGCCAACGCTAAATAATTCTATTACCAGAACAGAGATAACCTTTGTAGTGTGCAAATCATACTAACAGGTTAGTTACTACTATGGAACTTATTACAACTAACAGAGGTAAACAACGTGTACTCTATAAAGGCTACTCATATAACTATAGACGATAAAATGTAAAAGGAATAATATTCTGGCGATGCTCAAAACAGAGGTCAACAAGATGTCGAGGCAATATGAAAAGTAGAAATGGTGTGGTTTTAAGTGTGAGTGATCATCAATGTAGTGCTCCAGACAAAACACTGATGGTGTTGGCAAAAAATCATCAGAATGCTAATAAGTTAGTACAAGAGAAAGATGTTGCTACTCAAAATAGTGCATTGATTGTTGAGCAACGTTTAACCCCTGTTGTAAAAGTTATGTTGTATCCATCTTCCACGCCTCAAGAGTCATCAACATCACAGACTATGCAAGAGGTAGTGTTGTTGTTGTTTTAAGGGGCTGAACTACAAAGTCATCTGCCTTGTTATGCAAGTGGATCGAAAAGGACTAGATAGTAATAGACAAAAGAGAGTTGTAGTTTGTATATAACTATTGTACAAGTACTTACATTAAATAAATAAATAAAAAAGTGTATGGGAATTGTCTGTTTTTCTTAATTGCTATCCCTATGTCCCACTATTAATGCAATTGTTAACCATCAACAGTCTCTGACTATGTTCGCAAAGAGAGTGACCTTAAACAATACACTCTATCTATGGTTTGTGTACCGAGTACACAATAATACAGTGTGGTCAAGTCATGTTGAGGCAATAGTTATATCAGGTAAGGTATTCGAACCCTTGCTTTCTTGTACAGAAAATTTGAACTTAAGTCAAACACCATAACCACTCGGTCAACCTGACAGTTACTAATTTAATTATTTTTGTGGACTTGAGTGTTTATAAAACTTTTTCCAGTATACATTGACTAAACCACTTGTTTGTTTTGAAATATAGATTTTGTTTTGTTTGACCATAACATTGCAGTTATGAGTCTTGTGAACTGGGTGTTTAATATAGGGTTAAAGGCATTTTAAAATAATTTTAGAAAAGCTCTTAGGTATCGTGTCATGGGTTTTAGTAATGCATTACTGTTCGTTGACTAACATTTACCGTTACACAACATTATTTTGGTGAGCTCTACATGTTGTTGTTTGAGTCGTCAGTCTTTTGACTGGTTTGATGCAGATCTCCATGCCTCCCTGCCCCGAGCGAAACGTCTCATCTCTATATAGCTACCACACCCTACATTCAAGGCTATCTGTTTAACATATTACAACCTTGGATCCCCCCTACAAGCTCTTGGATTCAATTCCTAGATTTAACACAAACTTTTAAAAGTGGTATGACAACTAAAACTAGTCTACTCAGTCTCGGTGGTCCAAATAAGTAGAGAGGGTTTGATTCACACTTTAACCATAGAGCGCCATGTTCTTTTTTTTTTTAAATAATGATAGCCATTTGTTCAATTTCACATTTCACACATTGCAATTTGTCAATTTTCCATTTGCATTTTTTAAAATGACAGTTTGATGTTTTTCAATTTCATGATATGGAAACATGGATTTTTCCATTTTCATATTTACACATTTGTCAATTTCCCATTTGCATATATTTTCTTAAATGTCCGTTTAAGGTTTTTAAATTTTGTCTATATGGAAACATGGATTTTCCAATTTGCTGTTTACAAATTTTGTGTATGTTGAAAAAAATCGATATTTCCAAAACAAGATTTTTTATTTTTCATTTTATGATTTTGTAAATGATTTTAATGTGAGTGCTTGACCATGGATTTTCCATTTTGCTGTTTACAAATTTTTTATATATTTATTTTGTGTATGTTGAAAAACGATATTTTCAAAACAAGATTTTTTATTTTTCATTTTATGATTTTGTAAATGATCTTAATGTGAGTGCTTGACCATGGCAATAATACAGTCTATCTATGTGTTAGCGAAACCATAGAGTCTTATTACTACTGCAAGTAAGAATGTTTTACAAAATAACGACTATCTACCACTGCATTTGAAAACCAAACAATTAAAGTTCAATCGCAATCGAATGAATGGTATATGAACGCAAACGGAACTTTTTTGAATCGACTCGTGCGCCGTAACTCATTTGTAGAAACTACTCGCGCGCTACCTATTGTAAAATAAATGTCTATTCCAAAATGGCCTTTGTTGAACCTGTGCGTCGCAAGTCTGGCCCACTAGTTACCAAGGCCTTTCAACATATTATCCAACACTCCAAACGTCAACCTCAACTGCTACAAACTGACCAGGGGAAAGAATTTTTCAACAAGGATTTCTCCAGTTTTCTCAAATCTAAGGATATTCACCATTACACCACGTACAGCAACCTCAAAGCCAGTGTGATCGAACGGTTCAACCGAACATTGAAAACCCATATGTGGAAAGCGTTAACCACTCAGGACACGTATCGCCGGTTGGACATGTTACCTGAGCTAGTGTCACGTTACAATGACACCAAACATAGAACGATTGGGACCAAGCCACGCCTCGTGACTAAAAATATTCAGCGATTGGCTAAACTGTTTAACCCCATAAAAGCAGCCGATCCTAAACGTCACCGACTGAACATTGGGGATTTTGTTCGTGTGAGCAAATTTAAGTCTGCCTTCAATAAGGGCTACACGCCTCAGTGGGGGACTGAACTATTTCGAATTCGTCGAGTCAACTTGGACACTCCAGTCACCTATTTACTCGAGGACCTCAACCATCAACCCATAAAAGGTAGATTTTATCTCCATGAACTTCAGAAAACAGCATTTCCTCAGCATTACCTTGTGGAAAAAGTGTTGAAACAAAAAGGAAATAAACTCTACGTCAAATGGTTAGGGTTTAACTCTACGTTTAATTCTTGGATCAATAAATTACATGTTGTGTGAACCTGTGTACTTTTTATTTATTCACACATGTTGTACACCACCTATAGCTCTATGTGTACAGCGCTCCGCGCTTCATGCATGTTCATACATGTTTGTCTTTCCCTTTCCTCCTGTGTTCTCTCATACATCACCCCCTCCCCTCTCCCTCCCTTCACCTCCCACCACTGCTGTTTGCAGCTCTTGCCTATCTATTGGTTGTGACATCATTCCCACAAGTTGCATCATACTTTTTACTGATTCAGCGATTCCCACGCTTTGAACATTCTCTTATCGTGCACGTGGACAGATAACACCCAAGCGAACACTTGTGCCGGATCAAATTTCACCTGAACTTGCATTTTGTCACGTACGCAGCAAAACAGAATGTAACTTGTTAACAGTTATCGCGCATGTAGATAGATAACGTCCCAAGCGAACACCTGCGGTAGATCAAATTTCACGTCAACTTGCATTTTGTCACGTACGAAGCAAGACAGGATGTCACTGGTTTAGCCTACATCTGGTTTCACACATGTGTGCACGCCTTTCGCACTTCCCTGCCACCACGATGATCATTTTTCCATTGCACCTGTTGTCAAATCAGATCAACGCCTTCCAATAATCTCAAATGACCTTCACCTCCTGTAAGTTTGTTTTTCTGTACTCGCTTCGACCAACATAGAACCCAGTTCTCATCACCGTTTACACGTTAAAGGTAAAAAGTGTGAAAAAAACCGCACCCTCGCTCTGTCATAAACCGACCCGTCGAAATAGCGATTGATCTATTGAACACAGCCACCGTGGTCAGCGACAGGTTCGTTGAAACACACACACCCAGCCGTATCGTCTCTCTCAACCACCACGCTTCATAAACATTATAAACAGGTAACAGTAAAGAATTTTTTTCTCAACATGTATGGCGTTAGGCCCTTTGTGAATTTTTTTTTTGGAAAAAATATCTACCACATTTGAAAGGGGGCGTTAGCCCGAGTCCTAGGACACCTCGTACACGTCTCTAGCGTTATTGGTTCGTGAGATATCGGCAAAAATCACAAAAAACACGTGTTTACCCCAAAATCGCGTTTCCAATTTTTTTAAAAATATAACGTGTAGTCCATAGCAAAGAGGACGTCAGCCCGAGTCCTTGGACCCCTCGTTCATGCCTCTAGCATGATTGGTTCGCGAGATATAGCAAAAAGTTCAAAATCACGGTTTTACAACAAAAAATTCTGTTTCCCTCATTCTCAAAAACTTTAACCTATTACCAAAATACACAGGGTTTCGAGACAAGCCATTTGACACGTCATAGGACCAAATCCGACCATGCATTCGTGAAATATCAGAAAAAGTCTAAAATCATGGTTTTACCCCAAAAAAGCCTGTTTCCCTCATTCTCAAAACTCTAACCTATTAATAACATGTATAGGGCTTCGAGACAAGCGATTTGACACGTCACACGTCCAAATCCGACCTTGCGTTTGAGACATATCGGCAAACTTCGTAGGAAAGTAGGCGACTATCTGATTCTCTCCTCACCACCAAAACCTCTTCTTATCAATCATTTTTTTCAAAGAGCTCGCCCTCTTACAAAAATCCCCAGTGCGCATGCGTAAAAAACAAAAACAAAAATGTTCATCCATAGCGGCAGCCAGAAAAACGCATGCACTATATGAGCAACCACGTTTAAGTTCATTTTAGCAGCGCAGCTTATACATGTCACATTTGGAAAGAGACTTTCACTAAAAAATTACAATTTCACCCCCTAGTAGGGGTAGGTTTTATTTAGGGGTTGAAATGAGTAGTCCGTTGTAAAGAGGGCGTTAGCCCGAGTCCAACGACACCTCATTTGTCAAAATCGGACCATGGGTTGACGAGATATTGGCTTTGCCCCTGAATGTATTGCGGGTTAGTATGTGACGTCAGAGGGAGAGGTGGTGGGGGGAGTTAGAAACCGCCTTACCCCCCTACTTGTGAGTCAATGAACCTCAACCATATCCGGTCGATTAGATTAGCTGTTTGCATTTTCTACCGATACCAGCGCTAGTGTGAGTCAATGAAACTCAACCATATCCGGTCGATTAGATTAGCAGTTTGCATTTTCTACCGATACGAGCGCTAGTGTGAATAATTGCAACGTTTCACTTAACTGCAGTCAATTTTGGTAAAAAATGTACAATTCTTTTTTATTGGTAGGTTTTTAGGTTTAGACATTCCTTTACAATTAGATAGTTTTGTTTTACTTTAAAACCATCTCTAAGTGGTTGTAATCTGCATTTAAATGTCCATTTCACTTTGTGCCACACCCACTTTTATGTTTACTACAATGATGTCCAAACTTTATCAAATAAAATTGATTGATGGGAATATCCTTATTTTTATGTAGGCATCTCATTCCTGTTCTGTGTTTTTCATATGTTTTCTCCGTGCTGGTTGTGTTTGGTACGACATATGGATAGCATATGGTCACAACATTCGTTTATAATGGGTCGATCACAGTGATTCTTCAAGATACGTAAGGGAGGGCCTGGTCGGAGAAATATATTTCTTCCGAGGACAATGTGGAATGAATAAATAATGCTGACAATACTCCAGTTGCTGTGTATAATAAATGTGAAGGAAATGTAAGTAATTTTAGGTTAGGTGACAATATTTCTCCAACAACTTATGGTAACAATGAACAACATTCACACACAAAAGGCTAAAAAGGAGTTGGAATTGTTGAAGAAAAATTCTATACAGCATGCCAGGCAGTTGAAAACGCAATGGAAGATGTAGAAAATGATGCTAATCCAGTATATGGAGCAGGAATGTTTTGAGGTCAGTACAACATCATGTAAAACTTCAATGGCCATTTTCTCCAATACATAATTTTTTAGATATGTGTACATTTTTCTCAGGATCATATAAAGGCAGTGCCTTGATAGTTTCGCAACATATTGTACTAATACCATACCATCTATGGACATTTTAGCAAGGCTCTAGATTGTACTAGAAGGTATTTGTGAAACCAGACACAAATAAAAGAATTAAAAAAGATACCATAATGAAATTATTCTTAATATATAAATTATAACAATCCTCGTTCTAAAAATATGTCAGCATGTATCAGAAGGTCTCATACACATCCCATATAAATTTCATATGTTTATTGTAAATGTTCCTGAGAAAAATTGGCAACAATCAACCATATTTAACATTGTAGACATACGGACTACAGTCTCCCCTTAAGCCCTTCCGATGTAAAGATTTTTCAAAAAATTAAAAAATGCCTGAGAGTATTGAATCAAGGAATGCATTAAAGAAAAATATGTAAATAAATTAATTTTGGCTAAGATATGAATAAAAAAACAATAAAGAAACAAGCGCTTTTTGGCTGTTTTTTTCGGAACTGCATTTAGGCTGGAAGTGATTTTCAAAATTTTGTTTTTCAGTTTAATGGAGCTCTCAAGGACTCACAAATTCAAACCTTTCGGGCATTTCAAAGTTTGGATAAAATAGCTTAATTTTACGTTTTTGCAAAGTTGGGGACCCCTACTTTATCTGCTAAGAATTTTTCCAAAAATAACACGTCGTTACGTGAAGAACTATACAGCCTATTTTCATATATCCTACTTATGTTAATTGCCTCTATCAACATACTAAATTTCAGTTTGATTGCTGTAATAGATTCGTAGATATTGAGAACCGACTAAATATAGCTGATGGTCGCCATGTTGGATTTTTACATATTATGTAGATCTTAGTGTTATGTACTGTTACATGACGATTATTGTGTACGTGTAGTATTCAAACTTCGATCGCATGATTAGGACACAGGAAGTGAAAACGAGGTTTTAAAATTTCGCACAGCTGCCATCTTGTGGGTATGGAAACAATTGAAATAAATTACATGCCAATGGATTATCATTTGTATAAGTATTTACTGTACCAAATGACACTGCACTCGGATAATTAAATTGCGAGAAACGACCATGTGAATATTTATATTCGCGTCGCCGCCGTGTTGGATTTGTGATCACCAGGATATTGAAAATCCTATAGGTGAACTTATGTACATAGCCCCTATGAACATTAAAAATTAAGTTTGATTGCTGTAATAGATTCGTAGATATTGAGATTCATCTAAATATTTCGTATGGTCGCCATGTTGGATTGTTATATGTATAGGCCATAGAGTCATGTACCATTAAAGGAAAATTATTGCGTAGATTCATTATTCAAACGTTCACTTCGATCGCATGATAACGACACAAGAATTAAAAACATAATTTTAAAATTCACACAGCCGCCATCTTTAGGTTATGTAAAAAATTGAACTAAATTAGATACCAGTGCATTACAATGTGTATAAACATTTCCTGTACCAAGTTTCATTGCGTTTGGTTCATTAAATCGCGAGGAAGGTCTATTTAAAAATTTCAAATTCGCTTGGCCGCCATATTCGTTTTGTAGTCAACCGGTTTTTGAAAGTCTTATAGATGAATTTCCAGTAGTGCTTTTTATCTCCGTACAAAATTTCAGGGTGATACCGCTGATAGTTTCGGAGATATAGAATGCCGGTGAAATATTTCGCACAGCCGCCATCTTGAGGTTTTGTAAATAATTGAACGGAGTTAGATGTCGGTGTATTGCAAAGTGCATAAACATATACTGTACCAAGTTTTATTGCGTTCGGTTGGTTAAATCGCGGGAAACGTCTATTTAAAAGTCGCAATTTCGATTGGCCGCCATGTTGGTTTTGTATTTA
Source organism: Meconema thalassinum (assembly GCA_946902985.2). Lineage (NCBI taxonomy): Eukaryota > Metazoa > Arthropoda > Insecta > Orthoptera > Tettigoniidae > Meconema > Meconema thalassinum. Next base: position 86,796,760 of record OX336400.1, on the reverse strand, counting down.
CCAGGTTTTCAAAAGTCACATAGGTGATAGTTTCCTTTATCACCGGAAAAGATTCCAGGGTGATATCGGTAATAGTTTCGGAGATATTGAATGCTGGTGAAATATTTCGCACAGCAGCCATGTTGGTTTAGTGACACGTAACAAAATTTGAAGGGCACGGTCGGTGTCGTCCGGAATAGCGCTATGAACTTACCGAGTTTCATTGAAATCGCTCCAGCCGTTTCGAAGTTATTGGGGGGGGCACACACCATCACACACGCACACACGGACAAAAGGTGATCTCAAAAGCCCATTTTTTCATGAATGAAAATAGGCTAAAAATATAATTGTAATGTGAGCGGATTTGGACAACACACGTGCTGTTGCGGGGCGGATGCGGATAACGCTTTGTTTAATCGCGCATGGCTCTATCTATCGGGGATACGGTGAATGTACCTCACAACGCCAGCATGCCACTCGCCTACCGGGGACTAACAGAACCTCTACAAGACACACCACAGCCACAGAACATAATCAGTGTACATATTCAAAATATATTTCAAGCAAATAATATGTAAGCAAACACAAGAAGATTAATATACTTTGCTGTACAAAAATATTTTATGTCGGAAAAATATATTCGTTAATCTCGTTTTGCAAAATTCTGATTTTTATTGGCAAAGTAAATTGTAACACTGTAATGTGCGAAATACCTCACGTGCAATAAATATTTATGACAATGCACTTGTTGTTGCAAACCAGTAGAATTCATCCGTGATTTAAAATCATGTCCGACCAAATTGATGTTAACAATTAATAGTTAATGTTAGTGATAGCTAAAAATTACTAGAATTCTCATCTGACTTCGTAATTATCATACTAATATATGACAAGTAGTTCCTTGAAGAACTACTCAGCCTATTTATGTTAATTGCCACTATCAACATACACAATTTCAGTTTGATTGCTGTAATAGATTCGTAGATATTGAGAACCGACTAAATGTTTCGGATAGTCGCCATGTTGGATTTTTATACTGTATACGTAGGTCCTAGAGTTATGTACTGTTACGTGAAGATTATTGTGTACGTGTAGCATTCAAACTTCAATCGCATGTTTAGAACACAAGGAGTAAAAACGAGATTTTAAAATTTCGCACAGCTGCCATCTTGTGCTCATGGAAATAATTGAAATAAATTACATGCCAGTGGATTAACATTTGTATAAGGATTTACTGTACCAAGTTTCACAGCACTCGGATGGTTAAATTGCAAGAAACGTCCATGTGAATATTTATACTTCGCGTCACCACCATGTTGGATTTGTGATCACCAGGTTAACAAAAGTCCTATAGGTGAACTTATGATCATAGCACCAATGAACATTAAAAAAATAAGTTTGATTGCTATAATAGATTCGTGGATATTCAGAGCCGTCTAAATATATCGGATGGTCACCATGTTGGATTGATAAATGTATAGGCAATAGAATCATGTACCATTAAAGGGAAATTATTGCGTAGGTTCATTATTCAAACTTTCACTTCCATCGCATGATTACGACACATGAAATAAAAACTTAATTGTAAATTCGCACAGCCGCCATCTTGAAGTTATGCAAACAATTGAAAAAAATAGATACCAGGGCATTAAAATGTGTATAAACATTTCCTGTACCAAGTTTCATTGCGTTTGGAACATTAAATCGCGAGAAAGGTCTATTTAAAATTTTCAAATTCGCTTGACTGCCATGTTCGTTTTGTAGTTAACCGGTTTTTGAAAGTCTTATAGATGAACTTCCAGTAGTGCCCTTTATCTCAGTACAAAATTTCAGGGTGATACCGCTAATAGTTTCAGTGATATAGAATGCCGGTGAAATATTTCGCCCCTTCGCCATCTTGTGGTTATGTAAACAATTGAACGAAGTTAGATGTCGGTGCATTACAATGTGTATAAACATATACTGTACCAAGTTTTATTGCGATTGGTTGGTTAAATCGCGAGAAACGTCTTTTTAAAAGTCGCAAATTCGCTTGACCGCCATGTTGGTTTTGTAGTTATCAGTTTTTCAAACGTCACATAGGTGATCTTCTAGTAGCTCCCTTTATCACCGCAAAAAAATCCAGGGTGATATCGGTAATAGTTTCGGAGATATTGAATGCTGGTGAAATATTTCGCACAGCCACTATGTTGGATTGGTGAGACGTAACAAAATTTGAAGGGCACGGTCGGGGTCGTCCGGATTAGTGCTACGAACTTACCGAGTTTCATTGAAATCGCTCCAGGCGTTTAGATGTTATTAGGGGACACACACTCGCACACTATCGCACACACGTACACCCACACGGACAAAAGGTGATCTCATAAGCCTTGTTTTTTTTAAAATTGAAAATATGCTAAAAATACATTTAACAAGATGTTCAGGAAAGAACATATAGCCTACTTTCTCCTAAATGTATGGGTATAGTTATAACTGGCTGTCCTTATCACCTCCTAATCTCTTCCTATTCGAAGTGCAAATTGGCACACAGGATTTGAGCAGTGGCGTTCATACCATCAGCAAACACTCCAAACAACGTAGGTATTCATTTTATTAACACCGACTACTTACAATAATTGAAACTTCGTTGCTCTAATAAGGCCATCCACAATGCGCAGTCGGCAGTCCGTTGTTTGTTAGTTCTCAGTCGGCAGTCGCGGTTGTCCCCGTGTATTCTATAGGCACCATACACAACATTCAGTTGCAGTTGGTAGCTGGTAGCTGGTAGTCGATAGACGGTAGTCGGCAGTCAAAAATTTTATCCTCGACTGCCAACTACCCGACTGCAGCAATGTAATAGCCAATCAGAGCAGATCAGAAACTGACGTCACGTTGTTGTTCTGTGTCGTGTACAAAGAGGATATAGGCCTATGTGAAGTAACTTCTCAACCCGTAAATTTATAATCTTAAATACACGGTATAACAAAATAATCCATCTCCAAATCATCCATACTGCAAGTTTTGAGGCATCAACAGCGCCTCGGTGCACAAGGAATAAACGAATGCCATTGTACTCGTATTATTACTCCTAGCAGTCGTTAAGACTGGGTTCGCTAACTCTGCCGAGGGCTGTGGTTAGCTCCAACGCTCCTGCATAGTACAACTGAAGGCTGGTAGATGTCACTCCGGTGGAGAATGTTGTTTTAATTAAATATATATTTTCCATTGCAAAAAAAAAACAACATATAACGCTTTATTTTATAACGTCTCAGTACTCAAAAAACAATAAATATAAAAATATTCAAGCAAAAAAATTCACTCTGATAGCATTTGAACCCCGGCCAGCCAGGTGAAAGACGAAAACTCTAACCACTCGGCCAATCGTACACTAACATTCTAAGCATTATCAATCAAATACATACATCGTATTAGCATCTCTCTTATTATTGTTACTTCGGAACAAATCGCTGTCCGAGTGAACTCTGAGTGCTTCGCACTTCGTATAAAAATTCATCTGAACTTCAAGACCATCCCCTACGCAGCGACTGTCATCCTCTACACCAGCGTGACGTCACGACCTCACCTGACTTCGTGTCCTTGGCTGTGAGACCTCGCCACGTATTGGAACCAGCGCCATTGCTGTCTACAAGTCTTCAAGTTCATACAGTCATTCTATCATCTACCCTTAGTGACTTCTTACTCGTCAAATCATTCACTGTACAATCTCATCTCCGCTACATCCAACTGCACGTGGCAACATTCTTCGCCAACGTACCATTATAATCAGCTCTTCAAAACTTCAGTCCATCTACGTACATACTTTCATACTGCCATAAAGCATTATCATCTACGTCCTACGTCATAGCCCTAGCGTACAGTGACCTCGCCCGATATATCATCCGCCGAGCTAACAGCTGCAAGCCTCTTTCATTGGTGCCAGGCGCGCAGCTTGCTCATACACTTACATTAAAATCATCATATCTATTCATCCACCAGCACCAGTGAGCGCTTAGCACCTGTCACACTACGCATACATATAATACATCCACTCATCATGCAGCAATAGTGAGCTAGTAACACACTGCTCATACAACACACATTCAAATCATCTCACTTATTCATCTCCTACTACCAGCACAGCACGTAATTCACCTTCCATCCCCAATACTTCCCGTGCGTCGCTCAGCTCGGCTTCGCCCGTTATATTCATACACTGTTCCCAGTCCCGCGCCTGCTAGTTTCCCATCACCTACATTTCATCCATCGGATACCCAATTCATTCCCTTACCCCATTTCATCCCACATTACTGTGGTGTCCTTAGATACCTGCCCTACTGCTTTAGTGTCCTGCTGTTCCCAAACTGGTTTACTTCCGACACTACTCATCATTCCAACAAACACATTCATCATCAAATAACTCTTCTTTTTCAACCCTTTTCCTCTTTCTCCTTTTTAGGGACTTAGTGCCCTCTTCCTGAAATTCCTTTTTGCGGTCATTGTACTCGCATCCACCCGTCTTGATAAAATTACCCCATCCTTCCCACGTTTTCCTTCATTACACCTATTCGCAATGGGTCGTGGTAAAGGTCGTGTGTCACCAAATCGTGATCCGCGAAACAACAGGGGTGTAAACAAGGAGACTTCAGCGCGTCCTAATTCCCAAGGCACAATCAGCAAAAATCTGAAAACCGCACAATCCACCACGTCCCCCGCTACACCCTCCACCTCAGGCACTCACCCTCACCTCCCCCCAGTCGTCCCACAAACCAGCACCCTCACGGCTAAACGCAAAGGATCTGATTCATCGGAAACTGACATTGCGCAACGCGCCTGATTACGTGTCCATGAGGGGATGGAAGAAGGGGGCCATTCCACTATTTCCTCACTGGACGCCGCAGCACTTTCCAACCCCATACCCTCCCTTCTCCACATGCCGCCTCTACCTACCCTCTCGGGGACTTTACCCTTCCAGGAGGGGACGACCCCCTCCACCCTCCCCCCATCGTCCATCTCCTACGCCACCAAGGCTGCGCAGCCTCCACCCAAACACTCCTTCCTCATCTCTGGTCTCCAGCACCTTTCCAGACAGGACATTTCCGGTGTCCTGGAGACGCTCATCACCCCGTCACGGCCGTTCCTCCTAGTCTCAGTTTCCAACGGAGTCATCCTGAAGACTGACGACGATATAGTCGCCACTACTCTCGAAGACTCCCAATCAGCCGGCCGTCTCGGACCTGAAGTGACGATCGGTCCCCTCAACCCTCGTCAATCACCCACCTCCGCTCCCCCTCCTCCCCGTTCACCGCTCTTCTCCTGCGTTATCCGGGGGGTTGACCCCGAGGTACCGGAGGAGGTGGTCATCTCCGAGCTTCAGCGTGATCAGGTCCAGGTCAAAAAGGCCTTCCGTATCAAATGCCCCACCGGGCCCACCTGGATGGTGCGGATCCTTCTGGCCACACAGACTGAGGTCGACCACCTACTTCATCTCGGCGTATACATCTTCAGGTATCATCATCGAGTCGAAACATCGAAGGCGCCGGCCCCCATGGCACTTCGATGTAATCGGTGCCTTGCATTCAATCTCCATTCCACCGAACAGTGCCGGGCACCTCGTGTCTGTCCACATTGCTCCCTGCCGGATCACCGTCTACAACAGTGCCCCAACCTAGCCCAACCTCCAAAATGCCACCAGTGCTCGGGCCAACACCCTACCTACTCTTATAAGTGCAAGGGCAAACCCGCTCCTCCCCCAGATCATCCGGAGCTTGTAGTCCCTATCAAGACTATCTATCCCCCAACACCCAATCCCCCCCCTCTCCTGACGGTGGAAAACCTCCTCCGCTTCCTTACCATCTCCCTCCAGAACGTAATGCCCTTCCAACGCCCCTTAGTCCTTACCCAACTGCAACAAGCAGCGTTGCAAATCTTCAATCTCCGTTTCTACCCATCTTACGCCGGACCCCTGACACACTTCACCTTCTCCCACTTCATGGCGTATAAACACCACCACCCTGGGCCTCCGAGAAATATCTCTCTCCTTTATAGCAACGTCTGCTCTTTTTATAAAAAGCGAGCTCTCCTCAAGCACACCATTGCTCTCCACTCCCCTGATGCAGTCCTCCTCAACGAAACCTTCCTCCGTCCTCATCAAGCAGCCAATATACCAGGCTACACCATGCATCGTGCAGACCACCCCCGAGACATTGGTCGTGGAGGAGTTGCTCTCCTCCATAAGCCACGCATCCCCGTCCGTATCCACACTCCTCCCCCTCCCCTCTCTTTCCCAGAAAGCCTCATTGCCACCCTCTATTTCCCTTCTCGTGTCCTACATGTCGCCACTATTTACACACGGCGAACACACCCCTTCCCACGGGACTTTCTTACCCACCTCCATGCTACTTATCCCCACTACCTCATACTGGCTGATCTTAACATGCACTCCCGCACAGCGGCGGACATAACCAATATCAATCTTTTCTTACAATCGGTTGACTCCACTTTAATAACCATTCCTAAACCAACTCGCCCCATTTCCAACTCCACTCCAGATGCCGTAATCGCACACAACCGCCTAGCGCACCTTCTCACCGTCGACGTCCTCCTCAGTATTGGCAGTGACCACCTCCCGGTCTTAGCCTCAATACCTATTCGTTCCTCTCTCGTAACTCCCACCCCTCCAGTACTCAGGCAAAACTATAAAATAGCCAACTGGCCTGCTTTTCGTGAGCAAATCACTGACTCTCTACACCAGCCATTTCCATACCTCACATCCGCGGCCACAGTGGACGTCTATGCTCAAACACTCGAATCCGCCCTTACCAACGCTGCCTCAGCACACATCCCCCTGTCCCCGTACACCCCCTCTCGACCCCCTTTACCCCAGAAAGCACTTCCTCTAGTCCGCCAATCTCATAGGCATCTGGAGCATTACAAACGCTCCCGCAACCGCCACTTCCTCACTCTATATAGACGGCTATTACGCCAGGAACCATCGTACCTCCGTGCCTTTCACCGTCGAAACTGGGTAACTGTTTGCAACTCCCTACAGCAGAAAAGATCCAAGCTGGCCTCCTACTGGAAGAAGCTTAACGCACTAACCGGTCGCTCCCCTACCCCCTCCTATCCCATCATCCATCGAGGCACTGCCCCACCAGATCTGCCTGCCAAGCTCGAAATCTTCTCCCGGCGATTCGAGAAAGTTTTCGACCCAGCCCGAAAATTCTATCTTCACCACATAGACGATGACGAGATCGACTCAATTCTACAACGTCCATATCTCCAACCTCACCCTATGCATCCACCTAATCAACACACAATCAACGAAACGATTACGCCCATTGACATCCAGATCGCCCTCTTACAAACCAAAAACACTGCTCCGGGCCCCGACCAAATTCGATACGTCCACATCAAGGAAGCACCCCCAGTCTTCATACAGCTCCTAGCCACCCTCTATAACTACCTCCTCCAAGCCGGCTTCTACCCTGCAACTTGGCGCCCAGCAACAATGTTACTCTTCTCCAAACCTCACAAACCACCTTCCGACATCTCATGTTACCGTCCCATCTGCTTAACAGCCGTTCTCTCGAAACTCTTCGAGAAAATCCTCGTCCGCTGCACCCACCGCCACCTTTCCAACCACAACCTCCTCCCTCTTTCCCAATGCGGTTTCCGACCAGTTCTTTCCACCCACGATCTGCTCCTTCGTCTCACCACCCTCACTGCCGATAACCTAAACCGACTCCGCCCAACCCTCCTCCTTACCTTCGATTTTCAAAGCACATTCGACACCGTCTGGAACGCCGCCCTCCTCCTGAAGCTTCATTACTACCACCTCCCTCTTGACTTCATCCGCCTTATTCGTAATTTCCTCAGTCCCCGCACCGCTCGCATCTCCATCCAACACACCCTCTCTCGTTCCTTCCCCCTGAACCAAGGTGTTCCCCAAGGTTCAGTCCTCTCACCCCATCTCTACATCCTGTTTGTCGGAGATATACCCCAGCCTACGGCTCCTCTTCACCTCCTACAATTTGCCGACGACACTGCAATCCTCGCCTCCTGCCCCTCCGTCACCGCCATAAACCGCCTCGTTCAGCCGTATCTAGACACCTTCACGGCCTGGTGTGACCGTTGGCATCTAACTCTGAACACGGACAAAACTCACGTTGTACTTTTTCGTCCTCGTCGTCATGCCAACGGACTATCACGCAATCCCGCTCTACTGAACCTCCACATCCATGACCATCGTCTTAGCACTAGTCCATCTCTTCCCTATCTTGGAGTGGAGTTTGACCAACACTTCACCTTCAGGTCTCATCTCCGAGCTCTCACGGCCTCAGCACAGAAACGCTCTCGGCTACTCACCCGCCTACTTAGCACCTCCTGGGGTCTCCATCCACCTACTGTCTTCTACACCTATAAGACATTAATACGGTCTTTCATCACCTACGGTCACGTGGTATGGGCCGGGTGCGCTGCCAGCCGTTTCCGCCCACTCATTACGATGGAACGCCGCATTTCACGTATCGCACTCTGCCTTTCACCGATACATCCAAGCGAAGACCTATACCGGCTAATGCCGTTGCCACCAATCACCACCTACATTCACTTTCTCCAACTTCGGTATCTTCAACGAGCTCGTCGAACCCAAAACCCCATACTGCAGCAGCTTGGAGCTCTCCCAGCCCGAGCCCCCATCTACACCAAACTCGGCCTCACACACCTCAAATCCCTCATCCCAGCCCCCGACTAAAAGTCCCGCCCCCTCTCACTGAAAACCTGAAGCCCCAACGCCACTCCAGGCACTAAAAAAAATCTAAACTCACAAATCTCTTTCTTTTATCTCTTTATTTAATTTTTTATTTATTTATTTATTTATTTCATTATTTCTTTCTGTCAATTTTTCTTCTACAACACAGCTCTCTTTCTAATCTATACGACCACTTTCCACATCACACATCACCCCCATCTCCAACGTAATCCTCCACCCCATATACAAAAAAAAACCTCATCTCATCTCACATATCTTTCTTTTCATAACTTACATTCTATCTCTTCTACAAGACTGCTCTCTTTTTCATCTCTTCGCACATCCTTCATGTCACCCATTACCTCCACCTCCAACGAAATTATCCATCTCATAAAAAAAACAAGTAGTTCCGTGAAGAACTATACAGCCTATTTTCATATATCCTACTTGTGTTAATTGACACTATCAACATACACAATTTCTGTTTGATTGCTGTAATAGATTCGTAGATATTAAGAACCGACTAAATATTTCGGATGGTCGCCATGTTGGATTTTATATATGTAGGTCCTAGAGTTATGTACTGTTACATGCAGTTTATTGTGAACGTGTAGTATTCAAACTTCAATCGCATAATTAGGACACAAGAAAAAACAAGGAGATTTTACATTTTTTCACAGCTGCCATCTTGAGGTTATGGAAACAATTGAAGTAAATTAGATGCCAGTGGATTAACATTCGTATAAGGATTTACTGTACCAAGTTTCACTGCACGCGGATGGTTAAATTGCGAGAAACGTCCATGTGAATATTTATAATTCGCGTCACCGCCATGTTGGATTTGTGATCACCATGTTATTTAAAGTCATATAGGTGAACTTAAGTTCATAGCCCCTATGAACATTAAAAAATGCAGTTTGATTGCTAAAATAGATTCATAGATATTCAGTATCGTCTAATTATTTCGGATGGTCGCCATGTTGGATTGTTAAATGTATAGGCCATAGAGTCATGTATCATTAAAGGAAAATTATTGCGTAGGTTCATTATTCAAACTTTCACTTCGATCGCATGACTACATCACAAGAAATAAAAACTTAATTTTAAAATTCGCACTGCCGCCATCTTGAGGTTATGTAAACAATTGAACTAAATTAGATACCAGTGGATTACAATGCGTATAAATATTTCCTGTACCAGGTTTCAGTGCGCTTGGAACATTAAATCGCGAGAAAGGTCTATTTAAAATTTTCAAATTCGCTTGGCCGCCATGTTCGTTTTGTAGTTAACCGGTTTTTGAAAGTCTTATAGGTGGACTTCCAGTAGTGCCCTTTATCTCCGTACAAAATTTTAGGGAGATAACGCTAATAGTTTCAGAGATATGGAATGCCGGTGAAATATTTCGCACATCCGCCATCTTGTGATCATGTAAATAATTGAACTAAGTTAGATGTCGGTGCATTACAATGTATATAAATATATACTGTACCAAGTTTCATTCCGTTTGGTTGGTCAAATCGCGAGAAACGTCTATTTAAAAGTCGCAAATTCGCTTGGCCTCGATGTTGGTTTTGTAGTTACCAGGTTTTCAAAAGTCACATAAGTGAACTTATAGTAGTTCCCTCTATCACCATAAGAAATGTCAGGGTAATATCGGTAATAGTTTCGGAGATATTGAATGCTGGTGAAATATTTCGCACAGCCGCCATGTTGGATTGGTGAGTCGTAACAAAATATGAAGGGCACGGTCGAGGTCGCCGGGAATAGTGCTATAAACTTTCCGAGTTTCATTGAAATCGCTCGTGCCGTTTAGATTTTATTAGGGGGGGGGGGACACACACACGAATCACACACATACACACTCACGCACACACACACGGACAAAAGGTGATCTCATAAGCCTATTCTTTCAAAATTGAAAATACGCTAAAAAATCATAGAAACGAACACAATTACTCTCCCTCGTCTCATCCCCTCACCCCATCCACATCAACACTCAAATAACTCTTACTTCTCCCCTTTCTCACTCATATTTCTTCCCTCTCTACTTCTCTCAGCACCTTTTCTCATCTCCGCAACAATCACCAACAATCCCTTCTCAAAATACATCATGACCCTTTTCACAAAAAAAAAAAAAAAACTCGAAATTTAGAACTACCTTACTTTCACAAATGCCTACAATATAAAGTTCAATCTTTCTCCAACTCTCTTACTTACAGAGCAATCAATTCATGAACCACAAAACTTCAAACCTCCCAACTCAAAGAATTACAATAGTACAATGCACAAAAGAGCAATTTTTCTCCAACTTACCAACTTTCAAACCTAAATCTTAGCCAAGAGGTCAAAACATTTCTCCTTCTCCAATTTATCCAATACACCACCACCCTTCTCCTATAACTCTATCACTCCCAATACAGTCCCCTCCTCTGGCCCAAGAGATGGTGCGGCCATCTATAGGGGTCCGCCCACCCTTTCCTGGGTGGGAATGAAATGACCCGATATATATATATATATATATCGTATTAGCAAATAATCACTTGGACTGAATGATTTCTTCACTGGAGTATATTTCAAACAGTGTTCATTTCATATTAAGTTAATATAATTTCTATCAGTAGGTTATATTGCATGCAACGTACTGAAACTAGTAAAATATAGGTCAGAACGAGAGATCAGCTGCCATCTTGTCAAATAACCGAGACGACTCAGATTATTAAAGTCACTTCTAGACTCTAATATTACAATATAAACTTTTGATTTCGAACGAACCACGTCGTTTAGAACAGATTAAACTATTCTTGGTTTGATAATCGGAACTGTTATGGATTATAAAGTTTGCATAATTCACACAGCCGCCATCCTGAAATGGTACATTTGATGACCTTGTAGTTTGGGCACAAGCCGCGTCCCATATGAAGGTATGTTGGTACCAGATTTGGTAAAGATCCGATGATTAGTTTGGTCGTAATGCATTATTAAGTTTTGATCATTTGAGTGGCCGCCATTACGTTTTGATAAAGATGGTGGCAATATAAAACATGACACTGAGGTGCCCTTTTCCAGTGCTACCTCTTTACCAAATTTTGTTCAATTCGGTTTCACCGTGTTGGAATTGATAGGGGGGGGGGGCAGACATTCTGAGTACACACACTCACACACACACAGACTCTCTCACACACACACATACACACACACACACACAGACACAAAATTTAGGCCCTGTGTTGATCTCGTAAGTCTACTTTCATTTTTGCAAAAATCGAAAGTAGGCTAAAAATACAAATCGATATCGAAGGCTTTTCTTAGCTAAACGACTGGGAGCACTCAGACTTAATTGTAAAGAAGCACGCGAGGGAGACAATTTTCAACGAACAGTTCATGACTGATTTAGTGATGAACTCCACGCTTTACGGTGGCAATCCCTTCCTTCTAATCATAAGATAATTAGGCGAAGTCTTTAATGGATATTTTTGTGTTTGAAAACCACGACTTTCACAAAGAGAGAATATTCAATGTTTCTCTCAAATATTGAAGCTGGGAAACTTCGGACTGTCTCTGGCTTTTGCATGAAACCTAGTTTTATTATTTTAAAAATTGCAAGGTGGGCTTATGTGACAAATAAATCAGTTTCTCACATTCATTAGAAATGTCTTTACGGGGAAATGAAAACCACGGCCTGTTTTATATTTAGGCAAAAGATTTGTGTTATGCAACCAGAACATGAATTCACCTTCACGGCTTCTTTAATAATAATAATAATAATAATAATAATAATAATAATAATAATAATAATAATAATAATAATCTCTGTCTATTCTAAAAAGAGGTAGAAAGTGACCTACAGGAGGTGGAGAATACCTGTGGAGATATTCAAGAACGCAATCCCCTCAGGAAGAAACTAAACGAGCACCAGGGTATTAAAGAAAAAATAAAGTTGAAGACGGGAAAGATGTGGATGGAAGAAAGAAAAGAGAAACACCGGCAAAGTATGAAGGAGCACTAGGCAAAGATCAAAGCCCAGTGACGACAGTTGAAATGACGTGGTCCGTAGTAGGCCACTAAGTATACAGGGTGTTCGCAGCAAGCCCTTACTTTGTGCTGTAACTCGTTTGTCTTTCAAGATATTTTAATTTTGACCCTTGCTTTGGAAAGTACTTTTCAAGCTCTAAAACTTTTAAGTAAAAATGTAGACTTTCACGACCGGCGTTGAAATAGGAATCTCCGTTTCGCGGGCTTATAGGTCGTGTTCCAAGGACATTTTGTCGTCCTGACGTTTCGCTGAATACTGCGTTCAGCATGTTCACAGGTTACATAAAGCGAGGTAAAACAAGTAAACAGAAGATATATAAATAGTCAACAACCCACACATAGAGGCTACCATAGCAACGGCGTACCACATAAAAGTAATGCATCAAGGACAGGGCTGCTCGTCTGTTGCATCTTCTCGTCTACGACGGTCAATAAGGGCAGGCTTGAGGGGATTAAGGACTGGAAGCCAAGCTCTGTTCACACGTTCTGCTTCCTCCTTAAGATTGAAGCTGTTAGTATGCTTCAGGATTTCAATGGCCTCCCTTTGTAGCCTGGCATGATAAGACACCGTGGTGGACAGAACTTCGGTGTCTCCATATCTTATATCGTGACCTGCAAGTAGCGAGTGTGCTGCTACAGTGGATTTATCTGTTTGTCCCAGCCGGCTATGTCGTTCGTGCTCCTTGAGGCGAGTGGCAATACTTCTTTTCGTTGTTCCAATATATACTTGGCCACAATCACACGGGATTTTATAAACCCCTGCCGCGGTATGAGGATGTCGCTTATCTTTAGCGGACCTAAACATGTCCTTAATTTTTCGTGTAGGCCTGTATATGGTCTTTATATCATGGGACTCGAGTAGCCTCCCTATTCTGTCCGTGACCTTTTTTATATATGGAAGAAAAGCTCTAGCCAGGGGCTGCTTGTCTCCAATTACCCTTGTAGTTGGACGTCTCGGATGGAGTGCTCGCTGGATATCTTTCTGGCTGTACCCATTCGCGCATAAGGCCTCGTTGAGGTGTTCAATTTCTTGTTGTAGGCACTGCTTATCACAAATTCTTTTAGCGCGGTCAGCCAGTGTTTTTATAACTCCGTATTTCTGTCGTGGGTGGTGGTTGGATGTCTTATGTAGATATCGGTCAGTATGGGTCGGCTTACGGTAAACTGTATGTCCCAAAGTTAGATCAGCGGTCTTCGTTACCATAACGTCGAGAAACGCGATTTTCTGTTCATTTTCTAACTCCATGGTAAACTGAATGTTCGAGTTCTGGCTGTTAAGATGTTGTAAAAACAGATTTAATTGATCTTTACCATGGCCCCATATTACAAAGGTATCGTCCACGTATCGTAGCCACACTTTAGGTTTCAAAGGAGCGGTCTCTAGTGCTATTTGTTCAAATTGTTCCATGAAGAAATTCGCGATCACTGGACTAAGGGGACTGCCCATGGCGACGCCATCAATTTGTTCATAGAAATCACCCTTCCACAGGAAATAGCTAGCGGTGAGGCAGTGGCGGAATAAGGCGGTGATATCATCAGGAAAAATCCGTGCGATGTACTCCAGGGCTACCTTTATAGGTACTTTCGTGAAAAGAGAGACCACGTCAAAACTTACTAGTAAGTCACCAGCTTCTAGTTGAATAGTTTTCAATTTTTCAATGAAAAAATGTCCTTGGAACACGACCTATAAGCCCGCGAAACGGAGATTTCTAAAACTTTTGTTTCATTGGTTTTTGGCGAAGTTCGCGCATAACGCGCAAATCAACTTTTTTTTGGCATGGTTTTGGCACTTTTTTGCACAAATTGTTTTTTTGACATCGCCTATCGAAAGGGCGACATCGAATTAGTCGAATAAACCAACAAAATATCAGTTTTTGCCCAAATTGAACTCGAAAAAATGCGAGTTTATATTTAGATTTTCGTCCGCTCATAGAATGCGACCTGCCGTACGAAGGCCGTAACTAAGATCGTTACATTTGATTTGTTTTTTATCGCAGGTTTTCCCTTGTAGATTCTGTAACCCTCAGATTCCATGGGATTTTCGTCTACAGTAGGTTTCTTGTCTCTTGTAGTGCCAGTATGCAGATGTCTTTTTCCTTCAAAACGTTGATCAGTTGTTTTAGTTTGCCAACTTTCAGGAGCGTGTTGATGTTCAGCGTTCCCAGCAGATTTTTTGCTTGGTTCGTATCTTCTGTGATGAGGTTCTGGGAAGCTCCGACTCTTCCCTGCATGACATTCCAGGCTCTCCAGAATCCAAAGGCCAGGTTGCACCGCTTTTGGCGGTGGGGGATTTCCGAAGCCGGCTGCCCCCTGGAGTAGTCTTTCCTGAAGATGTCTCCATCATGCCCTATATTGAAGTTAGTTGGGAGGGCATGTGTTGCCTGTTCCTCCAGAATTAAAACTGAGGTTGTAAGCCCCAGTGTTTTGGTGTTGGTTCAGCCGCCCTCCAAACCGTTGGGAGTCTACCTCTTCCGCCTTGGACGAGTTATTTTAATTTAACCAAAAGATTGAAAACTAATAAGTCATGTGCTTTTTAATATCTTACGAACAAAGAAGGCTACGGACTTGTATGAGGGGTCGTTGGATTTGGGATGACGCCTCGTTTTTGAATTTAGTTTTGATTTTTGTCAAAAGGCCTAAGTGCACCTTTGATAATATTTTGCGAACTAAGAAGGCTACGGACTTGTATGAGGGGTTGTTGGATTAGGGATGACGCCCCGTTTTCGAATGTAGTTTCGATTTTTGTCAAAAGGGCCTAAGTGCACTTTTGTTAATATTTTGCGAACTAAGAAGGCTACGGACTTGTATGAGGGGTCGTTGGATTTGGGTTGACGTCCCGTTTTTGAATGTAGTTTTGATTTTTTGTCAAAAGGGACTAAGTGCACTTTTGTTAATATTTTGAGAACAAGAAGGCTGCGGACTTGTATGAGGGGTCATAGTACTTGGGGTGATGCCCTGGTTTTGAATTGATTTTTCGAATTTTGTCAAAAGGGCCTAACGCCATACTATATGTTGAAAAATATATTTTTTTACCTGTTTAAATTTTAATTAAGAGTGGTCGTTGAGAGAGATGATACTGCTGTTATGTGTCTCAACGAGCCTGTTGTCTACCACGGTGACCGTGCCTGGAAGAAATGAATTGCTATTTTGGAGGGATGGCGGGGCGGGTTATGACGGTTCGTTTTTTGTGATATTTCCTAAAACGGATGGTGGCGAACATTTAAAAAAGTGTGCTAGGATTTTTTACCCAGAAGGGGATCTTTAACGTCTTATTCAACAGTGATGAGCGAGACCGCTCTCTGACCCAGCAGACGGTATAAGATATGGCCATGTGATTCTTGGACGTGGTGAAAATATGTGGTAACATGACCATGTATTGAGAATGGCCGCTTGCTAATAATTATTATTAAAGCAAAATGTTTAAGAATAATAGTAACACACACACAGTCCTGCTAGCTGGAGACTGAATATTGTACCTAGCCAGAGGCCTTGTGAGAGCTGTTGCTGCTGCTGACAAGGCAGGAATGTCTACGTCAGTAGGAAGTGCGATATCAGCTTACTTGCCTGGTAAAGGCTAGCAGGTCTGGCGTTTAAACAGCCGCCATGTTGGTTCTTATGCAGTAATAATACCAATGTGTAAGAGGCAGCCATTTTGGTTCTTTATTAAAAACATTTAACTAGTATAAGGTATATGAATCTTATCGCGATTGAGGAATGTGGAAAAGCGTGGGAACATGTGAGAGACAAACAACATTTCAATGTCAAAACGCTGAGAAAATGCTACTCTCACTGTTGCTAATCAGACTGATAAGGTTTGTATTAGTGATGCACTTGCCATTTTAGAAAACAGACGTATACAGTAGAGCTATGAACTAAACTTTGGAAGAAAAAGCCTTTTTTTCGGTAAGTACCTATGAATGATTATTTTAATAATGTAATGCTAATGAACCTTAAATTTGTAGTTATCGATAAGGTAATTAATGATTTTTTTATTTATTTGTTTGCAGATAACCGGTATACCTCACATGTCTAAGAGAGAAGAAACCATTGCACTTTTGAGCCCACTAGAAGAAAACAGCAACAAGCCAGTACAAGTCAAGGTGAGAATTTTTAAAACTAACTTGTAATTTTTTTTTGTTTGATTTTTTATTTTATGTATTAACCTGAATTTAGCTAATTATAGCGGTTTATTTTATTTATTTTTAGAAACTTGGAAAGCAGTCGCTGAAAACCCGAGACGTACTAGAGTGAAACCATTGCCAAAAAGTAAACTATTTAAAATTAAGGTAAGCCTAACATAAAATTCTTTTTCATTATACCACTACTGAAAACCTGTAGACAAAAAATTCATTACATGTACATGACAGGTAGTTGGCAGTTGGCAGTCAAAGTGAAAGGTTGTGTTTTTCCCGAGCTCTCGGGTGTGCTGAAATGGGTTGTTCTCTGGAGTGTTATCGCGCGAGGATCGGACTGTGGTATGTGAAGGGTAGTCGGAATTTCCGGTATTTGTGTGTGTGTACGGGCCCTAGTAACTTGTGGTTCATAGCCCTAGTGATAGCTGCATTGCTAGTTAATGGTGGAGTGGAAGTGAATCCAGGCCCTGTTACTCCAAATATGAATCAGGAAAATGATCCAGTGGCAGCTTTAAAGTGTTCGAAGTGCAGTAAAACATCGAAGAACGGTGTTCAGTGTGGACTATGTGAGAAATGGTTTCACTTCGGCTGTATTAAGGTCAAGAAGGAGGATTGTGATGTCGGGAATTGGTTTTGTAAAATATGTGATACGCCGGACTGTTTGAGTGTGCAAATCAAAGCAAGGGATCAAATAATACAGGAACTTAGAACAAAGCTTCGTGAATCAGAGGAAACGGTGAAGGATGTGACTGAACGGCTTTCTACTGGGATCAGTGTGGAAGAGGGCGTGCAGGAGCAAACTGACGATGACGTCATCATAATGGGTGATTCTATGATACGATGGAGTGCGAATATCTCGAGGAAATCAGGTGCGAATGTGCGGTGTTATCCGGGGATTCAAATTGACCAACTTGCCTAACAAGTGGAAGAAGCAAATGTAGAGGACTGTGACAAAGTTAAAGTGTTGTTGCTCCATGTTGGGACGAACGATTTGAAGAAGAGGGCTACAGCTGATTACAGCATGGGGGAGCTCTACGAACTAGACAGAAAAGCTAAAAGCAGGTTTGGAAATTCAAAAATTATAATGAGTGGCATTGTTCGGCGGGAAGATGTTCCGTTAAGGCGAGTTAAGACTGTAAATGACCGCATGGACTGGGTTTGTGCACAACTGGGATTAGTGTACGTAGATGCTGACTGCTGGATTGGTGGCCGTGACTTCGCCCGAGACGGGTTGCATTTAAATCGACGGGGCGCTTTTAACCTAGGGAGCCTATATGACAGGGTCATCGGTTCGTGCCGGCCATTGTGAGGAGGAGCAGGTCAAGAGGTTGCCAGCCAACGGGAACAGAAGGAGCTACTTCGGGATATTTGCTGCGGAGGTAAGACTCTAAGAATACTGCAGGTTAATTGTCAGAGTTTAGGAAATAAATTAATTGAATTTTGGAATCTTGTAGAGACGTATTCTCCGGACATTGTCATTGCTACTGATTCATGGTTATATGAGGATACTAGCAGGTAACCGCGGCTTCGCCCGCGATCAAGACAATGGGGACGATGCATTATTGCTGATAATTGGTCTATTCTATTACAGCAATCGCGGCTATAGGTGTGTCCATTCTAATTCTGAATATTCTGATACATACAGTATATTGATATGATCAGCAAAGTGGGAATTTTATCGAGTTGTGAACGACTGCAGGGTTCGTTGTTACATTATGTTAACACATTTTAAAATTACGTTTATGGTTTTGCCATCTTCTGCTGAGACATAACGATTTTGTTGTCCGGATGCTCGCGAGCACGCCACATACAGTTGGGCATGGGAAAAATTGTTTTGTCTAAATGTGCACGTGCTACTGTTAAGTGTGTGTCATTGCGCTTTGTTAAAGAAATTGCGAATATTGTTTGAAGAAGGAACTGCACTCTTGCACACTGGAATGGCAAATCTATCGGAATATGGGGAATTAAATGTATTCTTACTTAAGCTATTCTGGATGTAATTTGGCCATACTAATTGATGATTTGAACGTAAACATATCCCTATTAATAGACCTATAGTTAAATATCGCTCACCTTGGCCGCTGATGTACATTATGCAGTCTCTTCCAGTGTTACATCCCAGGGATTGAAATTCTCCAACGACCCTTTTGCCCCACATGCCTCTCTAAGTAATTAAAATTCCTGATTGTTGTTGTTTGAGTCTTCAGTTTTTTAACTGGTTTGATGCAGCCCTCCATGTATCCCTCTCCTGAGCTAATCGTTTCATTTCTACATAGATACCACACCCTACATCCGAGGCAATCTGTTTAACCCTGGTTTACCCCTACAGTTCTAGTCTGCGACCCTCCCATCCATAACTACTGTCGACCAAACTATTATGTGTACTCGAGTTTGAAGTTTGTTTGTGAAGTAACCGATAGACCTATATAAAATCCAATAACATCATCATTTTCGTCGTTCTATTTTACGTTAGATCATGTAGGTTTGGAATTTTTAATTTATATTTTAATATTTTTTATCACAGTTGGAACACAAGAAGTGCCTGTTTTTAAGCGTTTTTCAACCATGCTTCACATTTAAGAATTATTATCTCACAAACCCGTCATCAGATCGAATCCAAATTTTAACACAACATACACTGGAATGTTGTATAACAGGTTTATTAATTTTTTTGTGTGTCCAAGAAACAAAGTTGTTATTATTTTTGTAAGGTAACTTTTCCTCGGCTCGGGATGGTTTGAAAATGTAGTTCTTGGTCGCGTTGTAATCCTTATACATCAAAACGGTATGCTGTATGATTGTGAAATACGTAAATTAATTCACTTATTGCATATCGGTTTGTATTTGTACGGAGAATTAAGACATGGTTCACCAGTTTGCCGCTCCGGTGAAAGCAGTACATCATTGCCAAGATGGGCTACATCAAGCATCATGGCACGTCTCGCTCGGAAGTGATGGGCTCCATATCAGCAACGCTGTATAGCATTTCCCGGAGCGGCTAGCTGGTGAACCATGTCTTAATTATCCGTAAAAATACAAACCGATATAAAATAAGTGAAATAATTTACCTATTTCACAGTCATACAGCATAACTTTTTGATGTATAAGGAATACAACCAAGAACTACATTTTCCAACGACCCCGAGCCGAGAAAGAGTTACCTTACAAAAATAATAACAACATTCGTTCTTGAACACACAACATTTTGAAATTAATAAACCAGTTATACATTATTCCAATGTATATTGTGTTAAAATTCGGATTCGATCTGATTACGGGTTTGTGAGATAATAATTCTTAAATGTGACGCATGGTTGAAACACGCTTAAAAAGGGACACTTTTTGTGTTTCAACTGCGATAAAAAATATTAAAATATAAATTAAAAATTCCAAACCTACATGAACTAACGTAAAATCGAACGTCGAAAATGTTGATGTCATTGGATTTTTTAAGGTCTATTGGTTACTTCACAAACAACCTTCAAACTCGAGTGCACATAATATTTTGGTCGACAGTAAGCTTGCTATTCCTTGGTGTCATAATATGTGTCCTACCCTCCTATCTCTTCTCTTCATTAGCAGTCGCCAGAAACATCTCTCCTCTCCCACAAGTCTTAATACCTCTTCATTTGTTACCCTAAATACCCATCTGATCATCATTCTCCCTTATCACCACATTTCAAAAGTTTCAATTCTCCTCTTTTCTGCTGCACCATTAGTCCATTAGTACAACTCAGCAACTTTTCTAGGTTTAAGCCGTGCCTAGTGCGGGGATTCAATGGCCGTGAAAGACAAAACAACAACTTTATTGAAATAACTTTGCCCAATTCGTCAGTAAGAGTAATTAAGAAACAATAATAATTAACGTGACAGCCGGTACAATACGACACATTCGACTGTGAATCAACGTTGAAGATCATGGTTAAAAACGAAAAAGAGCAGATCAAAATTGGAAAACAAAAATATTCAGTTAAGAAAAAACAAATTTATAAAGAAAAAGAAAGCGTACCGTGCAAAATTGAAAGTATCTTAACATTGTAAATTCGAGTAAACTTCTGAAAGCTCGCTTACAACAACCAGCAGAAAGAGTATAAAATTAGACTCAAAATCACGTTCTTATCCGAGCCCCAAAAGCAACCTCTATATATAAAATATATCTCATTTTACGCGTATCAATGCGAGGTGCAACGTTCGTGGTTAGAGGTGGGAACCGAACCCAGCGTTTTAAGGCCCTAAAACGAACGGTTTTCGAGATATTGCCAGAAAACTATCCCAGGTCTGCGAAATTTCAGCGGTTGCCATAGTAACGTTGATCTGTTTCTCAGAGGGAACACAGTTATTTGGGAATATCTCCGAAACCGTTCATTTAAGGAACTTAAAAAGTGTGTTTCGGGGTCCCTACAGGACCTCCGAGTATTGTTTCTCGTATGTAGCGGCTTAAAATGAGCTAAATCCGAACATTTTACCGACTGTCCTTGCTCAGTGCCAAAGGGCCGAAAAAAGTCACTTACAAATTGAATTTTCAAAAACCGTTTATTAGTGAGCCTCTAGATACTCGGATCAACCAACATGCAAAATTTCAGCTTCCTAGGTCTAGTGGTTTGAGCCCTGCGTCGATGAGTCAATTTTGGATTGTCAATGCCAAAGGGCCGAAAAAGTCACTTACAAATTTAATTTTCAAAAACCGTTTCTAAGTGAGCCTCTACATACTCGGATCAACCAACATGCAAAATTTCAGCTTCCTAGGTCTAGTGGTTTGAGCCCTGCGGAGATGAGTCAGTTTTGGATTATGTATAAGAGATGAGACTTTCCGAATCGATTTGATCGTAGAAATATGGATTATAGCTCTTTTTGCGCGTATCAATGTGAGGAGCAATGTTCGTGGTTTCCACTTCAAAGAAGTGGGAACCGAACCCAGCGTTTTAAGGCCCTAAAACGAACGGTTTTCGAGATATTGCCAAAAAACTATCCCCGGTCTGCGAAATTTCAGCGGATGCCATAGTAACGTTGATCTGTTTCTCAGAGGGAACACAGTTATTTGGGAATATTTCCGAAACCGTTCATTTTAGGAACTTAAAAAGTGTGTTTCGGGGTCCATACAGGACCTCAGAGTATTGTTTCTCGTATGTAGCGGCTTAAAATGAGCTAAATCCGAACATTTTACCGACTGTCCTTGCTCAGTGCCAAATGCCGAAAAAAGTCACTTACAAATTGAATTTTCAAAAACCGTTTCTTATTGGGCCTCTACATACTCGGATCAACCAACATGCAAAATTTCAGCTTCCTAGATCTAGTGGTTTGAGCCCTGCGGTGATGTGTCAGTTTTGTATTATATATAAGGGATGAGACTTTCCGAATCGATTTGATCGTAGAAATATGGATTATAGCTATTTTTGCGCGTATCAATGTAAGGAGCAATGTTCGTGGTTGGGAACCGAACCCAGCATTTTAAGGCCCTAAAACGAACGGTTTTCGAGATATTGCCAGAAAACTATCATCGGTCTGCGAAATTTCAGCGGTTGCCATAGTAACGTTGATCTGTTTCTCAGAGGGAACACAGTTATTTGGGAATATCTCCGAAACCGTTCATTTTAGGAACTTAAAAAGTGTGCTTCGGGGTCCCTACAGGACCTCCGAGTATTGTTTCTCGTATGTAGCGGCTTAAAATGAGCTAAATCCGAACATTTTACCGACTGTCCTTGCTCAGTGCCAAAGGGCCGAAAAAAGTCACTTACAAATTGAATTTTCAAAAACCGTTTCTTATTGGGCCTCTACATACTCGGATCAACCAACATGCAAAATTTCAGCTTCCTAGGTCTAGTGGTTTGAGCCCTGCGGTGATGAGTCAGTTTTGGATTATATATAAGAGATGAGACTTTCCGAATCGATTTGATCGTAGAAATATGGATTATAGCTATTTTTGCGCGTATCAATGTAAGGAGCAATGTTCGTGGTTGGGAACCGAACCCAGCATTTTAAGGCCCTAAAACGAACGGTTTTCGAGATATTGCCAGAAAACTATCCCCGGTCTGCGAAATTTCAGCGGATGCCATAGTAACGTTGATCTGTTTCTCAGAGGGAACACAGTTATTTGGGAATATCTCCGAAACCGTTCATTTTAGGAACTTAAAAAATGTTTTTCGGGGTCCCTACAGGACCTCGGAGTATATTTTCTCGTATGTAGCGGCTTAAAATGAGCTAAATCCGAACAATTTACCGACTGTCCTTGCTCAGTGCCAAAGGGCCGAAAAAAGTCACTTACAAATTGAATTTACAAAAACCGTTTCTTATTGGGCCTGTACATACTCGGATCAACCAACATGCAAAATTTCAGCTTTCTAGGTCTAGTGGTTTGAGCCCTGCGTCGATGAGTCAATTTAGGATTGTCAATGCCAAAGGGCCGAAAAAAGTCACTTACAAATTGAATTTTCAAAAACCGTTTCTTAGTGAGCCTCTACATATTCGAATCAACCAACATGCAAAATTTCAGCTTCCTAGGTCTAGTGGTTTGAGCCCTGCGGTGATGTGTCAGTTTTGTATTATATATAAGGGATGAGACTTTCCGAATCGATTTGATCGTAGAAATATGGATTATAGCTCTTTTTGCGCGTATCAATGTAAGGAGCAATGTTCGTGGTTGGGAACCGAACCCAGCGTTTTAAGGCCCTAAAACGAACGGTTTTCGAGATATTGCCAGAAAACTATCCCCTGTCTGCGAAATTTCAGCGGTTGCCATAGTAACGTTGATCTGTTTCTCAGAGGGAACACAGTTATTTGGGAATATCTCCGAAACCGTTCATTTTAGGAACTTAAAAATTGTGTTTCGGGGTCTCTACAGGACCTCCGAGTATTGTTTCTCGTATGTAGCGGCTTAAAAAGAGCTAAATCCGAACATTTTACCGACTAAACTTGCTCAGTGCCAAAGGGCCGAAAAAAGTCACTTACAAATTGAATTTTCAAAAACCGTTTCTTATTGGGCCTCTACATACTCGGATCAACCAACATGCAAAATTTCAGCTTCCTAGGTCTAGTGGTTTGAGCCCTGCGGTGATGAGTCAGTTTTGGATTATATATAAGAGATGAGACTTTCCGAATCGATTTGATCGTAGAAATATGGATTATAGCTCTTTTTGCACGTATCAATGTGAGGAGCAATGTTCGTGGTTTCCACTTCTAAGAAGTGGGAACCAAACCCAGCGTTTTAAGGCCCTAAAACGAACGGTTTTCGAGATATTGCCAAAAAACTATCCCCGGTCTACGAAATTTCAGCGGATGCCATAGTAACGTTGATCTGTTTCTCAGAGGGAACGCAGTTATTTGGGAATATCTCCGAAACCGTTCATTTTAGGAACTTAAAAAGTGTGTTTCGGGGTCCCTACAGGACCTCAGAGTATTGTTTCTCGTATGTAGCGGCTTAAAATGAGCTAAATCCGAACATTTTACCGACTGTCCTTGCTCAGTGCCAAAGGGCCGAAAAAAGTCACTTACAAATTGAATTTTCAAAAACCGTTTCTTAATGGGCCTCTACATACTCGGATCAACCAACATGCAAAATATCAGCTTTCTAGGTCTAGTGGTTTGAGCCCTGCGTCGATGAGTCTATTTTGGATTGTCAATGCCAAAGGGCCGAAAAATGTCACATACAAATTGAATTTTCAAAAACTGTTTCTTAGTGAGCCTCTACATACTCGAGTCAACCAACATGCAAAATTTCAGCTTCCTAGGTCTAGTGGTTTGAGCCCTGCGGTGATGGGTCAGTTTTGTATTATATATAAGGGATGAGACTTTCCGAATCGATTTGATCGTAGAAATATGGATTATAGCTCTTTTTGCGCGTATCAATGTAAGGAGCAATGTTCGTGGTTGGGAACCGAACCCAGTGTTTTAAGGCCCTAAAACGAACGGTTTTCGTGATATTGCCAAAAAACTATCCCCTGTCTGCGAAATTTCAGCGGTTGCCATAGTAACATTGATCGGTTTCTCAGAGGGAACACAGTTATTTGGGAATATCTCCGAAACCGTTCATTTTAGGAACTTAAAAAGTGTGTTTCGGGGTCCCTACAGGACCTCCGAGCTTTGTTTCTCGTATGTAGCGGCTTAAAATGAGCTAAATCCGAACATTTTACTGATTGTCCTTGCTCAGTGCTAAAGGGCCGAAAAAAGTCACTTACAAATTGAATTTTCAAAAACCGTTTCTTATTGGGCCTCTACATACTCGGATCAACCAACATGCAAAATTTCAGCTTTCTAGGTCTGGTGGATTGAGCCCTGCGTCAATGAGTCAATTTTGGATTGTCAATGCCAAAGGGCCGAAAAAAGTCACTTACAAATTGAATTTTCAAAAACCGTTTATTAGTGTGCCTCTACATACTCGGATCAACCAACATGCAAAATGTCAGCTTTCTAGGTCTAGTGGTTTGAGCCCTGCGTCGATGAGTCAATTTAGGATTGTCAATGCCAAAGGGCCGAAAAAAGTCACTTACAAATTGAATTTTCAAAAACCGTTTCTTAGTGAGCCTCAACATACTCTAATCAACCAACATGCAAAATTTCAGCTTCCTAGGTCTAGTGGTTTGAGCCCTGCGGTGATGTGTCAGTTTTGTATTATATATAAGGGATGAGACTTTCCGAATCGATTTGATCGTAGAAATATGGATTATAGCTCTTTTTGCGCGTATCAATGTAAGGAGCAATGTTCGTGGTTGGGAACCGAACCCAGCGTTTTAAGGCCCTAAAACGAACGGTTTTCGAGATATTGCCAGAAAACTATCCCCGGTCTGCGAAATTTCAGCGGATGCCATAGAAACGTTGATCTGTTTCTCAGAGGGAACACAGTTATTTGGGAATATCTCCGAAACCGTTCATTTTAGGAACTTAAAAAGTGTGTTTCGGGGTCCCTACAGGACCTCCGAGTATTGTTTCTCATATGTAGCGACTTAAAATGAGCTAAATCCGAACATTTTACCGACTGTCCTTGATCAGTGCCAAAGGGCCGAAAAAAGTCACTTACAAATTGAATTTTCAAAAACCGTTTCTTATTCGGCCTCTACATACTCGGATCAACCAACATGCAAAATTTCAGCTTCCTAGGTCTAGTGGTTTGAGCCCTGCGGTGATGAGTCAGTTTTGGATTATATATAAGAGATGAGACTTTCCGAATCGATTTGATCGTAGAAATATGGATTATAGCTCTTTTTGCGCGTATTTATGTGAGGAGCAATGTTCGTGGTTTCCACTTCGCAGAAGTGGGAACCGAACCCAGCGTCTTAAGGCCCTAAAACGAACGGTTTTCGAGATATTGCCAAAAAACTATCCCCGGTCTGCGAAATTTCAGCGGATGCCGTAGTAACGTTGATCTGTTTCTCAGAGGGAACACAGTTATTTGGGAATATCTCCGAAACCGTTCATTTTAGGAACTTAAAAAGTGTGTTTCGGGGTCCCTACAGGACCTCAGAGTATTGTTTCTCGTATGTAGCGGCTTAAAATGAGCTAAATCCGAACATTTTACCGACTGTCCTTGCTCAGTGCCAAAGGGCCGAAAAAGTCACTTGCAAATTGAATTTTCAAAAACTGTTTCTTATTAGGCCTCTACATACTCGGAGCAATCAACATGCAAAATATCAGCTTTCTAGGTCTAGTGGTTGGAGCCCTGCGTCGATGAGTCTATTTTGGATTGTCAATGCCAAAGGGCCGAAAAAATTCACTTACAAATTGAATTTTCAAAAACCGTTTCTTAGTGAGCCTCTACATACTCGGATCAACCAACATGAAAAATTTCAACTTCCTATGTCTAGTGGTTTGAGCCCTGCGGTGATGAGTCTGTTTTGGATTATATATAAGAGATGAGACTTTCCGAATCGATTTGATCGTAGAAATATGGATTATAGCTCTTTTTGCGCGTATCAATGTGAGGAGCAAAGTTCGTGGTTTCCACTTCGAAGAAGTGGAACCGAACCCAGCGTTTTAAGGCCCTAAAACGAACAGTTTTCGAGATATTGCCAAAAAACTACCCCCGGTCTGCGAAATTTCAGCGGATGCCATAGTAACGTTGATCTGTTTCTCAGAGGGAACACAGTTATTTGGGAATATCTCAGAAACCGTTCATTTTAGGAACTTAAAAAGTGTGTTTCGGGGTCCCTACAGGACCTCAGAGTATTGTTTCTCGTATGTAGCGGCTTAAAATGAGCTAAATCCGAACATTTTACCGACTGTCCTTGCTCAGTGCCAAAGGGCCGAAAAAAGTCACTTACAAATTGAATTTTCAAAAACCGTTTCTTAATGGGCCTCTACATACTCGGATCAACCAACATGCAAAATATCAGCTTTCTAGGTCTAGTGGTTTGAGCCCTGCGTCGATGAGTCTATTTTGGATTGTCAATGCCAAAGGGCCGAAAAATGTCACATACAAATTGAATTTTCAAAAACTGTTTCTTAGTGAGCCTCTACATACTCGAGTCAACCAACATGCAAAATTTCAGCTTCCTAGGTCTAGTGGTTTGAGCCCTGCGGTGATGGGTCAGTTTTGTATTATATATAAGGGATGAGACTTTCCGAATCGATTTGATCGTAGAAATATGGATTATAGCTCTTTTTGCGCGTATCAATGTAAGGAGCAATGTTCGTGGTTGGGAACCGAACCCAGTGTTTTAAGGCCCTAAAACGAACGGTTTTCGTGATATTGCCAAAAAACTATCCCCTGTCTGCGAAATTTCAGCGGTTGCCATAGTAACATTGATCGGTTTCTCAGAGGGAACACAGTTATTTGGGAATATCTCCGAAACCGTTCATTTTAGGAACTTAAAAAGTGTGTTTCGGGGTCCCTACAGGACCTCCGAGCTTTGTTTCTCGTATGTAGCGGCTTAAAATGAGCTAAATCCGAACATTTTACTGATTGTCCTTGCTCAGTGCTAAAGGGCCGAAAAAAGTCACTTACAAATTGAATTTTCAAAAACCGTTTCTTATTGGGCCTCTACATACTCGGATCAACCAACATGCAAAATTTCAGCTTTCTAGGTCTGGTGGATTGAGCCCTGCGTCAATGAGTCAATTTTGGATTGTCAATGCCAAAGGGCCGAAAAAAGTCACTTACAAATTGAATTTTCAAAAACCGTTTATTAGTGTGCCTCTACATACTCGGATCAACCAACATGCAAAATGTCAGCTTTCTAGGTCTAGTGGTTTGAGCCCTGCGTCGATGAGTCAATTTAGGATTGTCAATGCCAAAGGGCCGAAAAAAGTCACTTACAAATTGAATTTTCAAAAACCGTTTCTTAGTGAGCCTCTACATACTCTAATCAACCAACATGCAAAATTTCAGCTTCCTAGGTCTAGTGGTTTGAGCCCTGCGGTGATGTGTCAGTTTTGTATTATATATAAGGGATGAGACTTTCCGAATCGATTTGATCGTAGAAATATGGATTATAGCTCTTTTTGCGCGTATCAATGTAAGGAGCAATGTTCGTGGTTGGGAACCGAACCCAGCGTTTTAAGGCCCTAAAACGAACGGTTTTCGAGATATTGCCAGAAAACTATCCCCGGTCTGCGAAATTTCAGCGGATGCCATAGAAACGTTGATCTGTTTCTCAGAGGGAACACAGTTATTTGGGAATATCTCCGAAACCGTTCATTTTAGGAACTTAAAAAGTGTGTTTCGGGGTCCCTACAGGACCTCCGAGTATTGTTTCTCATATGTAGCGACTTAAAATGAGCTAAATCCGAACATTTTACCGACTGTCCTTGATCAGTGCCAAAGGGCCGAAAAAAGTCACTTACAAATTGAATTTTCAAAAACCGTCTCTTATTCGGCCTCTACATACTCGGATCAACCACCATGCAAAATTTCAGCTTCCTAGGTCTAGTGGTTTGAGCCCTGCGGTGATGAGTCAGTTTTGGATTATATATAAGAGATGAGACTTTCCGAATCGATTTGATCGTAGAAATATGGATTATAGCTCTTTTTGCGCGTATTTATGTGAGGAGCAATGTTCGTGGTTTCCACTTCGCAGAAGTGGGAACCGAACCCAGCGTCTTAAGGCCCTAAAACGAACGGTTTTCGAGATATTGCCAAAAAACTATCCCCGGTCTGCGAAATTTCAGCGGATGCCGTAGTAACGTTGATCTGTTTCTCAGAGGGAACACAGTTATTTGGGAATATCTCCGAAACCGTTCATTTTAGGAACTTAAAAAGTGTGTTTCGGGGTCCCTACAGGACCTCAGAGTATTGTTTCTCGTATGTAGCGGCTTAAAATGAGCTAAATCCGAACATTTTACCGACTGTCCTTGCTCAGTGCCAAAGGGCCGAAAAAGTCACTTGCAAATTGAATTTTCAAAAACTGTTTCTTATTAGGCCTCTACATACTCGGAGCAATCAACATGCAAAATATCAGCTTTCTAGGTCTAGTGGTTGGAGCCCTGCGTCGATGAGTCTATTTTGGATTGTCAATGCCAAAGGGCCGAAAAAATTCACTTACAAATTGAATTTTCAAAAACCGTTTCTTAGTGAGCCTCTACATACTCGGATCAACCAACATGAAAAATTTCAACTTCCTATGTCTAGTGGTTTGAGCCCTGCGGTGATGAGTCTGTTTTGGATTATATATAAGAGATGAGACTTTCCGAATCGATTTGATCGTAGAAATATGGATTATAGCTCTTTTTGCGCGTATCAATGTGAGGAGCAAAGTTCGTGGTTTCCACTTCGAAGAAGTGGGAACCGAACCCAGCGTTTTAAGGCCCTAAAACGAACAGTTTTCGAGATATTGCCAAAAAACTACCCCCGGTCTGCGAAATTTCAGCGGATGCCATAGTAACGTTGATCTGTTTCTCAGAGGGAACACAGTTATTTGGGAATATCTCAGAAACCGTTCATTTTAGGAACTTAAAAAGTGTGTTTAGGGGTCCCTACAGGACCTCAGAGTATTGTTTCTCGTATGTAGCGGCTTAAAATGAGCTAAATCCGAACATTTTACCGACTGTCCTTGCTCAGTGCCAAAGGGCCGAAAAAAGTCACTTGCAAATTGAATTTTCAAAAACTGTTTCTTATTAGGCCTCTACATACTCGGAGCAATCAACATGCAAAATATCAGCTTTCTAGGTCTAGTGGTTGGAGCCCTGCGTCGATGAGTCTATTTTGGATTGTCAATGCCAAAGGGCCGAAAAAATTCACTTACAAATTGAATTTTCAAAAACCGTTTCTTAGTGAGCCTCTACATACTCGGATCAACCAACATGAAAAATTTCAACTTCCTATGTCTAGTGGTTTGAGCCCTGCGGTGATGAGTCTGTTTTGGATTATATATAAGAGATGAGACTTTCCGAATAGATTTGATCGTAGAAATATGGTTTATAGCTCTTTTTGCGCGTATCAATGTGAGGAGCAAAGTTCGTGGTTTCCACTTCGAAGAAGTGGGAACCGAACCCAGCGTTTTAAGGCCCTAAAACGAACAGTTTTCGAGATATTGCCAAAAAACTACCCCCGGTCTGCGAAATTTCTGCGGATGCCATAGTAACGTTGATCTGTTTCTCAGAGGGAACACAGTTATTTGGGAATATCTCAGAAACCGTTCATTTTAGGAACTTAAAAAGTGTGTTTCGGGGTCCCTACAGGACCTCAGAGTATTGTTTCTCGTATGTAGCGGCTTAAAATGAGCTAAATGCGAACATTTCACCGACTGTCCTTGCTCAGGGCCAAAGGGCCGAAAAAGGTCACTTACAAATTGAATTTTCAAAAACCGTTTCTTATTGGGCCTGTACATCCTCGGATCAACCAACATGCAAAATTTCAGATTTCTAGGTCTAGTGGTTTGAGCCCTGCGTCGATGAGTCTATTTTGGATTGTCAATGCCAAAGGGCCGAAAAAATTCACTTACAAATTGAATTTTCAAAAACCGTTTCTTAGTGAGCCTCTACAAACTCGGATCAACCAACATGAAAAAATTCAGCTTCCTATGTCTAGTGGTTTGAGCCCTGCGGTGATGAGTCTGTTTTGGATTATATATAAGAGATGAGACTTTCCGAATCGATTTGATCGTAGAAATATGGATTATAGCTCTTTTTGCGCGTATCAATGTGAGGAGCAATGTTCGTGGTTTCCACTTCGAAGAAGTGGGAACCGAACCCAGCATTTTAAGCCCCTAAAACGAACGGTTTTCGAGATATTGTCAAAAAACTATCCCCGGTTTGCGAAATTTCAGCGGTTGCCATAGTAACGTTGATCTGTTTCTCTGAGGGAACACAGTTATTTGGGAATATCTCCGAAACCGTTCATTTTAGGAACTTAAAAAGTGTGTTTCGGGGTCCCTACAGGACCTCAGAGTATTGTTTCTCGTATGTAGCGGCTTAAAATGAGCTAAATCCGAACATTTTACCGACTGTCCTTGCTCAGTGCCAAAGGGCCGAAAAAGGTCACTTACAAATTGAATTTTCAAAAACCGTTTCTTATTGGGCCTGTACATCCTCGGATCAACCAACATGCAAAATTTCAGCTTTCTAGGTCTAGTGGTTTGAGCCCTGCGTCGATGAGTCAATTTAGGATTGTCAATGCCAAAGGGCCGAAAAAAGTCACTTACAAATTCAATTTTCAAAAACCGTTTCTTAGTGAGCCTCTACATACTCGAATCAACCAACATGCAAAATTTCAGCTTCCTAGGTCTAGTGGTTTGAGCCCTGCGGTGATGAGTGAGTTTTGTATTATATATAAGGGATGAGACTTTCCGAATCGATTTGATCGTAGAAATATGGATTATAGCTCTTTTTGCGCGTATCAATGTAAGGAGCAATGTTCGTGGTTGGGAACCGAACCCAGCGTTTTAAGGCCCTAAAACGAACGGTTTTCGAGATATTGCCAGAAAACTATCCCCGGTCTGCGAAATTTCAGCGGTTGCCATAGTAACGTTGATCTGTTTCTCAGAGGGAACACAGTTATTTGGGAATATCTCCGAAACCGTTCATTTTAGGAACTTAAAAAGTGTGTTTCGGGGTCCCTACAGGACCTCCGAGTATTGTTTCTCGTATGTAGCGGCTTAAAATGAGCTAAATCCGAACATTTTACCGACTGTCCTTGCTCAGTGCCAAAGGGCCGAAAAAAGTCATTTACAAATTGAATTTTCAAAAACTGTTTCTTATTGGGCCTCTACATACTCGGATCAACCAACATGCAATATTTCAGCTTTCTAGGTCTAGTGGTTTGAGCCCTGCTTCGATGAGTCAATTTTGGATTGTCAATGCCAAAGGGCCGAAAAAAGTCACTTACAACTTGAATTTTCAAAAACCGTTTCTTAGTGAACCTCTACATACTCGGTTCAACCAACATGCAAAAATTCAGCTTCCTAGGTCTAGTGGTTTGAGCCCTGCGGTGAAGAGTCAATTTTGGATTATATATAAGAGATGAGACTTTCCGAATCGATTTGATCGTAGAAATATGGATTATAGCTCTTTTTGCGCGTATCAATGTGAGGAGCAATGTTCGTGGGTGGGAACCGAACCCAGCGTTTTAAGGCCCTAAAACGAACGGTTTTCGAGATATTGCCAAAAAAACTATCCCCGGTCTGCGAAATTTCAGCGGTTGCCATAGTAACATTGATCGGTTTCTCAGAGGGAACACAGTTATTTGGGAATATCTCCGAAACCGTTCATTTTCGGAACTTAAAAAGTGGGTTTCGGGGTCCCTACAGGACCTACGAGTATTGTTTCTCGTATGTAGCGGCTTAAAATGAGCTAAATCCGAACATTTTACTGACTGTCCTTGATCAGTGCCAAAGGACCGAAAAAAGTCACTTATAAATTGAATTTTCAAAAACCGTTTCTTATTGGGCCTCTACATACTCGGATCAACCAACATGCGAAATGTCAGCTTTCTAGGTCTAGTGGTTTGAGCCCTGCGTCGATGAGTCAATTTTGGATTGTCAATGCCAAAGGGCCGAAAAAATTCACTTACAAATTGAATTTTCAAAAACCGTTTCTTAGTGAGCCTCTACATACTCGGATCAACCAACATACAAAATTTCAGCTACCTGGGTCTAGTGGTTTGAGCCCTGCGGTGATGAGTCAGTTTTGGATTATATATAAGAGATGAGACTTTCCGAGTCGATTTGATCGTAGAAATATGGATTATAGTTCTTTTTGCGCGTATCAATGTGAGGAGCAATGTTCGTGGTTTCCACTACGAAGAAGTGGGAACCGAATCCAGCATTTTAAGTCCCTAAAACGAACGGTTTTCGAGATATTGCCAGAAAACTATCCCCGGTCTGCGAAATTTCAGCGGTTGCCATAGTAACGTTGATCTGTTTCTCAGAGGGAACACAGTTATTTGGGAATATCTCCGAAACCGTTCATTTTAGGAACTTAAAAAGTGTGTTTCGGGGTCCCTACAGGACCTCCGAGTATTGTTTCTCGTATGTAGCGGCTTAAAATGAGCTAAATCCGAACATGTTACCGACTGTCCTTGCTCAGTGCCAAAGGGCCGAAAAAAGTCACTTACAAATTGAATTTTCAAAAACCGTTTCTTATTGGGCCTCTACATACTCGGATCAACCAACATGCAATATTTCAGCTTTCTAGGTCTAGTGGTTTGAGCCCTGCGTCGATGAGTCAATTTTGGATTGTCAATGCCAAAGAGCCTAAAAAAGTCACTTACAAATTGAATTTTCAAAAACCGTTTCTTAGTGAGCCTCTACATAGTCGGATCAACCAACATGCAAAATTTCAGCTTTCTAGGTCTAGTGGTTTGAGCCCTGCGGTGATGAGTCTGTTTTGGATTATATATAAGAGATAAATAGTAATGAAATAATTCAAGGGACCTACGAAATGTACAGAAGTGATCGGGGGAAGCGAGGTGGTGGGCTATTTATTTGTGTGCGCAAGGATATAGCTAGTTTCTTAAAGTGGGCTTATACGGATCATGAAATGTTATGTGTACAAATTTCGGATAAAGGGAATAAATTCCCTCTTCAGGTGATAGGGGCGTATAGAGCACCGAAAGGTAACTTTTCGCTTCTCGACACACTCTATGATAAAACTTGTACGGGCAATACTATGAAAAAGAGCATAATAATTGCCGGAGATTTAAACCTCCCCAAAGTAGACTGGTCTGGTGAGTCAACTAGCTGTGGTCAAGCTCAGAGCACTGCAAACAAATTCTTAAGGGAGGGGGGATTTTCCCAAGTAGTTGACTTCCCAACTAGAGGCAATAATACCTTAGATGTTTATCTCGTAAGGCCTGTAGAGCTGTATATTAACTGTCTAAAAGTACCAGGAATTAGTGACAATTCTGGGGTTGAATTAAATATTAGATACGGTGACATTACAAAATTAGACTCTGATGTAGCAAATAAGATCATATTCCAGTATCGCAGGGCGGATCAGGGCAAATTTCAGGGGTATTTGAATGAGCTATTTGAAGGATGGGCATGGGAAGGAAATCACATTAATATCCTATGGACTAACTTATTGAAAATTTTAAATAGCGCTATTGATAAATTTGTTCCATTTAAATTATTGAAACAAAACCCAGATCCTGAGTATTACACACGGGAAATCAGGTGTCTTAAACGGAATATTAGGAAACTATACAATAAAAGACATGATAGTGACAAGTATATGTTGAAATTTAAGTCCTTATCAAGAGCGCTCGTCTTAAAAAAGAGGGCTGCTCATGACAATTATATGCAAGATTTACTTGGTTCGGGAGGCGATGGGTGGAAAGAATTTTACAGTTATGTTAGGAGAAGAAAGGTAAATTCAAATAATTTGTCGATGATAATGTCCGGTGACGGTAAATTAATTACTGAGAAGCAAGCCATTGCTAATGAATTAATTGTCTTTTATGGTAGTGTGTTCGATAAATCCAATAGCTGTGTGTTGGACCTTAACGGTGAATCAGGGGCTCCACTTCACCAAATAAACCAGTCAGCAATTGTAAAGCTAATACAAAAATTACGTTACAATATATCGAAGGGTCCTGATAATATTGTTAGTGAAGTACTTAAACTGGGAGGTAGGGCCGTGGCACGATATTTTGAGGTGATTTTTAATGTGTCCATAAACAATGCGCAAATCCCGGATGACTGGAAAAGAGCTACGGTAGTCCCAATATTTAAGGGAGGGAGCAGACTTGAATTGGGCAACTACAGGCCGGTTAGTCTTACGTCCATCGTTTGTAAACAGATGGAGCATCTCATTTGCGACTACTTGAGGGAACAGTGGGAAACATTATCATGGTTTAATGATAGGCAACATAGATTTCGGAAAGGTTACTCATGCGAGAGTCAGATGCTATCACTTTTTCAAGATATTAGCGAATCGTTAGATGATGGAGTTTCAGTCGACACCGTAGTTATAGATTTTGAGAAGGAATT
Organism: Meconema thalassinum; assembly: GCA_946902985.2. Taxonomy (NCBI): domain Eukaryota; kingdom Metazoa; phylum Arthropoda; class Insecta; order Orthoptera; family Tettigoniidae; genus Meconema; species Meconema thalassinum. The sequence continues at coordinate 86,761,535 of OX336400.1, read as the reverse complement.
TGATGTCGTGCCGCATGACATGCTACTCCATAAATTAGCTTCGACGAAGATTGATAGAAGAGTAATTTTATGGATCCAAGAATTTTTGACGGGTCATTCCCAGAAAGTGAAATTTGAAGGCCGATTCTCGGATGAAATTACCGTAACGTCGGGTATCCCTCAGGGCAGCGTAATCGTAACTTTGTTATTTTTGGCGTTTATAAATGACTTACCAAATGGGATTCGCAGTGACCGTCGATTGTTTGCGGATGATTGTGTAATATATCGAAAGATACATGACTCACCAGACAATGCAGTACTTCAAGATGACCTGACCCTGGTCTATAAGTGGGCGATTGAAAATAAAATGAAAATAAACACAAGAAAATGTAGTCAAATAAAAATAGGGAAAGTGCGAAGGCAAGATTTTCAATATAACATTTGCTCGGAAATACTTGTAGAAGAAGATTCTTGCAAATATTTGGGCGTTCACGTAAGAAATGATATGAAATGGAGTAGTCATATAGGATGTGTAGTTTCTAAAGCTTACTAATCCCTGCACTTTGTAATAAGGGTATTAAAAGGAAGTAGTATCTCTGCTAAAGAATTAGGATATTTGTCACTTTTAAGACCTATTCTGGAATACGCCTCGGCGGTTTGGGATCCATATCAAGTAGGGCTCATAAATGAGTTGGAAATGGTACAATGAAAGGCCGCTAGATTTGTGCTCAGTGACATTAATCCCAGGAGCAGTGTGAACCGTATGATAAAGAAACTTGGGTGGGAATCACTTGAGGCTAGGAGGATGAAATCTAGACTCTACGCTATGTACAACGCGTATACAAATCAACCAGCATGGGGTGAGCTTAGCAAACGTATGGAATAGCCTACTTACATGGGTAGGAGCGATCACCCTTTCAAAGTTAAGGTCCGACCACAGCGAACAAATTATGGTAAATATTCTTTCGTAAACCGTTCCATTGATAATTGGAACTCACTACCTGCCGCAGTCTTAGAGCCTTTTCCCGAACATATAGGTTTGTTTAAGAAAAGACTGATATATGTGTAAATACTCCAGTTTAATTGTTAGTGAATTGTTATGTACAATTATTTATTTGTTATGTATATCTAATTTGCCACCGGGGTAAACACCCCCAATTGCAAATAAACGAATGAATGAATGAATGACTGGGACGATGATTGCTTTCTTGATTAATGGCCATGTATTGGCAAAGGGTACAAGACCATATTGGTTGTTGACCGGGAAAGTACAAGGCCATATTGGATTTTCTAAAAACACAAAAATTGAAATTCAACTGACGTGTCGTTCCCTATGGACTCAACAAATATCCACAGGTTTGAACATGATAATCTGAACAAACTGACATGACATTTATTTTTTTAATATATTGATTAAAGGGGGATGTAAATGACTGAAGATTTATAAAAAATAAAGTATGTACATGGGTTACTCTTAGTGTCGACATACAGTTTATTTTTAAATATTTTTTGATGGTGTTTTTCATTTAATGTCAATTAACGTTTAAGTTTTATTTACAAGTATTGACTGATTGTTTGATTGATTGGGTGATGGGTTATTTTGTTTGTTTTTAGGTGTGGTCATGCGCCATGAACATAGTGAACAAGCATACACTAAGCTTTAAAGTACTCTGTACTCTTGTGCAACGTTAATAACTTGCAATAAAAAAGGTTTATTATAACTCATGGCGTTAGTACCAAATACAACAAGTGAGCAAGTTGGTTTACCACGTGGGTTAAATTTAAAATCGGAAAATGATCGTTGGTTAACATTGAATCTTGGCCTGTAGGCTTTTTGTCAGCACATAAACTTGCTGGAGCTGGTTTCTATTACTTCAACCGGGAAGATTTTGAGCATTGTGTTTTTTGTCATGTTGAACTTTCACACTGGGAAGAAGGGGATGATCCCTTTAGAGACCATTTGCGATGGTCTCCTCATTGTCCTTACATGCTTGGAAAACAAGTGGGTAACATACCCGTGTATCCATTTTACCGAACCACAAGGCCATTCGCTACTAATTACGTTGGTTAATCACAAATAAATAATAATAATGATGTATTACCAGCCAACAACGGTAGTTTTGATATATGTGGTCCATATGCCATAGACAGTGTTGAATTGGCATGTGCTTTTGGAAAATTGGGAGTTTGCAAGACTAAAGCACTAGCACACCCAGAGTACAGGTCTGTTGAAAAAAGGTTTAGAATCTTATAAAAATGTTTGGCCATTAATATTAAAACACCTTACCAAACAGCTAAGTGAAGCTGGATTTTTTTATACTGGTGAAGGGGATAAAACAATATGTTTTTATTGTGGATTTGCTTTAGGATTGGCAAATGACTGATGACCCTTTTGGGCAACACGCTCGTTGGTTACCTAACTGTAAATACCTTGTGTTGCTAAAAGGTCAGGAATTTGTGAACACTATTCGTAAAGAAAACGTGATTGCAACAAAAGACATAAAAGTGCCTTTGGAGTTAGAACCTGTGGAGCAAATACATGAGGCTGAAAACAAAGACTTGTCTCACGAACAGATACAAAAGTGTGACCAACAATTGTGTAAAATTTGTTATCAAGATGAACTGGGAGTTGTATTTCTGCCTTGTGGACACATGATAGCATGTGTCAAGTGTGCATTAAACCTTAACACTTGTGCTATATGCAGAAAAGTAGTATCTGCTACAGTTAGGGCATTTCTTGCATAAATAATATAATTTATTAGCGATGCATAGTGCAAAATACCTATATGCACAATATTATTACAAACTGTTGTAGTGTGTAATATATATGCTTTTGTTTTGTTTATAGACTACTACAATGAATGTTCTGAATGCTGTGGGATAAGCATGAGGCTTAGAAACAAAGAAGGTCTGCGAATTGCCAACGCATATTCCATTCCGCATTATCCAGATTCGGAAATTGAAAACAGCATATGGTGATCGTGTACTTTGTGTATTTGAAAACTTTGAGACATTTCTGCCTACACGGTTTAATGATATGTCGGAGAGTGTTTTTGATGAAGTGAATAATGCTGTGCAACCTGTACACTTAATTTATGAAGGGATTAAAAACAATAGGTGCATGGTCCGTTTTAATTAAATAAAAACAAGTAGTTCCGTCGTGAAGAACAATACCGCCTATTTTCATATATTCTACTCATGTTAATTAATACAAAATTTCTCTTTGATTGTTGTGATAGATTCGTAGATATTGAGAACCGTCTAAATATTTCAGATGGTCGCCAGGTTGGATTTTCTTATGTACTATTACATGAGGATTATTGTGTACGTGTGGTATTCAGACTTCAATCGCATGATTAGGACACAAAAATTAGAAACGAAATTTTAAAATTTCGCACAGCTACTATCTTATTGTTATGAAAACAATTGAAATAAATTAAATGCCTGTGGATTAACATTTGTATCAGCATTTAACGTGCAAAATTTCAGTGCACTGGGATGGTTAAATCGCGAGAAACGTCCATTTAAATATTAATAATTCGCGTTGCCGCCATGTTGGAATGTGGTTCACCAGGTTACTGAAAGTCATATAGGTGAACTTATGTTCATAGCCTCTATGAACATAAAATATTTCAGTTTGATTGCTGTAAAAACATGTGTAATAATAATGGAAAAATATAAGTGATGACAATGGACTGAAAGAAAAACAAGTAGTTCCGTGAAGAACTATACAGCCTATTTTCATATATCCTGCTCTATCAACATAAACATTTCAGTTTAATTGCTGTAAAAGATTCGTAGATACTGAGAACCGTCTAAATATTTCATATGGTCGCCAGGATGGATTTTTATTTTTGTACTATTACATTAAGATTATTGTGTACGTGTGGTATTCAAACTTCAATCGCATGATTAGAACACAAGAAGTAAAAACGAGATTTTAAAAGTACGCACACCAGCCATCTTGTAATTATGCAAACAATTGAAATAAATTACATGCCAGTGGATCAACATTTGTATAAGCATATAACGTGCAACGTTTCACGGCACTCGGATAGTTAATTTGCGAGAAACGTCCTTTTAAATATTTATACTTCGCGTCGCCGCCATGTTGTATTTGTGCTCAACAGGTTACTGAAAGTCCTATAGGTGAACATATGTTCATAGTCTCTATGAACATAAAAAAAATCAGTTTGGTTGCTGTAAAAATTCATAGATATTGAGAACCGTCTAAATATTTCGGAAGCTCGCCATTTAGGATTGTTATATGTATAGGCCATAGAGTTATGAACCATTCAAGGACAATTATTGCCTAGCTTCATTATTCAAACTTTCACTTCGATCGCATGATTACGACACAAGAATAAAAACTTAATTTATAAATTTCACACAGCCGCCATCTTGAGGTTATGTAAACAATTGAATTAAATTAGATGGCAGCGCATTACAATCACCAAAATCATTTACTGTACCACATTTCACTGCGCTCAGAGAGTTAAATCACGAGAAAAGTCTATTAAAATATTTCAAATTCGCTTGGTCGCCATGTTCGTTTTGTACTTTACAGGTTTATGAAATATACATAGGTAAACTTGTATCAGGACCGTTTATCACCGTACAAAATTGCATGATGATATCTGTACTTGTTTCGGAGATATAGAATGTCAGTGAAATAATTCGCACAGCCGCCATTTTGAGGTTATGTAAACAATTGAACTAAATTAGACTCCAGTGCATTACAATGTGTTCAAACATTTGCTGTACCAAGTTTCATTACGTTTAAGTTGAATCGCGAGAAATGTCTATTTAAAAGTCTCAATTTCGCTTGACCGCCATGTTGGTTTTGTAGTCACCAGGTTTTCGAAAGTCTCATAGGTGAACTTCTAGTAGTGCCCTTTATCACCGTACACAATTTCAGGGCGATATGGATAATAGTTTCGGAGATATTGAATGCTAGTGAAATATTTCGCACAGTCGCCATGTTGGATTGGCGAGACGTAACAAAATTTGAAGGGCACGGTCGAGGTCGCCGGGAATAGTGCTATGAACTTACCTAGTTTCATTGAAATCATTCCAGCCGTTTAGATTTTATTAGGGGGGGGCACACACACACCTCACACACACACACACACACGGACAAAAGGTGATCTCATAAGCCTATTTTTTCAAAATTGAAAATAATCTAAAAATATGTGTATAGAATAATAATGTTTTAGTTTTTAGTATTGTCTGGAAAAATATTATCCTGAAACCAAAAAAATGTATATAAATTTTGTAAATAAATGCAAAATGATGTTTCAATGCTGTTTTATTTTATACAATGTTATATTATTTAACATTGCAGAGTATACATGATTATGACAATAGATGCACACTGAATACAACTCTTTCTCTCTTTACAATAGTCTGTTATAGTTTTTAAACACAAGGCTTGTTGTAGATCTTTTTATAGCAATGTCCATTCACTGTTGTTTTCGAAAACTGGGGAAGCCGCAATTGTTTTATAGGCATAAAAACCTTAATGTTATTACTATTTAGTCATTTTGATCCTCTTGCAATACTACGGTACCTTTTTGCATATGAAAAGCAGATGACCTAGTTGTTCCACTCCTTAAACCGACGACAACAACAACACTACCTCTTGCACAGTATATGATGTTGATGGTACTTACGATGTGGAAGATGGATTAAACATAACTTTTAGAACAGGAGTTAAACGTTGCTCATTAAACAATCCACTATTTTGAGTAGCAATATGGTTTTCTTGAGTTTTTGTCGACGGCAACGATGTTTTATGCAGTACACTACATTGATGATCACTGACACTTAAAGCCTCGCTATTTTTACTTTTTAGGTCACTACGACAATGTTTGGAACGTTGTTTTGAACAGCACCAAATAACAGTTCCGTTTTTATTGGGTCGTTTCACAATATATGAATATCCTTTATAGTATGCATAAGGCTTACCATACCTAATCACTGATACTTCCATGTCAACTGTCAAGCATAAACTAAGCTCTAGTCTAGTCAACTTGGTAATAAGAATAATAGTTTAATGTGAGAGCAAATATGGATCCAAAGAGTTCAGGTAAAAGTGGAAGGAAATAAGCAAATATAAGAACCAAGTGTGAGGTTAAAAGTGGTCGCAAAGTGGTAGATCCATTACACAATAATTTCAGCACGACGAAGTTCTTGTTCAATTTCTTTGATTTCCCAATCGTGACCGGTGTGACCAGCTTCACGTGAAGCATGCAACAACTGTAGCCGCTGGACGAGCTTATTGGGATTGTGCCAGTATAAAAATTTAGGAAAATGAATTTTTAGGTGTAAACAAAGCATTACCATTATCATCATCATCATTATTATCATTATCATCATCATCACCATCATCATTATCACTATGCAGTACTTTTTGAGGACATGATAAGTCCTTTAAACATACACTGCACTATCTTTAGCCGCAATATCGTTTTTTTGAACATGCTTTTTAGCGTTTTGATTTTTTTTTTGTAAACAGCAACCGTGGTTCTTTGGAGCACTACATTGATGAACACTCATACTTAAATCCTTTCCATTTTAGGTACATTTCATTAGAAAGCTAACTATTGCAATGGGTACCATGTTTCGAGTACCGGAAAATTTCGACATATCTTCGCGTTTCACATCCCCCAGACCCCCAAAACACCGTCAGTTCAAAAGTTTATATATAATTTATGTATGTATATTATTATTATTTCCGATTATTCCCCTTCAGGAGAGCGTGAGAACTTGAGCCAATCACAGCTTCACTTCCTTTTCCTCTCTTCTTTTCTTCCCAAAACCTCTTCATTAGTTCACTGTGCTTTTTCTTCCTTTCCTCTGTCCATTTTTTCCCTGATGTATCTTTCCTTGAAACTTGTACAATTTTCGTGTTTCTGATTTTATTTCTAAATTGTTCTCTGTCCTTAATGTCGTCTTCAGAGATTTTAAGTAATTCCATGTCTTCATGTACTTCTTTAATCCAACTGGTCTTTAATTTACTTGCATTCACGATATTGAAAATCTTCTTAGTGAGTCTGTTCTCATCCATCCTATATATGTGTCCATAGAACTGCAGACGTCTCTTCCTAAATTTATCTACAATGGTGTCTGTATTTTCATAAAGTTCCTTTGTTGGTCTCCTGACCCAAATTCCATTACGGAAAACAGCGCCATGGATTTTCCTGAGAATTTTTCGTTCCTGTTTCTCAATATCATGAATTCTTGTCATTCCTCTAATGACGGTTGTTTCTCCCGCGTACAAGGCTTCAGGCAAGACAACTGTGTTATAATGGCGCAATTTTGCATTGCGAGATACTGCTCTTTTGTTATAATGATTCCATGTCAGCTTGTACGCCTTCTGCAATTTTACTATTCTATCTGCATTAGAAATTGTGTTCAATCCTGTGGGTTGGATGGCTTCTCCTAAATATTTGAAGTGAGTGACCTGCGAGATTTTTCCATATTGCGTTCGCAAGGTGATGTTTCCTGTTGATTTGGTATCCATATACTGTGTTTTTTCATAGGAAATATCAAGTCCCGTTTTACTGGAGATTTCATGTAGTTTCTCTAGCGCTAATATGGCTTCATCCTTGTTGTTTGTTAAGATGGCCAGATCATCTGCAAAGGCCAAGCATTTCACAGTGACTCTTTTCCCTTTCTCCTTTCCAATTTGGATACCTTTCACATGCTTTTCCCATTCTGGGATGATTTTGTCCAGTACGATGTTGAACAAGAGTGGTGATAAACCATCCCCTTGTCGAACTCCAGTATGTATTGCAAAAGAGTCAGAGATTTCTCCCATGAATTTCACCTTTGAGGTAGTTCCCAATAATGTTTCCTGGATGATGGCCCTCGTCTTCCTGTCAACTCCTAATTCTTCTAGTCTGTTAAACAAGGTTTGTCTGTCAACCGAATCGTAAGCCTTTTTGAAATCCACAAATGTGACTGTAGTGTTCCTGCATCGTCGGATGTGCAGTATGGTCTTGAGGTTCCAGATCTGCTCAATACAGGACCTTCCCTTCCTGAAACCTGCCTGATATTCTCCAATATGGTGGTCCACCTGTGGCTCGAGTCGATTCAGCAAAGCTTTAGAGAGAATTTTATAAGCGACTGGAAGAAGCGAAATCCCTCTATAATTATTCGGATCAGTTTTGCTTCCCTTCTTATGGAGTGGGTGTATCAAAGCACTCTTCCATTCTTTTGGGATTTTCTCTGTTTTCCAGACATCTGATATTATTCTGTGAATTTTTGGTGTTATGTGTTCATGATCCAATTTCCAAACTTCTGCAATAAGTCCATCTTCACCAGGGGCTCTATTGTTTTTTAATGACTTGATTATGTCCACTATTTCTTCATGTGATGGTGGAAGTGAATCAAGGTTGGGCACTGGTTTTGCAAATTGAAGTTGTTCAGAAGGTGCTTCGCAATTAAGGAGTGTACTGAAATATTTAGCTAGAATTTCACAATTATTGCTCGTATTTGTTTCCAGAGATCCATCAGGTCGTTGGAAGCATAAACTAGGGGGTTGAAAGCCTGCTATATTTTCTCTAAAGGTCTTGTAAAAATTTCTGGTGTTGTTCTTAGTGAAGTCCTGTTCTATTTCATTTAGCCTATTATTATCATAATTGCGCTTTTCTCGGCGAATAATTTTAGAAGTGTTTTTCCGAACCTGCACAAATTCTTGCCATTTTTCTGTTGTTTTATGGCTATTGAAATTATTCCATGCTTTAAACCTATATTCAATAGCATGATCGCATGTGATGTTCCACCACCTATGTTTTCTCTTTCTCGGAGGTTGACCGAATTTTATTGCTTGTTTCATTTTCTCTGCAAGTTCAGACCAGCTCGTGGTATCCATTTGACGGATTTCTTCAATGATGTTCATCTTGTTGAGTTCAAGGTATTCTGGATCAGTTCGGAAAAGCTGGGTTCCCCTTATCCTTTGTCTGTTGGGTTGAAATTTTACCTTGATTTGTAGTAAATGATGATCTGAGTCAAGGAATCCTCTCCTGGTTTTCACATTAAGGACTTCTTTAGCGTTCCTTCTAGAGATAGCAACGTGGTCAATCTGGAATTCTCCAAGTGTTTCATTGGGGGATATCCATGTTGTTAATTTACGCGTAGGCTTCTGGAATTGTGTTGACATAATTTGGAGATTGAAATTTTGACAGAAGCTTATAAGGTGTTCACCATTTTTATTGGTTCTGCTATGAACAGTGTATGGTCCTGTAATTCTCCTATATTTCTTTTCTTTTCCTAACTGACCATTAAAATCCACCAGTAGAATCTTGACATGATGTTTGGGAATTTTGTTCGTGATTTCCTCCAGAAGTTCCCAGAAGTCTTCTATTACCTGAGGGTCTTTCCTGTTGTAGTCATTCGTTGGTGCATGCACGTTAATCAGTGTGTATACCTTGTTTCCCGATTTTATTGAGAGTGTTGAGAGTCTTTCTGATGGTGAAGTAAAATCAATTACTGAATCTGTAACGGACTTGCTAACCGCAAAACCTGTGCCAAATTGTCTTGGTCCTGTGTTGATCTGCACTGCAGGTTTTCCTTTATAGAGCCTGTAATTCTCAGAATCAAAGTGATTTTCATCTGTAAATCGTGTTTCCTGCAATGCCAAAATTTTGATGCTGAATTTATCAAGCGTGTTCGTTAGATGTTTGAGTTTCCCAGGCTTAAGCAAAGTGTTCACATTAAGTGTACCTATGAAACAATTTCGTTTAGGTCGAAGAGGTTTTCAGAAGCTCCGATCCTTCTCTACATGACATGTCTGGTCCCCCAGAATCCTATGACCAGAACAGGGATCCAATCTATTGACTGGGGCCTGGGGTAGTGGAATCTTTTCCTGTCGTTCTGCCATGGTTGCTTCAAGTTGAAGATTGTTTGTGGTGATCTCCGATGGAGATCACAATATTTTAAGACTTAATTGTTGAGATTAAGCCGTACTTCGAACAGCCGCACCAACTAGGTGAACAGACGCTGCTCACTAGCCGCTGGATGCCAGAACAGACTAGTGAGTTGGATATATGGACATCCATATACCTTTTACTCTTATCAACCCCGAGCACTGGGGTGCCTCCTCCGCCTCATACGCTGTACTGAAGTCCATCTTCTCCACCGTATTCGCCGTTGAGGTCTTCACTACTAACCCTGAGCTTGGGCCCTCCATATTTGTAACCCCTGGAGAGAGGGTGTCCCAGCATTATAAAGCCCCCAGGAGTTGGGCTACCTGTTGGTCCGCGGGTTCTATTGGGGGGTATTGAACCAACCCTACAAACTGTAGGGGCCCCCTATCCGCCACCTGGGGACGCGCTCTCTAGAGGTTACAGGTTCCCCCGAGAGTATGTATATATATATATATATATATATATATATATATATATATATATAATTACTGCCGTAATTTTGCACCAATCACTTTGAATTTTTTACCGAATATGTATACCTATAAAATCTCGGTCGAGTTCGTTACTGGGCTAAATCGGTCGAAGGGGGTGAAAATGGGGGGCATTTATCGAAAAAGTGAAATTTTTCCATAACTCTCTAATATGTGAAATATCGAATCCGCTCAAAGTTCATACTATGTGTCGAATAAAGCCCAACAATTTATGTTTGAAGAGTTTTTATAGCATCAACCATTGACCAAAGGTGAGGGAAAAAGTGGGGTTTTCGGGAAACATTAATCATATCTCTCTTAATAGGCACAATATCAAAACAGTACAAAATGGACAATATTCCCCTAATAATTACCTAAAACTTTTGTCTGAAAGAATTTTTGATATGACCCACCATTACGCCAAGGGATGAGAAAAATGATTTCTTTATTATAAGAAAATGCCAAGAGCTATCAGCGGTTGCCATGGCAACACTACTAAATTGATGAGGGTGAGCCATCAGACGTAGCCATGACAACGCACTTGCACGAGATCGGATTCCGATTTCCATCTGACTAAGTGTGAAGCGGCTTCGGTGACGTAACTGGTAGCGTGCTGAACTTCTATGCCCACCGTCACGGGTTCAAAGCTGGCTTTTGGATTTTCTAAGAGCGCTAAAAATCCCTCAGTATGCTTTTCTCTGGAGGGGAAATTCCAACGTTCGTTGCTGGTTGCGCTGGCTTCTAGTAGCCAAGTTCACAGCTAGGTGTCGTTGACGGTAGTATCTGGTAGCTACATTAGGAACTACCGTCTGCAGTCCTTACCTGAATTACAGTTTAATACAGCCATCACAATTCACACCGTTTATCAGACGGATTCTACACTCACCCAAACTGAGGAACCAACCAAAATCTCTGCGGGAGATAAAATTTTACTTGAAGACGTAACAGACCGTTAGATAGTTAAACATCAGTGTCGAAACCTTGCATAAGGACAGTGTGACCACAAGTATAAAAATGGACCCAAATGACAAGAAGGGTACCATCCCCATAAGACAATAAAATGTTAAAAATATGCATAAAATGACGAAAAACAAAGTTAATTAAGCTCCAATTATTAAAAACTTTCTCGCAATCAATGTGGTCTGATCCTTCTACGAAAACCTGCATATTCAGCCTATTTTTCGCCTATCCCCAAGTTTGCCCGGTGCAATATACCTCCGCCTTCCGGCGTGCCGAGGGGAATTTCACTAAATTGATAAGGGATGAGCCATCAGCAGTTGCTATGACAACGCCACTGCACGAGATCACATTCAGTTTTTCAATCTGTCTGTGGGAAGCGACTTCGGTATCGGAACTGTGGGAAGCGGCTAATTGGTAGCATGCTGAACTTCTATGTCCAAGGTCGCTGGTTCAAAGCCGGCTAAAGTCGTCGGATTTTCTAAGAGTACTAATAATCCCTCGGCATGCTTTCCTTTGGAGGGAATGTTCCAACGTCGTTGCAAGTTGCTGGATGCAGGGGCATCTAGTAGCCAAGTTCACAGCTAGGTGTCGTTGACGATAGTATAAGGTACAAAATTAAGAACTACCACTTAAAATTGACCGTCTGCAGGCCTTACCTGAATCACAGACTAATAGTCATCACAATTAACACCGTTTATCAGACAGATTCTACACACACCCAATGTACACGGGGTTACATGACCACGTTGTCACAGCCCCTAAACTGAGGAACCAACCAACATCTCTGCGGGAGATAAAATTTTGCGTAAAGAAGTAACAGACTGTTAGGTAGTTACACATCAGATCCAAACCTTGCATAAGGACAGTGTGATCACGAGTATGAAAATGGACACCAAATGACAATAAGGTTACCGTCCCCATAAGACAATAAAGTGATAAAAATATGCATACAGAAACGAAAAAAATGTATTTAACCTCCAATTGTAAAATACTTTCTTGCAATAAATAAGGTCTGATCCACCTACGAAAACCTGCATATTTTGCCTATTATAGCCTATCCCCTAGTTTGCCCGGTTAAATCTACCTCCGCCTTCCGACGTGCCAAGAGGATTTTTTTACTTTTCAGATTGCCTCGACATTTTGTTGACCTCTCTTTTGAGCATCGCCAGAATATTATTCCATTCACATTCTGACGATTATAGTTATAAGAGTAACGTCGATAGAGTGCACGTTGCCTACCTCTGTTGGTTGTAGAAAGTTCCATAGTAGTAACTGACCTGCCAGTACGATGTTTACACTACAAAGGTTACAACTGTTTTGCTGATGGAATGACCTACCATAAGCTTATATATTGGCTTATGTGTTGGCTTTTCTGTTGGCTCTTGTGTTGGCTTTTGTGTTGGCTTTAGTGTTGGCTTTTGTGTTGACTTTTCTGTTGGCTTTTTGTGTTGTCATTTGTATTGGCTTATTCTACAAGTAATTTTTGTCAATGTATTTGGTGGATTTTTTCTTGGTGTTGGAAAGTATTTCAAAGAGAGGGAATATTTAAAGACTTAACCTCAGCTCACCTAACCTAACCTAACCTAACCTAACCTAACTTCACCTAACCTAAACTAACCTAACCAAACCTAACCTAACTTCACCTAACCTAACCTAACGTAACCTAACCAAACTTCACCTAACCTAACCTTACCTAACCTAACCTAACCTTTCAAATCTCAGATGATAATTAAATTCTGGGCATAGTCGAGTTGGAACCCAAGACCTCAAGGGTAAAAACCATTTATTTTTGGTGGCTTATTTTGGTAGCTTATTTTCATGGCTAGTCTAACTTTACCTAACATAACCTCAGCTCACTTTGGATATCACTATTAAGTGTTCATATTCTCCGCTAGGTGGTATGCTAGTTGTTCAGGTAGAGCACATATTTACCGCTAGGTAGCGGAAGCATACTTTGCGTGTTGCATGTGACTCTTGTGAAGTTTGACCACGTGCAAGACGTGCTTGTATAAGCTCTGTATATAAACTCAATATACAATAAACCACTAAATGTTCAGAAATAACATGTATATCCATATTTTGGGTATATAGGAGACCCTAAGCAAGAAAGGCTGTCGAATCCACCCGTCTACAGCCTTGTCATACGCAGTAAGCACCTGTTGGCAGAAAATGGTTTCTGATAATAATGGACTTAATGAATATGAAACGTCTTTTTGACTGTCGTCTTAAATCCTATACCACGTTGTTCATTACATGGCATTGAAACAGGCACTAGATCAAGGACTAAAATTGGTAAAAATTCATCGTGTGTTAAAGTTTAAACAAAGACCTTGGCACAAGAGCACAGAGTATTTTAAAGCACAATGTATGCTTGTTCACTGCCTGTTGACTATGTTAATGGCGCATGACCACACCTGAAAACAAACAAAATAACCCATCACTCAATCAATCAATCAATCAATCAATACTTGTAAATAAAACTTTAACGTTAATTGACATTAAATTAAAAACACCATCAAAAAATATTTAAAAATAAACTGTATGTCGACACTATGAGTAACCCCTGTACTTATTTTTTTTATAAAGCTGCAGTCATTTACAAGTTAGTTTAAAAAAATCTCACCTTGACTTGTACTGGCTTGTTGCTGTTTCCTTCTAGTGGGCTAAAATGAGCAAATGCTTATTCTCTCTCAGACATGTGAGGTATACCAGTTATCTGCAAACAAATAAATAAAAAAATCATTAATTTCCTTATCAATAAATACAAATTTAAGGTTCATTAGCATTACATTATTAAAATAATCATTCAAAGGTACTTACCGAAAAAAGGCCTTTTCTTCCAAAGTTTAGTTCAGAGCTCTACTGTATACGTATGTTTGCTAAAATGGCAAGTGCATCACTAACACAAACCTTATCAGTCTGCTTAGCAACAGTGAGAGTTGCATTTTCTCAGCGTTTTGACCTTGAAATGTTGTTTGTCTCTCACATGTTCCCACGCCTTTCCACATTCCTCAATCGCGATAACATTCATATACCTTATACTCAGTTTAATGTTTTTAATAAAGAACCAAAATGGCTGCCTATGATACATTGGTATTACTACTGCATAAGAACCAACATGGCGGCTGTTTAAACGCCAGACCTGCTACCCTCTACCAGGCAAGTAAGCTGATATCGCACTTCCTGTTGAAGTAGACATTCCTGCCTTGTCGGCAGCAGCAACAGCTCTCACAAGGCCTCTGGCTAGGTACAATATTCAGTCTCCAGCTAGCAGGACTGTGTGTGTGTTAGCATTAAAACATGTGTGTCTTATTATTATTATTATTAAACATTTTACTGTAATAATTATTATTAGCAAGCGGCCATCCTCAATACATGGTCATGTTAACCACATACTTTCACCACGTCCAGGAATCACTTGGCCATATCCTACAACCGTCTGCTGTGTCAGAGAGCTGTCTCGCTCATCACCGTTGACTAAAGCGTTAAATATCCCCTTCAGGATAAAAAATCCTAGCACACATTTTCAAATATTCGCCACCATCCATTATAGGAAATATCACAAAAGACTAACCGTCATAACCCGCCCCGCCATCCCACCAAAATAGCAATTCATTTCTTCCAGGCACGGTCACCGTGGTAGACAACAGGCTCGTTGAGACACATAACAGCAGTATCATCTCTCTCAACGACCACTCTTAATTAAAATTTAAACAGGTAAAAAATATATTTTTTTCAACATATAGTATGGCGTTAGGCCCTTTTGACAAAAATCTAAAAATCAATTCAAAAACAGGGCATCACCCCAAGTACTAGGACCCCTCATACAAGTCCGTATCCTTCTTAGTTCTCAAGATATTAACAAAAGTGCACTTAGGCCCTTTTGACAAAAAAACAAAACTACATTAAAAACGGGGCGTCATCCCAAATCCAACAACCCCTCATACAAGTCCATAGCCTTCTTAGTTCGCAAAATATTAACAAAAGTGCACTTAGGCCCTTTTGACAAAAATCAAAACCAAATTCAAAAACGAGGCGTCATCCCAAATCCAACGACCCCTCATACAAGTCCGTAGTCTTCTTAGTTCGTAAGATATTAAAAAGCACATGACTTATTAGTTTTCAATCTTTTGGTTAAATTAAAAAAACTCATCCGTAAATAATTATTTAAAATGCCCGCCCTCTTGCAAAATCCCCAAGTGCGCATGCGTTAAAAAAATGTTGTTTCATAGCGGCATCCAGCAAAACACATGTGCATTATGAGCAACAACGTTTTAGTTCATATTAGCAGCGCACCTCATACATGTCGCATTTGGAAAGCGAATTTCACAAAAAAAATCACCCCCTAGTAGGGGTAGGTTTTATTTTGAGGTTTAAATGAGTTGTCCATTGGAAAGAGGTCGTCACCCCGTGTCCTACGACATCTCATTTGTCAAAATCCAACCATGGGTTCGAGAGATATGAATAAGCAAAAAGTGTGTACTAAATTTTTGAGCACCTTGTGCGTTAGAAACCGCATTGCTCCCCTACTTACTTTGCACAGTATATGTTCGTACAGTATATGTTTATAGCCTATACATTATAAGGCACTCTCATCTAACTTCGTTCAATTGTTTACATAACCTCAAGATGGCGGCTGTGCGAAATATTTCACCGGCATTCTATATCTCTGAAACTATTAGCGGTATCTCCCTGAAATTTTGTACGGAGATAAAGGGCATACAGGAAGTACGTCTATAAGACTTTCAAAAACCGGCTAACTACAAAACGAAATGGCGGCCAAGCGAAGATGAAAATTTTAAATAGACCTTTCTCGCAATATAATGTTTCAAACGCAATGAAACTTGGTACAGGAAATGTTTATATACATTGTAATGCACTGGTATCTAATTTAGTTCAATTGCTTCATAACCTCAAAATGGCGGCTGTGCGAATTTTAAAATAAAGTTTTTATGTCTTGTGTCGTAATCATGCGATCGAAGTGAAAGTTTGAATAATGAACCTCTGCAATAATTTTCCTCTAATGGTAGATGACTCTATGGCCTATACATATGACAATCCAACATGGTGACCATCCGAAATATTTAGATGGATCTCTCTATCTACGAATACATTACAGAAATCAAACTGTTTTTTTTAATGTTCATAGGGGCTATGAACATAAGTTCACCTAGGCCTATAGGACTTTCAATAACCTGGTGATCCCAAATCCAACATGGCGGCGATGCGAAGTGTAAATTGGTACAGTAAACCCTTAATGTTAATCCACTGGCATCTAATTTTTTTTCAATTGTTTCCATAACCACAAGATGGCAGCTGTACGAAATTTAAAAATCTCGTTTTTACTTCTTGTGTCCTAATCTTGCGATTGAAGTTTGAATACTACACGTACACAATAATCTTCATGTAACAGTACATAACTCTAAGACCTACATATATAAAAATCCAACATGGCGGCCATCTGCAATGTTTAGTCGGTTCTCAATATCTACGAATCGATTACAGCAATCAAACTGAAATTTTGTACGTTGATAGAGGCAATTAACATAAGTAGGATATATGAAAATAGACTGTATAGTTCTTCACGGAACTACTTGTTTTTATGTTGGCAGCATATTACTGTTCTATGCTTTTCATATGTTTTCTCCATTATGGTTGAGTTTGGTATAGCATATGGATAGCATAAGGTCACAACATTCGTTTATAATGGGTCGATCACAGTGATTCTTCAAGATACGTAAGGGAGGGCCTGGAAGGAGAAACATATTTCATCACAGGACAATGTGGAATGAATAAATAATGCTGAAAATACTCCAGTTGCTGTGTATAATGAATGTGAAGGAAATGTAAATAATTTTAGGTTAGGTGACAATATTTCTCCAACAACTTATGGTAACAATGAACAACATTCATACACAAAAGGCTGAAAAGGAGTTGGAATTGTTGAAGAAAAATTCTATACAGCATGTCAGGCAGTTGAAAACGCTATGGAAGATGTAGAAAATGATGCAGATCCAGTATATGGAGCAGGAATGTTTTGAGGTGCAGTACAACATCATGTAAAATTTCAATGGCCATTTTCTCCAATACATAATTATTGAGATATGTGTACATTTTTCTCAGGATCTGATAAAGGCAGTGCCTTGATAGTTTCGCAACATATTGTACTGTACTAATACCAGACCATCTATGGACATTTTAGCAAGGGACTAGATTGTACTAGAATGTATTTGTATACCTAGACACAAATAAAAGGATAAAAAAACATAATGGAATTATTCATCTCTACTTAGTATAAAACAAAGGCCCTGATTTGTGTTAGTTACGGGTGAACTCGAGAACCACTGGATGGATTTTCATGCGGTGTCCACCATTCTGTAAAGAATATCTCGAGGATTATTTCTGTAGAAAATAATTTATTCATGATCAAAGGAAGCCGAGCAGTAACGATTTCAGTGGAAAAGTCGAAAAAGAAAACTGGCGTCCGGGCGCTTTGTAAGCTTACGCTGGGCAAACCGTTAAAAATATCTCTCGCGCTTCGCTCAAGGTTGCAGGTTCGAATCCTGGCGCAGTCAGCTGGCATTTGAGGGTGCGCAAATGCGAGGGAGCCGTGTCCGTAGATTTACTGGAACGTTAAAGATCACCTTCGGGGCAAAATTCCGGCACCCCGGCGTCACTAAAAGCCAATGTAGCTAAAAGGGACGTAAAACCATTATTATTATTATTATTATTATTATTATTATTATTATTATTATTATTATTATTAAAAATATCTCAATACTATGTGTGTACGAATTGTTCAGCATGAAAAGTTCTACAAAAAAGTCCCCGAGAGCATATGTCTATCTTCAATACATCGCCCACTATAAGTGTTTTTACGTTTTAATTTCTTCCAAACATGTCCATTCAACTACTGAGGCGACAGAGTACGAGCCAGCTAAGGGCGAGTCTATCATCTCAGTTACAGCCTAGCTAGCGGGCGAACCTATTGCCCCAGATAGAAGCCAGCAGGAAACCGTCCAGTCGTGTTGAGTTAATACTCCTGAGAAGGGTGGTTTTGTTTGGAGTTTCCCTGGAAGTGAAACTCGGGTTTTCTTCATTTCGCCTGTGAAACACAGTCAAGTTAGGATTGGACGGAAGTGGGATTTGAGTTTCATTCACTCGCTATTCCCTGGAAGTGCAACTCACATTTCGCCTGTGAACTTTTCGTTCCGCAAAATTCACAGCAATTTAGATTGGACGGAAGGAGGATTATATTATATTAGATTATACTGATTTTCGTATAATCTCTACTTAGTATAACACAAAGTCCCTGATTCTTGGATGTTACGGATAAACTCGAGAACCACTGGATGGATTTTCATGCGGTTTTCACCATTCTGTAAAGGATATCTCGAGGATGATTTCTGTAGAAAACAATTTATTTATGATCAAAGGAAGTCGAGCAGTAACGATTTCGGTGGAGAAGTAAACAAAAAACAAAACAAAAACTGGCGTCCGGGCGCTTTGTAAGCTTACGCTGGGCAAACTGTTAAAAATATCTAAATACTACGAGTGTAAGAGTTGTTCAGCATGAAAAGTTCTACAAAAAGTCCGGGAGAGCATATGTCTATCTTCAATACATCGCCCACTATGAGTGTTTTTACGTTTTCATTTCTTCCAACCATGTCCATTCAAATACTGAGGCAACAGTTTACGAGCTATCTAAGGGCGAATCTATCATCCCTGTTACTGCCTAGCTAGCGGGCGAACCTATTGCCCCAGATACAGCCAGCAGCAAACCGTTGAGTCGTGTTGAGTTAAGACTTCTGAGAAGGTTGGTTGTGTTTGGAGTTTCCCTGGAAATGCAACTCGGGATTTCTTAATATCGCGTGTGAAACACAGTTAGGTTAAGATTGGACGGAAGGGGGATTTGAGTTTCATTCACCTCGCCAATCCCTGGAAGTGCAACTCTCATTTCGCCTGTGAACTTTTCGTTCCGCAAAATTCACAGTCAATTTAGATTGGACGGAGGGAGGATTATATTATACTAGCAGTAGTGCCCGGCTTCGCGCGGTGGATTTATTTGTTTTATGGATGATAATGAATTCAACTACAGAACTGGCCCTTGACACTTAAACTAACAGAAACCAATATTTTAAAAATATATCGTTTTGTGGTGGTGGTGGTGGTGGTGGTTGTGGTGGTGGTGGTGGTGGTGGTGGTTGTAGTCGGGGTGATAAGTAGTACAGTAGGCCTATAATGGACGTAACATTCAGGTAAATTTCCGGTAATTATAATTAAGAATAGGGAAACAACTATTTACTAACTACAGCACTGACACGTGTAATTTACAAACAAATTTACAAAAAAATAAAATAATGAAAGAGCAGTAAGTGAAACAGAAGACACTGCCCAGGGCCTATATCATTGGCTGTTGGAAATGTAGAGACAAATAGAGTCGTCTTTTGTCGCATAGCGCCGTAGGAAAATAATCAGAACTCTTTGGCAAACTTCGGCTGTCCAGAGCTACTGAGGTAGCAATAGTATCATTTATCGCCACAAAGCGCTTAACGATAAGTTTCGGAATAAATGAAGGGAAATTTGAAAGCACCAACGCTCATTGCAGCTGATAACCTCGATGTACTGCACCAACACCATTGCACTTACACAGAGGCATAATATTTTCATGATGATAACTGTTTAAAGGGGCCTAAGAAATCTTTTTGCACTAATTACCCCCCGTGACTGCAATTTACAAAACAGCGCAAGATGCAACTATTTTCGAAATTCTGCACCAGAACACTGGTAGGGGTGACGTGATGCAGCCCGAACTGCCCGTCAACAACAGACTTATTAAAATACTTTTAGTTACACTACAACGGGCATGAATGGTTCTAGGGCCTTAATACGCGGTTTTCAAGTTCATTTTGTCTGTTATTCTAAATGTAGGGAATGGGGAGTGTTGTCGAAAATATCAACTGCAGGGTTCCAAAGGGTAAGTATACAAATTTTGGTTCAGATCGCTGAAACGGTGTAGATTTGTGCCAAAGGGCCTAAAAGCAGGGAATAGAGTGGTCTGTCCGAAATTGCATTCAGACTCGCAGGGTTCCAAAAGGTAAGTATACACATTTTGGTTCTGATCGTTGAAACGGTGTAGATTTGAACCAAAGGGCCTAAATGCAACGAATGGAGTGGTCTGACCGAAATTTCATGTAAACAGAGTTATTCGCAGGGTTCCAAAGGGTAACTATACAAATTTTGGTTCAGATCGGGGAAAAGGTGAAGATTTGAAACAAAGGGCCTAAATGCAGGGAATGGACTGGTCGATCATAAATTTCACATAGACAGTGTTACCATCAGGGTTCCAAAGGGTAAGTATACAAATTTTGGTTAAGATAGGTGAAACGGTGTACGTATCACTAACCATAACGCCAGCGCATTCGGATAGAGCTGTTGGGGATCATTGGTTCCACCGACTTACTGAACAAACGTCAATCTTGAAGGTTAACTGAGAGGTGTAGGCTAATGCTACATAGCCTAAATTATTCCCCTTGAATCAGGCTATCATATAAAAAAAGAATGTTTCGAATCGGACTGGTAGTTCCAGAGATTAGCGCGTTTAAACACACAAACACACAAACTCTTCAGCTTTACTATATTAGTATAGATTAAATTATACTGATTGGCGTATAATCTCTACTTGTATAAAACAAAATCCCCGATTCTTGGAAGTTACGGGTAAACTCGAGAACCACTGGATGGATTTTCATGTGGTTTTCACCATTCTCTAAAGGATATCTCGAGGATGATTTCTGAAGAAAATAATTTATTTATGATCAAAGGAAGCCGAGCAGTAACGATTTGGGTGGAAGAGTAAAAAAAACAAAACATGGCGTCCGAGCGCTTTGTAAGCTTACGCTGGGCAAACTGTTAAAAATATCTAAATACGGTGAGTGTAAGAATTGTTCAGCATGAAAAAAAAAAAAGAAGTCCGCGAGAGCATATGTCTATCTTCAATACGTTGCCCACTATGAGTGTTTTTACGTTTTAATTTCTTCCAACCATGTCCATTCAAATACTGAGGCAACAGTTTACGAGCCATCTAAGGGCGAATCTATCATCCCTGTTACAGCCTAACTAGCGGGCGAACCTATTGCCCCAGATACAGCCAGCAGCAAACCGTTGAGTCGTGTTGAGTTAAGACTTCTGAGAACGATGGTTTTGTTTGGAGTTTCCCTGGAAGTGCAACTCGGGTTTTCTTCATTTCGCCTGTGAACTTTTCGTTCCGCAAAATTCACAGTCAAGTTTAGATTGGACGGAAAGGGGATTTGTGTTTCATGCACGTCGCCATTCTTAAATTACGTCTAACAAGAATTTGTTGCACATGCATCTCCATGATAATATGACTAATAGTCCAGTCAGTGATTTTAACCCATCAAGCAGGGACGTAAAACGGATATTGGTCGTTGTTCATTGACACTGGAGAAAAAAAGCGCTTATCACGTAATGCATTTCCCGGGCGAAGCCGGGTTGGGTTGCTAGTAATATATAAATTATAAGAATCCTTATTCTAAAAATATGTCAGCATGTATAAGAAGGTCTCATACACATCCCATAAAAATTTAATATGTTTATTGTAAATAGTTCCTGAGAAAAATTGGCAACTATCTACCATATTTAACATTGTAGACATACGGACTACAGTCTCCCCTTAAGCCCTTATAACTACTTCCGGTGTAAAGATTTTTCAAAAAATCAAAAATGCTTGAGAGTATTGAATCAAGGAACGCATTAAAGAAAAAGTTATGTAAATAAATTAATTTTGGCTAAGATTTGAATAAAATAAATACCAATAAAAAACAAGCGCTTTTTGGCTGTTTTTTTCGGAACTGCATTTAGGCTGGAAGTGATTTTCAAAATTTGTTTTTTTAGTTTAATGGAGCTCTCAAGGACTCACAAATTCAAACCCTTCGGGCCCTTCAAAGTTTGGATAAAATAGCTTAATTTTACCTTTTTGCTAAGTTGGGAACTCCTACTTTATCTGCTAAGAAATGTTTCCAAAAATAACAAGTAGTACCGTGAAGAACTATACAGCCTATTTTCATATATCCTACTTATGTAAATTGCCTCCATCAACATACTAAATTTCAGTTTGATTGCTGTAATACATTCGTAGGTATTGAGAACCGACTAACTATAGCTGATGGTCGCCATGCTGGATTTCTACATATTCTGTTGATCTTAGAGTTATGTACTGTTACATGGAGATTATTGTGTACGTGTAGTATTCAAACTTCAATCGCATGATTAGGACACAAGAAGTAAAAACGAGATTTTAAAATTTCACACAGCTGCCATCTTGTGGTTATGGAAACAATTGAAATAAATTAGATACCAGTGGCTTAACATTTGGATAAGGATTTACTGTACCAAGTGTCACTGCACTCGGATGGTTAAATTGCGAGAAACGACCATGTGAATATTTATATTCGAGTCGAAACCATGTTGGATTTGTGATCACCAGGTTATTGAAAGTCCTATAGGCCTAGGTGAATTTATGTTCATAGCCCCTATGAACATTAAAAATTCAGTTTGATTGCTGTGATAGATTCGAAGATATTGAGATCCATCTCAATATTTCGGATGGTCGCCATGTTGGATTGTTATATGTATAGGCCATAGAGTCATGTACCATTTAAGGGAAATTATTGCGTAGATTCACTATTCAAACGTTCACTTCGATCGCATGTTTACAACACAAGAAATAAAAACTTAATTTTAAAACTCACACAGCCGCCTTCTTGAGGTTATGTAAACAATTGAACTAAATTAGATACCAGTGCATTACAATGTGTATAGACATTTCCTGTACCAAGTTTCATTGGGTTTGGATCATTAAATCGCGAGGTAGGTCTATTTAAAATTTTCAAATTCGCTTGGCCGCCATATTCGTTTTGTAGTTAACCGGTGTTTGAAAGTCTTATAGATGAACCTCCAGTAGTGCCCTATGTCTCCGTAAAATATTTCAGGGTGATACCGCTAATAGTTTCAGAGATATAGAATGCCGGTGAAATATTTCGCACAGCCGCCATCTTGAGGTTATGTAAATAATTTAACGAAGTTAGATGTCGGTGTATTGCAATGTGCATAAACATATTCTGTACCAAGTTTTATTGCGTTTGGTTGGTTAAATCGCGATAAACGTCTATTTAAAGTCGCAAATTCGATTGGCCACCATGTTGCTTTTGTATTTACCAGGTTCTCAAAAATCATATAGGTGAACTTCTAGTAGTTCCCTTTAACACCGAAAAATATTCCAGGGTGATATCGGTAATTGTTTCGGAGATATTGAATGCTGGTGAAATCCTTCGCACAGCCGCCATGTTGGATTGATGAGACGTAACAAAATTTGAAGGGCACGGCCGGGGTCGTCCGGAATAGTGCAATGAACTTACCGAGTTTCATTGAAATCGCTCCAGCTGTTTCGAAGTTATTAGGGGGGGGGGGGGGGGCACACACCATCACACATGCACACACGGGTAAGAGGTAAGTTTTGTTTATCCGCGCAGTGCTCTACCTATCGGGGATACGATGAACGTACCTCACAACGCCAGCATGCCACGCACCTACCGGGAAATAAGACAACCTCTGCAAGACACACCACAGCCAAAGAACATAATCAGTGTACATATTCAAAATATATTTCAAGCAAATAATATGTAAGCATACACAAGAAGATTAATATTCTTTGCTGTAAAAAAATATTTTATGTCGGAAAAATATATTCTTTTATTTCATATTGCAAAATTCTGGTTTATATTAACAATGTAATTCGTAACACTGGAATGTGCGAAATACCTCACATGCCATAAAGTTTATGACATTGCACGATTCCTTGAAAACTAACCCAATTTTCTTGTTTAATCTTAGACCTTCTCTACGGTGATTTTCCTAACTTTCGGTAATACTCGGCCGTGCCTCTGGTTACCGAAGTAATAGTAATTTCCGACGAAAGTGATGCCAACAATTAATAGTAAATGTTACTGATAACCACCAAGAAGTTCTGAAAAGAACTATACAGCCTATTTTCATATATCCGACGTATGTTAACTGCCACTATCAACATACAAAATTTCAGTTTGATTGTTGTAATAGATTCGTAGATATTGAGAACCGACTAAATATTTCGGATGGTCGCCATGTTGAATTTTATATATGTAGGTCATAGAGTTATGTACTGTTACATGAAGATTATTGTGTACGTGTAGCATTCTAACTTCAATCGCATTATTAAACACAAGAAGTAAAATTGAGATTTTAAAATTTCGCACAGGTGCCATCTTGTGGTTATGGAAACAATTGAAATAAATTAGATGCCAGTGGATTAACATTCGTATAAGGATTTACTGTACCAAGTTTCATTGCACTCGGATGGTTAAATTGCGAGAAACGTCCATGTGAATATTTATAATTCGCGTCGCCGCCATGTTGGATTTGTGATCACCAGGTTATTTAAAGTCCTATAGGTGAACTGAAGTTCATAGCCCCTATCAACATAAAAAAATCAGTTTGATTGCTATAATAGATACTTAGATATTCAGAGCCGTCTAAATATTTCGGATGGTCGCCATGTTGGATTGTTAAATGTATAGGCCATAGAGTCATGTACCATTAAAGGAAAATTATTGCGTAGGTTCATTATTCAAACTTTCACCTCGATCGCATGATTACGACACAAGAAATAAAAACTTAATTTCAAAATTCGCACAGCCGCCATCTTGAGGTTATGTAAACAATTGAACTGAATTAGATACCAGTGCACTACATTGTGTATAAACATTTCCTGTACTAAATTTCATTGCGTTTGGAACATTAAATCGCGAGAAAGGTCTATTTAATATTTTCAAATTCGCTTGGCCGCCATGCTCGTGTTGTAGTTAACCGGTTTTTGAAAGTCTTATAGATGAACTTCCAGTAGTGCGCTTTATCTCCGTACAAAATTTCAGGGTGATACCGCTAATAGTTTCAGAGATATAGAATGCCGGTGAAATATTTCGCACATCCGCCATCTTGTAGTTTTGTAAACAATTCAACGAAGTTAGATGTCGGTGCATTATAATGTGTATAAACATATACTGTACCACGTTTTAGTGCGTTTGGTTGGTTAAATCGCGAGAAACGTCTATTTAAAAGTCGCTAATTCGCGTGGCCGCCGTGTTGGTTTTGTAGTTACCAGTTATTCAAAAGTCACATGGGTGAACTTCTAGTAGTTCCCTTTATCTCCGTAAAAAATTCCAGGGTGATATCGGTAATAGTTTCGGAGATATTGAATGCTGGTGAAATATTTCGCACAGCCGCCATGTTGGATTGGTAAGACGTAACAAAATTTGAAGGGCACGGTCGGGGTCGTCCGGAATAGTGCTATGAACTTACCGAGTTTCATTGAAATCGCTCCAGCCGTTTAGAATTTATTAGGGGAGACACACACACACCTCACACACACACACACACACAGGCACACACACACACGGACAAAAGGTGATCTCATAAGCCTATTTTTTCAAAATTGAAAATAGGCTAAAAATCACTAAAATTCTCATCTGATTTGATAATCATCATTCTAATATATAACAAGTAGTTCCGTGAAAAACTCATCATCATCATCTTCATTTCCCGTTTCCAGCTTCCTGGGTCGGGTTGTGAATTAAGGACCTCCTACGTTTCCTGTCTCTCCACCACTCCTCTCCTGTTTTTAGTACTTCTTTAGGTTTTCCTCCTCTCTTCTCTACACACTCCCACACTGTATCTGCCCATCTCTTTCGGGGCCTTCCTCGTGGTCTCTTCCCTGTCATCTTTTCACAGAAAGTTTTCTTTGGTACTCTCTCCTCTCCCATTCTCATCATAGGTCCATACCGCTTTAACTTTGTTGTTTCTATCCTGTCCTGCAGCTTCAAGATTCCTGTCCTTTTTCTAATCTCTTCGTTTCTAACTCTATCTCTTCTGGTCTTGCCCTCTATACCTCTAAGGAATTTCATCTCCGCGGCTTGTATTCTACTCTCCTCTCTTTTTGTAGTAGTCCACGCTCCAGCTGCATATGCTAGTATGGGTCTGTAGTAGGTTGAATATAATACATTTTTACATTTCTTTGGGACATCTGGGTTCCACAGAATACCCCTTATGCTCTGGTAAAAACTGTTCGCTTGTTGTATTCTCTTTCCAATTTCCTCAGTTATCCTTCCATCTTCTGTGATCACACTTCCCAAGTACTTGAAACTTTTAACCATTTCTAGAATTTTCCCATTCAATTTTATCTTTCCTCTTCCTTCCTTCCTCTTGACTTTACCATTGTCTTGCTCTTCTCTGTGCTTACTTTCATCCCATATTTCTCTATTTCTTGATTCCATACATCTAGTTGTTTTTGTACTTCCTTTTCATCCTCGCCCCATATCACTATATCATCTGCAAACAGCATGGCCTTTGTTGCCTCTTGTCCCAATCTCTGTTTAACATTCTTGTGAATTTCATCCATGACTATGATGAATAGTAAGGGGGACAATACACTTCCCTGTCGGAGACCTGTTTCCACTTTAAACCATTCCTTTTTTCCTATACTGGTCTTCACGCAACTCACACAATATTTGTACATAGCTTTTAACATTTGGACATCAGCTCCGTTAACTCTCCTTTTCCTTAATACATTCCAAACCACCTGTCGAGGCACACTGTCGTACGCTTCCTCAATATCAATAAATGTCATCACCATGTCTTTTCCAAATTCCCATCTTTTCTCCATCATTTGCCTTAATGCAAAGATTAGGTCAAATGTTGATCTGTCTTTCCTAAAACCATACTGTTCTTCTTCCATCTCTCCTTCTATCTTCCTCCTCAGTCTGCCTTCCAGAACTCTCTCAAAGATCTTAGCTACATGAGCGATAAGAGTGATCCCTCTGTAGTTATTGCATTCCTTTTTGTCACCTTTCTTAAAAATCGGGATAATTAATCCCTTTCCCCATTCTTCTGGAATCTCTTTCTTCTTCCAAATTATTCTAAACAATCTATACAACCACTGTACACCTATTGGTCCCGCTGCTTTTATCATTTCCGTGGACACCTCATCCTCTCCTGCTGCTTTACCGCTCTTCATCTTCTGTATGGCTTCCTATATTTCTAGCATAGTGATCTCCTTTTCTTGTTCTTCTTCTTCTTCCATTGTTTCTTCTTGTTCTTTTTCATCTTCCAGTTCAATGTATTTAACATTTAGTAGCTTTGAAAAGTATTCTTCCCATCTTTTTAATATATCATCTCTTTGATACAATATCAGTCCTGCTTCAGTTTTTACAAATTTTGTGTTTTCCCTACCTTTTACACTGTTTTTCACCAATCCTTATAGAACCTTTTTACTTCCTTGGATATCCTCCTTCAAAGTTTCCGTGAGACCTTCCCAACTTTTCCTTTTTTCTTCTTGTACAATTTTTTGGCATGCCTTCTTTGCTTCTCTATATTTTTGCCATTTCTCTGCATTTTTACTGCCTATCCACTTCCCCCATGTCATTTGTTTTTCTTTAACAGCTTCCTTTACCCTGTTGTTCCACCAAGGAGTCTCCCTTTCCTTTTTCTTCCCTGATAGTCTTCCACAAGTGTTTACTGCACACTTCGCAAAACAATTTCTAAAACATGACCATTCCTGTTCTACACTTTTTGCTTCGTCTTTGGGAATTTCCTTTTTCAAGTCTTCTTGGAACTTTTCCATTGCCTCTCTCTCTTTTAGCTTCCACACCTTTATTTTTCTTTCCCTTTTCTCTGCAAGCTTTGTGATTTTCCCAAGCCTTAATTTGGCTATCACCACTTTATGGTCTCCTTCAAAATCTCCTCTTGGCATAGCTGTCACATCTACCAGTTGTCTACGTTTATCCTTTTCCACTAGGATAAGATCGATCATTGTTTTTGTCTTTCTGTCTCCCCATCCATACCTAGTTATTTTTTGGGAGTTCTTTTTCCTAAACCATGTATTTCCAACAATTAATCCATTCCTTCTACAGAAATCTATTAACATTTCTCCTTCTTCATCCTGATTTCCATAGCTAAATGGGCCAATTATCTCTTCTTTTCCCTGCCTATCTGTTCTCACATGTGCATTCATATCCCCCATTATTATAACCTCTTTGTCTTCTATACACTTTTCCAGTTCTTCTAAGAAATCCTCTAAACATTCATCTACCTTCCCTGTCTGGGGTGCGTAAATCTGTATAAAATCCTTTGTTCCACTCTCAAGTCCTAGTCTAATTTTCATCATTCGGTCATTAATTTGGTCTACTTTCTCAACATACTGCACTAAGTCTTCTCTCACTATTATTGCAACACCATTCATTGCCTTATTTCCTCCACTCCAATATATTCTATATCCCTTCCCTTTCTTGACTTCTTTCTCACCTTTTCCCTTCCATTTCGCTTCACTGACTCCCATCATTGCTATTTCCTTCTTTTCCATATAGTCCACCAATTCTTCTGTCTTGCCATTTAGGCTCATCACGTTTATGAAGGCGATGTTTTTGGTGTCTGGTAGCCTACTTCTCACAGTTCCCCCAGACCCCTGGGAACTGCGCGTCGCCTGCAGGGGACGCCCTAGCACTTTCCGAGGCCTCAATTCACACTCACTCATTTTATAGGCTATTAGTACGATGAGTTCGCCACACTCAAAGGCATTTTATGACCTACTGCCAGGTATTGTTCTAGGCCGATCCACTGGATAACAGACGCCTTTTGTAGCCGCTCCTCTGGAGTACAGACGCTACAGAATTCCCTCTTCCGCCATCGACGCCGTACCGAAGTCCATCCTCTCCGCCGCCGATACCGTTGGGGCTTCGCCCATAACCCTGGGCTTGGGCCCTCCATATTTATGACCCCTGGAGAGAGGGTGTCCCAGCATTTTAAAGCCCCCAGGAACTGGGCTTCGTGAAAAACTATACAGCCTATTTTCATATATCCTACTTATGTTAATTGCCACTATCAACATACGCAATTTCAGTTTGATTGCTGTAATAGATTCGTAGACATTAAGAGCCGACTAAATATTTCGGATAGTCGCCATGTTGGATTTTTATATACTTAGGTCTTAGAGTTATGTAATGTTAATGAATATTATTGTGTACGTGTAGCATTCAAACTTCAATCGCATGATTAGGACACAAGAAGTAAAAACGAGATTTTAAAATTTCGCACAGCTGCCATCTTGTGGTTATGGAAACAATTGAAATAAATTAGATGCCAGTGGATTAACATTTGTATAAGGATTTACTGTACCAAGTTTCACTGCACTCGGATGGTTCAATTGCGAGAAACGTTGATGTGAATATTTATACTTCGCGTCGCCGCCATTTTGTATTTGTGATCACCAGGTTATTGAAAGTCCTATAGGTGAACCTATGTTCATTGCCCCTATGAACATTAAAAAATTCAGTTTGATTGCTATAATTGATTCGTAGATATTCAGAGCCGTCTAAAAACGTCGGATGGTCACCATGTTGGATTGTTAAATGTATAGGCCATAGAGTCATGTTCCATTAAAGGATAATTATTGCGTAGGTTCATTATTCAAACTTTCACTTCGATCGCATGATTACGACACAAGAAATAAAAACTTAATTTTTATATTCGCACAGCCGCCATCTTTAGGTTATGCAAACAATTGAAAAACTAGATGCCAGTGCATTACAATGTGTATAAACATTTCCTGTACCAAGTTTCATTGCGTTTGGAACATTAAATCGCGAGAAAGGTCTATTTAAAATTTTCAAATTCGCTTGGCCGCCATGTTCGTTTTGTAGTTAAGCGGTTTTTCAAAGTCTTATAGATGAACTTCCAGTAATGCCCTTTAACTCAGTACAAAATTTCAGGGTGATACCGCTAATAATTTCCAAGATATAGAATGCCGGTGAAATATTTCGTCCAGCCGCCATCTTGTGGTTATGTAAGCAATTGAACGAAGTTAGATGTCGGTGAATTACAATGTGTATAAACATATACTGGACCATGTTTTATTGTGATTGGTTGGTTAAATCGCGAGAACGTCTATTTAAATTCGCAAATTTGCTTGGCCGCCATGTTGGTTTTGTTGTTGTTGTTTGAGTCTTCAGTCTTTTGACTGGTTTGATGCAGCTTTCCAAACCTCCCTGTCCTGAGCTATTCGTTTCATCTCTACATAGCTCCGACACCCTACATCCGAGGCAATCTGTTTAACATACTCTAACCTTGGTCTACCCCTACAGTTCTTGTCCTCGACCCTTCCTTCCATAACTAAGCTTGCTATTCCTGGGTGTCTTAGTATGTGTCCTACCAACCTATCTCTTCTCTTCATTAGCAGTCGCCAGAAACATCTCTCCTCTCCCACTCGTCTTAATACCTCTTTGTTTTTAACCCTATCTACCCATCTGATCTTCATCATTCTCCTGTAACACCACATTTCAAATGCTTCAATTCTCCTCTTTTCTGCTGCACCAATAGTCCAAGTTTCACTTCCATAGAGCGCCACGCTCCAGACAATGGCTTTCAAAAATGACTTCCTAATGCCTAAATCTATATTCGATGTCAGCAGATTCCTTTTTTGTAGAAATGCTTTCTTTGCCTGAGCCAACCTACATTTAATATCCTCTTTGCTTCGTCCATCACTGGTTATTCTGCTTCCTAAGTAACAGAAGTCTCCTACTCCCTTCAGCTTTTCACCTGCCAATTTGATCTCCATAGAGGTTTCTGATTTATTTCGGCTGCATTCCAGTATTTTTGTTTGACATTTATTTATTTTCATCATGAATTCTTTCCGTAAGACGGAGTCCATACCATTCAAAAACTCATTCAAATCCTCAGGCTTGTCGGCCAAGATGACGATGTCATCAGCAAATCGCAGAGTTGAAATGATTTCTCCTTGAATCTTCACTCCCACTTTAAATTGTTCTCTAATTTCCTTCATTGTTTGTTCAATGTAAAGATTGAAAAGTATGGGTGATAAGTTGCAGCCCTGCCTTACACCTTTCTGAATACCAGCCTCTCTCTCATGTCCTTCATCTCGAATGACTGCTGTCTGGTTTCTGTACAGATTGTATATCACCCTCCTATCCCTGAACTTTATTCCAATCGATTTCAAAATGTCAAACAATTTAGTCCAATCAACGTTATCAAAAGCCTTTTCTAAGTCTACAAAAGCCATGAACGTTCTCTTATCTTTCTTTATTCTACCTTCCAAAATCAGCCTAAGACTTAGCACAGCTTCCCTTGTTCCTACATTTCTCCTGAAACCAAACTGGTCTACACCCAACTCCGTTTCTATCTGGCTTTCAATCCTCTTGTAAATTATTCTAGACAGGATCTTTGAAGCATGAGTAATCAAGCTGATTGTACGGTAATCTTCACATCTGTCAGCTCCCACTTTCTTTGGTATAGGGATGATTACATTCTTCTTGAAATCAGGGGGTACCTCACCTGTCTCATAAATCCTACACACCAAGTGAAATAACCTGATCAGACCTTCATCTCCTATGCAGCGTAGCAACTCAATCGGTATATCATCTCTGCCTGGTGCTTTGTTCCTGCTTAAGTCTTCCAATGCTCTATCAAATTCTGATCTCAATATTAAATCTCCTTTCGCATCCTCATCAATTTCCTCCTCCCTTTCCATTACATGATTCTCAATCTCCTTTCCCTTATACAAACTCTCTATGTAAGCTTTCCATCTCTCAACCTTTTCTTCCCTATCTGTTAGAGGCTTTCCATTTGTGTCCTTAATATTACAGCACTTAGTCTTCTTTTCCCCAAAAGTATTCTTAATCCTTCGATAAGCTGTGTCTACTTTTCCTAATTTCAGACAATTTTCTATACCTGCACATTTCTCTTTCAACCATTCTTCTTTCGCTTCCTTGCACTTCTTGTTAACCTCATTTCTCAGACGTCTGTATTCTGCTTTCCCCTTTTCATCTCTTAGATTATTGTGTTTCCGCCTTTCATCCATCAATTCTAGTATATCCTGAGTGATCCATGGTTTTCTACCTATTCTTTCTTTCCTACCAATGTTTTCTTCTGCAGATTTTGTTATTTCATTCTTCAAAAGTGCCCATTCGTCTGCAATTGAAGTTTCTTTAGGGTTTTTCATTAGTCCTTCCTTTATACTCTTCTTGAGTCTTTCGTTTACATCCTTCTCTTTCAGTCTGTCTATTGCCCACCTTTTTGGCTTTTGACTTTTCTTCAGTTTCTTCAACTTTAATCTGCATTTCATTACAACCAGATTGTGATCAGAGTTTATGTCAGCACCAGGATATGTTTTACAATCCAAAATCTGGTTTCTAAACCTCTGCTTGACCATAATGAAGTCGATTTGGTAACGCCCTGTATCTCGTGGTCTCATCCATGTGTGTATTCTTCTATTGTGGTTATTGAATAAGGTGTTAGCTATGACCAATTCATGCTCGGTGCAGAATTCTACCAGCCTGCTTCTTCGATCATTCCTTTCACCTAATCCGAAATCTCCTACTATCTTCCCTTCTCTCCCTTTTCCTACCACAGCATTCCAATCTCCCATTACTACAACATTTTCATCACCTTTGATATACCTCAGAATTTCGTCTATTTCTTCGTAGACCTTTTCAACATCCTCATCATCAGCTTGACTGGTAGGCATATAGACTTGTACCACTGTGGTGCAGGTAGGTTTAGTATTGATTTTTGCTACAATAATTCGTTCACTATATTGTGCATAATATTCCACCCGCTGTCCAAGTTTCCTACTCAATATGAGGCCAACCCCTGCTTGGCCATTGTTTGATTTAGTGCTAATGACCCTATAGTCTCCTGACCAAAAGTCCTGTTCTTCCTGCCAGCGCATTTCACTAATCCCAACCAAATCCAACCTCAACCTATCCATTTCCCTTTCTAAGTTTTCTAACCTTCCACTTCCTAGCAGACTTCTAACATTCCACGCTCCGATCCGTAGAATGTCAGATTTCCTCTTTGTCACTTCTGTGATGTTAACTCCCTCTCGAATAGTCCCCACCCGGAGATCCGAACGGGGGACTAGTTTACCTCCGGATTGAAATTTTACAAGGGAGGAGGCCATCATCACATGTAATCATGCATAGAGAGGTGCATATCCTCGGGAATAGCATACGGCTGTAGTTTCCCGTTGATTTCAGCCGTGCAGCAGGACGCAGTGTAGCCATTATTTGGCTTATCTTATAAATATCTTAACCGTCTATAAGACTAGTAAAGAATTGATTTATTCTGAAAGGCTGCTACTCCCTTTCAGAATAAGTAAAGAGCAATTCTACTAACAAAAATACTAACCTTCTACCGTACTAACAATTAAATACCAAAATTCTACTAACAAAAAACTTAAGTTCCACCAACAACAAATACTACCACTAAAACAGTCTGTCACCAGGCACACTCACATGCACCCTCACACATCACAGTCTACTGAAACAATGAACTATAACTAATAAACAATGCAACTGCTACCAGACACACTCACACACCACAGTCTAATAGAACAATGACATATATCTAATAGACAAACTAACTACCTACTTACAACTAAAACTAACTTCATACTTAAGTACTGTTATTTCAATTGACAATATTTACAAAATGCAATTTAGATAGAAAATACTTACAAAATGTAATTTAGATTCAAAATTGTCACAAAATGCAATTTAAGGGGGGCGTGTGCAAAATTGCACTAAGTGAGAAATGGTTTCATTTCGGCTGTATTAAGGTAAAGAAGGAGGATTGTGTAGTCGGGAATTGGTTTTTAAAGTATGTGATACACCGGACTGTTTGAGGGTGAAAATCAAAGCAAGGGATCAAATAATACAGGAACTTTAACCTTATTGTGTTAAAATTTAAAATCACCTTATCGTTAGCAAAGAAAATCCTTAGGTAACCTATTTCCTACTCCGGCTCTCAAGTTCGAGGCCACCGTCCATCAATGAGCTAGTCTCGACTTGTCCGAAAGTTGGGACAATTTCCATAGTCATATACCTTACAACTTCGTACTATACCTGCACAAGATTCTTTTACTGGTAATCATAGTGAAATCCCACTAATAAATACTGTAAGTCTATGGTAGGCTCCATTTAACGCTGTAGTATCAGGTCGTGGTCAGTGCTTCAACTCTCCGCATGCTATAGCGCTGACTGCTTATTACTCCTTGCCTGAAAACGGGGCATGTTCAGCTATAGCTGATTTTTCTTTACCAAAAGTTCAAAAAGAGGTTTGAAAAAATGGCCCGGCTAACTCAAACATTTTACCAGCCTTTCCCCCCAGTGTACCATTGGGCTCATCAGTTGATATGGTACACTTCACTGTTGGCAGTCAAAATTATTATGTACATAATAGAATTAAAGTTCCGAAGATATTCTCATCTGCCTATTGTTAGCACAGGCACTAGTACTGCGTACTATAAACAAACAAAAATATTATACTTAAGTATTTCTTGTTCTTGAAATCAATGCTTCAATTTTTTCCACATCAAAGATGGCGTTTCTTGATTTACACACACTCATTTTACTTCACCTCAGGTTCTCTTATAACCATTGATCTGGTCATCCTGGGATCAATGATCTCAGGCAACAAGATTTTCTCGCAGCAGCATTTTTTGTCTCCAGAACATTTCGTCACTCTTTATTGTTTCTATGTGAGTGTCCTTAGGCGTCCATACCACAAAATAACATATTTCCCGCTATGATATTTCCAACTGGCCATGGTTGTGGAAATAAACAAGATGTTCAGGAAAGAACATATAGCCTACTTTCTCCTAAATGTATGGGTATAGTTATAACTCTTTGTCTTTATCATCTCCTAATTTCTTCCAATTCGAAGTGCAAATTGGCACACTGGATTTGAGGAGTGGCGTTCAAATAATTTACCCCAGCATTTTGCAATTTCATCAGTAAACACTCCAAACAACGTAGGTATTCAGTTTATTAACACCGACTACTTACAATAATTTAAACTTCGTTGCTCTAAACGTATCACTGGGAGAAACATATTTAATATAACTATTACACAGCTAATTTGTAATCGCGCACGGCTAACGAGAAAGACAGGCCATGGTGCGTAAACCAAACCCTTCTGTGACGTAGGCAATGTACCGGTACTGCTTGATGATGCTTGTACGTTTAAGTCGAGAGCAATTCATAAGAAGCAGAAATGCAATATTTTATATCAATCTTCATAAAATGGACGCAGTTTAGATGTTCCGTGTGTTTTCAAACACGATAAATTATACTGTATAAGTTTGCAAAACTACGCCTATTGAAGTTAATCCTTACAAAAATCCACGCGAACTAGGATTCAAGGGTTCGTTGTGTCTTTAATAGCTGCAACGAACAGGCTGCAGTAAGTCGAGTTGTAGATTCTGTGACCTTCGTTGTGAGTTAAATTATGTGCACATTAGTATAATTAGATCAAAGAATATTGCAGCACAGTATAGATATCATTAACTTATTGTTGTTTCAAGGGGCGGAAGATAAATTAATTCGTTTATAGAAGAGATCTGCGGAATACACTCGCCACCGACTAACGACTTGTATCAATACCTTCTATGAAGACAAGTGATAAATGAATACCAACGTTTATACAGGTTCAATGATGTAGACAAGATGACTAGGTACCACACCGGCAGTAAAACGAAGACCAGGCAGTGGTGCAACAGAACTACATTGCTGACGTCACGAAAACTCACCAGAGCCAGTCATTCTCGTTGGCCGTGATAATCGCGCCTTATCTTGGGGATGTGTACCCTCTATCGGCAAAAATAATAACCTTCGCAATTATACTGTAGACATGGGTTCACTAACTGGCCGGTAGAGAGCATAGCTCGCATCTAGAAGGCTGTGGTTACCAATAACATAGTTCAAGTAATTACCCTTAGATGTCACTCCAGTGGTGAATGTTGTTTTAATTAAATATATATTTTCCATTTCAAAATGCACCATATAATGCTTTATTTT
The DNA here is from genome assembly GCA_946902985.2 of Meconema thalassinum. Classification (NCBI taxonomy): domain Eukaryota; kingdom Metazoa; phylum Arthropoda; class Insecta; order Orthoptera; family Tettigoniidae; genus Meconema; species Meconema thalassinum. The sequence continues at coordinate 86,725,217 of OX336400.1, read as the reverse complement.
ATAACGTCTCAGTACTCAAGAAATAATAAATATTAAAAAAATCAAGAAAAGAAGTCCAACTCTGATAGGATTTGAACCACGGCCAGCCTGATGAAAGACTAACGCGCTGACCACTCAGCCAATCGTGCACACTGTAATAGATCGTTAGGAACCAATACATATACCACGTTATAGCAAATCATGACTTGGACTAAACGTTTTCTTTACTGGAGTATATTTTAAACCGAGTTCATTTCATAGAAAGTTCATATATTTGTTACCACTAGCCTATATTGCATGCAACATACTGAAATTAATAAAATAGAGGTCAGAACGAGAGATCAGCTGCCATCTTGTCAAATAACCGAGACGACTCAGCTTTTTAAAATCACTTCTAGACTATAATATTAAAATATAAACTTTTAATTTCAAACGGGCCACGTCGTTTCAAACAGATTAAACGATTCTTGGTTCGATAGTCGGAACAGGTGGGTCCCATGTTATGGATTATAAAGTTTGCATAATTCACACTGCCGCCATTCTGAAATGGTACGGTTGATGACCTCGTAGTTTGGGCACAAGACGCGCCTCATATGAAGGAACGTTGTTACCAAATTTGGTAAAGATCCGATTATTAGTTTGGTTGTAATGCATTATTACGTTTTGACCATTTGAGTGGCCACCATTAAGTTTTGGTAAAGATGGTGGCAATATAAAACATGACATTGAGGTGCCCTTTGCCAGTGCTACCTCTGTACCAAATTTCGTTCAATTCGGTTTCACCGTGTTCGAATTGATAGGGGGAGACAGATATTCAGAGTACACACACTCTCTCTCACACACACACACACACACACGCACACACAGACTCACACACACACATACACACACACAGACAGACACACACTTTTTGGCCCTGTAGTGATCTCATAAGTCTACTTTCATTTTTTGCAAAAATCGAAAGTAGGCTAAAAACCATGTGAGTGTTAGAGAGTTATCAATCTGTTCTCTTCTGAAAGGCACTGTTCTTGACATTCTCTGGCTTTCTTTTTTACTTATTGTCTGCCAAACAAAATTTTGTAGTTACCAGTTTTTCAAAAGTCACATAGGTGAACTTCTAGTAGTTCCCTTTATCACTGTAAAAAAATTCCAGGGTGATATCGGTAATAGTTTCGGAGATAATGAAAGCTGGTGAAATATTTCGCACAGCCACCATGTTGGATTGGTAAGCCGAAACAAAATTTGAAGGGCACGGTCGGGGTCGTCCGGAATAGTGCTATAAACTTACCGAGTTTCATTGAAATCGCTCTAGGCGTTTAGAAGTTATTAGAGGGGACACACGCTCACGCACACACACACGGACAAAAGGTGATCTCATAAATATGGGGCGTGGTGGCTCAGCGGTCTAGCTGTATGCCTCTCACCAAGGCGGTCCAGTTCAATTCCCGGTCAATGCATGTGAGATTTTCGAAGTGAAATGCCATGTCCTGTGGTTCGGATTCCACGTAAAAAGGAGGTCCCGTGGCTCATAATCACAAGATTCACGGTCACGTAAAACTACAATCTTCCTTCCTTCTTCCTTGATCTCATAAACCTGCTCTTTCAAATTGAAAATAGGCTAAAAATAATGTTAAAAAAAACAAATTGATATCGTACGCCTTTTTAGCTAAACGACTGGGAGCACTCAGACTTAATTGTAAAGAAGCACGCGAGGGAGACAATTTTCAACGAACAGTTCATGACTGATTTAGTGATGAACTCCACGCTTTACGGTGGCAATACCTTCCTTCTAATAAGATAATTAGGCGGAGTCTGTAATGGATATTTTTAGCCTACCTTTCACATTTTGCAAAAATGAGGAAAAAATTGACTTATGAGATCGATCTGGGAAAATGTGAGTCTGTCTGTCTGTCCATTTGTCTGGCTACAGAAATAGCTACAGCAATCGAAACCAAATTTAGTATGAGTAAAGATGTATACTGGGATATCTCAAGCCCATATTTGAAAATGTTTTCAGTGCTACCAACTGCTGAAAAAAAAGCATTAGAAATTTGAGCTCCATGTTGGATATCTTGGAAGGTATGCATGGGAGCTATTCCAAAATTGGCACACATGTAGATAATACTATTTCAGTTTAATTTCCAGGAGACCATACATGACAGTGTTGCCAAAATAATTTTAAGCCTTCTGATAGGTCCACTTTTTAATGCATATAACTTCTACACTATCAATTAGATTGCAACCAAATTTTGTACGAAATATGTTTACATAAACAGATATGACTGAGCGTATTCGTAAGAGCCACCAGGGCTGCCAACTGTTAATAATTGCTCTCTCTATTTTTTATCCAAATACCATGATACCAGAAAGTATGCAAGCCTACAGCATTAAACTATGCACACGTATAGTACCTGACATTTTAGTTTAATTTGGAGTAACTTATATATGTCAGTTCTACCAACATGATTCTAAGCCTGCTGATAGGACCAATATTTAAATACTTGTAACTTCTATACTATCAGTTGGATTTCAACCAAATTTCGTATGTGATATGTGTAACATAACATATACGACTCTAAGTATTTTTAAGAGCAATCAGGGCTGCCAAATGTTAATAAATGCAGTCTATATTTTTACCCTAATATCAATATATCAGAAAGTATGCAAGCCAACATCTCTATACTTTGCACACGTACAGCACCTGGCATTCTAGATTAATTTGGTGTAACTGATATATGTCAGTGCTGCCAACATGATTTTATGCCTGCTGATAGGTCCAATTTTAAAATCCATATAACTTCTATTCTAACAAATGGATTTCATCAAAAATTGGCACAACAAGATATCATAATATTTCAGATTATTTCTGACCAACACACGCATGACATTGTTGCCAACATGCTTTTTACGTGCTGATAGATCCAACTGCATGTAACGTCAATTGGACTTCAACCAAATTTTGTATTCTGTATCTTAAGAGATAGAACTAAGAATATATTCAGTCACCAGGGCTGCCAACTGTAGTGCTCTATTAGGATACATTATACCAGGTATATTTCGAACTAATTTGACATTTCCATATTACCAACTTAATTTCGTCATCATTCTGGATGGGTTCAAATACTGTAGATTAATCATTGGCATTAATCTCAATTTTTAAAAATTAGGCTCTTTAGTTCTTCACGGAACTTCTTGTTGTGTTTGAAAACTATGGCTTGCACAAAGAGAGAATATTCAATGCGTCTCTCAAGTATTGAAGATGGGACACCTCGGACTGTCTCTGGCTTTTGCATGAAACCGGGTTATATTATTTTAAAAATTGCCAGGTGGGCTTATGTGACAAATAAATCAGTTTCTCACATTCATTAGAAATGTCTTTACGGGGAAATGAAAACCATGGCCTGTTTTATATTTAGGCAAAAGATTTGTGTTATGCAACCAGATCATGAATTCACCTCCACGGCTTCTTTCATAATAACAATAATAACAAGAAGTTCCGCGAAGAACTATACAGCCTACATTTCATGGCAATGATTATTCTACAGTATATGAACCTATCCAGAATAATGACGAAATTAAGTTGGTAATATCGAAATATCTAATTAGTTCAAAATATACCTGGTATAATGTAGCCTAATAGAGCACTACAGTTGGCAGCCCTGGTGACTGAATATATTCTTAGTTCCATCTCTTAAGCTACAGAATACAACATTTGGTTGAATTCCAACGGACTTTACATGCAGTTAGACACTGGATCTATCAGCACGCGTAAAAGCTTGTTGCCAACAATACCATGCGTGTGCTGGTCAGAAATAATCTGAAATATTATGATATCTTGTTGTGCCAATTTTGGATAAAATCCATTTGTTAGTATAGAAGTTACATGCATTTTAAAATTGGACATATCAGCAGGCATAGAATCATGTTGGCAGCACTGTCTTGTATTAATTACTCCAAATTAATCTAGAATGGCAGGTGCTATACGTGTGCAAAGTATAGAGCTGTTGGCTTGCATACTTTCTGATATATTGATATTAGGGTAAAAAATATAGGCAGCATTTATTAACAGTTGGCAGCCCTGATTGCTCTTAACAATACTTATAGTCATATCTGTTATGGTACACAAAGCGCATACGAAATTTGGTTGAAATCCAACTGATAGTATAGAAGTGACATGTATTTAAAAATTGGTATTATCAGCAGGCTTATAATCATGTTGGTAGAACTGACGTATATAAGTTACTCCAAATTAATCTAAAATGTCATAATATACTGTACGTTTGCATAGTTTAAAGCTGTTGGCTTGCATACTTTCTGATATATTGGTATTTGGATTTAAAAAAAATATAGAGAGCAATTATTAAGAGTTGGCAGCCCTGGTGGCTCTTAAAAATACGCTGAGTCATATCTGTTTATGTACAGATATTACATACAAAATTTGGTTGGAATCCAATTGATAGTGTAGAAGTTATATGCATTTAAACATTGGACCTATCAGAAGGCTTAAAATTATTTTGGCAACACTGTCATGGTTGGCCTCCTGGAAATTAAACTGAAATAGTCTTATCTACATGTGGGCCAATTTTGGAATAGCTCCCATGCATACCTTGCAAGATATCCAACATGGAGCTCGAATTTCTAGTGCGCTTTTTCAGCAGTTGGTAGCACTGACATCATTTTCGAATACGGACGTGAGATATTCCGGTGCACATCTTTACCCATACTAAATTTGGTTTTAATTGCTGCAGCCGTTTAGGAGTTGATAGGGGGGGACACACACACAGCCAGCCAGACAGACAGACAGAAGGACAGACAGACAGAAGGACAGCCAGACAGACAGACAGACAGACAGACACACATTTTCCCGGATCGATCTCATAAGTCTACTTTTTCCTCATTTTTGCAAAATGTGAAAAGTAGGCTAAAAATAATAATCTCTGTCTATTTTAAAAAGAGGTAGAAAGTGACCTACAGGAGGTGGAGAATACCTGTGGAGATATTCAAGAACGCAATTCCCTCAGGAAGAAACTAAACGAGCACCAGGGTTTTAAAGAAAAGAAAGACTCAGGAGCTTCATCAGCACGCGCAAAAATCACTCTGACACCTTCAGGAAAAGGCGATTGAAGTTCAACAGCCACATTCTCTCAATGAACAATGACAGGCTCACCAAACAGATTCTCAGCCTCGCTCTCTCATTGAATGTCAAGAACAACTGGATTGGTGAAATAGAAAAAGACCTTCAAGAAGTTGGCATTACGGAGGAAATTATACAAGATCGACTCCAGTTCAGAACATTAATCAATAACCATCATTTCTCTGCGAAACTTACTACCAGATCCAATAAGTCATGGATTAGAGAACGGAGGGAGACTTTTAGTTCCCAGATGAGGAGATTTTGGGAAAAGAACAATACTTAAAATATGCAAAACAAGTTCTATCACGTTCCACAGATGGGCTTAACGATATAAAAAATAATAAGAATAACAATGAGCCAACAGGGTCTCAGTGAAGAGCTAGAGACTGAAATAAAGGAAATACTGTAGATTATTAACTTCTTCTTCTTCATTTCCCGTTTCCAGCTTCCTGGGTCGGGTTGTGAATCAAGGACCTCCAACGTTGCCTGTCTCTCCACCACTCCTCTCCCCCTTTAAGTACATCTTCAGGTTTTCCTCCCTTCTTCTCCACGCACTCCCACACTGTATCTGCCCATCTCTTTCGGGGCCTTCCGCGCGGTCTCTTCCCCGAAACCTTTTCCAGAAAAGCTTTCTTTGGCACTCTCTCCTCTCCCATTCTCATCATATGTCCATACCACTTTAACTTGGTTGTTTCTATCCTGTCCTGCAGCTTCAAGATTCCTGTCCTCCTTCTTATCTCCTCGTTTCTGATTTCATCTCTTCTGGTCTTCCCTTCTATACCTCTTAGGAATTTCATCTCCGCTGCTTGTATTCTACTCTCCTCTCTTTTTGTAGTGGTCCATGCTCCAGCTGCATATGTTTGTACGGGTCCATAATAGGTTAAATATAATACCTGCTTACATTTCTTTGGGACATCTTGGTTCCACAGAATACCCCTAACACTCTGGTAGAAGCTGTTCGCTTGTTGTATTCTCTTTCCAATTTCCTCAGTAATCTTTCCATCTTCTGTGATCACACTTCCCAAGTACTTGAAACTTTTCACCACTTCTAGAATTTTTCCGTTCACTTCTATCTTTCCTCTTCCCTCCTTACTTCCCCTTGACATTACCATTGTCTTGCTCTTCTCTGTGCTAACTTTCATCTCAAACTTCTCAATCTCTTGGTTCCATACATCTACTTGTTTTTGTACTTCCTTTTCATCCTCACCCCATATCACTATATCATCTGCAAACAGCATGGTCTTTATTGCCTCTTGTCCCAATCTCTGTTTAATATTCTTGTGGATTTCATCCATGACTATGATGAATAGTAAGGGGGACAATACACTTCCTTGACGGAGACCCGTTTCCACCTTGAACCATTCTGTTTCTCCTATAGTGGTCTTTACGCTACTGACACAATATTTGTACATAGCTTTCACCATTTGCACTTCTGCACTGTTAACTTGCCTTTTTCTTAATACATCCCACACCACCTGTCTAGGCACACTGTCATAAGCTTTCTCAATATCAATAAAAGTCATCACCATGTCTTTTCCAAACTCCCATCTTTTCTCCATCATATGCCTTAGTGTAAAGATTAGATCAAAAGTTGATCTGTCTCTCCTAAAACCATACTGTTCTTCTTCCATCTCTCCATCTGTCTGCCTCCTCAGTCTACCTTCCAATACTCTCTCAAAGATCTTGGCTACATGGGCAATAAGGGTGATCCCTCTGTAATTGTTACATTCATTTTTGTCACCTTTCTTAAAAAGTGGGATAATTAAACCCTTTCCCTGAATGGCAGAACAGCCAGATTCACAGCAAACACTATCGTATTATACTCAATTCCCCAGAAACTGACAATCAAGCAAGTAATAGCTGGTTAACTGAAGGTGTCCTACATCTCGAAGCTTCAAGAAGTTAACACCTTCCCTTATCTTGGCAGCACCCTGTCATCAAGTGCAAATATAGATTCCGAAATCCAACACAGGATTAACCGTGCTGGGGCATCCTTTGCAAGATTAAGGTGTAGAGTTTTTGACAACCATGATATCAATGCTGCAACGAAGATGCTTGTGTACAACTCAGTTGTATTTCCCACCGTACTTTACGGATCTGAATCCTGGACATACTACAAACGTCATTTTAATAAGCTTGAGGAATATCACCAGCGATGTTTGAGGAGAATTCTTCGTGTGACATGGCAAGACAAACGCACAAACACCAGCATTCTCGAAGAATCACAGACTACCAGTGTTGAAGCCATGTTTTAAAACGTCAGCAGCGATGTACAGGACACGCAATCCGCATGCCCAATATCGCATTCCCAAGCAGGTGTTTTGCTCTGAACTAACTGAGGGCAAGCGCTGTGTGGGAGGTCCGAGGAAGTGATTCAAAGACGTACTGAAGGCTAATATGCAAATGTGCCACATTGATATCAACGACTGGGATACCTTAGCCCTTGATCGCTCATCCTGGAGATCACTTGTTCATCGTGGTGCGATAATTTTTGAAGAAAACCACCGACGTATGGTAGAAGATCGGAGGTAGCGCAGAAAGAAAAGAATGTTCATTAGAAGACAGAGAATGAATGCGGATGTCTCACTTGGACCTGATACGACCTGTCATCACTGCGGAATACTATGTGTCTCCCGCATTGGGCTTTATAGTCACCTCCGGACTCATCGATGATAAGTAATTCGGCATTTGAAGGCCAACCTACTCGAGACGAGTGTTTGCTATCATCATCCCATCGCGAAACAGAAGGATTTATGATGGCCATTCAGTACTGTGCCCGTTTCGACGGAAGTCTAACGAACACATTTGCCAATTCCCAAAATCAGTCTAGCACAAGAACTAAAATCTCAGGGTCCATCCGGGCAAAACTAAATTAATCGCTGGCATGACTGATTATGGCAATTAACAAGCAAGGGAGACGAGGAAGGGGAAATGAAATATCACAATTCCTTAAAATTATCTCATTTTATTAACAATTAAAATACTAAAATGTTATGCAAAAGCACTCAAAAACAAAAAAACTTCACCAGAAAAATACCAACATATACAAAAACACTCCCTACTCTAAATTGTGGATAACCAGAAATTAATAGTCCATCTGAGTATCGGTCCCTACTCTAAATTGTTGTATTTACACGATAGGCGGCTCATTGTTTATATGCCCCTACCTGTACACTGTTCACTTCCGCATTGTGTTTTCACAAAAACAAAATCACTCATGGTTTTTGAAAATCAATTTTCATTCATGGCTCACAGGTTGAAAACTAATTTATAAACAGGGTAAAAGGTATCACCTCATGTGATATCGAAATATATTTGTGCTAGGGTAATTAAGAGTTCTTCCGTGTAGGAACATTGGGTTGTAAGAAAATATCAATATTCGACAACATGACGTCAGAATATTAACATTCTTTATATGACCTCAATATCCTAATAGATTCTTTTCAAAATATTTGTTTCTATGGACTGTCGTATTAATCCATGCTCACATATTCATAATTCAATTTAACATTGTAATTTTTGTTTTGAATTTTCATTATTTTTTTCTTTAAATAACCATATTGCGTGACTCAGTGTGTTAATTGTTGTTGACATCATGTCATTTACTCATTCCTTTTAATTTTAAATGTTATATACCATAAATTCACACCACTATTAAACTTTCAAAATTATCAGTATTATTATTATTATTAATATTCAAAAGAACATCGGCAATTATCTTTCTTTTATAAGCAAAATCTAAGATCAGGAATATCAACAGTTATCATTATTTTATCACTACACTAGCTGACCCGGCAGACGTTGTCCTGCCAATCAAAGAAAATGTTGTAACTGTGTTTCTGGAGGTGCTTTCGGATACACGTTTTTTTTTTCAATTTCTGTCAACTGCCTCTAAACTATCGTAAAATGGATTAACTAATTTTGAATCAATTGCGGGACCGTGCACAACAACTCACCAAAGTTTCATCGCAATCAAAATGAATGGCATTTGAACGCATACGGAATTTTGTTGAAACGATTCGTGCGCTGTCATTCACTTGTTGAATCTTCTCGTGCGCTACCTCCTAAGAAATGGATTTACTAAGTTAGAAACCTTCACTAAAGTGTACACAACAATTCATCAATGGTTCATCGCAATGGAAGAATGGTATATGAACGCATGCGGGATTTCGTTGAAACGCTTCACGTTTCATCACTCATCTGTTGGATCTACTCTTGCGTTACCTATTGTAAAATGGATTCACTAAGTCGAAAACTTTCCCTGGCGTGTACACAACTCATCAAAGATTCTTCGCAATGGGATGAAAGGCATATGAACGCATACGGGACTTTGTTTAAAGGATTCGCGAGCCGTCAATCATTTGTCGAATCTACTCGCACGCTACCTATTATAAAATGGATTTACTATGCCCGAAACCTTCCCTGGAGTGTACTCAACGATTCACCAAAGTTTAATCGCAATCGTATGAATGGTATATGAACGCATACGGACTTTCATGAAACGATTCGCGTGCCGTTGCTCATTTGTTGAATCTACTCGTGCGCTACCTATTGTAAAATGCATGTTTTAAGTCCGAAACCTTTCCTGGAGTGTACACAATAATTCACCAACGTTTCATCGCAATAAGATGAATGGTATATGAACGCATACGGGAATTGATTGAAACGATTCACGCACCATCACTCATTTGTTGAATCTACTCGTGCGCTACCGATTATAAAATTGATTTACTAAGCCAGAAACCTTTCCTGGAGTGTACACAACAATTCGCAAAGTTCCATCGCATTCGGGTGAATGGTATATTAACAATTACGGGACTTTGTTGAAATGATTCACGCGTCGTCGCTCATTTGCTGAATCTTCTCGAGCGCTACCTGTTGTAAAATGGATTTACTAAGCCTGAAACCTTCCCTGGACTGTACACAGCATCTCACCCAAGTTTCATCGCTATTGGACGAATGGTATACGAACGCATACGGGACTTGGATGAAACACTCGCGTATCGTCGCCCATTTGTTGAATATCCTCGTGCGTTACCTATTGTAAAATGGATTTACTAAGCCAGAAGCCATCCATGGATTGCACTAAACGTCTCATCCAAGTTTCATCGCAATCGGATGAATGGTATAATGGTCATATTATGACTCATACGGGATTTTGTTTAAATGATTCGTGCGCGTTCACTCATTTGTTGAATCTACTCGTGCTCTACCAACTGTGAAATGGATTTACTAAGATAGAAAGCTTCACGTAAGTGTACACAACAACTCATCGAAGTTTCATCGCAATCGATGAATAGTATATGAAAGCATACGGGATTTTGTTGAAACGCTTCGCGCGTCGTCGTCACTCATTTGTTACATCTACTGTGCGATACCAATATTGTAAAAGGATTTTCCAAGTTGAAGACCTTCCCCGGCATGTACACAACAACTCATGAAAGTTATATCGGAATCGGATGAATGGCATATGAACGCATACGGGATTTTTTTAAACGATTTGCGTGGCGTCACTCATTTGTTGAATCTACTCAAGCGCTACCTATTGTAAAATGAATTTACTAAGCCAGAAACCTTTCTTGGAGTGTACACAGCAATTCACCAAAGTTTCATCGCAATCGGATGAATGTTATATGGATGCATACTGTACTTTGTTGAAACGATTCGCGTGCCGTCACTCATTTGTTGAATCCACTCGTACGCTATCTATTGTAAAATGGATTTATTAAGCCAGAAACCTTCCTTAGGGTGTACACACGATCTCATCCAAGTTTCATCGTAATCGGATGAATGGTAGCCTATATGAACGCATACGGGACTTTGTTGAAACGCTCTAACGTGCAAAGACAAAGAGAAGAATTCAACATCACCTCCACTATGGTACAAAATATAACTATCCGCCCCGGGCGGAGTGTAAGTTATGGCGGTAGTTGTGCAGGTTGCGACCAGGTGGCTCTAACGTGCAGAGACAAACCGTCCAAAGAAATCAGCTTTCACAAAGGCCAAGGCCAATGGTTTCCATGAAAACTGTTTTTGACTGTATATTGTGGTTCTAAAATTGTGTGTAAATTGTGGTTCTAAAATTGTGTTCATTCCACCTACCGGGTCAGATTGTGAATCTAAACCATACATGGACCCACTCTAGCATACATAAAAAATCATCAAAATCGGTCCTGTGGTTCAGGAGGAGTTCAGTCACATACACACGTGTCGAAGAATTATATATATAAAGATAAGCATCACTCCTATTCAACTTGTAATTCGAAATTTATTTTATACACTCACATATCTGTTTTTATTTTATTTCATTTGAGGATCCGGCTATGCTTTAGCAAAACTAAACTATCAGTAGGCTCCATGTTTGAAAATTAGAATGATTGACCCAGGTATTTAGGCGATAATTTGTCTGACGAAAAAAAAAATGGAGTTGGACAGAAATATGGGGCGGTTACACGACTCAACCCTTCTTTTTCACAATTAAGCAGCAAATGCTCTCACATCACTTTAACAACATGGAAATACATATTCCAATGGATGGCTTCTAGCCTCCACATTCTTTCTTTAAATGCCTACCTGAAAGTCGCATAATAATAATAATAATAATAATAATAATAATAATTATTATTATTATTATTTTTTTTCAATATTTAAATCAGCATATGATTTATTCATTTATTATGTGCACTATTTCTGCCTTTAAACAACACGCATTCGTCTCAACTCTTCCAAGATCTGATTTAAACAAAAAGTTTCCATAAGGAAATATTGTTAATATCTTTTCTTTCTGGTCATTTTCTTTTCTACCTTCATTTAACAATTCTACGCCCTACTTTATACATGCTCATCCTTAATTCACCTACCGTTCCTCTACTCTTTCTGAATATTGTGGTGCATTTCACAAATATGTCATTAACTTCTCCATTTATTTACTGACTGATATGCTATTTATTCCCGACAAATATTTTCAAATAATCACTGTTATTATTATTATTACCGTTAACTATACACTCAACTCCTCAACTTCCCAATGGTTATAATATTTATTCGAATTTATTATTATTATTATTAAACTATACATTCTGAAATCTTCAACTGTTTATAATGTTAAATAAACTTAATTGTTATTATTATTACTGCATTAAACAAAAAGTATTTTATCACTTCCCTGAATTTGATTATTTATAATTATTTATAATCATTTTATAATTTGTTTATGATTATTATAGAAATATTTCATTATTATTATTATTATTTTCAAATGGATTTACTCATGATCGTTATGAAATTTGTCTTTAATACTGTTTAAGTCTTTAAGTTGAATAATTTGAAGATCCAAGCTACCATCTACTACGAAAATATTTAAATCAACGAAAAACCTCTTTATTTATGTTACTTGGACTGAAATAAATTTTCTCATGACTGTACAATCGCTGTCAACTACCACTGGTATCTCTGACTACAGTCTCGATAGACTTAGCTGTCAGATCGAAACAAAAACAAATTAAATTAAAGTGTTGGTAATTTCTAAGCGAAATAGAAATTTAACTTCCCATCTACTCTATTCTAGAAAAAGTACACAAGAATGTAGCTTACATATTCTTGAAGTTCACATCGTTGCAGATCCTTGGTTGATGTCGAAATCTAATGGAACATTCCTCCCTCCATTAGTATGGCACCAGTCCTTGGCCATCCGCCTCGCATTCGGCTAACCTTCGGGTCCCTCCATTTGGATCCTATCCACGTGGTATCTAGTGACCCATATTCGCGTTCAAGAATACGCACTTTTCCACTCCGCGATAATTTACACAACTGTTCGACATGACTATTGACGTCATCGTTGACTGTCCTATTATTTTAAACACTTGTTTAAGCAGCTCAATGTTTAAAACAACTTGAGAAATATACCGTCTAGTCTGATTCTGATGCCACTCAAAGATGAAAAAGTTACCCAACATCTGCGAACATACTCTTACAGTCAGTGGAGTATATGGAAACATAGATGGAATATTTTCCAACACTGTTTGTTTAAAAACAAATGACCCGAAAGTCATAAACTAAGTTCCATCTCCTGACCGGTATGACGCGATAATTCTGAGTACTTTCCACTCGAGACAACTGGCTCTTCTATAAAGACTAAGTCCACAAGTTTAGCTCCAGAGACTAAGTCCCACTCGATCGGTGATAATGACGGTCTATAACAGCGTAGCACGTGGTATGGTGACTACGACGGTATCTCTTCGAAGACTCATATATACACACATCAAAAAAAGTTTTGCATCACCTCGGTTCCCAGATCTCCGGCATATAGACGTTGACTGTGTATATTGTATCCAAGATACAGTCCCTTTGACTGTTCATAGATGTCACTAAAACTGCTCAAAGATGTAAACAACCATGCATGAGCAGGGCCTATTAGACGGAGGGGGTACGACAGCCGATCAGTTCCAGTCATTCCACCAGGACGAAGGTACGCTGCTCATGTTGTCTGTAGTTCTACCATGCCTAGAAGGTCAATACCGCAGTTCGATCGCGTCCGCATTGTTACTTTGTGTCAAGAAGGGCTCTCAACAAGGGAAGTTTCCAGGCGTCTCAGAGTGAACCAAAGCGATGTTGTTCGGACATGGAGGAGGTACAAAGATACAGGAACTGTCGATGACAGGCCTCGCTCAGGCCGCCCAAGGGCTACTACTGTAGTGGATGACCGCTACTTACGGATTGCCGCTCGGAGGAACCCTGACAGCAATGCCACCATGTTGAATAATGCGTTTCGTTCAGCCACAGGACGTCGTGTTTCAACTCAAACTGTGCGCAATAGGCTGCATGATGCGCAACTTCACTCCCGACGTCCATGGCGAGGTCCAGCTTTGCAACCCCGACACCATGCAGCGCGGTACAGATGGGCCCAACAACATGCTGAATGGACCCCACGGAATTGGCATCACGTTCTCTTCACCGATGAGTGTCGCATATGCCTTCAACCAGACAATCGTCGGAGACGTGTTTGGAGGCACCCTGGTCAGGCTGAACGTCTTAGACACACTGTCCAGCGAGTGCAGCAAGGTGGTGGTTCCCTGATGTTTTGGGGTGGCATTATGTGGGGCCGACGTACGCCACTGGTGGTCATGGAAGGCTCCGAAACGGCTTTACGATACCTGAATGACATCCTCCGACCCATAGTGCAACCATATCGGCAGAATATTGGAGAGGCATTTGTCTTCATGGACGACAATTCTCGACCTCATCGTGCACATCTTGTGAATGCGTTCCTTCAAGATAACGACATCGCTCGACTACAGTGGCCAGCATGTTCGCCAGACATGAACCCTATCGAACATGCCTGGGATATGTTGAAAAGGGCTGTTTATGGACGTCTTGACCCACCAACCACTCTGAGAGATTTACGCCGAATTGTCGTTGAGGAGTGGGACAATTTGGACCAACAGTGTCTTGATGAACTTGTGGATAGTATGCCACGACGAATACAGGCATGCATCAATGCAAGAGGACGTGCTACTGGGTATTAGAGGTAGTGGTGTGTACTGCAATCTGGACCACAAATGCTGAAAGTCTAGCTGTATGATGGTACAACATGCAATGTGTGGGTCTCATGAGCAATAAAACGAACTGAAATGTTGTTTGTGTTGATCTCTATTCCCTTTGTATTTAAAGGTTCCGGAACTCTTGGAACCGAGGTGATGCAAAACTTTTTTTGATGTGTGTATATATATATATGGGGTCATTTCATTCCCACCCAGGAATGGGTGGGCGGGCCCCTATAGATGGCCGCACCATCTCTTGGGCCAGAGGAGGGGAGTGTATTGGGAGTGATAGAGTTATAGGTAGAGCCCTGCGCGGATAAACAAAACGTTATCCGCATCCGCCCCGCATCCGCACGGCTGTTATCCGCCCCGCAACCGCACGACTGTTATCCGCATCCGCCCATCATCCGCATGACTATTATCCAAATCCGCTGATATTTCAATATTATCTTTAATTTATTAGATAAAGCATAAGATGTTAAACCAACACATTTAGACATTTAAGGAGGAAGTCGTTCCCCTAGGCTGTATGGCATGCACTATGTTTAAAATGAATGTTATACAGCCAGAACTGCAACCCTTTTCAGTTCGGACTGTTAATTATGCTTAATGACTTAATTTGAATGAGATTAGTTTAAACCATCATCTTACATTATTTGTTATGGAAGAAATATAACGGAAAATTATGATATGTCATACATAGTCGGGTCCTAGTAATGATATTCAACAATTTGGGATGCTAGAACTACTTTTTATTTACACATAATATAAAAATATACATATCGCAATAAAACTTTTTGTTTTGTAGGCTATATACAATTTGGTACAGTTTCTTCTAGTTTATTATTTTCCAGGAATGCACGTGCCGCAGTAAGTTTGATGTGCCTGATTTGTGTCCTGAGTATGAATACACGTTTTTACAGGTAAAACATCCCACTATATCGTTCACCTTTTCGTTTCCATTGAAAATGTATGCAAATGTCTGCCATATCGTTGACTTGAGTTTTGATTCAAGCACTAAAGAATATTCGCCTTAATTCATTTTAGTAGATATTTTATCCATGTTAGTGAAATGATGTTCAAATTTCCGGCTGCAGTAACATTCACTAAGTGACTTCGCTTTACGCTTGGAGAAAGGGATTGACATTTGGTCGGAAATTCCAAGTCAGTAATCATCCTTCTGCTTCTTGACCCATCCATGTTCGCATAATTGATGTCATAATTCTCTCCGTTTCAATATCACAGCCCACGTTTTTCAGTGTCAAGTTGGAAATAAATCTACAGATTTTCCAGAATAGCTTAGACTGCGAAGTATAGCTGACTTGAGGAATGTTGATGATGTCACCACGATGAACTAACAAGCTCATTGACAGCATGATATCTCGTACGTGTAGTAATAATGGCAGTGTGAATTGATGAGATGTCAAGACCAGCTACTACAAACATACGGTACTTAAAAAATGTACTTGAAAGCATGTGGGTAAAATAATCTTCTCGTGTATAAGTGCAATACGTTCCTGAATGTATCGTGCGCATTATATAGGAGTATTCCTCTTTTAAGCATGAAGCTGTAGATTGGCTTATCAAATATGTAATATTATCGAAAGATCCACATTGAATTCTGAAAACTATCCGCAAATTTACTCCAAACATTATCCGCAGCGTATCCGCTATCCGCACGGCCATGCAAATTACATCCGCGTGGCGAAATATTTTGCGGATATCCGCGGGTTTATCCGCGGATATCCGCATCCGCACAGAGCTTTAGTTATAGGAGAAGGGTGGTGGTGTATTGGATAAATTGGAGAAGGAGAAATGTTTTGACCTCTTGGCTAAGATTTAGGTTTGAAAGTTGGTAAGTTGAAGAAAAATTGCTCTTTTGTGCATTGTACTATTGTAATTTTTTGAGTTGGGAGGTTTGAAGTTTTGTGGTTCATGAATTGATTGCTTTGTAAGTAAGAGAGTTGAAGGAAGTTTGAACTTTATATTGTAGGCATTTGTGAAAGTAAGGTAGTTTTAAATTTCTTTTTTTTTTTTTTAAGGGTGAAGATGTATGTTGAGAAGGGATTGTTGGTGATTTTTGCGGAGATGAGAAAAGGTGCTGAGAGAAGTAGAGAGGGAAGAAATATGAGTGAGAAAGAGGAGAGGTAAGAGGTTGATTGAGTGTTGATGTGGATGGGGTGAGGGGATGAAATGAGGGAGAGTGATTGTGTTCGTTTTTATGTTTTTTTTAATGAGATAGAGAATTTCGTTGGAGGTGGAGGTATTGGGTGACATGAAGGATGTGCGTAGAGATGAAAAAGAGAGCAGTGTTGTAGAAGAGATAGAATGTAAGTTAAGAAAAGAAAGATAAGTGAGATTAGATGAGGTTATTTGTATATGGGGTGGAGGATTGCGTTGGAGATGGGGGTGATGTGTGATGTGGAAGGTGGTCGTATGGATGAGAAAGAGAGCTGTGTTGTAGAAGAAAAATAGAAAGAAAGAAATAATGAAATAAATAAATAAATAAATAATTAAATAAAGAGATAAAAGAAAGAGATTTGAGAGTTTAGTTTTTTTTTTTTAGTGCCTGGAGTGGCTTTGGGGTTTCACGTTTTCAGTGAGAGGGGGCGGGACGTTTAGTCGGGGGCTGGGATGAGGGATTTGAGGTGTGTGAGGCCGAGTTTGGTGTAGATGGGTGCTCGGGCTGGGAGAGCCTCAAGCTGCTGCAGTATGGGGTTTTGGGTTCGACGTGCTCGTTGAAGATACCGAAGTTGGAGAAGGTGAATGTAGGTGGTGATTGGTGGCAACGGCATTAGCCGGTATAGGTCTTCGCTTGGATGTATCGGTGAAAGGCGGAGTGCGATACGGGAAATGCGGCGTTCCATCGTAATGAGTGGGCGGAAAAGGCAGGCAGCGCAGCCGGCCCATACCACGTGACCGTAGGTGATGAAAGACCGTATTAAGGTCTTATAGGTGTAGAAGACGGTAGGTGGATGGAGACCCCAGGAGGTGCCAAGTAGGCGGGTGAGTAGCCGAGAGCGTTTCTGTGCTGAGGCCGTGAGAGCTCGGCGATGAGATCTAAAGGTGAAGTGCTGGTCAAACTCCACTCCAAGATAGCGAAGAGACGGACTAATGCTAAGACGATGTTTTTTTTTTTTTTGGTCGTGTGGCCTCCTGAGAGGCCGAGTGCAGGTCTTTCCAGTCGACGCCCGTAGGCGACCTGCGCGTCGGGATGAGAGATGGAATGGATGAAGATCAATGAAACTGGGCAAAGATGTGGAAGGAAGCGGCCGTGGCCTGTCAGAAGGTACCGTCCCAGCATTTGCCTGGTGTTGAAAATGGGAAACCACGGAAAACCATTTCAAGGACTGCCGACGGTGGGGTTCGAACCCACGCGCCTACCGAGTCAGCAGAGAGCTTGGGCCCATGACCTAACGCTGCACTTTAGCCAGCGTAGCCACTACTGTAGGTAAGACGATGATCATGGATGTGGAGGTTCAGTAGAGCAGGATTGCGTGATGGTCCGTTGGCATGACGGCGAGGACGAAAATGTACGGCATGAGTTTTGTCCGTGTTCAGAGTTAGATGCCAACGGTCACACCAGGCCGTGAAGGTGTCTAGATACGGCTGAACGAGGCGGTTTATGGCGGTGACGGAGGGGCAGGGGCGAGGATTGCAGTGTCGTCTGCAAATTGTAGGAGGTGAAGAGGAGCCGGAGGCTGGGGGATATCTCCGACAAACAGGATGTAGAGAAGGGGTGAGAGGACTGAGCCTTGGGGGACACCTTGATTCAGGGGGAAGGAACGAGAGAGGGTGTGTTGGATGGAGATGCGAGCGGTGCGGGGACTGAGGAAATTGCGAATGAGGCGGATGAAGTTAAGAGAGAGGTGGTAGTAGTGAAGCTTCAGGAGGAGGGCAGCGTGCCATACGGTGTCGAATGCGCTTTGAAGATCGAAGGTAAGGAGGAGGGTAGGGCGGAGTCGGTTTAGGTTATCGGCAGTGAGGGTGGTGAGACGTAGGAGCTGATCGTGGGTGGAAAGAACTGGTCGGAAACCGCATTGGGAAAGAGGGAGGAGGTTGTGGTTGGAAAGGTGGCGGTGGGTGCAGCGGACGAGGATTTTCTCGAAGAGTTTCGAGAGAACGGCTGTTAGCCAGATGGGACGGTAACATGAGATGTCGGAAGGTGGTTTGTGAGGTTTGGGGAAGAGTAACATTGTTGTTGCGCTCCAAGTTGCAGGGTAGAAGCCGGTTTGGAGGAGGCAGTTATAGAGGGTGGCTAGGAGCTGCAGGAAGACTGGGGGTGCTTCCTTGATGTGGACATATCGAATTTGGTCGGGGCCCGGAGCAGTGTTTTTTGTTTGTGAGAGGGCGATCTGGATGTCAATGGGCGTAATCGTTTCGTTGATTGGGTGTTGAATAGGGGGATGCATAGGGTGAGGTTGGAGATATGGACGTTGTGGAATTGAGTCGATCTCGTCATCGTCTATGTGGTGAAGATTGAAGTTTCGGGCTGGGTCAAAAACTTTCTCGAATCGCCGGGCGAAAATTTCGAGCTTAGCAGGCAGATCTGGTGGGGCAGTGCCACGATGGATGATGGGATAGGAGGGGGTAGGGGAGCGACCGGTTAGTGTGTTAAGCTTCTTCCAGTAGGAGGCCAGGTTGGATCTTTTCTGCTGCAGGGAGTTGCAAACAGTTACCCAGTTTCGACGGTGAAAGGCACGGAGGTACGATTGTACCTGGCGTAATAGCCGTCTATGTAGCGTGAGGAAGTGGCGGTCGCGGGAGCGTTTGTAATGCTCCAGATGCCTATGAGATTGGCGGAGAAGAGGAAGTGCATTCGGGGGGTAAAGGGGGTCGAGAGGGGGAGTACGGGGTCAGGGGGATGTGTGCTGAGGCAGCGTTGGTAAGGGCGGATTCGAGTGTTCGAGCATAGACGTCCACTGTGGCCGCGGATGTGAGGTTTGGAAGTGGCTGTTTTAAAGAGTCAGTGAAGTGCTCCCGAAAAGCAGGCCAATTGGCTTTTTTATAGTTTTGCCTGAGTACTGGAGGGGTGGGAGTTACGAGAGAGGAACGAATAGGTATTGTGGCTAAGACCGGGAGGTGGTCACTGCCGATACTGAGGAGGACGTCGACGGTGAGAAGGTGCGCTAGGCTGTTGTGTGCGATTACGGCATCTGGAGTGGAGTTTGAAATGGGGCGAGTTGGTTTAGGGATGGTTATTCAAGTGGAGTCAACCGATTGTAAAAAAAAGGTTGATATTAGTTATGGCCGCCGCTGTGCGGGAGTGCATGTTAAGATCAGCCAGTTAGAGGAAGTGGGGATAAGTAGCATGGAGGTGGGTGAGAAAGTCCCGTGGGAAGGGGTGTGTTGGCCGTGTATAAATAGTGGCGACATGTAGGACACGAGAAGGGAAATAGAGGGTGGCAATGAGGAAAGAGAGGGGAGGGGGAGGGGTGTGGATAAGGACGGGGATGCGTGGCTTGTGGAGGAGAGCAACTCCTCCACGAACAATGTCTCGGGGGTGGTCTGCACGATGCACGGTGTAGCCTGGTATATTGGCTGCTTGATGAGGACGGAGGAAGGTTTCGTTGAGGAGGACTGCATCAGGGGATGAAGAGCAATGGTGTGCTCGAGGAGAACTCGCTTTTCATAAAAAAAGAGCAGACGTTGCTATAAAGGTGAGAGATATTTCTCGGAGGCCCAGGGTGGTGGGGTTTATACGCCTTGTTGTGGGACATTCAACGGGGAGAAGGTGAAGTGTGTTAGGGGTCCGGCGTAATAGGGGTAGAAACGGAGATTGAAGATTTGCAACGCTGCTTGTTGCAGTTGGGTAAAAACTAAGGGACGTTGGAAAGGCATTAAGTTCTGGAGGGAGATGGTAAGGAAGCGGAGGAGGTTTTCCTCCGTCAGGGGAGGGGGGGGGAGGAATTGGGTGTTAGTGGTGGGGGTTGGGGGATCGATAGTCTTGATAGGGACTACAAGCTCCGGATGATGTGGGGGAGGAGCGGGTTTGCCCTTGCACATATAAGAGTAGGTAGGGTGTTGGCCCGAGCACTGGTGGCATTTTGGAGGTTGGGCTAGGTTGGGGCACTGTTGTAGAGGGTGATCCGGCAGGGAGCAATGTGGACAGACACGGGGTGCCTGGCACTGTTCGGCGGAATGGAGATTGTATGCAAGGCACCGATTACATCGAAGTGCCATGGGGGCCGGTGCCTTCGACGGTTCGACTCGATGATGATACCTGAAGATGTATACGCCGAGTTGAAGTAGGCGGTCGACCTCAGCCAGTGTGGCCAGAAGGATCCACACCATCCAGGAGGGCCCGGTGGGGCATTTGATACGGAAGGCCCTTTTGACCAGGACCTGATCACGCTGAAGCTCGGAGATGACCACTTCCTCCGGTACCTCGGCGTCAACCCCCCGGATAACGCAGGAGAAGAGTGGTGAGCGAGGAGGAGGGGGAGTGGAGGTGGGTGTTTGACGGGAGGTGAGGGGACCGATCGTCACTGCAGGTCCGAGACGGGCGGCTGATTGGGAGTCTTCGAGAGTAGTGGCGACTATATCGTCGTCAGTCTTCAGGATGACTCCGTTGGAAACTGAGACTAGGAGGAATGGCAGTGAGGGGGGGGGGGGGGTGATCATCTCCAGGACACCGGAAATTTCCTGTCTGGAAAGGTGCTGGAGACCAGAGATGAGGAAGGAATATTTGGGTGGAGGCTGCGCAGCCTTGGTGGCGTAGGAGATGGACGATGGGGGGAGGGTGGAGGGGGTCGTCCCCTCCTGGAAGGGTAAAGTCCCCGAGGGGGTAGGTAGAGGCGGCATGCGGAGAAGGGAGGGTATGGGGTTGTAAAGTGCTGCGGCGTCCGGTGTGGAAATAGTGGAATGGCCCCCTTCGTCCATCCCCTCATGGGCACGTAATCGTGCGCGTTGCGCAATGTCACTTTCCGATGAATCAGATCCTTTGCGTTTACCCATGAGGGTGCTGGTTTGTGGGACGACTGGGGGAAGGTGAGTGTGGGTGCCTGAGGTGGAGGGTGTAGCGGTGGACGTGGTGGATTGTGCGGTTTTCAGATTTTTGCTGATTGCGCCTTGGGAATTAGGACGCGCTGAAGCCTCCTTTTTGGCGTCCCTGTTGTTTCGCGGATCACGATTTGGTGACACTCGACCTTTACCACGACCCATTACGAATAGGTGTAATGTACGAAAAAACGTGGGAAGGATGGGGTAATTTTGTCAAGGCGGGGGGATGCGAATACAATGACCGCAAAAAGGAATTCCAGGAAGAGGGCACTAAGTCCCTAAAAAAAGGAGAAAGAGGAAAAGGGTTGATAAAGATGAGTTATATGGTGATGAATATGTTTGAAATGGTTGGAATGATGAGTAGAGTCGGAAGTAAACCAATTTGGGCACAGCAGGCCACTAATGAAGTAGGGCAGGTAACTAAAGACACCACAGTAATGTGAAGTGAGATGGGGTAAGGGAAAGAATGGGGTATCTGATGGATGAAAAGTAGGGGGAGGTTGGGAAAGTAGCGGGCGCGGGACTGGTAACAGTGTAAGAATATAGCGAGCGAAGCCGAGCTGAGCGACGCACGGGAAGTGTTGGAGATGGAAGGTGAATTACGTACTGTGCTGGTAGTGGGGAATGAATGAGTGATATAATTTGAAAGTGTTATAGGAGCAGTGTGTTACTAGCTCACTATTGCTGTATGATGAGTGAATGTGTTATATGGTTGCGTAGTGTGACAGGTGCTACACACTCACTGGTGCTGGGGGATGAATAGATATGATGATTTTAATGTAAGCGTGTGAGCAAACTGCGCGCCTGACACCAATGGAAAGAGGCTAGCAGCTGTGAGCTCGGTAAATGATGTAGCATGCGAGGTCACTGCACGCTAAGACTATGACGTAGGACTTGATGCTTTATAGCAGTGTGAATATATGTACGGAGATGAACTGAAGTTATGAAGTGCTGATTATAATATTGCGTTGGCGAAGAATGTAGCCACGTGCAGTTGGATGTAGCGGAGATGAGGTTGTAGAATAAATAATTTGTCAGTAGTAAGCCGCTAAGGGCAGATGAGAGAAAGAATGTAGGAACTTGAAGACTGGTAGACTCCAATGGCGCTGGTTCCAACACGTGACGTGGTCTTACTGCCAAGGACACGGTGTCAGGTGAGGTCGTGACGTCACGCTGGTATAGAGGAAGACAGTCACTGGTAGTTGATGGTCTTGAAGTTCAGATGAATTTTTAAACAAAGTGCGAAGTACGAAGTATCAGAGTTGACTCGGACAGCGATTAGTTCCGAAATAACAATAATAACGTCGAAGACTGATGTAATAATGACATATTCATGCTCCAGGCACACGGCTATATATACAAGTTCAGAGCTGAAACGCCGTGCGTTCGCTGTTCCGGGCAGCGAGCACGCCCCGCTCTTCAAAACTCCAGCACACACCCTACTTCCTGTTAAAACATGTGCTTTACAAAAATACCTATAACTTCCAAACGACTGGTCCGATTGTTCTCAAATTTCTTCTGGCATTCCTGGAATTCCATGGCCAATATTACCCACTAGGTTCTAGACCTCAAGTCGTTGATTAATATTTCTCATCAATAAGTTTCGGCAACTCGTCCGCTGGCGCCACATGTACCTCTCCTAGCGTATCCTCTGAGTCGCTCGGCAAACTAGCTGACTTCGCGCTCGTTTCAAAACTTCAAGGCTAGCGTTCTGCTCATCCGAAATACAAAATATAATTACGGTGGCTTCCGTAATTGGGCACAGTATGTTAGTTTGCCTACATCTGCCTTTAAACGTAGGTTAGTAATCAATATAATTGTGCAGCTATTAATTTACTCTACTTTTTATTCTCTTTTGACTAGTTCAGAAAACAATTTTTTAATGAATTAATCGAATGACTAAGCTTTTATCTTTCATTTAGTGAAAACAAAGGGAAAATATCTTCAATTACTGTCGCTTAAGTTGCCTCCTTAAATTCAACTCTTAGGCCCCGCCAGAGGGACGTGGGTTGGCAACCACGGGATCCCAGCTGAGTCCAGCATTGCTTCCACTTACTTTTGCCGGGCACCACTCCGTCTTCTTTCCTGTCGACCTCTCTTGATCAACTCTTGTTCTCTTCCGACCCCCAAGGTATTAGCGTATCCGAGGCCTAGAGAGTCTCTTCATTTCCCGCCTTAATATACCCTTGTCTCATCTTTCCTGATACCCTCCTTCTGCGAGGTGTCAGCCTTCTTTTTCTTGTTATCTCCTGCCTTCTGCTCAAGGTCCTCAAGGAGGCAGGGTGTCTGTAGCCCCACCACTTCTGGTGCACCCTGGATATTGCTACACCCTCAAGGGCTCACGGCTGGTGAATTTGGGAGTTGGCGACCCCGAAGGATTCCTGAGCTGAGTCCGTTTTGTCCCTTTTTTCCTCTGACATTGGGGCGGGCCCTCTCCTCTTTCCCTTTTCTATCTGATTTTCATGGCTCTCCTTCCTTCCAAGTCTCACAATCCTCATTCTTCGAGGATTGAGGGCATTTCGTTTCTACCTGTCCTTTATTTGCCTTATCCTTTATTTGTTTACCATTTTATCTTCTAGTATGTACTGTAAGTCTGTAGTTAGTATTAGTTATAGTTTTCATTCTCATCTCAACTTTAATTATCACCCGAACCATTAGGGGCCGATAACTTAGACGTTAGGCCCCTTAAAATAGAAATTATCATCGTCATCGTCATCTACCCTTAGGTAACTTTGAAGCCCGTTTCACACAGCGTTTACATGATAACTCAAATACTATTCAAGATATCTCAATGAAATTTTGCATGATTGTGTATCGTACTAATAGGAACACATATACCAAAATATTTGTTGTATCAAGCACACTTCCCATTTAAGAAAAAGTATTTTACCAAACAAAAGTAAAAAAAAAAAACAAGTAGTTCCGTGAAGAACTATACAGCCTATTTTCATATATCCTACTTATGTTAATTGCCACTATCAACATACACAATTTCTGTTTGATTGCTGTAATAGATTCGTAGATATTAAGAACCGACTAAATATTTCGGATGGTCGCCATGTTGGATTTTATATATGTAGGTCCTAGAGTTATGTACTGTTACATGCAGATTATTGTGAACGTGTAGTATTCAAACTTCAATCGCATAATTAGGACACAAGAAAAAACAAGGAGATTTTAAAATTTTTCACAGCTGCCATCTTGAGGTTATGGAAACAATTGAAATAAATTAGATGCCAGTGGATTAACATTCGTATTAGGATTTACTGTACCAAGTTTCACTGCACTCGGATGGTTAAATTGCGAGAAACGTCCATGTGAATATTTATAATTCGCGTCACCGCCATGTTGGATTTGTGATCACCAGGTTATTTAAAGTCCTATAGGTGAACTTAAGTTCATAGCCCCTATGAACATTAAAAAATGCAGTTTGATTGATAAAATAGATTCGTAGATATTCAGTATCGTCTAAATATTTCGGATGGTCGCCATGTTGGATTGTTAAATGTATAGGCCATAGAGTCATGTACCATTAAAGGAAAATTATTGCGTAGGTTCATTATTCAAACTTTCACTTCGATCGCATGACTACATCACAAGAAATAAAAACTTAATTTTAAAATTCGCACTGCCGCCATCTTGAGGTTATGTAAACAATTGAACTAAATTAGATACCAGTGGATTACAATGTGTATAAATATTTCCTGTACCAGGTTTCAGTGCGCTTGGAACATTAAATCGCGAGAAAGGTCTATTTAAAATTTTCAAATTCGCTTGGCCGCCATGTTCGTTTTGTAGTTCATCGGTTTTTGAAAGTCTTATAGATGGACTTCCAGTAGTGCCCTTTATCTTCGTACAAAATTTTAGGGAGATACCGCTAATAGTTTCAGAGATATAGAATGCCGGTGATATATTTCGCACATCCGCCATCTTGTGATTATGTAAACAATTGAACGAAGTTAGATGTCGGTGCATTACAATGTATATAAACATATACTGTACCAAGTTTCATTGCGTTTGGTTGGTCAAATCACGAGAAACGTCTATTTGAAAGTCGCAAATTCGCTTGGCCTCCATGTTGGTTTTGTAGTTACCAGGTTTTCAAAAGTCACATAAGTGAACTTATAGTAGTTCCTTCTATCACCTTAGAAAATGTCAGGGTAATATCGGTAAGAGTTTCGGAGATATTGAATGCTGGTGAAATATTTCGCACAGCCGCCATGTTGGATTGGTGAGTCGTAACAAAATTTGAAGGGAACGGTCGAGGTCGCCGGTAATAGTGCTATGAACTTTCCGAGTTTCATTGAAATCGCTCCTGCCGTTTAGATTTTATTAGGGGGGGGGGGGGGGACACACACACGAATCACACACACACACACACACACGCACACACACACGGACAAAAGGTGATCTCATAAGCCTATTTTTTCAAAATTGAAAATAGGCTAAAAATGCAATTAGGGTAAGAATATGAAAAAATAAATTCCTTAATATGTGAATGTTACCAACAGCTCAAAAGAACATTCATGTAAATATTTTAAGTTGTGGGGTAGCCTATTAATTATGTAAACGTTGTACAACAGTACAACAACAGCCGAAATGTTGGTGATATAATAATGCATGACTGCAAGCATATTATAAAATGTGTTTATGTTCGACGATGTCGAAATGTGTATATTATACGTCAGAAAACTGTGTCATAATGATGGTCATTATAGTACTGTTTTCCATTATGATACAGTTTTTCCAGCCAATCAGAGCTCATTCATTGACCAATTAGGTAAGGATACCTTCGCGCATGCGCTCAAAATCCAACATGTTGGACATGAACACAGCATCCTTCTATATAAATTACCGACATGGAAACTGCACCGACCATAACTTCACGTAAATAAACTGGCGAATATGAGACAAGAAATAGCACTGTACCTTAATATCCCCAACTCCAATTTCTACACAGCGCATTGCTTTCAAACGACTTCGGTGACAGTTTGACTGAATGCTGGTGCATTTCGGCAGGGTCTAAACATATGGCCTAGTACGGTCATCTGTTCATATGGCATTGCCAAGCACACAAAGTGCATGCGTCGGTTGGTCAGAGAACTTGGAAAACAAAGATATCAAACCCAGCGCTTGTACTCCGATCACAAAATTCAAGTGACTGAATCTCAGCAGATATTTATGAATATTTATGTTAAAATATATAATAAAGTTATAATGATCTTCGATCATAAACAGTCGTATGCAACTCGCCTAGGCCTATAATGGTAATTAAGACACTCATATGGAAATTAAGAAACTCGCTTACGCTCGTTTTATAAACATACTCGTGTTTTAATTATTGCCATTATAGGCTCGTTGCATAATGTACTATTTGTGCATAATAATGAGTGAAGTGTGTTTGATAATCTAGCAAAGTTTTATTTCTTTTATGAGTAAGGCCCGGAAGTTCATACGAAATCATATATTTGATTATTTATGCATATGTTGGTTATTTTTAGCGCAATGCATCATATTTTCTCCTTTGTCTGTTTGAGCATATCTCTCCTTTAGAAGGACGCAGGCTATATTCTTATTTCCTATTGTTTTGAAGCGCTCTTTGATACTTCATGTTCCTAAAGTAGTATATTTCGATTCAGAGTCCGAGAGTCGATCACAGAATATTACTGAAATTATCAAAATACTTATCACCTTTCAGTCCATATTGCAAGTTAATATCAATTATTTTTAGCCTATACCTGTACCTTAAGAGATGGAACTTAGAATATATTCAGTCGCCAGGGCTGCCAACTGCAGTGCTCTATTAGGCTACACTATGCCAGGTATACAGTATTTCGAACTAATTAGAAATGTCGATATTACCAACTTAATTTCGTCATTATTCTAGATAGATCCATATAGATTAATCATCTTATATATTAAAAGAGTTTTCAAAAAATTTCACCCTTTACTAAAACTGAAATATCTCGGGAAGTATTTGCGCTACGACGACTTTTGTTGTCATAAAATGTAATGCCTGTCAAGCACCGTCGATTGATATCTACCTTACTCGATTATATCATTCGAGTATTAAAATAATTGCGAATATTACTTCCTTCAAGGTCTCACGAAAATAGAATCGAATGACTTGACGGACATATTGTCGCTAGGCGACAACGACTAAAACTGTATCATGATATTCAACGCCACCCCAATAATATATCTAACTTGATACTAACAGAGAGTTCCCTAATTACGTCATGATATCGTTAAATTCTACCTGCTCCACTCGGGCGCTAATGTCGCATGTATCCATACATTATATCGTTAACTTCTACCTGTTCCACTCGGGCGCTGATGTCGCATGTATCCACATAATAAGCAGAAGGGGATTCTGTGCACATAATTTAATTAAAACTTCTCAAAGAATGGATTACTTTGAGATTGAAATGCTCATGCACAATCAGCAGTCATTTTGCTAATGACACAGTCATGTCAACATCTCTTTGAATGACAACAAATTCTGTGTACGAAAGACAACTAATTTCACGAAGATGCCGCTACAGTCGAATGTTGGAACCGCAATTTTGTATTGTGTATCCGATCTTTCTGTTATATAGTCTTTGGTCTCACCAGCTACAAACTGTCTTCTCTTCGTTTCAACATTCGTCCTTATAGGTTGTTTGCTCAATCAATACAATGGATCATATTATGATGAATGAAAGGCGACACTCAATTACAAATGTTATAAAGATTAAAGGTGACGGTAATTGTCTGTTCAGGTCATTGGCATACTGTGAGTACAGCAATCAGAGTTTATTTACACAGGTTAGAAAGCGAATTTTAAACATGTTACAGACAAGTGGAATAATTATTCTTCCTTTATTGTTGGCAACAGCGATATGTACGAAACTGCTATCAATACGAGCGATGATTACAAAATGTATATGTCTATGAATGGTGTTCATGGAGGTCATGTTGAGTTAGTTGTCGCTGCTCAAGTTTGCAAAATGGATATTTGTTCGTGGATTACTACTGTCGTATGGAAGGTGACCGGTTAAAATATATACGTCATCAACAAACGAAGTTACGAGTTGATACATATGCCGTTTTAGCAGACGTCTTGCATGTACGAGCAGAAAATGAAAATCTCAGAGTCGGTCGTATTGTAGTTTTGCCATTTCTTTTACATGTAGCCCAAGGAAAATATTGCAAAATTTTCAGGATGCGATGGCGATAGTTCATTACGTTCACCTATAATGCGGGCTGGACGGTTAATAATAGGCCTGATATTGAAGTGAGAGTTTTCCATTGCAAAGTACGATTGATTAATTCTAAGGAAATTTTCGGTAAAAGCATATCTATATACCGTACAATGGAATTTCAAAAACGAGGTCTCCCGCACATCCATTTACTCTTAACATTAACGGAAGATTGTAAGTTTCGAGAAATTTCTGACATTGACAGTGAGGTGTCAGCCGAAATACCAGATCTCGAGGATGAAGCGCTATACGAGTTGGTAAGGCGTCATATGGTACATGGTCCTCGCGGTCTTTGAATCCTTCTTCAGTCTTTATGAAAGATGGAGTATGTAAGAAAGATTTCCCTAAACAGTTTCAGGAAGAGACCAAAGATAATGCCAATGGTTATCCTTCGTATAGGAGAAGAAATAATGGACGGATTATTATAAAAAACAATTCGAGGCATTGACATTGAAATCGATACCGGTAGTCGATTCATTGTTCCCCAAAATCCATTTCTTTTACTTTACTTGCAAGCTCATATTAATGTTGAAATATGCTCAACTGTTCGGAGTGTTAAATACATCCACAAGTATCTTATATATTAAAATCCACAAATATGTGTATAAAGGTCATGACTGCTGCATTGTTAAATATGTCCCGAAGGCGAAACGGTGAACTACGATGAAATTACTTCTTTCCTAAATGCTAGATATGTTGGTCCAACAGAAGCCGCAATCAGGATATTTTCATTTCACATGCATGAACAGTCATATTCTATCGTGCGATTACCAGTTCACTTGCCAAACTTGAAAAATATCTATTTTAAAAGTGATAACGCTCCTGATATTTTACTTCAAGTACAGATGCGCAACACGGAATTACAAGCCTGGTTCAAGTTAAAATCAAGATTCGCAAGCCAGAAGTCGTATATATATCCTGAAACACCAGTACATTACGTCTGGAATAAGAGCAACTGCCAGTGGCAAAAAAGAAAAAATGTTTCAAAAACTATAGGCAGAATGTATAATGTTTCGCCTACAGAAACAGAAAGGTATTATTTACGCCTGTTATTGCTTCACGTCATAGGTGCTACCAGCTTCCAGGATCTACGAACATACAAAGCAGTTGTCTATTCTACTTTTAAAGAAACGATTCTGAATGGCAGCTTTGTTTGGCAGAAGCATCACAATTTCAGATGCCTTCTCAGTTACAACAACTGTTTTCTTACATATGTATCTTTCAGACCCCTTCAAATGTAAGATAGTTATGGGACATTTTCAAGAATTCATTATCAGAAGATTATCTGCAGTTTCACGAACCTAACATTGCATATCAGTTCACTGTTATACATATTTCTAATACATTAAAGCTCCATGGTCTTCCTATTACTTCTCTCGAATTGCCAGCTATTATTGATAATTTCCCTCAGACAAATTTACCAATGAATTATCCAAAACTTAATTTATCATTTATTCATTGATTTGATAAATACTTAATGTATGCAGTACATATGGTACTACGGGAGAATTTTCAACACGACGGTTGCATTAAATCAGCATATACATAACCTAACACTGGCAAATTTTAAAGTGGAACTTCTGATACCGCAATTCCATCTCAAGAATCCCGGTTTCTCTTCTCAACGTTTTGGACATTTATTTGAATTGCCACATATCCATATTGGGCATTTCAACTCAAATTCTTGTACGAATTTCCCAATTTCTACATCCCATACAACGAGGTTATTTCATGTCATCATAATACTGGTTGGCACCTTTTAAAATCGTTAATAGTCTCCGTATTGAAGAGGATTCAAGTTATTTAACTCAAGGGCCGAGCTGAATTATTTTATTGATTTTCTAAATTATTTTGTGTATATTTTGATTAAAAAAATTAAAGCTTAACATTCTTACACTCACCGTCTAATAGTTCTTATTTCTAACTACTTTTTTAAAATTATTGTTAAAAGACCAATCTTATATTTATTTAATTAATACTACTTTGTAAGGATATCCATTTTTATTACTATATTTCATCAATTATTATCTTTAATTTTCATTTTAATTTAGATTTAAGGCGCATATGTCATTTTAGTTTTCCAATTTTATTTGATTTTCTTTCTAGGCTGAGGATGACCCCACTGTGGGTCGAAACATGTACTAATATATAAAATATATATTTGTTTATGTATTGATTTGGCGTATAATTTAAACGTTTAATTCTAACATCAATACGGATATTTAAAACATTTGTTTCCAATGGCAAATGTATTTGCATTCTATCCCTCGGAATCCAATAATCTGAAAGTTTTCAGACGCAATTCCTTATGGGAAAAGGTGTAATTCCACGGGAGAGGAAACTCTACTAAGTAGGACAACAAAAGAAGTTGGTCAATACAATGATTTTGAATAAAAGTAATTATGACTAATTAAAATTATTTATTTAATTCTATTAATTTGCACACACGGAACGCGGAGAATTTTGCACACATGTGTATATATCGTCCATTTACAGCACGAAGAAAAGGGGTGTCAGGATACTGCCCTGAGTTACTCCTGATAAGACTGGGAGCCAGGACGATACAGACCCTGGAAGCACTACCCGTTGTTGCCTATTGGACAGGAAGCTTTGTATTAGGGACAGGAAGGATCCATGTACGTTGTATCGTGATGCAAGCTTGTGGAGGAGAAGGAAATGGTTCACGGAATCAAATGCTTTGGCCAAGTCAACGTAGATTACATCTAGCTGAGATTTTTGATCAATTGCAGAAATTATGTGATGGTTCAGAACAGTCAGATTTGTTAAACATGATTTTCCAGGGACGAAGCCATGTTGTTCTTCTGAGAGGTGAGGTTTGGTGAAAGTGAGGAGACGGCAATGTATTATTCTTTCCAAGACTGAAGAGAGTATATGGACGATAGATATAGGTCTGTATGAGGAAATTTCGTGCTTGCTGCCTGATTTAAAGACAGGTGTGGCGTCAGCTCTTTTCCATGAGCCAGGAAAAGTGCCGGATGTCATGCACCAGTTGAG
Organism: Meconema thalassinum; assembly: GCA_946902985.2. Taxonomy (NCBI): domain Eukaryota; kingdom Metazoa; phylum Arthropoda; class Insecta; order Orthoptera; family Tettigoniidae; genus Meconema; species Meconema thalassinum. The sequence goes on along the minus strand of OX336400.1, from coordinate 86,693,307 downwards.
TATTATGGGCAAGGGGATGCTAAGAGATGCACAGGTGTTTTTCAGGAAAATAGGGCTTATGTCTTATGGCCCGGTAGATCGGTTTGCGGGCAGACTATTCAACATATTTTGGATTTCATCGGGGGTCGTTGACATTTGAGACAGTGAATCAGAACAGACGCAAGTTAGTTGAGGGGGACTGGCGATTGGTACGGGAACTGAAAAGGTTGAGTGAAAATATTCATTGAAGTGTGTGGACCTCAATTCAAATGGGATTTCTTCATTATGGAGGTTTCGGTTAAGTGGAATTCTAGGAGTCTTTCTACGGGATGATATAAGTGTCCAGAACTTCTTCGGGTTATTCTTGAGATTTCCTGTTATGGAATAAATGTAGCCGTTGTAACCTTCTGTCATATGAACTCTTGACATTTTCCGTAGGTGAGTAAATACATTGCGTGTATGAGGATTAGGAACTGATTTCCACAGTGACCATGCTCGAGTTTTGTTTTGGAGAAGGAGTTTGGTGTTTTGACTTAGCCAGTGCGGATATTTGTTGGATTTGGGAACGGAGAAAGGCACGTGTTGTTAAATGTTCGAGTAAAGAAAATCCTCGAACAAGGCCACTGCGCTATTTACATCTCTCTCAGCTGTTAGTAGGCACCAAAGAAGAGATGATAAATCTTGATTGACAGATTGCCAGTCGATCTTTCTCCAGAGAGGGAATGTTTTGTTCTTGGCGGGTGGGCTGTTTTTATGTCTGCAGGCTGGGACGGGGAGGGGGGGCTTCTATTGAACTGTGGTTAGTGTTCAGGATATTTCTTCCAACTGCCACGGTGACATCACGCAGTGTTGAAAATATGTGGTCCAGTGTTTCAGATTTCCTTGTAGGGTATAGATTGAACTGTTTCAGATGAAGACCGTTTATAAAATTAGATAAGATGAAAGTATCAATTGGGGGAGAGTTTTTGGTACCATTGTCTATTGATGTCCAGGAGATATGTGAATTAAAATCACCTAGTAACACTATTTCATTTTCTTGGTTGAGGGCAAGAACAGTAGAGTTGAAACATTCTTCTAAGGTGTCAATTTTGCTGGTAGGTGGGCGGTAGAAGCAACCTACGAGTAAATTTTTCCTTTTTGGGATATTAATTTCGACCCATATCATTTCGCAGGAAGTTTCTCGGTCAGGCCGATGTTTTGCCTTCAGTTTGTTATGAACTGCGATTGCATCACCGCCACCCCTTGAGGACCTATTGCGCCGAAACACATTGAACTCAGATGAAAACGGAAGTTCCCCACATGAGACAAAGTCTGACAACCATGTTTCTGAGAGTCAGAGGATATCAAATTGGTCAATTTCTATTGAATTTGCTACACAGTCGGTTAGTTTTTTGATGTGTAACATCTTTCCACTCGGTTGCTGGATATTTTTGTGGGAGTGATTTTGAAAAATGGGACGGAAGTGGATCGGAACGATCAAGGTGGCACCAGCTGGCACACTTCCGTGAGAGTGAAAGGTCGTGTTTTTCCCGATCTCTCAGGTGTGCTGAAACGGGTTGTTCTCAGGAGTGTTATCGGGCGAGGATCGGGCTGTGGTATGCGAAGGGTAGTCGGGATTCCCGGTGTTTGTGTGTGCGTACGGGACCTAGCAACTTGTGGTTCATAGCCCTAGTGATAGCTGCATTGCTAGTTATTGGTGGAGTGGAAGTGAATCCAGGGCCTGTTACTCCAAATGTGAATCAGGCAAATGATCCAGTGGCAGCTTTAAAGTGTTCGAAGTGCAGTAAAACATTGAAGAATGGTGTTGAGTGTGGACTATGTGAGAAATGGTTTCACTTCGGCTGTATTAAGGTCAAGAAGGAGGATTGTGATGTCGGAAATTGGTTTTGTAAAGTATGTGATACGCCGGACTGTTTGAGGGTGCAAATCAATGCAAGGGATCAAATAATTCAGGAACTTAGAGCAAAGCTTCGTGAATCAGAAGAAACGGTGAAGGATGTGACTGAACGGCTTTCTACTGGGATCAGTGTGGAAGAGGGCGAGCAGGAGCAAACTGAGGATGACGTCATCATAATGGGTGATTCTATGATAAGATGGAGTGCGAATATCTTGAGGAAATCAGGTGCGAAAGTGCGGTGTTATCCAGGGATTAAAATTGACCAGCTTGCCCAACAAGTGGAACAATCAAATGTAGAGGACTGTGACAAAGTTAAAGTGTTGTTGCTACGTGTTGGGACGAACGATTTGAAGAAGAGGGCTACAGCTGATTACATCATGGGGGAGCTCTACGAACTAGGCAGAAAGGCTAAAAGCAAGTTTAGAAATGCAAAAATTATAATGAGTGGCATTGTTCGGCGGGGAGATGTTCCGTTAAGGCGAGTTAAGACTGTAAATGACCGCATGGACTGGGTATGTGCACAACTGGGATTAGTGTACGTAGAAGCTGACTGCTGGATTGGTGGCCGTGACTTCGCCCAAGACGGGCTGCATCTAAATCGACGGGGTGCTTTTAACCTAGGGAGCCTACATGACAGGGTCATCGGTTCGTGCCGGCTTTTGTGAGGAGGAGCAGGTCCAGAGGTTGCCAGCCGATGGGAACAGAAGGAGCTATTTCGAGATATTTGCTGCGGAGGTAAGACTCTAAGATTACTGCAGGTTAATTGTCAGAGTTTAGGAAATAAATTAATTGAATTTTGGAATATTGTAGAGACGTATTCTCCGGACATTGTCCTTGCAACTGAATCTTGGTTATATGAGGACATAAATAGTAGCGAAATAATTCAAGGGACCTACGAAATGTACAGAAGGGATCGAGGGAAGCGAGGTGGTGGACTATTTATTTGTGTGCGCAAAAATATAGGTAGTTTCTTAAAGTGGGCTGATATGGATCATGAAATGTTATGTGTACAAATTTCGGATAAAGGAAATAAATTCCCTCTTCAGGTGATAGGGGCGTATAGAGCACCGAAAGATAACTTTTCTCTCCTCGAAACACTGTATGATAAAACTTGTACGGGTAATGCTATGAAAAAGAGCATAATAATTGCTGGAGATTTAAACCTCCCCAAAGTAGACTGGTCTGGTGAGTCAACTAGCTGTAGTCAAGCTCAGAGCGCTGCAAATAAATTCTTAAGGGAGGGGGGATTTTCCCAAGTAGTTGACTTCCCATCTAGAGACAATAATACCTTAGATGTTTATCTCGTAAGGCCTGTAGAGCAGTATATTAACTGTCTGAAAGTACCAGGAATTAGTGACCATTCTGGGGTTGAATTAAATATTAGATATGGTGACATTACAAAATTAGACTCTGATGTAGCAAAAAAGATCATATTCCAGTATCGCAGGGCGGATCAGGGCAAGTTTCAGGGGTATTTGAATGAGCTATTTGTAGGATGGGCATCGGAAGGAAATCACATTAATATCCTATGGACTAACTTTTTGAAAATTTTAAATAGCGCTGTTGATAAATTTGTCCCATTTAAATTGCTGAAACAAAACCCAGATCCTGAGTATTACACACGAGAAATTAGGAGTCTAAAACGGAAAATTAGGAAATTATACAATAAAAGACATGATAGTGACAAGAGTATGATGAAATTTAAGTCCTTATCAAGAGAGCTCGTCTTAAAAAAGAGGGCTGCTCATGACAGTTATATGCAAGGTTTACTTAGTTCGGGAGGTGATGGGTGGATTTTTTTTACAGTTATGTTAGGAGAAGAAAGGTAAATCCAAATAATTTGTCGATGATAATGTCCGGTGACGGTAAATTAATTACTGAGAAACAGGCCATTGCTAATGAATTAAATGTCTTTTACGGTAGTGTGTTCAATAAATCCAATAGCTGTGTGTTGGACCTTAACGACGAATCAGGGGCTCCCCTGTTCGAAATAAACCAGTCAGCAATTGTAAAGCTAATACAAAAACTACGTTTCAATGTATCAAATGGTCCTGATAATGTTGTTAGTGAAGTACTTAAACTAGGGGGTAGGGCCGTGGCGCGATACTTGGAGGTGATGTTTAATGTGTCCATAAACAATGCGCAAATCCCAGATGACTGGAAAAGAGCTATGGTAGTCCCAATATTTAAGGGAGGGAGCAGACTTGAATTGGGCAACTACAGGCCGGTCAGCCTTACGTCCTTCGTTTGTAAACAGATGGAGCATCTCATTTGCGACTACTTGAGGGAACAGTGGGAAACAGTATCATGGTTTAATGATAGGCAACATGGATTTCGGAAAGGTTACTCATGCGAGAGTCAGATGCTATCACTTTTTCAAGACATTAGCGAATCGTTAGACCATGGAGTTTCAGTCGACGCCGTGGTTATAGATTTTGCGAAGGCATTTGATGTCGTGCCGCATGACAAGCTACTCCGTAAATTAGCTTCGACGAAGATTGATAGAAGAGTAATTTTATGGATTCAAGAATTTTTGACGGGTCGTTCACGGAAAGTGAAAGTCGAAGGCATATTCTCGGATGAAATTACCGTAACGTCGGGTATCCCTCAGGGCAGCGTAATCGTAACTTTGTTATTTTTGGCGTTTATAAATGACTTACCAAATGGGATTCGCAGTGACTGTCGATTGTTTGCGGATGATTGTGTAATATATCGAAAGATACATGACTCACAAGACAATGCAGTGCTTCAAGAGGACCTGAACCTGGTCTATAAGTGGGCGATTGAAAATAAAATGAAAATAAACACAAGTAAATGTAGTCTCTTAAAAATAGGGAAAGTGCGGAGGCAGGATTTTCAATATAACATTGGCTCGGAAATACTTGTAGAAGAAGATTCTTGCAAATATTTGGGCGTTCACGTAAGGAATGATATGAAATGGGGTAGTCATGTAGGATGTGTAGTTTCAAAAGCTTACAAATCCCTGCACTTTGTAATGAGGGTATTAAAAGGAAGTAGTACCTCTGCTAAAGAATTAGGCTATTTGTCACTTGTAAGACCTATTCTGGAATATGCCTCGGCGGTTTGGGATCCATATCAAGTAGGGCTCATCAATTAGTTGGAAATGGTACAAAGAAAGGCCGCTAGATTTGTGCTCAGTGACTTTAATCCCAGGAGCAGTGTGAGCCGTATGTTAAAGAAACTTGGGTGGGAATCACTGGAGGCTAGGAGGATGAAATCTAGACTCTGCGCTATGTACAACACGTATACAAATCAACCAGCATGGGGTGAGCTTAGCAAACGTATGGGAAAGCCCACTTACATGGGTAGGAGCGATCATCCTTTCAAAGTTAAGGGCCGACCACAGCGAACAAATTATGGTAAATATTCTTTTGTAAACCGTGCCATTGATAACTGGAACTCTCTACCTGCCGCAGTCTTAGAGCCTTTTCCCAAACATATAGCTGTGTTTAAGAAAAGACTGACTATTTGTGTAAATACTCCAGTTTAATTATTGTATAATTGTTATTGAAAATTGTTATGTATAATTATTTATTTGTTATGTATATCCAATTTGCCACCGGGGGACACTCCCCCCATTGCAAATAGATGAATGAATGAATGATCGAACGGAAGTGTGCTCGAACGGAAGTGTGCTAGCTGGCAGTGGTGGATCGAACTGAAGTGTAAGACGCACTGCCAACTCGATCTATCGATCCAGCTGGCAGTGGTAAGATCCAGCTGGCAATGGTAAGAGAAACAATGAGCGTGCGGTGTCGAAAATTGATTCCTTGACGTACTCTCGGCCATGTAGAATGTATATGACATACTGAACGCAAACGCTCATGCGAACTCTGGTGTCAAGGGATTGCAACAAATCGCATGGTACATGTTCGAAGTCTTCGTATCAGTATTTAAATGGTAAAATGCCTTAATATCAAACGTTGTAAGTAGTCGTCATTGCCGGTATTATGTTTCTGCACACTGGCTATTCAAATATTATCCCACATAACGGTAATGCAGTCATCAATATAATGTAATCGTTGCGGTTATACGAGAATCGAGCAAGCCTTCATGAACTATTGCTGAATACATTCTCTTTATAATGTCAGTAATTGAGGTCCGTATTGACTAACTATAAATTAGAAAGAAAATAAAGGGATTCTGTCTTTCCAATACTTGTATAGAACCTACTCACAGGTACGTGTTTCGAAGGTAAAGCGTAACCTCGTTGCTTGGCAAGCCAATTACTGACATTATGAATCAAATGGCAAGCCAAGCAAAGAGGTTACGCTCTACCTTCGAAACATGTACCTGTGAGTAGGTTCAATACGAGTATTGGAAATGCAGAATCCCTTTATTTTCTTTCTAATTTATAGTTAGTCAATACGGACCTCAATTACTGACATTATGAATCAAATGGCAAGCCAAGCAAAGAAGTTACGCTCTACCTTCGAAACATGTACCTGTGAGTAGGTCCAATACAAGTATTGGAAAGACAGAATCCCTTTATTTTCTTTCTAACATTCTCATTACTCACAAGAGGGCCTATTCATAAGGCATTTTAAACTCAATTTCACGCAGGAACATTATCGAAACCAGAAAAATATAATTGAAACTTAATTCCGTAATGCAGTATTATTGGAAAGTGGAAATACATCACCGTCTTGTGCACACTATTTGCGTAGTTGAAATAGCCGTGGGGTTAGCGCCTATGACTGTGAATCTAGAGATCTCGGGTTCGAATCCCGGACGGGGTAGATATTTTTGCTACCAGATTATCATTTTAAACGATATTTATCATATCTATATGACTCAATTTAACAGAATCCATATGACATTACGTGTTGGTCTGTGAATCAAGAGGTCTTGTTTATAAGGAATTTAAGGTTATGAGCGGTGTCGCGTCTATTAATCTAGTTGATCCATATCGTATTCTTTATTTAGGCTAGTGCTGGTGGACGCTAAAAATCATCTAATAAAATGAGTTCCGTATTATAAACTACAATATCTGTAAAACACTCCCTTTTACAATAGACAAATATTTGTGCCAATAATAGTATAAAATACCGGTGTATCAACAATTTCACGTGAGGTTTCTTCTATGTCAGATGTTACTACTGTAAGGCTCGTAACATTTTTTTCCCTTCGTCAGCCCACTTCTTGCCGGTTTTCAATTTTGAAGATTCTATTATAACACGGTGCATTGATGGGAAACGAATAGGCGTACCGACGTTACTATAGATCACGGCCAACTGGATGCAAGTTGCGCTCTATACCGGCTTTGACAATACCAGTTGGAGCCCATGCATAACGTGTAATTGGAAAATTTCTACTCGTCGCCGATAGAGCGCACTCCCATCCCATTATAGGCGCGATTAATAAACAGCTGTACATTACGTATATTATATGTGTAATCTCGAGAACCACTGGACGGATTTTGATGCGGCTTTCACCATTCTGTAAAGGTAATCTCGAGGAAGATTTCTGTAGAAAATAATCTATTTATGATCAAAGGAAGCCAAGCAGTAACGATTTCAGTGAAAAGGTCGAAAAAAGAGCCTGGTTCCGTGCGCTTTTTAAGCTTACGCTGGGCAAACCGTTAAAAATATCAATATACTATGAGTGTAAGAATTGCTCAGCGTGAGAAATACTACAAAAAAGTCCGCGAGAGCATATCTCTATCTTCGATATATCGCCCACTATAAGTGTTTTTAATCTGGACGGAAGGGGTATTTGTGTCTCATGCACCTCGCCATTCTTAAATTACGTCTGACAGGAATTCCCTGCATATTCATAACTGTTCCCGGGCGAAGCCGGGGCGGGTTGGTAGTGACACTATATAATTATTGTCATTATAATTTCCGCAATATCAAAATTAAAATTATATCACAAAATAAAATAGCGTGCTAATAAATCTAAGAGAAATTAGACATACCTTGCACCTTCTTCGGGTACAAGGACACAACTCCAGCACCGTCTCATCAAAAGGAAAGAGGATGAAAATTATAGCCGGGAATAAGTAGCCGCCAATCGTGTGTTGCGTTTTGTGCTAAGAGGTCTTTCGACAAATTATCAGATACCGTGTGCCTTCTTTTTCACGAAGCAGCTGTCAGGACGGGACTTACATAAACTCCTGCTGGACGTTATTCTCGAGGTTGAACAATGCGGTTTCATAATTATAAGAATTGTCTCTGATAATCACAAAACTAACACTACAATGATGATGCATTTAGAGGGAGGGAGTTGGCAACCAATGGTCAATCATCCATACGACGAGTCTAGGAAGTTATTCCTTAGTTTTGATCAGTGTCACATTCTAAAAAAAAAAAAACATTGGAACGCAATTTCTGGAACGAGAGATGACTGATGGTACTGGAATAATTTCAGGGAAATACTTGTCATAACTATACAAAATGCAAAAGGATGAGATCGTCAAATCTGTCAGACACCTCACTAAAAACACATCAAACCCACTAAATTTGAAAAAAAAAAATGTTCGGCTGCCAAGGAAGTGTTCTCATCAGAAGTTATTGGTGCCATTAGTACACTGAAGGAAAATGTAGGCATGCACCCGGAAGCGTACACATATATGGACGCAGAAGCAACCATAATTTTTATGAAACACGTTAATAAATGGTTCGCTATGCATGACGTAAGCATCACATATCATCATATTCAGTCTAGAAATCCAGATAAAGGACATTTGCTCTCATTAAATGACAGTCGCCTAAACTGGCTAGAGGAATATTTTCTTTCTTACCATGAAACTTTGAAAGCTGCTAGTAACGCTGCTAGAAAGAACTTCCTGACTTCTGAGATTTACGAAGCTATACAATTAATCACGGATTCAACTGTCCAGTGCATAATGTATCTTCTAAAAAATGGGTAGAGGAAAGTCACCAAATATGGGGAGTTTTTTTTATAGGGCTCACATTAGTCATAAGAAGGAACGAAATAATTTTGGTTTTATCACCAATGTAAACCTCAGGCGATATACTATGTATATTAAAAATATGGGCACGTTTGATGTTGTAATACCCTCTGATATTATTGTTGACTTTAAAAGTGCACTTTCCCCATATTAGGCAAACGGGTTTCGTAATATGGGGAGGTGAGAAACCTCACGGTTTTTATTTATAATAGGTACCCTGAATAATATACCGTACGAATTAAAGCATTAATTCTGACAATGTAATGAAACCATGAACATAAATAGTACAAAAATACAAAAATGAAAAATTTTAAGTTAATAACAGTCCTAGTTTCCTGTTGCCGAACTTCCAAACCACTCAGCAGGAAAATGCATAAACTTTAATGAAAACAGTGTGATTCTGATCGAATTCAACTGTAACGAGGTGCAAGGTATGTCTAATTCCTCTTAGATTTATTAGCACGCTATTTTATACTGTGATATAATCTGCATTTTGATATTGCGGGAATTATAATGATAATATATAGTGTCACTAGCAACCCGCCCCGGCTTCGCCCGGGAACAGTAATGAATGTGCAAGGAATTCCTGTCAGACGTAATTTAAGAATGGCGAGGTGCACGAGACACAAATCCCCCTCCCGTCCAAACTAAAAACACTTATAGTGGGCGATGTATCGAAGATAGAGATATGCTCTCGCGGACTTTTTTGTAGAATTTTTCATGCTGAACAATTCTTACACTCATAGTATATTGATATTTTTAACGGTTTGTCCAGCGTAAGCTTAAAAAGCGCACGGACGTCAAGTTCTTTTTTCGACCTATTCACTGAAATCTGAAATCGTTACTGCTTGGCTCCCTTTGATCATAAATACATTATTTTCTACAGAAATCTTCCTCGATATTACCTTTACAGAATGGTGAAAGCCGCATCAAAATCCATCCAGTGGGTTTCGAGATTACCCGTGACATCCAAGAATCGGGGACTTTGTTTTACACTAAGTAGAGATAAGTCTTTGTCGTGGAATGCTTGGTCAACTGCGCAGTTGAGTAACTAACAAGATTTCATGTAAAATGTCTCATTGTCTAGGCCGGTTGTGGAGAGTGCAGCTCGCATTCAGTCGGCTGTGTATAGATCGTGTTGTTTCCATACATGGCTCACAGATAACGCTGACAGCGTCCTCGGCCTTGAGATGAACGGTTCCAGAAATGTAATCTGTGGTTGCAGACTCTTCGCGAGTCCACTCGCAACCCATCACCATCACGAACACTACGCTACGTTCCATCACAGGAAGTTCCTTGGATCAGTAATGTGTTTAAATATTAAATGCCTGGGCCTAACTACCAAAAATTACGCGCCCGCAATAACCATATGAGGGCTAATCGCAGAGATCGATACAAGCTGAGCCCAAAGCTCGTATCTCACCCCGGGGAAACTGTCTCGTTAGAGGGGCGGAATACCGACGCCAAGTGTGTGTTGCTTGAGAAATTATATATATATATATACAGCAGTCGTTTCATTCCGCCGCATGGCTATTGCCCCTGCGGCGGCGGGCCCCCTTAGACGGTTTCGCCGTCTCTTTGGGCCAGGGGGTTAAGGTGTTTGGGAGAGGTGAAAATTTTGGTGGTGGGGGTTTTTTGGTTTTTGGATTTGGAAGAAAGTGTATGGGGATTGTTTGTGGTGGCATTGTGGGGATATTTGGAGAAGGGTGCGGGGGGTGAAGTATTGTTTTGAGCAGGAAGAGTTAGGAGCAGGAATGGGGATGTTGGAGAGAAGGGTGACTGCTTCATTTTTGTAGGGATAATTGTTAAATGTCGGAAATTTTCCAGACAAAGAAAACACGGAAACAACATGCCGCAAGTGCCAAAGCAGGCTAAGGAACTTCTATTGCTCTGAGAATTTGTTAATTTGTAACGAAGTAAGTTTGGTGAAGAAGAAGTGGGGGGCTGTAATATACGTCCAGATCATAAGTAAGATTTTTTTTTTTTTTTAATGAATGATGGCGATGAGAAGGGAGTAATGCAAGATGTTTGCTGGGATGAGAAGGAAAGTGGTATGGCGGTAAGGAGACGGGGAGAGAGAATTATAAAACTGGTGATTGGAGGACAGTGGCGAATGGATAAGTGGAGCTGAGGGGAGTAGTGAAAGGAAGAAGGCAACGAGTAAAGGAGGGGATGGGGACGAAGTTGTTCGATTTGGTGGTATATGTGTGAGAAGATGAACATGATGAATGAATTTTTTTTAATACATATATATACATATATATATGTATAGTTTTTTTTGTTTTTTTGTTTTTGTTTTTATAATGGAGATGAACAATGTTGGTGGGAAGGGGTAATGATTGATGTTGGTTGAGATGAGGATGAGACAGATATAGAATAGAAAGAGAGAAGAAAGAAAGTTACGGTAAGAAGAGAGAAAAAGGAAAAGAAAAGAATATTGCTGGCGATATGAAAACTGTGGCGATATAATGAAGTGAAAGGGGGGGGAGTTGCAGATGATGTGGATGAGTAGTTGAAGAGTTATGAAAAGTTATATCGGCGTGAGATGTGCGTTATGGAGATGTGGAAAGTGAGAACCATTGGTTGCTACAAGGACCGTGCCGTCGGTGCTAGAGCTGGTGGGCGGCTCGTGTTACTGCATGTTTGTCGCCCAACGCCATTTTCAGTCAGGGACTGGAGGCAGTGCCAAAAGACTGTAAATGCCCAATTTTGTCCGCACCGGGGCGCGATGTGGTTGTTGGATGAGTGGCGTGACAATTTGGTTGCCGGTTCTTCGCGCTCTCGAGAGATATCGGCGATGCCGGAGGTCGATATAGGCGGTGAGCGGTGGCAGTGGCATCCTGTCCAGCAGTTCTGCCGTTCGATATGTGAAAGGCAACCGCATGGCGACCCTTACGAGGCGGCGCTCCAGTGCAAGATAGGGGTGAAGGGGGCATTCGGGGAATCCTGCCCATGCCGGATGCCCGTACACTATGAAAGTGCGTATTAAAACTTTATAAGTATATATTAATAACTTCTCGTTGAGGCCCCAAGTGGTCCCTGCCAATCGCCGCAGTAGATATGCGCGCTTGCGTGCATTTGGGAGTTTTTGTTTGAAGTGAGGTCGGAAGGTGAAAAACTCATCCAGGACCAAGCCAAGGTACCGAACAGTGCGGGCTGGGACCAGTCGACGGTTGTGCAGGCGGATGTTGAGGTTTTCGGGATTTCGTGTAGGCACAGAGGCCCTCCGTCGGGGGCGAAAGAGAATGGTTTGCGTCTTCGAGGAATTTAGACGCAGGTGCCATCTGCCACACCAGGAGGAGAATAGGTCCAAATAGGATTGGACTTGAGTGTTTATGTGGGCGACGGTGGGAAAAGGCGCGACTATTGCCGTATCGTCGGCGAACTGCAATAATTGCATTGGAGGGGATGGTTGGGGGATATCAGCAACGAAGAGGACGTACAGAAGTGGGGAGAGGACGGAGCCCTGAGGGACGCCCTGTTCGAAAGGGATGGGGCGGGAGTAGTGGCCGTTGATGCGGATTCGTGCCGTGCGGTGGCGGAGAAAGGTATTGAGGAAGCGGAGGTAAGTGTGGGGGAGATGGAAGAAATGGAGTTTGAGGACGAGGGCATCGTGCCAGACGGTGTCAAAAGCCTTCTGGAAGTCGAAGGCGATGAAAAGGGTGGGAGCAGGACGGTTGTAATTATCGGCAATGAGGGTGGAGAGACGGAGGAGTTGGTCTTGGGCGGAGAGGTGGGGACGGAAGCCGCATTGGGAGAGGGGTAAGAGCTGGTGTCGATGGAGATGGGTATGGATACGCTTGGTAAGGATTCTCTCGAAGGTTTTTGAAAGCACGGCGGTCAGGCAGATGGGACGGTAGGAATCGGGCAAGGAAAGTGGTTTATCTGGTTTTGGGAAGAGGAGCATCGTGGCTTGCCGCCAGGGGGTAGGGTAGAAACCGGTGCGAAGGAGATGGTTATAGAGATGGGCTAGAGCAACGAGGAAAGGGGGTGGTGCTTCCTTGAGGTGGCGATATCGGATGGAGTCGGGACCAGGGGCGGTGTTAGGGGTACGGGAGAGAGCGATGGTTATGTCGATGGGGGTGATGGGGTCGTCTAGAGGGTGGGGGGAGAGGGCATGGTTGGGCGAGGGCTGCAGATAGGGACGTTGAGGTACCGTGGAGATGAACTCGTCATCGTCGTACAGAAAGGTTGGGTCTGGTGCGTCTCGGAATACTCGGGCAAATTTGTTTGCAAATATAACTAGTTTTGCCGGGTCGTCGGGTGGTGCAACGTTGTCATATACTATGGGGTATTGCGGAGTGGACGTCTTTCCAGTGAGTCGGTTGAGGTGACTCCAGAAGCGAGAAAGGGAGGGCGATACTCCATTCAGCTTCGAGCAAGTGTTGTGCCAGGAGCGCCGCTTGTGAGCCTCTATGTAAGACTTTACCTGTCGAAGGGTCTGTCGATGCCGCTGCAGGAAGTAACGGTCACGGGTGCGGAGGTAAGAGGTGTGGTAGGAGTGGGAGAGTGCTAGTAGTCGCCTAGCTTTGGGTGGGATAGGTGGTCGGTTTGGGGTCAATGGGGTAAGGGGGACGTGGCGATGTGCAGCTTGTTGGAGCGTATCCTGGAGATGATTCGTGTAGGCATCGACAGTTTCCTGGGAGCTGAGCGGTATTGTGTCGGTTCGCAAACTTTCCGTGATCTGCTGGCGATAAGCTGGCCAATTTGCCGAGCAGAAGTTTTGAACCATAACGGGAGGTGGGTTGGGTACATTTCGATGGGGAACGTGAAATGATAATAAAACTGGAGCATGATCGCCTCCAATGAGAGGTAGGACTGAAACGTGAAGGAGGTGGAGTAGGGTGTTATGCGCTATGATGGCATCAGGAGTGGTTTGGGAGGATGGGCGCGTGGGTTGTGGAATGGGGACGAGCGAGGCATTGATGTGATTGAGGTAGATGTCGAGGCTCCGGAGTTCGGTAGCCGTGCGATCATGTAGATTAAGATCGGCCATGATGATAAAGTGGGGGAAGGATTCGGCCACATGGGCAATAAAAACCTTTGGAAGAGGATGGCGAGGACGGGTGTATATTGTAGCGAGATGGAGAACGCGGGATGGGAAATAAATCGTGGCGATGAGGCTCTCTGGGAAATGGAGGGGGGATATGTGGGCGGATGGGTAAGCGTGGTCGGTGGGCGAGTGCAGAACCTCCACGGCCTAAGTTATGGGGACGGTCTGCTCGTAAAAAGGTATATCCGGGGAGTAGTGCGTGGTGGTCGCTCCGAAGAAACGTTTCATTTAAAAGTGCCACATCGACGTGATGGGTGGATAAGGTGTGACTCAATAGTGTGCGGCGGGCATTAAAGGAGCAGATGTTCTGGTAGAGGATGGTGATGTTGCGGGGTGTTCTGGTCCTCGTTTGTTGTTGGGCCATTTTCAGTTTATACTGCGGTGACGCGGGGGTAGGGGAAGAAAGTGAAGTGTGTTAAAGGACCCGAGAAAGAGGGATGGAACTGCACCCCAAAGATCTGCTGGGCAGCGTACTGAAGTTGAGTCAGTATAAGGGGACGATTGTACGGCAGAATGTTTTGGATTGATATGACCATGAACCTGATCACATCCTCGATGGTGGGGGGAGGGAATTGGGAAAGAGCGGGTGCGGTAGGAGGGTCAATGGACCTGACCGGGGCCACGGTTTCAGGGCGGTTGGGGAGTGGTGCAGGCTTGGCCTTGCACTTATACGAATAAGTGGGATGGGGCTCGTGACATTGGTTGCAACGAGGAGGCTGAGCAAGGTTAGGGCACCGTCCGGTGGTGTGCGCAGGTTGGGAACAGTGGCCGCAGCGCGGGGGTTCCCGGCATTGGTCAGTAGGATGGGCGTTGTATTGAAGACACCGGTTGCAACGAAGTGCGACGGGGGCCGGTGCTTTGGAGGGCTCGACACGGTGGTGATAGCGGTATAGAAAAACCCCAGTAGTCAGAAGGCGGTCTACCTCCGCCTGGGTGGCCAGTAGGATACGCACCATCCAGCTCGGACCGTCAGCATTACTGATGCGAAAAGCCTTCCTCACATCAACCTGCTCCAGCCGAAGTTCCTGGAGCACCGCCTCCTCGGTGAGGGCTGGGTCCACACCCCGGATGACGCACGAGAAGTGAGGTTGGCGCTGGGGAGGGGGAGGGACTGCGGGGGTTTGGCGGGCGCGAAGAGGCTCCGCGGTGACGTTTGGGCCCAGCTCGCGAACGACGTCCGGGCTGTGCAGTACAGTGGCCGTGGCGTCGTCGTCGGTTTTGACGTACACACCGTTGGTAGAAGCTGTGGCGGTGAATTTAGCGTGGCCAAGCACACGGCGCAGTGCGTCGGTGAACAGGTATTTATTAGGGTGCGTGTGTCCACGAAAGAGGAAGACATGTTTATAAGTGGGTTCGGAAGCCTTGGAGGCATAGGATGGGAGTGTGGAGGGGATGGAAGCTGGTGCGGCGTCGGAGATTTCAAAGTGAGGGATAGGGGCGGTGGCAGGTAAGCGTGGATCGATCGGAGAAGGATGAACTTTAGGTGGTGGAGAAACACTGCAGTGCCGCCTGGAAGAGGACGGAGCCTCCTCCATCCCTTCATGGACCCTCTGGCGGGAACGGTGGGCTGCCCCCTCAGTATCAGAAGAATCAGATCCGGGCCGCTTCTCGGAACGGCTCGGAGTTTGTCTCACCAGACCCGGGAGGTGGAAGTGGGTTCCAGTGGGAGGTAAGGTGGGAATCTTGGGCGTGGTATTTTTTGGGGGATTGCCCCCCCCCCTCCCGGAGGGGCGGGCGGAGCATTGGCGACGTTCCCCGGAAGGCCGGATGGGGTAGGAGTGGTTTTCTTCTGTACTTGGCGATGTGGCGAGGTTTTCCCCTTGCCTCGGCCCATGGTGAGATGGTGAGAGTTTTAAGAAAGCGAGTAGGTGAAATATTAAAGGAAAGAAGCAAGGAAACCAGGGATGTCGACTGACAATGGGTAGGAGTGTAGGGAGGAATCGAATAGGTCGCTAGGTGAAGTGGGACGGAAGGCTGGATGGCGCAGCGGTATGATGTCGCCTTCAAAAATAAGGAATGGAGTGGTACGTGAGAGGGAATGCGAGGGAATTATAGACTACAAAACGTAAGATGATGATGAGGATATGACGAAGAAGTGCCTACGTCAGGAGAAATATATCTCGCTGGCGAGGACTGAACGATAATGGGTGAATGAAAGCTGTGAGTATGATGAAAGAGTAAGTCTGGAAAGAAAAATTTTTCCCCAGACGAGCTGTGTGTATGTCAGTGTAATTGTAATATGGATGATGTTGCGTGAAGAAAATGAAGTAGAAATGAACGTGCTGTCACTACAGCAGGACTCGAGAAGAAGGCTATATGCGAAACAGGCGCTACACAGAAAGAACGTAGCAGTGTATTTCAAGCACTAGGTATGCTGTGTAGCGTGCACTGGCGATGAGAAAACTGCTGGCTCTGGTCAATCTCCTTGAAGAAACGTAGATAGGCAAGCAGCGTTGTTACTTCGATGTCACCAGCCTGTTCAGTAGAATTAGGATGCGAAGAGTAGATGTAGTGGATGTTTAAATGTATTAAATTATGAAGACGAAAGTGCACCGACTGCAATGCAGTGGTGTGATGTGAGCTCCACGTGGCCAGACGGGGTCGCCTCGAAGGATCCAGAAAATTCTAGAGCTTGGACGATGGCGATGACGTGGCGATGACTTGATGATGACGTAGATACTTTCTGGAGATATTCGGCGAGAATGACGTTCCTCTGAATAGTCAGAAATAAGATGTTGAGAAATTCCGAAACTCCTCTTAATATTTTTATAACGGACGCCGGGCTTGTAGGGGAGTTAAGAAGCACGTACCGGCACTTATTATTACCGAACACTTACTCTCTACCTTACCTTCCGCCGTCAATGCATGACCCTAGGAGCTATCGACAAACCCCTTCGTATTTCGTAACGAGTAGCCCGATTTTACTACCCATTATTCACCGATACATGGCCGTAGCTGCTAACTATCGATTGGCTTGAGTAGTTCTCAATAGACAGGTTCAAAGCACTAGGAATCATTTCAGGCCACCAATTAGTTTTATTTACAACCAATAGATGGCGCCATAATCTTCGATTTTATTGAATCCTGTAGCTCATCCATGTATTCCAATTTTGTAAGTATTATGACCGTTTCTGATCATGGGAATGCAAAGAAAACGTATAGTCTTTTTGATGTGTAACATCTTTCCACTCGGTTGCTGGATATTTTTGTGTGAGTGACTTTGAAAAACGGGACGGAAGTGGATCGGAACGATTGAGGTGGCTAGCTGGCAGTGGTCGATCGAACAGAAGTGAAAGACGCACTGCCAACTCGATCGCATCTTATTTCTGACTATTCCGAAGAATGTCATTCTCGCCGAATATTTCCAGAAATTATCTACGTCATCATCCAGTCATCGCCACGTCATCGCCACGTCATCACCATCGTCTAAGCTCTAGAATTTTCTGGATCCTTCGAGGCGACCTCGTCTGGCCACGTGGAGCTCACATCACATCACTGTATTGCAGGCAGTGCACATTCGTCTTCAAATTTCATACATTTAAACATCCACTACATCTACTCTTCGCTTCGTAAATCTACAGAACTGTCTGGTGACACCGCTGCTTGCCTATCTACGTTTATTCAAGGAGATTGACCGGAGCCAGCAGTTTTCTCATCGCCAGTGCACGCTACACAGAACATCTACAGCCTGCAATACACAGCTACGTTCTTTCTGTGTAGCGCCTGTCGACATATAGCCTTCTTCTCGAGACTGCTGTAGTGTCAGCACCTTCATTTCTACTTCATTTTTCTTCACGCAACATCATTCATATTACAATTACACTGACATACACACAGCTCATCTGGGAAATTATTCTTTCCAGACTTACACATCCATCATACACACAGCTTTCATTCACCCAGTATCATTCAAGGCCACATAATACCGCTGCGCCATCCAGCCTTCTCCTTTTTTAGGGACTTAGTGCCCTAGTCCTGCAATTCCTTTCGCGATCTTTGCACCCCATCCCCCTGCCCTGGTAAAATTGGCCTCATCCTATACTTGTTAATACCTTCCACATATTCGTCATGGGTCGTGGCAAAGGTCGTGGATCCCCAAACCGTGATCCGCGTAACGCTAAGGGGACCAACAAGGAGGCACCGGCGCGCACTAACTCTCAAGGCGCCATCCCTAAAAACCTAACCACGGCTACTACCATGTCTACCGCTACACACCCCACCTCTGGCCTTCACCCCATCCTCCCACCAGTAATCCCACAAAACTCCATCCTGTCCGCGAAACGCAAAGTACCCGACCCCGCGGACTCTGAAATTACCCAGCGCTCCCGTTTGCGTGTCCATGATGGCATGGAGGAGGGTGGTCACCCTTCCATTCCCTTACTGGATGCCACATTGAGCACGAACCCCCTTCCCTCCATCTTTGATCTCCCACCCCTCCCTCGCCCCACGGGGAACCTACCCTTCCAGGAGGGAACGACCCCCTCCCCAATTCCCCAATCATCCGTCTCCTATGCAGCCAAGGCTGCTCAGCCCGCCTATAAGCACTCTTACCTTATCTCCGGTCTCCAACACCTGTCCAGACAGGAAATCTCGGGAGCTTTGGAGACGCTCATCCCCCCCTCTTTACCTTTCATCCTGGTCTCCGTCTCAAATGGTGTGATCCTCAAAACCGACGATGACATTGTCGCCACCACCCTTGAGGACGCCAATTCACCCGCCCGACTCGGTCCCACAGTGACGATCGGTCCCCTTACATCGCGCCAAACACCCACCACAGCACCCCCTCCCACCCGTTCCCCACTCTTCTCGTGCGTGATCCGAGGCGTTGACCCTGATCTTCCTGAGGAGGTCGTCATATCGGAACTTGAACGCGAGCAAATTCAGGTGAAAAAGGCCTTCCGCATAAAGTGCCCCACAGGCCCAACCTGGATGGTCAGGATTCTCCTGGCCACCCAGGCAGAAGTCGATCGCCTACTCCAGCTCGGTGTATACATCTTTCGCTATCACCACCGAGTAGAACCCTCTAAAGCTCCACCTCCCATGGCTCTCCGTTGCAATAGGTGTCTGGCCTACAACCAGCACTCTACTGAACAGTGCCGCCAACCGCGCATCTGCCCCCACTGTTCCCAACCTGACCACCCCCTGCAACAATGTCCAAACCTCGCCCAACCTCCCAAATGTCACCAGTGCTCGGGCCAGCACCCTACACACTCCTACAAGTGTAAGGGTAAACCCGCACCTCCCCCAGATCATCCGGAGCTTGTCGCACCCGTAAAGACAATCGACCCCCCAACCCCGACCGCAAACACCCAATTTCCCCCCTTGACGGTGGAAAACCTCCTCCGCTTCCTCACCATCTCCCTTCAAAACCTCATGCCATTCCAACGGCCTCTGGTTCTCACACAACTCCAGAAGGCGGCCCTCCAAATTTTTAATGTTCGCTTCTTCCCCTCATACGCCGGCCCCTTAAAACATTTCACCTTCTCCCCACTGGTATCGACACAACATGGCAACTAAGACCATCCACACTGGGCCTCCCAAAACCATCTCTCTAATATACAGCAATGTTTGCTCCTTCCACAAGAAGCGTCCCTTACTTCAGTACACCGTAGCCGCACATTCCGCAGACGCCGTTCTACTAAACGAAATGTTTCTTCGTCCCCACCAGTCAGCCAGTCTCCCCGGCTACACCATTCACAGAGCGAACCACCCTCGTGAGATTGGGCGTGGGGGTGTCGCCCTCTTACATAAAAACCGCATCCCACTACGCATTCATGTCCCTCCTCCCCCACTCTCCTTCCCTGAGAGCCTCATCACGACTCTCTACTTCCCCTCCCGCGTACTTCATGTCGCAACTATATACACCCGTCCCCGCCGTCCCTTCCCCCGGGAGTTCCTAACCCATCTCCATACCACCTTCACACATTTTCTCGTACTTGCGGACCTAAACATGCACTCCCGATCGGCAACGGAACTGGCTGACTTCCATAACTATCTACAGGCGATAAACTCCACCCTCGTAGCCATCCCCAAACATACTCGCCCTATCTCCAACACCACACCGGATGCAATTATTGCACATAATCGCCTCGCTCACCTTCTAACTGTGGACGTCCTCCTCAGCATAGGAAGCGACCATCTCCCCGTTCTGGTCACCATACCAACACGACCCACCACCGTCACCCCTCCGCCGCCGATTCTTCGCCAGAACTTTAAACAGGCAAACTGGCCTGCCTACAGAGATCACATCATCAACTCTCTCACCCCTCCCCTCCCACATCTTGACTCTGCGGCCTCGGTCGACTCATACACCCGAGTTCTAGAATCCTCCCTAACAGACGCCTCATCCGTTCACATCCCCATCACCCCGTACTCACCCTCCCGCCCCCCGTTTCCCCCTAAGCCCTCCCTCTCCTCCGGCTCTCCCACAGATATCTAGCCCACTATAAAAGATCACGCGATCGCTATTTCCTCACCCTTCACCGTCAGACTATCCGCCAGGTGCATTTCTACATCCGCGCCTTTCACCGCCGTAACTGGGTCTCAGTCTGCAACTCCTTGCAAGGCCAACGCTCCTCCATTGGCTCTTACTGGAAACGCTTAAACACCCTCACTGGACGCTCCCCCACACCCATCTATCCCATCATCCACCAGGGCACTGCCCCACCGGATCTGCCCTCCAAGCTGGAGATCTTTGCCCGTCGCTTCGAACGGGTCTTTAACGGTCATTTCGGCCTCACCTTCGATGACACCGATAACGACGCCGTCAACTCCATCTCAGATCGACCCTATCTCCAGCCCAATCATCAACACCCCCATATCCCACACCCTATCAACGACCCCATCACCCCCATCGATATTCACCTCGCCCTTTCCCGTACCAAAAATACTGCCCCCGGTCCCGATCAACTCCGCTATCTCCACATCAAAGAGGCACCCCCTATCTTCTTCCAGCTCCTCGCCACCCTCTATACCTACCTCCTCAAAACCGGATTTTACCCAACGGCATGGCGCGCTGCCACCATGCTTCTCTTCCCCAAACCCAACAAACCACTCTCCGACCCCTCCTCCTATCGTCCCATCTGCCTCACAGCCGTCCTCTCCAAACTCTTCGAAAAAATCCTAGTCCGCCGCACCTACCTCCATCTCAATCAACATCAGCTACTCCCCCTCTCCCAATGTGGCTTCCGGCCTGCCCTCTCCACCCATGACCAACTACTCCGCCTCACCACCCTCACTGCCGATAACATGAACCGCTTCCGCCCCACTCTCCTCCTCACCTTCGATTTTCAGAGTGCCTTCGACACCGTCTGGCACTCAGCTCTCCTTCTCAAACTCCACTACTGCCACCTCCCTCATAATTTCATCCGCCTGATTGGAAACTTCCTCAGTCCCCGCACCGCCCGCATTTCTATCAATCGCACCCTCTCACGCTCCTTCTCTCTAACCCACGGCGTACCCCAAGGGTCAGTACTATCCCCTCTCCTCTACATCCTTTTTGTCGGAGATATCCCCCAACCTCCGGCTCCCCTCCACCTCCTCCAGTTCGCAGACGACACCGCAATACTCGCTCCTTGCCCTTCCGTCGCAGCCATCAGCAGACTGGTCCAACCATATCTCGACCGATTCACGGCCTGGTGTGATCGCTGGCATCTCAGTCTAAATACGGACAAGACCAAAGCCGTACTCTTCCGTCCCCGTCGCCATGCCAACTCGGCCACCCGCAACCCCAATCTTCTGACCCTACGCATCCACGATCACCGCCTTCACACTTCACCATCGCTACGCTACCTGGGCGTCATCTTTGACGAACACTTCACCCTTCGTCCACATCTACGCGCACTTACGGCCACTGCTCAGAAGCGCTCTCGCCTCATCACCAGGCTGATCGGAACCTCTTGGGGGCTGCATGCCTCAACGCTATTCTACACCTACAAGACCCTCATCCGCTCTTACATTACATATGGGCATGTTGTCTGGGCCGGCTGCGCCGCCAGCTACTTGCACCCCCTGGTAACCATGGAACGACGCATTGCCCGCATAGCCCTTCGCCTCCCCCCAATACACCCAAGTGAGGATCTGTACCGTCTAATGCCCTTACCCCCCGTTACGACGTGCATACACCTTCTTCAACTGCGCTACTTGAAGCGCGCTAGAAAAACGCAGAATCCTATTCTACGACAGCTTGAGGCTCTCCAGCTACGCAATCCAGTATACACTAAGCTAGGCCTACTCCACCTCAAGAGCCTCACCCCTGCCCCGGACTGATAGTCCTCTACAAAAAAAAAAAAAAAAAAAAAAAAAAAAACCATCACATCAATCCATCCATACATACTCACATCTTACATCAACAGCTTATATTTCTTTTCTTTTCTTTTCTTTTCTTTTCTTTTCTTTTCTTTTCTTTTCTTTTCTTTTCTTTTCTTTCCTTTTCTTTTCTTTTCTATTCATTTCTTTTCTTTTCTTTTCTTTTCTTTTCTTTCTATTTTAATTCGACTCTTTTCTCTTCTCTCTGTTTTCTACAATAACGCTTCAATTCTCATCTCAACCAAAGTCATCCATCACCTCCATCTCAGCAAACAAACTCATCCATTTCTATTATCGCATTCATTACCGAATAGTTCAAACAACAATTACCATATTCCATCACCCACACTCCCCTCAACGTACCTTTCTCATCTCATCCCATACCATCTCATAATACATAATCATCCACTTAAAAAAAAAAAAAAAAACAATCCCCCTATCAAAGCTCATCACCCACTCTAACTACTAACTCCTGAAAACACCAAATTTCAGCTCTCTCACAACACCATTAAACTCAAACTCTCAAAATCCAACATCTAACGCCTTCATCTACAATAGTTCAATGCATTTAAGAGCAATCTTTCGTCAACACCAAATTTTCGAAACTTCAATCTTAGCCAAGAGGTCAAATCATTTTTCCTTCTCCAACTTACGCAATTCACCACCACCCTTCTCCTCTAACTCTCCACCTTCCATTCAATCCCCTCCTCTGGCCCAAGAGATGGTGCGGCCATCTATAGGGGCCCGCCCACCCTCGTTGGGTGGGAATGAAATGACCCCCTTCATTATTATTAACTCGATCGATCGAACCAGCTGGCAGTGGTAAGATTCAGCTGGCAGTGGTAAGAGAAACAATGAGCGCGCTTTGTCGGAAATTGATACCATGACGTACTCTCGGCCATGTGGAATGGATATGACATACTGAACAGTAAACGCTCATGCGAACTCTGGTGTCAAGTGATTGAAACAATGCACATGGTACAAAATGCCTAAATATGTCTTTGTAAGTAGTCGGCATTGCCGGTATTATATTTCTGTACAATGGCTATTCAAATATTGGTTGGTTCTTAATTTTAGGGGCTGCGACAACGCGGTCATGTAGCCCCGTGTACTTTGGGTGCGTCTAGAATCTGTCTGATAACCGGTGTTAATTGTGATGACTGTATTAGTGTATGTAATCTGTTTTTTTTTAATTTAAGTACTGCAACTTAGAATTTTTCAAATACTTCCCACTTTTGCCGCCAAGCGCCACCGTCAACGACTACTAGGCCAAGTTCAGAACTTAGCTACTAGACGCCACCACAGTCGGCTCTTGGCAAGGAACGTAGGAACCTAAGAGCGTTGTTTACATTCTTAACCTATCCAATTTAGCTTCACACAGGTGCAATTAGTGGAAGGTTCTTTAACATGCCATAAATCTATGACATGGGACCGCCAGCTTTACTTTCCCTCCGAAGGAAGGCATACTGAGGGATTTTAACGCTCTTAAAAATCCGACGGCTCCGGCCGGGTTTGAACCCGCTCTCTTGGGCATAGAAGCTCAGCATGCTACCGACTACACCACCGAAGCCGCCTTTTCAAATATTAACCCACATAACGGTAATGCAGTCATCAATATAATATAAACGTTGTGGTTATACGAGAATTGAGCAAGCCTTCATGAACTATAGCTGAATACATTCTCTTTACTAGCAAGAGGGCCTATTCATAAGGCATTTTAACTCAATTTCACGCAGGAACATTATCGAAACCAGCAAAATATAAATGAAACATAATTGCGTAATGCAGTAGGCTATTATTGGAACTTCCCGGTCAATGCATGTGAGATTTTCGAAGTGAAATGCCATGTCCTGTGGTTCGGATTCCACGTAAAAAGGAGGCCCTGTGGCTCATAATCACAAGATTCACGGTCACGTAAAACTACAATCTTCCTTCTTTATTATTGGAACGAGGAAATAAGTTACCATCTTCTGCACAATATTTGCGTAGTCGAAATAGCCGTGGAGTTAGTGCCTATGACTGGGAATCTAGAGATCTCGGGTTCGAATCCCGGACGGGGTGGATATTTTTGCTACCAGATTATCATTCTAAACGATATTTATCATATCAATATGACTTATTTTAACAGAATCCATATGAAATTACGTGTTAGTCTGTGAAACAAGAGGACCTGTTTTTAAGGAATTTACGTTAAGAGCGGTGTCGCGTCTATTAATCTAGTTGATGAAAATGAAAATCCACAGCCTGTTTCCAGTCATCGACCGGGTCAGGAATGGAATGAATGAAGCCCCCATCTAGCGGCGAGGATATGAACTATGCCGGCTGCCGAGGCCTGACGCACTCCTCTGGGGCAATTATTAAATGAATGACAGAAGAAATGAAATGATAGTGGAGAGTGTTGCTGGAATGAATTGTTGACAGGGAAAACAGGAGTACCCGGAGATAAACCTGTCTGCCTCCGTTTCGTCCAGCACAGATCTCACATGGAGTGGCCGGGATTTGAACCGGTGAGAGGCCGCGTGCTGCCGCCTAGCCCACGGAGGCTTCATTAATCTAGTTGATCCATATCGTATTCTTTATTTAGGCTAGTGCTGGTGTAAGCTTCAAATCATCTAATAAAATGAGTTCCGTATTATGAACTACGGTACAATATCTGTAAAACACTCCCTTTTACAATAGATTAATATGTGTGCCAATAATAGTATAAAATACCGGTGTATCAACAATTTCTCGTGAGGTCTCTTCTATGTCAGATGTTACACATCATATGCGACTACAGTAAGGCTCATTTTTTTTAATGCTCTGTGCATTCTGATAGTTGAGGTTAAGGGATCATCGGTTTAAGTGAATGTCACCTGACAGTAGAAGTAGTATGAAGTACACTGCACTGGAGGAAGCACGGCAACCTTGTACAGGTCCACGAGGTGTGGCGGAAACATGGCGGAGCACTGGGAGGTTACAAGAAAGTTAAGTGTCGATCTGCACAGAACCACTGAATTTCTTGGTCACACGACACATCACTACGGTTGGAAATGTTTTTAGATACAGTTGCGCACCGTATAGTTCACTTGAACACGCAAATTACCACTAAAATACAGTGATATGTAAGAGCTACTAAAACACGAGATCGCTCACTTGCCGCCAACTTGCAAATCCAATGCTTCTAAGCCTAAGCCTGCTGATAAGTCCAATTTTTAAATGCATATAACTTCTACACTATCAATTGTATTTCAACCATAATTCGTATGTACTATGAGTAGATAGACAGCTATGACTGAGCGAAATATTGAGAGCCACCAGGGCTGCCAACTGTTAATAAATGCACACTCTATTAAGATGGTATATTGGCTTTCATGGCCGGTGAATTAAAACTCAGCAATTCTTCTAGGTTTGTGCCGTGTCTTGTGTGGGGTTTCGCCTAGGACACCAAGCTAGGCTCATCGGCGGGCTCTTGGTGTCCCCGCCCGGACCCCCACAGGAGTGACGAACTGCGCGCCACCTCCCTTTATATAAGGTGCAACTGCTCCACTTGACTACGAGAACTAAAAGCTCAAGCAGCCTTAACCTCCCTATGAAGGCTTCCAAAAAGATGGTATATTGGCTTTCACGGCCGGTGAATTAAAACTCAGCAATTCTTCTAGGTTTGTGCCGTGGCTTGTGTGGGGTTTCGCCTAGGACACCAAGCTAGGCTCATCGGCGGGCTCTTGGTGTCCCCGCCCGGACCCCCACAGGAGTGACGAACTGCGCGCCACCTCCCTTTATATAAGGTGCAACTGCACCACTTGACTGCGAGAACTAAAAGCTCAAGCAGCCTTAACCTCCCTATGAAGGCTTCCAAAAAGATGGTATATTGGCTTTCAGGGCCGGTGAATTAAAACTCAGCAATTCTTCTAGGTTTGTGCCGTGTCTTGTGTGGGGTTTCGCCTAGGACACCAAGCTAGGCACAAACCTAGAAGAATTGCTGAGTTTTAATTCACCGGCCGTGAAAGCCAATATACCATCTTTTTGGAAGCCTTCATAGGGAGGTTAAGGCTGCTTGAGCTTTTAGTTCTCGTAGTCAAGTGGTGCAGTTGCACCTTATATAAAGGGAGGTGGCGCGCATTTCGTCACTCCTGTGGGGGTCCGGGCGGGGACACCAAGAGCCCGCCGATGAGCCTAGCTTGGTGTCCTAGGCGAAACCCCACACAAGACACGGCACAAACCTAGAAGAATTGCTGAGTTTTAATTCACCGACCGTGAAAGCCAATATACCATCTTTTTGGAAGCCTTCATAGGGAGGTTAAGGCTGCTTGAACTTTTAGTTCTCGTAGTCAAGTGGTGCAGTTGCACCTTATATAAAGAGAGGTGGCGCGCAGTTCGTCACTCCTGTGGGGGTCCGGGCGGGGACACCAAGAGCCCGCCGATGAGCCTAGCTTGGTGTCCTAGGCGAAACCCCACACAAGACACGGCACAAACCTAGAAGAATTGCTGAGTTTTAATTCACCGGCCGTGAAAGCCAATATACCATCTTTTTGGAAGCCTTCATAGGGAGGTTAAGGCTGCTTGAGCTTTTAGTTCTCGTAGTCAAGTGGTGCAGTTGCACCTTATATAAAGGGAGGTGGCGCGCAGTTCGTCACTCCTGTGGGGGTCTGGGCGGGGACACCAAGAGCCCGCCGATGAGCCTAGCTTGGTGTACTAGGCGAAACCCCACACAAGACACGGCACAAACCTAGAAGAATTGCTGAGTTTTAATTCACCGGCCGTGAAAGTCAATATACCATCTTTTTGGAAGCCTTCATAGGGAGGTTAAGGCTGCTTGAGCTTTTAGTTCTCGTAGTCAAGTGGTGCAGTTGCACCTTATATAAAGGGAGGTGGCGCGCAGTTCGTCACTCCTGTGGGGGTCCGGGCGGGGACACCAAGAGCCCGCCGATGAGCCTAGCTTGGTGTCCTAGGCGAAACCCCACACAAGACACGGCACAAACCTAGAAGAATTGCTGAGTTTTAGCACACTCTATTGTTTTTATCCAAATACCAATATATCAGAAAGTACCGGTATGCAAGCCGACGGCTTTAAACTATGCACACGTATAGTACCTGACATTCTAGATTAATTTGGACCTCAGTACTACCAACATGATTCTAAGCCTGCTAATAGGACGAATTGTAAATACATGTAACTTCTATACTATCGATTGGATTTCAACCAAATTTCGTGTGTGCTATGGGTACTATAAACAGATATGACTATGCGTATTCTTAAGAGCGACCAGGGCTGCCAACTGTAAATAAATGCTGTCTCTATTGATTTACCCTAATATCAAAATATGAGAAAGTATTCAAGCCAACAGCTCTAAACTTTGCACACGTATAGTACCTTACATTCTAAATTAATTTGGAGTAAGTAATATACGTCAGTGCGTCCAACATGATTCTAAGCATGTTGATTGGTCCAATTTTCATAATACATGCAACTTCTACACAAATGAATGGATTTCATCCAAAATTAGCACAACAATATATCATAATAGTTCAGATGATTTCTTACCAACACATGCATGACTTTATTGCCAACATGATTTTACGCCCGCAGATAGGTCCAATGTCTAACTACATGCAACGTCCATGCTATCCATTGGACTTCAATCAAATTTTGTATTCTTTACCTTAAGGCATGGAACTAAGAATATATTCAGTCACCAGGGCTGCCAACTGTAGTGCTCTATTAGGCTACATTATGCCAGTTATATTTCGAACTAATTAGAAATTTCGATATTACCAACTCAATTTCGTCATTATTCTAACTAGGTCCATATACATTAATCATTGGAATGAATCTTACATTTCGAGAAAAGTAGGCTCTTTAGTTCGTCACGGAACTTCTTGTTTATTGTGCATTCACTATGTAAATATTATAAAATTATTTTCATTTATTAATATTCCATGGCTATTAAAATTGTTGCCTATATAAGTTATACTAAAAAAAATCCTCTCGGCATGCCGGAAGGCGGAGGTAGATACTGTAGGCTATAGTAGGCAAAATATGCAGGTTTTCGTAGAAGGATCAGACCTCATTTATTGCGAGAAAGTATTTTACAATTGGAGCTTAATTAATTTTTTTCCGTCTTTCTATGCATAGTTTTAACATTTTATTGTCTTATGGGGACGGTAACCTTCTTGTCATTTAGGGTCCATTTTAGCCTACTTTTCTCATTTTGCAAAAAGTAGGCTAATGAGATCGATCCGGGAAAATGTGTGTCTGTCCTTCTGTCTGTCTGTCTGTTTGTCTGTGTGTGTGTGTCCCCCTATCAATTCCTTAACGGATGCAGCTATCCTAACCAAATTTGGTAAGAGTAAAGATATATACCTGAATATCTCACGGCCATATTTGAAATTGACGTCAGTACTACCAACTGCTAAAAATTCGCAATTGAAAATTGAGCACAATGATGGATATCTCAGAAATTATGAATGCAAACAATTCCAAATTCGGCACATATATACATAGTAACATTCCACAATAATTTTCTGAAGTCTATGGAAGCCAGTGTTGCCAACATGATTCTAAGCCTACCAATAGGTCCGATTTCTAAATACAAGTAACTTCTATACTATCAATTGGATTACAACCAAACTTCGTATGTACTATGTGTACTACATCAGATATGACAGTACGTATTCTTAAGAGCCACCAGGGCTGCCAAGTGTTAATAAATGCTCTATCTATGTTTTAACCCTAATATCAATATATCAGAAAATATCCAAGCCAACAGCTCTAAACTTTGCACACGTATAGTACCGGACATTCCACCTTAGTTTGGTGTAACTTATATACATCAGTGCTGCCAACACGATTCTAAGCCTGCTGATGGGTCCAGTTTTTAAATGCTTATAACTTCTATACTAACAAATGGATTTATATATCAATATATCAGAAAGTATGCAAGCAATCAGCTCTTAACTTTGCACACGTATAGTGCCTGACATTCTAGATTAATTTGAAGTAACTAATATACCTCAGTGCTGCCAACATAATTCTAAGCTATCTAATAGCTGTAGTTTTTAATTGCTCGTATCTTCTATACTAACAAATGGATTTTATCCAAAATTGGTACTATAATAGATCGTAATATTTCAGATTAATTCTGAGCATCACATACATGACATTGTTCCCGACATGATTTTACGCGCACTGATAAATCCAATATCAATCAGCATGTTACATCCATACTATCCATTAGATTTCAACCAATTTTTTTATGTGCATTCTATACCTTAAGAGATGGAACTAAGAATATATTCAGAGTCACCAAGGCTGACAACTGTAGTAAGTTACTCTATTTGGCTACACTATTTCAGGTGTATTTCAAACTGCAGTACTTTGAAATGTTAGTATTGCCAACTTGATTTCGTCATTATTCTAGATAGGTCTATGTAGATTAGCATGAATCTTACATTTTAAGAAAAGTAGGCTCTTTAGTTCGGCACGGAACTACTTGTTATTCTTGTGGACACACTGTCCATATGCAAGGTTTCGACACTGATGTGTAACTATCTAACAGTCTGTTACTTCTTCACGCAGAATTTTACCTCCCGCAGAGATGTTGGTTGGTTCCTCAGTTTAGGGGCTGCGACAACGCGGTCATGTAACGGGCCCCGTGCACTTTGGGTGTTTGTAGAATCTGTCTGATAAACGGTGTTAATTGTGATGGCTGTATTAGTTTGTAATTCAGGTAAGGACTGCAGACGGTCAATTTCATGTAGTAGTTCCTAATTTTGGGAAAAAATGCTACCGTCAACGACACCTAGCTGTGAACTTGGCAACTAGATGCCACCGCCACCAGCAACTCGCAACGAACGTTGGAACTCCCCCTCCGAAGAAGGGAGATACATTTTTGCGTGAAGAAGATATAACAGACTGTTAGATAGCAACATCAGTTCCAAACCTTGCATAAGGGCAGTGTGACCACATGTATAACAAGAAGTTCCGTGAAGAACTATACAGCCTACTTTTCATGCGAAAGATTATTCTACAGTATATGAACATATCTAGAATAATGACAAAATTAAGTTGGTAATATCGAAATATCTAATTAGTTCAAAATATACCTGGTATGATGTAGCCTAATAGAGCACTACAGTTGGCAGCCCTGGTGACTGAATATATTCTTAGTTCCATCTCTTAAGGTACAGAATACAAAATTTGGCTGAAGTCCAATGGACGTTACATGCAGTTAATCACTGGATCTATCAGCACGCGTAAAAGCATGTTACCAACAATACCATGCATGTGCTGGTCAGAAATAATCTGAAATATTATGATATCTTGTTGTGCCAATTTTGGATGAAATCCATTTGTTAGTATGGATGTTACATTTATTTTAAAATTGGACATATCAGCAGGCATAGAATCATGTTGGCAGCACTGCCTTGTATTAATTACTCCAAATTAATCTAGAATGTCAGGTGCTATACGTGTGAAAAGTATAGAGCTGTTGGCTTGCATACTTTCTGGTATATTGATATTAGGGTAAAAACAATATATACTGCATTTATTAACAGTTGGCAGCCCTGATTGCTCTTAACAATACTTATAGTCATATCTGTTATGGTACACATAGCACATACGAAATTTGGTTGAAATCCAACTGATAGTATAGAAGTTACACGTATTTAAAAATTGGTACTATCAGCAGGCTTATAATCATGTTGGTAGAACTGACGTATATAAGTTACTCCAAATTAATCTAAAATGTCAGAATATACGTGTGCATAGTGTAAAGCTGTTGGCTTGCATACTTTCTGATATATTGGTATTTGGATTTAAAAAATAGAGAGAGCAATTATTAACAGTTGGTAGCCCTGTTGACTCTTAAGAATATGCTCAGTCATATCTGTTTATGTACAGATGTTACATACAAAATTTGGTTGAAATCCAATTGATAGCGTAGAAGTTATATGCATTTAAACATTGGACCTATCAGAAGGCTTAAAATTATTTTGGCAACACTGTCATTGTTGGCCTCCTGGAAATTAAACTGAAATAGTATTATCTGAATGTGTGCCAATTTTGGAATAGCTCCCATGCATACCTTGCAAGATATCCAACATGGAGCTCAAATTTCTAGTGCGTTTTTTCAGCAGTTGGTAGCACTGACATCATTTTCAATTATGGACGTGAGATATTCCGGTGCACATCTTTACTCATACTAAATTTGGTTTTGATTGCTGCAGCCGTTTAGGAGTTGATAGGGGGGGACACACACACAGCCAGACAGACAGAAGGACAGACAGACAGACAGACAGAAGGACAGACAGACAGACACACATTTGCCCGATCTCATAAGTCTACTTTTTCCTCATTTTTGCAAAATGTGAAAAGTAGGCTAAAAATGGACACGAAATGACAAGACGGTTACTGTCCCCATGAGACAATAAAATGTTAAATATTTGCATAGAAAGCCGAAAAATAAAGTTAATTAATCTCCAATTATAAAATACTTTCTCGCAATAAATGAGGTCTGATCCTTCTACGAAAACCTGCATATTTTACCTATTATAGCTCATCCCCTAGATTTCCCGGGGAAATCAACCTCCGCCTTCCGACTTGTCGAGAGGAATTTTTAAAAATTTACCTCAGTAAGGAAATTTGAAATAAAATGTTTGTTGCAATGGTATACAATTCTTTATTAAGCTTTATAAAAGTATGGATATAATCTAATCAGATTGAGGTATACATAGTCATCAAAATAGTTTACATTGCTTGTTGTTCACACAAGTATCGTATTGAATGTTGTCATTCTCAGCCATTGGAGGAGAGGAAGTCAGTAGCTTTTATAAAGAAATACAATATGTAAAAACAAATGAAGGTATTCAAATTTACACAAACACATTCAGTTTGTTGTTTCATGCATTCAGGCATATTTCGCACAATATTTCCTCTTTAACTCATAATAACTTTACCACTGCAAAGAAACACACTAGATACTGTCTATTACTAACCTACTTACAACTGAAATCTTTACTGAATCTATGCTTAGTGTAAACAATGTTTACCAAATATTCATGCATTTTTACAGCAGTGCTGAAGGTTAGGATTGATCCAAAACTTCACAATGTGAACAACTTTACAAAGCCTATGAACAAAAGTGCTGGAATATTATGTTTTCAGTGTTTTGTAAATTAATTTTTAGTTGATTATCATGTGATCTGATAATAGTAATATTATTATAAGTCATTAATTATTTTTTCATGAGAAAAATAATTGACTTACGGATTATTATACCATTATTGCTAATTTTCTAAGTGAGGAAAACAGATCAGGAAAAGAATTGATAAGGGTCGAAATTGTATCGGGTTTTCTCTGTTATCAATAGCAACTAATTAGGTAATCGAAGATTCTGATCTATTGGTTACTTGTAGTAAATTCCTGAGCAAATAACATGTATAAACGTATAGTTTGATCTCTTTCACTTTTCCGAATTCTCCAGTTCTTGTCCGATCAAAGTTTGTATCCTTGTTTACACGAAAAATCAGTCACATAATATTTGTCAGTATTGCTTTCAAGCCTCATGTTATCACTACTGCACAGTGCGTTTATGTCCTCAAGATAAGGTTAACTAGCAGAGAGTTAAGAAATTAGGGGGGGGGGGCTGCAGGAGAGTATATTAGTTGATTATTAGCATGTCGATAGGGGTGGGGGAAGAGTTAATTGGAGCCGTCTTACATTCCTACGGCACTTAATAGGACTTCCCTATCTCTACCTTTACCTTATCCAGTGCTGGGGAAATTTGGTGTTTGGAATCCGATAGGCAGTGGTGATTCCATGATATATGAAAGTTGTGTGCGATTCAGTATTGTTACATTTTTATCGGAATATTAAACGTGCTGACCGCTTGGGCCTGATTAAATTCGAAAATACAATAACAATATGAAAACAAGGAGATATACAATGCTAAATTATTTTCATTGAGATACTTAAATATTTACAAACCGAAGATTGGTTGGATCGTCTGGAGAAGGCTTTCTGTATCAGAGTTTGTAAAGCAAAGGTGACTCTTTCTTTCTTTCTTTCTTTCTTTCTTTCTTTCTTTATTTCTTGGATTCATTAATGAATTACTTCTACAGATCAGTTTACTGAACTAGGATCGAACCTGCGACTTCTAGTGCCGAAAACAAGATACTAAACCTCTAATATAATAAGTTATTCAGTGATATTCTCTTACCTATAACACGCTGATTATAGGTGATGAGTGATAAAAATAATAATAATAATAATAATAATAATAATAATAATAATAATAATAGTGTTATTTGTTTTACGTCCCTTTTAGCTACTGTGGCTTTTAGAGACGCCGGGGTGCCGGCAGTTTGCTCCGAAGGGAATCTTTAACGTGCCAGTAATTCTACTGACACGGCTCCCTCGCATTTGTGCACCCACAAATGCCAGTTTACTGCGCCAGGATTCGATCCTGCAACCTGCAGTAGCAGGCGAGAACGTTACTGCTGAGCCACGTAGCCCGCCAGTGACGACTGATGCAACGCGATCTAAGAAGATGGCTTTAACATTCACCACTTAGTAAAAATTAAATAAAACGAAAGCATTTTTAAAATATTTTCAAGTCCAAACGAGAGTGCCACATGAAAGAATTATGACAAGTAAATAAAATTGATAATAAAACAATTGGCTCATATCAGGCCTATTATTATTATTACTTGATCTCAGCTAGACAATCTTATAATCCGCAGACTCACCAACAATCTGTTACTAGTAATGAGACATATCTCTTTCTCTGATTCGTAACCAATCTTCTGTTTGTAAATTCTGGAAGCTACAATCTAAATCTTCTGCTACAGAAACATTATGGCATTCATTGAGACTGTATGGTAGTATGGTAGTATACGGAAATCACTGGACAGTTCACGGGAATCGAGTGGTTCTTTTAATTTAAGTCCGGCTCTTCGAGACGTTGTTATATAAAATTTGGGTTTACCAATGGTGGATTGGATGATGAGCAATAATTGGGGGATGCGCGATGATTGGTGGATGCGCGATGATTGGTGGATGAGCGATGATTGGGGGATGCGCGATGATCGGTGGATGAGCTATAATTGGGGGATGCGCGATGCGGGTCACATGTTGAACAGTGGAGTAGGAGACGGCGTGTGATCGAACTGGTACGTGCGCGATCACTGGATGATGCGTAATCACTGGAGGATGTGCGATCACGGGAGGATGCGCGATATCCAACACCACACCTCGCTTCTCCTTGTGAGGAGGCATCCCTTCGGACACCATTGCTGAAGCCAACACAGCCAAAGTTAATACCTGAAAAATACAAAAATTAAGATTAGAGTCAGACACTAAATATTATGATTTTATTGTTTAAGACATTTCTGTAACAAAACGTAATATTAAGAAATTTCCTCAATTATTGAGCCAAACACTGAAAGGCCAAAGGGCCCGTAAACGTTCCAAATTGTGAGTTTTGGAGTGCTCTAACAAAATAAGAAAAAAAAAATCGAAAACCTCTTCCGGCTAAATGCAGTTCCGGAAAATGAGCCTAAAATCGCTTGTTTCTTTACTCGTTTTCTTTTTTGATTCAAATCGTAGTTAAATTAACTTATTTACGTAACTGTTACTTTAATGTGTTCCTTGGTTCAACACCCTTGACCGTATTGTTTTTGTTTTTTATTTCTTTTGAAAAATATTCGCGCTGAAAATAGTTATAAGAGCTTAATTGAAACTCTGCATTGACTCAAATTAGCATTTGTAGTCGTAGAAAAGGCAAACTGCTAACTTAATCGAACGGATATGGTTTAGGTCAATAAATATAGAAGAAATAAATAAAAAAATAACTTGAAAGAAATATTACACGAGTTGTTTATAATCTTGAAATTTTGAAAATTATGTTTTCCCGCCATATTAATCTACGAACATTTAGCTTTGTAACGGTACATTATATCTCATTCTAGAGTCTACTTTCCTTATACTTTCCCACAATCGTGCATCCTATTAGCACTCCCATCAAGCTACTTTTTTATTTTTATTTCTGTTAGACGATAGATACAAAAATCTTTTAAGAAAGAGGTTGAGTTAAAAGCAAGGTCAAAGGGACATCGAAACACAGCAAAATATATACTAGTGCTTCAAATAGAAGAAGAGGAATCCTATGGTAATGGCTTGTTAAAAAAACTGGAAACTTTAATTCTAATTTCTCGCTAAAATGATCTTCTGCTTATAAAATTTCCCAATTTTTCCTGAACTTTTCAACATACAAAATTTATTTATTTACTCGATTCAGAGGCAGATAAATAATATTGTACATACAAAAGCAAAGGAAAAACATACACACTGTATGTACACACACAATATAATCAAACTGTCTTCGCCCAGATATGAGCAACTGCTATTGCATTTTCTTGTGCCTGAAACAACTCCTCCTCACTGCAAGAATCAGGGCAGCATAAGCACTGACACAAATGCTTTGTTGTCTGTACCTCTCCACTTTCACAAAGTGTTGATTCTTGTAGGTATCCCCATTTCATTAGGTTATCCTTAGTTTTGCCAACACCTGCTCGTAATCTGTTTAGTGATTTCCATGTGGTCCAGTCCAAGTTGTGTCCGGCTGATAAGCATTCAGCTGGTGTTACCCCTGTTGGAAGATGATTGATTTTTGTTCTTCTCTGGGTTTGTTGGAGGATGTGTTAAGTAGAGAAGTTGAATGTAAGAAGCTCTTCCTAGATTTCAATCTATCTCTTGGAGGAGTATATCCGTGCAGCGGGTGTATTTCACTTTTTTCCTCTTTCTTTCTTTCTTTCTTTCTTTCTTTCTTTCTTTCTTTCTTTCGGCATACAAAATTGAAACGTTTAGATGTAATTTCTCAATACATGTGTTAAATTTTAGCAAGTCCGTTTTTGAAGATTCATTTTAGTTTAATTTTGCCACATAGAAATGATCATGAACGTGCTGATTAAATTATTCAATATTAAAAGGATTCAAGAAAAATTCAAAAATGCATTTATTAGATTTTCAAAAAGCCTGCTGAAAAGTGAGGAGAGAGTCTTGAAAATCATCCCTGATAAAAATGAATGATTTCTTTTAGTAGTTTCTGAGAAGAAGGTAATTTAAAAGTAGGAAAGTTAGCATGGGCAATATACGAGTAGGACATTCCAGAGTCCCTTATGAACGCACTTTTTGAAAAAATAAAAAATAAAGGGGATGGGGGCTTTTGTGCAGGTTATTAAATTAAATGACATGTTTCGATCGCGAACCGATCGTCATCAGATCCTGTTTATTTAGATTAGGTTTGGTAGATATAAACAGGGTGTATCAAAATGAATATCGAGAGTCTATTATGGTCCATTCTGTATAGATGTCCGAGAAATTCAACCTCTTCTTCTTCTTCTCCTTCTTCATAGTCTCAGAGATTCTTTCTACTTTCTTCATTACTTCGAAGTTTCCATACACTTTCCGTTTGAACAGCACCCATAATTGTTCTGAGGATTCTCCTTTCCAAGACCTCTAGTTTATCCAGCTTGTAGTTCATAGACAGATATTCACTGGCATAGAGACATTATTTCGCGTAGGCTATGGCTATTAGTGCCGGGAGTGTCCGAGGACATGTTCGGCTCGCCAGAGTTTGTAGCTGCTTCTATGCGGACACCCAATGGGTGAGCTACAAGTACCGTCGCATGTGGATGAGATGAGCTGAATGAAGATGAGTGAATCTGGGCAAGTTAAATTTCAAGTAGTACCAACTTTGGCTACTAGATATCACTGACACCCAGCGGCGAACGTTGGAATTTGATACAGTGTTTCTAGCCAAATAATCAACTCATTTAGCTACACATTACCGATTGTAGAGGTAGGTTCTTTTTCATGCCATAAATCTATGACATGGGCTCGCCGGCTTTACTTCCCCTCCGAAGGAAGGCATAATGAAGGATTTTAACGTTCTTAAAAATTCCGAGGATTTGGCCGGATTTGAACCCGCGATCTTGGGCATAGCATTTCAGCATGCTACCTACTACGCCACCGAAACCGCTATATATACAGTGTTTAGATTACATAACCTTTCCTTAATGCAGGGAGCATCAAACTGAATATCGGGGTTTTAAGGCTTTGTAGTATTGATTACAGTTAACTTACAATTATAAATAGGCTACTATATCAAATGAAAGAGCAACTCAAACAGTTTGTCCTACAAGTGTTCAATGTGGGCACCATTCGTCACACGGCACACATCGAGTCGATAGCCGAGTTCGTCCCAAACCTTGCTCAGTGTCTCCAGAGTAATTGTTGGAACAACTGCTTCAGTCCTGTTTCTTAAGTCGGTTAGGTCAGCTGGTAGCGGAGTCACATACACATGATCCTTTACGAACCCCCAAAGGTACAAATCACATGGCGTCATATCAGAGGAACGTGCAGGCCATGCGAAACAAGCTCTGTCATTCGGAATGTAATACGGAACGCACGTTGCACTGTAACTACAGATTCAGTCCTTGCAAACTGTAAGACACAAAGAACTTTCTGCTCTCTAGTCGCCGTCTTGGCTACTAGCGCTTCTAACGGAAGACGGAGGAACCAGTGCATGCGCATGCGCACAGGTACAAACACAAGTAGGGCAAACTGTTTGAGTTGCTCTTTCATTTGATGTATTATTTATAATCGTACGTTAACTGTAATAAATACTGCAAAACCTTAAAACCCCGATATTCATTTTGATACACCTGAACTTATTTATTGCAATAGGCTATTTACAATTATTGAATGAATGAAAATCCACAGCCTGCTTCCAGTCTTCGACCGGGTCAGGAATGGAATGAATGAAGCCCCCATCTAGCGGCGAGGATATGAACTGTGCCGGCTGCCGAGGCCTGACGCACTCCTCTGGGGCAATGATTAAATGAATGACAGATGAAATGAAATGATAAAGGTGAGTGTTGCTGGAATGAAATTTTGACAGGGAAAACCGGAGTACCCGGAGAAAAACCTGTCTGCCTCCGTTTTGTCCAGCACAGATCTCACATGGAGTGACCGGGATTTGAACCACGGACCCAGCGGTGAGAGGCCGGCGTGCTGCCGCCTAAGCCACGGAGGCCCTCTATTTACAATTAATAAAATACAAAATTCTCTGTGTAGTATGAACTTTTTAACAAGAGATTCTCAGTTGGTTTATAGCTCTTCTATAAATGTTGCGTTATTTGTCATGAATATTGTTTATGTGGTTAAATATGTAAACACTTTGTTTGTTGTTAACTTCTATCGTAGCGAGATTCTGATGCAAATGCTGTCAATATAATTTTGTTAATGTCCGTTTCTATTTAAAGTTCCTATCTAACTGATGATCTATAGATAAAAGTAAATGTTTCTTGGGTAATTTGTTTGTCCTATATGCATTCATACACCATTCATCCGATCACTATGAAACTTTGGTGTGTTGTGCATACTTCCGCGAAGGTATCCGAATTAGTAAACTCCATTTTACAATACTTGGCGCATAAGTCGTATTTCACAAATGAGTGTTGGCACGTGAATAGTTAACAAATTAAGTTTGGTGAGTTGTTTCAACGAAAGTTGGTGTTGTGTTTCAACACACAACAAATAAATAAATAAATTAATTAATTAATTAATTAATTAATTAATAAACGGGGTTCAGGATCTCGTATGAAAAAACAGAATACATGGAATACAAACATGATAACGAAGAGCACTTAGAAACAAAATATGGGAAGATCAAGAGGTCGGATAAGTATAAATATATTGGTGAATTGATCCAGCCTAATGGACTGGATAATGCAGCAAACAAAGGGAGGATCAGAAAAATGGAATTAGCATATAAATTAGTACAGAATAGGTACAACAAAAGAACAATATCTTACGGAGCGAAGATAAGACACTCTACCACGGTTGTCAAGCCTGAGGGATTTTATAGTTTAGAATTTTTGATACTGAACAAGAAAGGTGAATTAGAGGAACTGGAGAAGAAAGAAAGAAAAATCTTGAGGAAGATTTTAAGACCCGAAAATAGAAACGATGGTACATGGCGGAAGAGGCTAAACAAAGATCTTTACGAACAAGCAGAAAAAATCACAGATACCATACGGAAGAGAAGATTGAAGTTCTATGGACACCTTACGAGAATGAGCGATAGTCGACAAAGGAAGAAGATCTTTAATTACATCACCAAGATAAAAGCGACTACAAAATGGGTAGATGAAATAAGAAAGGATACGGAGGAAGTTGGGGTCAGTCCAAATGAGATCTGGAATAGAGAGGTGTTTCGTGGTACGATTGATGCATTCAAGGGGTTCCAGGAAAAGCAAAGGAGAAGAACCAAGAACATCTGGTCGGAAGAAAGGAAAATAATACACAGTGAATATATGAAGAGTTTCTGGGAGCAGAAAAAAGGACTAATCAGCAAGTCAATTGTTTCCCGTGGTCCAAAGTAGGCCAAACTCGAACAAAGAAGAAGTAAATAAATAAATAAATATCGAGATCAGTGGAAATAATGCGTGGTGTGAGACAAGGATGCATTCTTTCACCGCTTCTTTATAATATCTATGCAGAACAGATTTTCTCTGAGGCACTTGATGGCATTCAACAAGGTATTAAGGTCAATGGTAATTGTATTAATAATATTCGGTACGCAGATGATACTGTATTGATTGCAAATAGTTTCGAAGGACTTAAAGAGAATGTTACTATGGTGTATCAAAAGAGTAAACAATATGACCTTGACCTCAACATTAAGAAAACAAAATATATGATAATATCACGAAAACCAGCATTGTCACAAGTCCTTTTAGTCGATGGACATCAGATTGAGCGAGTCAAGAGTTTGGTTTATTTAGGACAGAATATTAATGCGAATTGGGATCCTTCGCTTGAAATAAGATGCCGTATAGAGAAGGCTAGATCCATCTTTATGACAATGAAACAACTACTATGCTGTCGAGATCTCAGTATGACGCTTAAGAAAAGAATTGTGAAGTGTTATGTTGTCCCCACCCTTCTTTATGGTGTTGAAGCTTGGACCTTGTCCGTAGCTACAGAAAAGAAGATTCGAGCTTTTCAAATGTGGATATACCGGCGGATTCTTAAAATCTCGTGGACAGAACATGTGAGTAATGCCGAGGTTCTTCAGCGTGTGAGCAGCCAACCGGAGCTGTTAAACACAATTAAGAAGAGGAAATTGGAATACTTGGGACACATGATGAGGAATCCAAAATACCGTCTGCTCCAAGTTATACTTCAGGGCAAAATTGAAGGTCAGCGTGGACCGGGAAGGAGACGAATAACTTGGATGGATAATTTAAGAACGTGGTTTGGGCTGTCTTCCACTGAACTCTTCAGGATTGCACAGGTAAGAAGGTGTTAGCCATGGTGGTAGCCAACGTCCGTATCGGATAAGGTAGAAAAAGAAGAAATAAATAAATAAATAAATAAATAAATAAATATAAACAAATAAATAAATCCCCCAGGGAGCTTGTTTAATAATAATATCACATTCTTAATCACTGGG
The DNA here is from genome assembly GCA_946902985.2 of Meconema thalassinum. Taxonomy (NCBI): domain Eukaryota; kingdom Metazoa; phylum Arthropoda; class Insecta; order Orthoptera; family Tettigoniidae; genus Meconema; species Meconema thalassinum. The sequence continues at coordinate 86,652,634 of OX336400.1, read as the reverse complement.
GACCGGATATTAATGCACTGAAATCGATGAAAATATGCATGCAACTATGCACTAGATGTGTAGAAAATTTGCATTAAATATTGAAAAGTATGCACTTAACAATAATCCAATCTTATTCACTCATTTTATACATGTATCATTCACCGTAGAAAGAAGTATCACAATAGATAATTGCAAGTTTATCAATGTTTTCAGGAGACAAATTACGTCTATTTTAATCGTTTTTAGTGCATAAATGTCCGGTCCCTAGTCATCAGTTGAGTAATCACTAGGGCCCGGATGTTGATGCCATAAAAAAAAGTTAAAAAAATGCACTTAAAATTTCAATAATGACTGTAATAAATGACCTAAAAATTCGAAAAATGCCCTAAAAATGGAGAAAATGATCTTGAAATAATAAACTCACCAATATTTCAAGAATTTGAAAAATGCACTTTAAAATGGAGAAAATGGACTGAGACAAAATGTACACCCCTTCCCATTTCTACCCCGCCACAGCTGACGTTGGTCAACAGAGCAGGTAACACTCCATTCCGCTAATAACTGGTTTTCGACGAAAACAAGACCATCTGTATACCTAAGGCACTGTTTTTCTGCATCCAAGATATATATTTTTCTACTAATAGCAATACTGAAATATTGTATTTCAATATTTTAAACTATCTTGTATCAGCTACCAGCTTCTTCTTCACTCTGAGAGACGTAACTCCCTCATATAAAGCTGTGACATGACTAAATTGGATTAAAATGACCTTAAAAGGCCGATTTCTCTCAAATATGACAAAAAAAATTCAACCAAACTTAAAAATTCTCTTAAAATGGAAAAATAGCAAAGAATGCAAAAAGATGCAAAATAAAAAAAACATATTTGAAGACGGGTGCCCCGTCCGGAGTTTCTATGAACTTCAGCATTGTTTTAGACAGCTCAGTAAAAAGATGACATGTCATCAACATCCGGGCCCTAGTTATCACTATTACCTGACACCCACTGTTTTAATAAATACTTTATGTTCGACGATACCGAAATGTAAACAATATGTGTCGGAAAACTGTATCATAATGAGGTTCATTATAACACTATTTTTAGCCTACTTTTCACATTTTGCAAAAATGAGGAAAAAGTAGTCTTATGAGATCGGGCAAATGTGTGTCTGTCTGTCTGTCTGTCTGTCTGTCCGTCTGTCTGTCTGTCTGTCTGTCCTTTTGTCTGTCTGTCTGGCTGTGTGTGTGTCCCCCCCTATCAACTCCTAAACGGCTGCAGCAATCGAAACAAAATTTGGTAGGAGTAAAGATCTATAACTGAATATCTCACGGCCATATTTGAAAATGATGTCAGTGCTACCAACTGCTAAAAAATCGCAATTGAAATTTGAGCTCCATGTTGGATATCTTGGAAAGTATGAATGGGAGCTATTTCAAAATTGGCACACGTACAGATCATAATATTTCAGTTTAATTTCCAGGAGGCCAAACATGGCAGTGTTGCCAAAATGATTATAAGCCTCCTGATAGGTCCAATGTTTAAATGCATATAACTTCTACACTATCTAGCGGAATTCAACCAAATTTCGTATGTTGTATGTGTACATAACAAGATATGACTGAGCGTATTCTTAAGACCTACCAGGGCTGCCAACTTTTAATAAATGCTCCTAATTTATTTTATCCAAATACCAATATATCAGAAAGTATGCAAGCCGACAGCTTTAAACTATGCACACGTATAGTACCTGACATTCTACATTAATTTGGAGTAACTTATATACGTCAGCGCTACCAACATGATTCTAAGCCTGCTGACAGGTCCAACTTTAAATACATGTAACTTCCATACTATCATTTGGATTTCAACCAAATTTCGTATGTGCTATGTGTACCATAACAGATATGACTATGCGTATTCTAAGGAGCAACCAGGGCTGCCAACTGTTAATATGTGCTGTCCCTATTTTTGTTACCCTAATATCAATATATGGATTTCATTCAAAATTGGCACAACAATAGATCATATTATTTCAGATTATTTCTGACCAATACATGCATGACATTGTTGCCAACATGATTTTACGCGCGCTGTTAGATCCAATGTTTAACTGCATGTAACGTCCATGCTATCCAGTGGACTTCAACCAAATTTTGTATTTAGTACCGTAAGAGACGGAACTAAGAATATATTGAGTCATCAGGGCTGCCAACTGTAGTGCTCTATTAGGATACATTATGCCAGGTATACAGTATTTCGAACTAATTGGAAATTTCGATATTAGCAACTTAATTTCGTCATTATTCTAGATAGGTTCATATTCTGTAGAATAATCATTGGCATGAAAAGTAGGCTGTATAGTTCTTCACGGAACTTCTTGTTCATTATGAAACAATTTCTCCCACCAATCAGAGCTCACGAAACAGTTGTTTGACCAATTAAGTAAGGATATGCGCTCAAAATCCAACATGTCTATATAAATTACCTAAAGTGCACCGTGCATATATTCGCGTAAATAAACTGGCGAATATGAGACTAGAAATAGCACTGTATATACCTTAATATCCCCAACTCCAATTTCAACAGAGCGCATTGCTTTCAAACGACTTCAGTGACGGTTTGACTGAATGCAGATGCACATCGGCAGGCTGTAAACATTGCCAAGCACACAGAGCACATGCGTCGGTCGGTCAGAGCACTTGGAAAACAGAGATATACTACCCAGCACTTGCACTCTGATCACAAAATTCTAGTAACTGAATCTCAACAGATATTTATGAATAATTATGTTAAAACATATAATAAAGTTAAAATTATCGTCGAACATAAACTATTCTGCTGCTCTTCTCTTTAGGGGGCGTGGTGGCGCTGCGGTCAAGCTGTTGGACTCTCACCAAGGTTGACCGGTTTCGATTCCCGGTCAATGCATGTGAGATTTTTGAAGTGAAATGCCATGTCCTATGGTTCGGATTCCATGTAAAAAGGAGGTCCCGTGGCTCATGATCGCATGATTAACGGTCACGTAAAACTAAAAGCTTCCTTCGTAGCTTTCTTTTCTTTAGGCATTTGGAGTCATGGATATGCAGACTAACAATTAACTGAAGAAAATCCTCACAAAACTAACCCCGGGCTACTGGCTGTCAAGATGGTGAAAGGAATGTCCCACTCCATTCCCTTCTTCAAATAGCCAGACAGCATTGCGTTAAGTACGAGTACTCTCATATCGTTATCTGTTTCTCAGAAGTTGCTTACAAGGGATATTGCCCAGATGGTGAAAGGAATATGCCACCCTTCTTGAAATAACCAGGCGCATGCTTGCGTAAAATATCTATATACATAATACGCTAAGGTATCACAAAACTCAAGCTCCTAAACCAGAGGGAGTTCGAAGGTGTGGTTTGTTCCAAATTATTCCAAAGGGTCTCAATAGTACAGGAAAAATCTTGCTTTTCTTGAAAAGTCAACGGAAATATATTTATTTGTTTAAAAAGTGTGTTTAAACAAATAAATTTGAATCTAATAACTTCACGGACAGTTTGTCGCTAGGCGACAATGAATAACTCAGTATCATGATAGTCAAAGCCGCACCAATACTGAACCTGACTTGATGGGCAGATTGACCGTCTTAAAGATTGTCGCTAGGCGACGACGACTTGCTCTGCATCATGATAATTATTCCGGTAAAAATTCCTAAAGGACATTGCCAATCTAACAGAATATGGTTGACCTAGGCAACGCCGTGAATAGAAAGTAGAGTGCACATCTACGACTAAGAATCGGCTCGTATTATATAAAACGCTAAGGTATACAGTATGTTTCACAAAACTCAAGCTCCTAAACCAGGGGGAGTTAGAAGGTGTGGTTTGTACCAAAATCTTCCAAATCGTCTCAATAGTACAGGAAAATCTTGCATTTCTTGAAAAGTCAACGGAAATATGTTTATTTGTTTATAAAGTGCGTTTAAACAAATAAACAAGACGATAGCCCCCGGCAGAACTGTGCCGCGTCTAGTCCGCATAGCACTAGGACTGGATGGGTAGTCTGTACACATGGGGCTCACACAACACATTGTGCAGCCAACAGCAGTGATGAATTATTCTCTGATTTCATAAATATCGAAAATTTGTTTAAAAAGTGCGTTTAAACAAATGAACATATTTATAGAAGCCCTCATAACAGTAAAGCCAGGTGAGTGGTTTATACACATGCGAGAATTCACGCACCGGTCCGGTAGTTAGTTATTAACCTGTTGCTCAGAAAGTTGCTTAGAAGGGATGTCCAACACGCAGGCGAAACCTATTTTGTTCAAGATGTTTTAAATTATACTTAATATCTACTGTTATGTTCAGAAAATCCAAAACATCCGATATGCATTCGCATGTACATTTTCAAAAAATCACGTCCCTCATAATCACTTGCCATTTTATAACCGATTTATTAATGTTTCTGTTAAAAAGTCGGGCAGCGGCTTCGGTGGCGTAGTCGGTACCATGCTGAACTTCTATGCCCAAGATAGCGGGTTCAAACCCGGCCGAAGCCGTCGGATTTTTTAAGAGCGTTAAAAATCCCTCAGTATGCCTTCCTTTGGAGGGGAAGTAAAGCCAGCGGTCCCATGTCTAGATTTATGGCATGTTAAAGAACCTTCCACTAATTGCACCTGTGTGAAGCTAAATTGGATAGTTTAAGAATGTAAACAACGCTCTTAGGTGCCAAGAGCCGACTGCGGTGGCGTCTAGTAGCTAAGTTCTGTACTTGGCCTAGTAGTCGTTGACGGTGGCGCTTGGCGGCAAAAGTAGGAATTATTTGAAAAATTCTAAGTTGCAGTACTTAAATTAAAAACAGATAACACACACTAATACAGTTATCACAATTAACACCGGTTATCAGACAGATTCTACACACATCCAAAGTACACGGGGCTACATGACCGCGTTGTCGCAGCCCCTAAACTTAAGAACCAACCAACCAAAAAGTCGGGCCAACGTGCTTCCACTTACCGTGAATCTCATGTTCCCTGAGTAGTGTGTGGATTGCGTACAAGCAACTGACTGCAACAATTAGTGGTTCTCATGTTTATATAGGCAGAGCAACTGCGATTACATCCTAGAAAGTGAAACTAGTATTGTCTTAATATGGGCATTTCAATGTATCGGTCGGTCGGTCGCTCTTCTTGGGATTATGTGAATTTCTTTCTCAATATGTCTCAGCTTCGACGTGACCACGCCAACGTAGCTGTTAATGAGTTTGACTTAAGTTACTTCGGGTTATAACTAAAGCCCTGCGCGATGCGAATACCCGCAAAAGCTTTCGCCATGCGGATATAGTTTGCATGGATGTGAGTGGATAAGCTGCGGATAATTTTTGGAGAAAATTTGCGAATAGTTTTTAGAATACAATCGGAACTTTTTGAGTATCATTACTAGGACCGGGATGTTCATTATGACACTAGCAGTAGTGCCCGGCATCGCCCGGTGAATTTATTTGTTTTATTATTATTATTACATCATTTTTGCCCTTATGGACAGTGTTTGAACTTAAATATCTCATGATGTCACAATTTTCACTTCTTTCCCTTCTTCTTCTTCTTCTGCTTCTCTTCCCAAAATCTCTTCATCCTTTGACTGTGTTCCTGTTTCCTTTGTTCCGTCCACAATGTTCCTATCTTCTTCCTTTCACTTACTAAAAATTTGACGTTCTTAATTTTGTTTCTGAATTTTTCTCTGTCTTCTATCATTTGCTTGTTCATCCCTAATTGCTTTAAGTCGTCTACTATTTTTTGCCGATAACCTAGATGTTAGGCCCCTTAAAACAACAACAACAACAACGTCTTCTATTTCATGATACCAATTTGTTTTCCTTCTTGAACTGTTTACTACATCAAAGATTTTCTTTGTAAGTCGTTTATTGTTCATTCTCTGTACAGTATGTGCCCGAAGAAAGTTAGTCTGCGTTTTCTAATGATATCTGTGAGTCTGTCTGTGTGTTCATATAGCTCTTTGGTAGGTCTTTTCATCCATATCCCATCTCTGTGTACTGCTCCAAATATTTTTCAAAGAATTTTACGTTCAATTTTTTCTGTTCCTATGATGCCAGATGCTCCAATTGTGGTCGTTTCTGACGCATACATTGCTTCTGGTAATACAACTGTTTTGTAGTGTCTAAGTGTGGCCTGTCTTGATATGCTTTACTTATTATAATATGACCATGTAAGTATGTATATTTACTTGTTTTATGGATGATAATTAATACTACTACGGCTTCGCTGGCGTAGTAGGTAGCATGCTGAGCTTCTATGCCCAAGATAGCGGGTTCAAACCCGGCCGAAGCCGTCGGATTTTTTAAGAGCGTTAAAAATCCCTCAGTATGCCTTCCTTCGGGTCGGAAGTAAAGCCGGCGGTCCCATGTCATAGATTTATGGCATGTTAAAGAACCTTCCACTAATTGAACATGTGTGAAGCTAAATTGGATAGGTTAAGAATGTAAACAATGCTCTTAAGTTTCTACGTTCGTTGCGGTGGCGTCTAGTAGCTAAGTTCTGTACTTGGCCTAGTAGTCGTTGACGGTGGCGCTTGGTGGCAAAAGTAGGAACTATTTGAAAAATTCTAAGTTTCAGTACTTAAATAAAAAAAACAGATAACACACACTAATACAGTCATCACAATTAACACCGGTTATCAGACAAATTCTACACACACCCAAAGTACACGGGGCTACATGACCGCATTGTCGCAGCCCCTAAACTTAAGAACCAACCAACCAACAGAACTGGCACATGATACTTAAACTAACAGAAAATAAATATTCGGATGTTAAGGAAATGTCATATTTTTTTCCTTAGCTTAATTTACCCGAAATCTGAAAAATGCGTAGGAATGACGGGTCTCTGACCACGTTTAAAGCAATTTGATGTTGCCAATAAATGCATTTTCGGCCATTTTTATTGTTTTGGTCATATTTGGTCATATTTTAGTGATACAAGGTCATCTTTGGTTATCATTTCGGCATTTTTGTTTAAATTTAGGCGTCGTTAATAAGGTACGTCGAGTTTCAAACACAGGATTTCCGAATAGTGTAGTAAATACAGTATATTTTTAGCCTACTTTCGATTTTTGCAAAAAATGAAAGTAGACTTATGAGATCAACACAGGGCGAAAAAAGTGTGTCTGTGTGTGTGTGTGTGTGTGTGTGTGTGTGTGTGTGTGTGTGTGAGTCTGTGTGTGTGTGTGTGTGTATGTGTGCGTGTGAGTCTGTGTGTGTGTGTGTCTGTGTGTGTGTGAGTGTGTGCACTCTGAATGTCTGTCCCCCTCTATCAATTCGAACACGGTGAATGCGAATTGAACGAAATTTGGTACAAAGGTAGCACTAGCAAAGGACACCTCAGTGTCATGTTTTATATCGCCGCCATCTTTACTAAAACTGAATGGCGGCCACTCAAACGTTCAAAACGTAAAATCAAATAACGACTAACCAAATCATCCGATCTCTACCAAATTTGGTAACAACATACCTTCGTATAGGATGCGTCTTGTGACCAAACTACAAGGTCGTCCGCCATACCATTTCAGGATGGCGGCCGTGCGAATTATGCAAACTTTATAATCCATATCATGGGACCCACCAGTTCCGATTATCGAGCCGAGAATCGTTTTAACTGTTCTAAAGGAAGAGGCACGTTCGAAATTAAAAGTTTATTTTGTAATACTATAGTGCAGACGTGATTTTAAAAAGCTGAGCTGATTCAGTAATAAGATAAGATGGCAGCGGATATCTTGTGCCTGACTTATATTTCACTAATTTGAGTATTGCATGCAATATAGCGTACTGATACAAAATAAATAAACTTTGTATGAAATGCTTTATATATAAATAATATACTCCAGTGATGAAATCGTTTAGTATAAATCATTATTTGCTAACAAGTTCTATGTAAGTCATTTTATATAGAACGATATTCGTTGACACAATTAGCTCAGTGGACAGTTGGTCACTAGTCGTGGCCGAGTGCGGTACGTGTGTGCGCGCTGTGTGACCGCATTGGAAGAGTTTACGGTTCCTAATACCGGTGCTTCCTTAGTTCCACGTGTGTACTGACCTTCCGTGTGTCATTCGGACAATACTTTTTTAAGTAGTGTTCCAAATAGGTCAACAAAACCAGAAACCCAGAAAACCCCACTGAAAATCATGTCCGGATACCAGAGAAAAAACACCGTACGCTGCCAATGGGACAGGCAGAGTTCTCGCCCCTCACCAGGAGAAATTCACCGCTGGATTGGCGATACCCTCCGGTTGAATGTCGACCAAGTAGAAGCCATCCAGTTAAATGCGCACGAAAAAAACATGTACATCAAGGTAATCAGCATATCTATTTATCAGAAATTGTTAAATACTTTTGCAGATCCTATTAAATTTCAGTATGACTCAGGCGAAATGACCAATGTTAAGCTCTCCACAGCGGATTCCAATTTTACCACAGTGCGTATATTTAATGTCCCACTCGAAGTACCCCCTGAAATTTTCAAATCCGTCCTGTCGAAATATGGCACTGTGAGTGACGTCAGGAAAGAACAATGGTCTTCTGCTTATCAGTTCCCGGTGTATAATGGAATACGTGCCGTCACTATGGAAATCAAGCAAGATATCCCCTCCACTGAGACTTTTGGTGGCCATTCTGGCTATATAACGTATAATGGACAGAAACAGACCTGTTTAATTTGCAATGCTACCACACATCTACGTATTAACTGCCCAAAGAAAATGATTCCCCTCGGTATAACTCCTACACAACAACGACGTGTACAATACTCGGAAGTTGTGACGCAGCAAACGTCATATGAAAATATGCTTATTGATCAGTCAGCTGGGACAACACCAGGAGTGACCTCGGATACATCTGACGCAGAACTGGTACCTTGCCCTGACCAGAGCTGCGAGACACAGAGTGCCCCTGTGCTATCGGCAACCTGTATCGCAGCCTTAGAACCAACTCTGCCGTCACTACAGGCTGCCACAGAAATTTTGTCTTCACTTGCCCCGACTTCGCTGGTCCCTACCGACTCACTTAAGAATGTTGATCGGGGATCCGAGAACGTCTCTAAGAAGATTAAAACAAATGCCTCGATTGCCGTACCAGCCCCGAAGAATCAAACTGGCTCTACAAACGTTCCCGCAGCTGTGAAAAAGAAACAAAATCTTCATTCTACGTCATCTAGGGACCCACGAACGCTCTCAACCGCTGACAGCCGGCCTATGAATGGCAGTCAAAAGGAACTATCTCAACCTAATTTGACATAGTGCACCAGTATATTTCTCACCTGTGTCTTTTTTTTCTTTTTTCTTTTTTCTCGAGTCCAACTTCCAGTATGTCTAGCACAACTTTTATACTTCTCTTAATGGCGCAATTTCTCACTGTGGCCACTGTGAATATCAATGTAATAGAATGCCCTCTGAAATTTCAACTGTTGGAGAGATTCCTTCGAGATGCAGACATTGACATTGCCTTCATTCAAGAAGTTGCTCTACCCTGTTTGCCCATATCTGCCTTCTACAAACAATACATCAATACCGGTAATACGAATAGAGGGACCGGATTCCTCATAAGACATGATATCCCACTCGAAGGTGTGCTATGTCATCCATCAGGACGCATAATATCTGGACACATAAACAATACCACCCTGATAAATGTATATGCCCCATCCGGGTCCAATAAACGTGTGGAACGGAAAATGTTCTTTCAACAGAGTATACTGCCTCATCTGCACGAAGTTAAGGAAAAACTTATTCTTGCAGGGGATTTCAATTGTATTCAACGCCCAGAAGATTCCACTAGCTCATACCAAGGTGTCAACCCGGCTCTCAGGACCCTTCTTACCTCCCTACATCTCATTGATGCTGTGGATAGTTTAAGGGTGCCCCTGCCCCATTACACCTGTATAAGTCACAACTCCTCATCACGACTTGACCGCATCTACTTTTCACAGGAACTTATCCAGCCTAGACGATATGAAGTGATACCTGCCAGTTTCACAAACCATCATGCTGTCGTATGTACAATCTCTTACCCCCATCCCATATTTCACATAGGAAGAGGTTATTGGAAGCTGAATTGCTCGCTGTTACTGGAGGAGGAATGCCAAGATATTTTCAGACAACACTGGACTCGATGGGTCCAACAAAAATGCAAATTTCGCGACTGCACAGACTGGTGGGATATTTTAGTTAAACCAGGGATCCGCCGCGTCTTTAAGAACATATCTTACCAACGAGGTCGGGAAAGACGGGATACAGTTGAATTTTACTATCGAGTTCTTCGCCAGCTTCAGCAAAGATCTGATGCTGGGGAGCGTATATATGACCAGATCCGGGAAGTTAAAACCAAGCTCCTGTCTCTACAGCAACGAACGCTCGCTCATATCAACGTGGCTTTAAAAGATCGTACAGTGCTCCCGGACGAAAGTGCAAGTGTATACCATATCGCCAAAGGACAACGTGAGCGGCAACGTAAATATATCCACCGCCTCCGCACCAGTACTGGAAGTGTCGTCACCTCCCCTGACGCTATACGTAGTGAAATATCATTATTTTATCAACGGTTCTACGCTAAGGCTCCCATTGATCCACAGCAGGTGACCCTATTGCTGTCATCTTGCAGTACCAAACTATCTCCGGACAACAAAACTCTGCTCAGCGCGGATATTACGGATGAAGAGATTCACTCTGTGGTTAAACAACTCCCAAACAACCGCTCACCTGGCATTGATGGACTGCCATATGAAATGTATAAACACTTCTGGCCTCTCATTGGCAAATAATTTTGTCATGTCCTGCGTACCATTCTCCAACGTCGTGCTCTTTGTCAATCACATCACGAGGGTACCATAGTCCTCATACCAAAAACATCCTCTCCCATGGCAGTTGGTGACTTCCGACCAGTTACTCTGCTCTGCAGTGACTATAAAGTCCTTACCAAAGTACTTGCATGCCGATTGAAGACTGTTCTACCTGATATCATTGGTGATGAACAATGTTGCAGTATTCCTGGAAGAACTCTGTTAACAAACTTAGCGATACTTCGGGACCTACACCTAAAAGCCGAAATGCTCCCCACTGAGCCAATGAGTTTTCTCACCTTAGATCTTGATAAAGCTTTGGACCGCATCAGCCATGAATACTTGTACATGGTCTTGCAACACTTAGAATTTCCTGAAATCCTTATTGACTACATTCGTATGATAAATTGTAATGCTACGTCTAGAGTGCTCGTCAACGGTTTTCTTTCCCCTCTGATTCCAATACAACGATCAGTTAGGCAAGGATGTCCCCTTTCTATGCTACTTTTTGTCATTGGCCTTGAACCGTTCATTCGGACTACCCAGGTGAAGCTACAGGGTTACAAACTGTCCACACATGTTTTTGGAATGTGCGCCTATGCTGATGACGTATCAATATTGATCCGCAATGAAGAAGACATCTCCCACATCGATAGCGTCCTTCAGCTCTACCATATCGCCTCTGGAGCACAATCGAACCCCCAGAAAACTGCTTTGCTTCCGCTCAATACTAACTCAGTGATTACCCCACAGCCCTGGTTCCGGATAGTAAATGAGGTGAAAATTCTTGGCATTACCTGGAAGCAATCGCTTCTGGACACAGTGCAAGTTAACTGGACTAAGGTCATTGCCAAAGTTAGGGGAGCCCTGATCCAATTTGGTCAAAGAAACCTCAATAGCGTCCTTCAGCTCTACCATACACGGGTCATGGTCCTCAACGTGTTTGCGCTCTCTAAAATATGGTATGTCGCACAACTTTTCCCACTTCCCAAAATGTCTGAGAGCCAATTGGCAAAATATACAGGTTGGTTTATATGGCAAGGATTTTTGTTCCGAGTACAACGGGAACAGTTGTATCTCCCATACCGGCAAGGCGGGCTAGGGCTAACAGCTCATGGCATGAAATGCCGTGCACTCCTCTGCAAGAACGATATCACCATTCTTTCCCAAGATGATACTTTTACGAAAGCGCTATACAAAGATATTCGAAACACAGCCCGTGGTTGTGATAGAGCTTTGCCGAAGATATTTAGGGACCATCAACAGCACCTTCTGGAAACTGTTCGCCAAATGCCTTCAGGGATTGTTCCAACGACGAAAAGTATCTATAACATGTTGCGGCAAGTGGTACACTCCAAACCGCGAATAGAGGCCACCACCCTCTACGTCGATTGGCCCACTGTTTGGAAAAATTTTGGGGCTATGACCATTTCTTCTGCTGTACACTCCCAAGTTTTTATCTTCCTCAACGATCTCATCCCAACCGCTCTACGGCGATATACCATCCATCTTGAAGCTTACCCATGGTGTACTATATGTGGTCAAACTGATACGGCGATACACCGCTTCACATCATGCATGCGAGTTGCCTCCACGTGGCTGTGGTGTAAGGGAAAAGTATGTCAAATATTAAATGTGCCCTCGGATGACCTTGATGACAGGAAGTTGGTTGGTTTGTCGGTGACCGCCTTCCCCCAAATTAAACAGACTGCCATTGTGTGGATAATGGGCCAATATGTACACTTCGTGATGGACAATGATCAACATTTCTCTTTCCTGGATCTCAGGTATCACCTGCAAAAAGAGCGTTGGAAGTTTAGTGAAAGTGGACAATTGTACGATAAATATGGACACTATCTGGATTTCTTGTGATGTATTAGTATGGTATTTATCATATCCGAAAATTCTGTAATTCTGTAAAGAGCTAATAAAAAAAAGTGGTAGAGCGTTAGCCTATCGCTCAAATGCCTATGGTTCAAACCCGATCAGAGCTAGGTTTTTTGCTTGAAATGTTATATGTTTATTGTTTTGTAATGTCTCAGATGTTTTAAAATTAAGCGTTATATTGTGCATATTATGGTGTAAAATATATATTTAATTAAAACATAATTCGCCAGCAGATTTACTCGAGACATCTAGCTGCCAAAAAGGTAACTAGATTAACTTCCAGATTTTATTGAAAAGTTTCTTCTTCTGGCCGCTAGAATGCACTCGCTCTGTTAGGATTATATTGTTCGATATTTCACCACTAGATGTCACGACTAGTCTACGTGGGGCTCCATTGATTACTACACCATTGGCATTCTATGCGCATCGAATTTGAAGAATGACAAGATGATACTACGATACATTTTTACTTTTTATTTTAAAGGGTTTGTAACAGCATATTTTGCGTTACTTGAAAATGTTATTTGAATTCAATTAGGGTTGTGAAAGCCATGCACAACCAGACGTGTAAAGACATGCCTCAACTCAAAGTTGGATGTTGCCCACGGCAGGTCGTATATGTAATAATAATAATAATAATAATAATAATAATAATGTTATTGGTTTTACATCCCTTTTAACTACTGCTGCTTTTAGAGACACCGGGGTGCCGGAATTTTGGCCCGAAGGGGATCTTTAACGTGCCAGTAAATGTACTGACACGGCTCCCTCGCATTTGTGCACCCTCAAATACCAGCTGACTGCGCCAGGATACGAACCTGCAACCTAGGGCCCAGCAAAGGAGAACCTTACCGCTGAGCCCCGCAGCCAGTCCGGTCGATTATGTCTCCAGATCCATAACATTCTTGATATACTTCTTATCTTTCTTTCTTTCTTTCTTTCTTTCTTCAATGATGGTAGCAGTTTTTATCTAGGTTGTGGCGTTTGGTAGAGGTAAATCGTTTCTAAGGTCTTCAACAAAGAATAGTTCTATTATACTCTTTGATAATAATAACGAGTTATAACTATACTCATACATTTAGGAGAAAGTAGGCTATATGTTCTTTACTGAACATCATGTTATTTCTTTTCCCAGAACAGGCAGATAGCAGGTTAAGAAGACCTTATTCCAAGAAGGCACTCCTCTACGGACGTCTTTTAGCACATCTTTCTGGACAAATTAGATTGTGACACTGAACGCATGAGGTCATGGAACATGACGATAGTGTGCTTCGCCTTTCAATAGGATGTCACTCCAGTAGATATATTTAGCTCAGAAGCAATTAGCAAACAAGGTAATACCATGTTATGTCTTTTAGGAAAACCGAGCAAGAACTCCATCTCAAGGCTATGATACTGAATGAATGTCGATAATTTTGTAGCTCTCTGTCAGTTTGTATGATTAAATGTGTCTGGTGTATTATCGCTGATCACGTTTTGGCACTTAAGGCGTTTACTGTATGTTAGTGATACAGTACTCTACCTATCCCAAACATTCATGTCATATTTCATAGTTATTTAGGTCATATTTTATATTTTTAGGTCATATTTAGCTAGTTTTTATGGCATATTTGCTTGCATAATTTGTATTTCTTTAGGTCTTCAACTTACGAACCCTAATGATAATTAATACTACTACAGAACTGGCACATGATACTTAAATTAACAGCAAATAAATATTTTTTAAATATAACTTTTTGTAATGGTGGTGGAGGATGTAGTGGGCGTGATAAGTAGTACAGTATAATGGACGTAACATTCAGGTCATGTTCCCGTTATGATGATATTGAATAGAGAAACGGCTGTTTACTAACTACAGCACTGACACATGCAATTTAAAAACAAATTTTAAAATATGTTTAGAAAGAGGAGTAAGTGAAATGAGACACTACCTAGGGTCTATATCTCATTGGCTGTTAGAAATGTAGAGACCAATAGTGTCGTCTCTTGCCGCATAGCGCCGTAGGAAAATAATCAGAACACTTTGGAAAACTTCGGCTGTCACGAGCTCCTGAAGTAGAATAGTATCATTTACCGCCACATAGCGCTCAACGATAAGTTTCGGAAGAAATTAAGGTAAATTTGAAAGCACCAACGCTTATTGCAGCTAATAACTTCAATGTACTGCTCCAACACCATTGCACGTATACAGGGGCATAATATGTTCAAGATGATAACTGTTTTACGGGGCCTAAGAAATCTTTTTGCACTAATTTCTCCCCGTGACTGCAATTTATAAGCAGCGCAAGATTTAACTATTTTCGCAATTCTGCACCAGAACACTGGTGGGGGCGACGTGATGCAGCGCGAATTGCCAGTCAACAATCGACTTATTAAAATTCTCTTACAGTTACACTACTACGGACATGAATGGTTCAAGGGCCTTAAACGTGGTTTTCAAGTTCAGTTTGTTTGTTATTCTAAATGTAGAGAATGGAGAGCGTTTTTCAAAATATCAAGTGGACAGTGTTACCATCAGGTTTTCAAAGTGTAAGTAAAATTTGGTGCAATTGGGAGGAACGTTGTAGATTTATGATAAAGGGCCTAAATGCAGGGAATGGACTGGTCTGTCCGAAATTTAAAGTGGACTGTGTCACCCACAGGGTTCCAAAGAGTAAGTATACAAAATGTGGTTCAGATCGATTAAACGGTCTAGATTTGTGCCAAAGGGCCTAAATACAGGGAATGGAGTGGTCTGTCCGAAATTTAACATCGCCTAAACTATTCCTCTTGAATCTGGCTATCATATACAAAAATAATTGATCAAATCCGACTGGTAGTTTCAGAGATTATCGCGTTTAAACACACAAACCCACAAACTCTTCAGCTTTATTATATTAGTAAATATATCATATTTTTCCATTATGTTTTTATGACAAATGTAAGATGATTTAAGCTAATCTCATTCAAATTATATCATTAAGCATAATCAGGGCTGGATTTGTGACGGTACCCACCGGTACGCCGTACCGAACCTCTGATCGGGGGAAAAATCGAATATATAACGTAATTTTTTGAATTGTAGAACGTTATTAGCAAGTCAAAGTCAACTTGGCCTTTGGCTGGATAATTATTTCAGAAAACTGTAAAGCCAAAATTATAAAACAAGGAATAAAGGATTGTTGGTGAACATGGGTGTATTTTCAAACCGAATGAATTTAATTTTTAAATTACGTAATAAATTAATTGTGGTGTTTGAAGCCATATTTTCAGTGTTGCCTTAGTAAACAAGAGTTTAGTGCTTTTCAGTCGGTCAACACGAATGTACCCAAAAGAGATGGGTTATGCCCTAATCCTGAAATAAATTACATGAGATTAATAAAACACTAGGATGACCAGTTTCGATCGTCAAGCGATCATCATCAGATCCAATACACTTAGGCTATAAAATCTATGTTTGAAATACAGGTGAAAATATTTACAATATGTACAATTATTTAGTTGCAGTATTGGTACTGCAACTGTCAGTGTATGCTAAATGCAGTATATATGTTAGGTGAAATGCAGTCGACCGCACAGCGAGTTCAAGTGAACACGGAAACTGCGAATAGCTGTAGTACGGAAGACAATCAGATAAGTAGTTAGCCAAAAATTGTATAGTTTAACCATAGTTTACAACCATATAATCTCTCTAAAGTACAATCTCTGGATAGCCATCACCATTTAGCATTTCACCTAACATATATACTGCATTTAGCATACACTGACAGTTGCAGTACCAATACTGCAACTAAATAATTGTACATATTGTAAATATTTTCACCTGTATTTCAAACATAGATTTTATAGCCTAAGTGTATTGGATCTGATGATGATCGCTTGACGATCGAAACTGGTCATCCTAGTGTTTTATTAATCTCATGTAATTTATTTCAGGATTAGGGCATAACCCATCTCTTTTGGGTACATTCGTGTTGACCGACTGAAAAGCACTAAACTCTTGTGTAATAAATTAATTTGAAACAATGTACATTGTTTGTTTGAATGGTACCCTAGTTGGGCTACATTAAAATTTAATATAGGCCAACGGCTATGGTAAGAAAAATGTTGCTACAGCAGTCTCAATTTAATTTAAAATTGCAATCAAAATTTTGTCCGCTGATTAATTTTTAAAGGTGTTCAGAATAGCGGAAAAATATCGTTTCTAGAACTCTATATTTCAATATTCCATAAAGACACCCCACCTCCTCACCCACCCGGTAGCACACAGTACTGAAACCTCCTTTCTTACAAATCAAGCACTGAGCATAATTAACACTCCCAACAGGAATGGGTTGCAATTCTGGCTGTATAACATTCATTTTAAACCATAATGTCAGTAATGAGGTCCGTATTGACTAACTATATATTAGAAAGAAAATAATGGGATTCTGCCTTTTCAATACCGTACTTATATTGAACCAACTCACAGGTACATGTTTCGAAGGTTAACTACTTCTTCCTCAGCCTTTACATAAATATCAAAGATAAATTACCTTTATAAGAACATACGTTACATGAAATAAACATTTGTGAAATAAATAATGTGAAGTTCAACTGTTTCCGATTCTCCATTGAAGATCTTCTAATTGGATTTCCAGGCCTGGGTGCATTAAAAAGCCGCTGAATCAGGCCGGTGTAGTGAGTCGCTATTTGGTTGCTTCATCGTTTTCCGAACTAGATGTTGCCATGATGTTCTCCAAGGGCAGCATGTAACGTATGTTCTTATAAAGGTAATTTATCTTTGTTGTTTTATGTACAGGCTCAGGAAGAAGGAGTTTTACCTTCGAAACATGTACCTGTGAGTAAGTACAATATAAATATTGAAAAGGCAGAATCCCTTTATTTTCTTTCTAATAATTCATTTTAAACACAGCAAATTTCATACAAAGCCTAAGGGAACGACGTTTTCCTCAAATGTCTAAATATTGTTGCTTATCTAATTAAAAGTATTATTGCAATGCCAGTTCGGATAACAAACGTAGGAATGCGGGGGAAAAAATACGAACCTTACAGTAGTCGCATATGATGTGTAACATTTGACATAGAAGAAACCTCACGTGAAATTGTTGATACACCGGTATTTTATACTATTATTGGCACAAATATTAATCTATTGTAAAAGGGAGTGTTTTAGAGATATTGTAGTTTATAATACGGAACTCATTTTATTAGATGATTTGTAGCTTCCACCAGCACTAGCATAAATAATGAATACGATATGGATGAACTAGATTAATAGACGCGACACCGCTCATAACCTTAAATTCCTTATAAACAGGTCCTCTTGATTCACAGACTAACACGTAATTTCATATGGATTCTGTTAAAATGAGTCATATTGATATGATAAATATCGTTTAAAATGATAATCTGGTAGCAAAAATATCTACCCCGCCCAGGATTAGAACCCAAGATCTCTAAATTCACAGTCATAAGCAATAACCCCACGGCTATTTCGACTAGGCAAACATTGTGCAGAAGATGGTGACTTATTTCCAAGTTCCAATAATACTGCATTACGGAATTAAGTTTCATTTATATTTTGCTTCATTCGATAATGTTCCTGAGTGACATTGAGTTTAAAATGCCTTATGCCAATGCAATGACGACTAATTACAATGTTTGATATTAAGGCATTTTACCATTTAAAAATACTGATACGAAGACTTCGAACATGTACCATGTCATTTGTTTAAATCACTTGACACCAGAGTTCGCATGAGCGTTTTCCGTTCAGTATGTCATATACATTCCACATGGCCGAGAGTGCGTCATGGTATCAATTTTCGACACCGCGCGCTGATTGTTTCTCTTACCAGTGCCAGCTAAATCGAACGATCGATTTGGCAGTGCGTCTTATACTTCCGTTCGTTCCACCACTGCCAGCTAGGGCACACTTCCATTCGATCGAACGAGCGGGCAGTGCATACTTCCGTTGTCCACCACTGCCAGCTAGTACACTTCCGTTTGATCGATCGGGCGGACAGTGCATACTTCCGTTGTCCACCACCGCCAGCTAGTACACTTCCGTTTGATCGATCGTGCGGGCAGTGCATACTTCCGTTTGATTCACCATTGCCAGCTCGATCGTTCCGATCCACTTCCGTCCCCAATTTTCAAAACCACTCCCACAAAACTATCCAGCAACCGAGCGGTAAGATGTTACACATCAAAAAGTCATGTGGGCGGATGGAGATAAAGGTCTGTTTATCCGCGCAAGGCCCTAGTAATAGTTAACATTACCTACCAAAATTGCAACGAAGCAGTTACGGGTGAAGGAGTTGAGGGGGACGGGTGGGGGTGGTGGTGGGGGGTGGGGGTACATGGCGCAGCGCTCATTCTCTGGTAGATCCTTATGAGTTATAATAGTAGTCTACATTATGCAACGAGCCTAGAATGGCAATAATTAAGACACGAGTATGTTCGAACATGAAATAGTTACAATAATTATCGTCGAACATAAACATTCGTATGCAACTCGCCTATAATGGTAATTAAGACACTCGTATGGACGCAGAGAATGCCTTGTATTTGACCATGGCTTCCTCGATTAACCTACTATGACACTAGGCCAACGCAGTGAAATTTAAATTAGAAGGCCGTGGAACTCAGCGCAGGGGCGATGCTATCCTTATCTAATTGGTCAAACAACTGTTTCTTGAGCTCTGATTGGTGGGAGGAACTGTTTCATGATGAGCCTCATTATAATACAGTTTTCTGACATATAATAGTCAGGGTCGAATATAAAGCATTTTATGAACGACTACAACGAGAATAGGCCAGCAATTGTGGCTTTACATTTGGTATTGTGGAGATTGGAAGTCTCAATTCCATCTGTCAGTTTTTAGCCTACTTTCGATTTTTGCAAAAAATGAAAGTAGACTTATGAGATCTACACAGGGCCAAAAATTGTGTGTGTGAGTGTGTGTACTCTGAATGTTTGTCCCTCCCCTATCAATTCAAACACGGTGAAACCGAATTGAACGAAATTTGGTACAGCGGTAGAACTAGCAAAGGGCACCTCAGTGTCATCTTTTATATCGCCTCCATCTTTACCAAAACTGAATGGCGGCCACTCAAACGTTCAAAACGTAAAATCAAATAACGACTAAACAAATCATCCGATCTCTACCAAATTTGGTAACAACATGTCTTCATATAGGACGCGTCTTGTGACCCAACAAAAAGGTCATCCGCCCTACCATTTCAGGATGGCAACCGTGTGAATTATGCAAACTCTACAACCCATATCATGGGACTCACCAGTTCCGATTATCGGACCGAGAATCGTTTTAACTGTTCTAAAGGAAGAGGCACGTTCGAATTTAAAAGTTTATTTTGTAATAATATAGTGCAGAAGTGATTTTAAAAGGCTGAGCTGTCTCAGTTACATGGCAAGATGGCAGAGGATATCTTGTGCCTGACTTATATTTCACTAATTTGAGTATTGCATGCAATATAGCGTACTGATACAAAAAACTTTGTATGAAATGCTTTATATATAAAAATAATATACTCCACTGATGAAATAGTTTAGACTAAATCTTATTTGCTAACACGTTCTATCTAACTCATCTGATATCGTACAATGTTCCTTGGCACTTTTGGCTGCATGGCATAGCGTTGGCCTATTACTCTTATGGCTAAGGTTCAATCCCCATCAGAGTTAGATTCTTTGCTTGAAAATTTTTATATTTATTGTTTTGTAATGACTCAGACGTTTCAAAATTAAGCGTTATATTGTTAATATTATTATGGAAAATATATATAATTAAAATAAAATTCGCCAGCAGATTAGCACGAGACATCTAGCAGCGAAAAAGTGAATTATCATGGCCAACTGGCTGGAACTGCACGCCAGCCAACAGATTAACTTACAGATTTTATTGAAAAGTTTCTTTTTATGGCCGCTAGAATGCACTCGCCTTGTTAGGATTATCTTGTTCGATACTACTCCACTAAATGTCACGACTGGTCTACGTGGGACTCCATTGATTAGCAAACCGTACCATTGGCATTCTATGCGCATCGAATTTGAAGAATGACAAGTTGATAATACGATACATTTTTACTTTTAATTTAAAGGGTTTTTAACAGCTAACAGCCTATTGTGCGTTATTTGAAAATGTTATTTGAAGTAAAGAACAAAGCGATTTCACATAGTACCTGAACTCTAGCAGTTGGTGCTAGTTCAGGATATTAATTAATTCTTTTATTGCAGCCAAATAGCAATCGAAATTATCCACATAGTTGGTATTGTACCCGTTCGTCCTGGGGATGCGATGACCCATCTGCTATTACATCGCATTCCTGGAGTTCCAGGACAGAGCGGAGTTAAATGAACCTCTAGTCAAATAAGGAATGTGTCGGAAATTCAGCTGAGATATCGAAAAAGCAGGGGGTAACTCGAGACAAAGTATCTCTAGGGTCGTTACGGACTTGATAAAATATATTTTCATCGTTCTTATTCATTGTTTTCCAGTTCATTTAATTCTGTATATATTTCAGTTAATTTCTTTTAACAGTTTTATTACATTAGTTTTTTAAGACCTGATTGTAAATTGCGGAAGAGGGTTCCATTGTTGGACGGAAACATGTACTAATTTGAATATAATTTGTGTTGATTGTCGGAGCATTTTAATTAATTATTTAATTAATTATGCTCTCTTGTATCAAGCAGGTTAATTTTTTTCGTAGGGCTTTTAGTGCCAGGAGTTTCCGAAGACATGTTCGGCACGCCAGAGTTTTGTAGCTGCTTCTATACAGACACACATTGGGTGAGCTACAAGTACCGTCGCGTGTGGAGTGTTGTCTGGGGAGGAAAGTGTTAATGTACGGACGAGGAATTGGAAGATAGGGCTGTGGCCTATAGTTAGGGACCAACCCCGGCATTTGCCTGGAAGGAAGATGGGAAACCACAGAAACCCATTTTCAAGGTTGCCGGCGGGGGGATTCGAACCTCCATGCCTCCCGGATGTGAGCGACTGCCTGCAGCCACCCCGTAACGGCCACGGCTAACTTTATCCGGTAGCAGGTTGGTATTTACATCGCAGTTGAAAATGAATGGTATTGTTCTGACGTTAAATTGTATCATGAGAATCAGCTATTTTGGAGGTAATACAATGTATGGTGTGGTTGTGATGTCATATCTCTAGACCAGGGGTTCCCAACCTGCGGGGGGCTTTATCAAGGGGGCGTGTAGTGATTTCTGAATTATTATTTTAAAAACTCAAATATTACAAGTTTGTATAATAACATTTTTGGAATCTCTCCAAGTGATTGTCACGCCAACTCAAAAGCACTGGCAATTGCCAACTGTCGGCACAAACCTCTGCGGAGCTGCGAGGTTGGAGGTGAAATAAGGTATTTGCTGTGTTTTAAGGAGCAAAATCAAGCCTGAGAGATGATTCCAAAGTATTAGGACTGGATGACTTTTTGGTAAACTGTCTTGCAGCATATCCTGAAATAACCAAATTTGCATTGCGTGTCGTTGTCCCATTTTCAACGCTGAGTGTCATAAAAACAAAGCAGCGCTGTCAGCTTGATGTTGCAAGTGATATCCGCTGTGCTCTGTCAAATAAAGTATCAAACCAAACATACCGAATCTCACCGAGAGAAAAGAGTGTCAACCCTCTCAATGACATTTGTCGACTAATTTAAGGATTTATTGTAAAAGTGTGTTTTTTTGTATTGTGCAAATGTAAGTTAGTATGTAATAGAAATAAAGCGAGTACTCAACTCGAGATGCAAACTTTTAAATCCGACGCCATGTTCGAGTTTTAAAATCAACCGTCTACAGCAACATCGCTTTCTTCATGAAGCAAAGATAAGTACCGACTCCACGTTTTAAACACATTCTCATTGCTTTTAAAAAGCTAAATGCTTTTATTTTGATTTTATAGACAGTGAAATTGCTACATGTGAAGCAATAACTGCCTTCAAGAGATCTTCTTGATCAAACTCTAGCTATCAAGTCTAACTTTCAAATTGAAATAGTACTCCTTGTACAGATTTTCAGAGATGCTATCTCACATCGAGGGATATTCCTAAAATACCCACTGTCTATAATATCTAGTTTTCCGCCGAGGGACTTTCTACCCATTTCAACAGTCATCATTGCTCTGGAATTTTCCATAACAAAAAAAAATCGATCTACCAGTTAAACTGTCAAGTATTTTCCACTTTAATATGGGAGTACTTTTTCTTCACTGAGAAACGTATGTGATATAAACTTCTAATCCACATAAATTGTCTTCCTACGTGGGAAATTTTCTGCCGCATTTAACTACCACCTATAGAAACTACAACTCATAATTCTCTCAAGCTAAAACTCAACTAGTGATTTACATGTGCTACTGCAGTGAACTTTTCAACTCTATCAACAGACTATAGTGAAAACAGTGCCCGTTCAACTTAACATGCACGTCGCGCTCGTCCGAGTACAATAAATACGGCCATGAACACTCTTCCACAATCCCATTTCATCTTTCCCAAACCCTTTACTAACAAACTAGAGTAACAAAATTGTAAATTTAGGTCTTTTTTCAATGAGGTGTCACTCTCAGTAAGTGCCCTCCCATATTTGCTCCATTTACAACTAATTAATTTCTGTAACTTCGAGTCTAGTACACGCCCTAAAATATATTGTTTCTCCCTTCTAATGAGGGAATTCAATTCTTTCTACTCACAAGTGATTATCTCTAGGTTTCACGAAAGGGAAACCTGCCCTATTTTTTTTCGTGATCCCTATTTAAATATATGAAATTCTAGAAACTTCTACTTATTTTTCTCTCTCTCTCTTTTAGTTATAATTTCAAATTGTTATTTTTTCATACTTTTAAGATTTCTAAATATGAAATCTTAAAATACCCACATCGTACCTGATTAATTCGGCTACGCTAGAATTACTTTATAATTGTTGTTACAAACGTTAAAATTGTCCATTTTAAGCACCACTTTTAAAATCTTATTCAGATTTTTAGTGCTTACCACAAGTCTTAAACTTGTAATCAATTTAAAGTTGTTTGCCAATTATAAACTTGTTATCTTTAGGTCTCCGATCTTCACATGTAACCTTTTAGAAATCACAATCATGATCTAACTGTTATTAATTCTTTGTTAATTCTTCAAAGTTTAATTAATTGTTAATAAACCTATTATTTTTATTTGGAGCAGTACACAGAGATGGGATATGGATGAAAAGACCTACCAAAGAGCTATATGAACACACAGACAGACTCACAGATATCATTAGAAAACGCAGACTAACTTTCTTCGGGCACATACTGTACAGAGAATGAACAATAAACGACTTACAAAGAAAATCTTTGATGTAGTAAACAGTTCAAGAAGGAAAACAAATTGGTATCATGAAATAGAAGACGTTGTTGTTGTTGTTGTTGTTTTAAGGGGCCTAACATCTAGGTTATCGGCAAAAAATAGAAGACGACTTAAAGCAATTAGGGATGAACAAGCAAATGATAGAAGACAGAGAAAAATTCAGAAACAAAATTCAGAACGTCAAATTTTTAGTAAGTGAAAGGAAGAAGATAGGAACATTGTGGACGGAACAAAGGAAACAGGAACACAGCCAAAGGATGAAGAGATTTTGGGAAGAGAAGAAGAAGAAGAAGAAGAAGAAGAAGAAGGGAAAGAAGTGAAAATTGTGACATCATGAGATATTTTTCTCGTAATTCTTTTCGCTAGATTCACGCTGAGGTAGGACCCTGTCTTCCCTGACTCTTCCTGGCTTATGCCCTCTTTAAAAAACCTCACAAATCAAATTAATAACGGTTCCACTATTTGTTGCATTTGAGCAAGAACTCTTAGTCACAAACTTATTAAAGCCTCTCTTAGCTTGAATAGCTAATTCTTACTGGCCAGTAAGGCAAGCCAGCTTCCTGCTTGTTGAGTTTTTCTCTACAACGTATGGTTGGTTTTCCAAATTTAAGTTTTTCTCATTGTCTAAACTTTTAGTCGGCGCGTTGCTGGGTAAAAGCTTAGCCATTCTTAAATGCAACTATTGGTGCTCTTACCAGAATTATTTTCAAAAGCATAACTGTTTCATCGCTACCCTTCCTGGTGGTACTCGGTCATTTGCTGAGAGGAATTACCCACCCGGAGTTAAGAAATATCACTACGAGCCCAACCTTTGTTTGCCCTTCAAAACATTTTGTTAGACCTAACTCCTTTGAAAGTACAAACAGTAAATCTGTCACTCTTTGTCTTGCCAGACCACCACCCTTCCCCATAGTAGGCAAATTTATGCTTGAGAGGGAATACGCTATAGCCGCTTGCTTGCGTGTAGCTCAAGTTGCAGCTGCGTTTCCCGTTAGCTACGGCCAGGTCCATACCCACTTTAGGAGTTTCACGGGCTTTGCGGTGATACTCGTCTCTAAGCATTGTTCTTGTTTGGTGTTGGACTCTCGTCCTATTATCCACACTTATTCCTTAGTCCGAAACCCACTTCCCTTAACTTCTCTCTTCATCTTCCCTTGTGGGTAAGGTTAATTCCTAGCAAAACCCTACCCAGGGAGGGGTGACGGGGGGGGGGGGGGGAGAGGGGGGACCACACCCGTTTCTGAAATGGGAGGGAGTAAGCTGGCAAAGGTTGGGAACCACTGCTCTAGACTGATCATGTTATTTGTGCTTGAAAATGCACATGTTGGCAGTATCATTTATTTGTGACTTTTAAATTACGCAAGTCAACCCGAAAAGTGAGTTTGGGTTCTGTATATCTCATGTTGATTTTTCATGCCTAACTAATGAAAGATAAAATAGTTTTAGGCTTTTGTGGCTGCCACAACGAATGTTCAAATTTGAAGGAAATTCTGTACTTTATTTAAAGTTCAAACGAAAACAAACGTGAATTTATATGTTTACATCATATTTATTTACAAAACATCTGTTAGGTAGTCAGCCCGAAGGCTGGTTGGATCCTCAAAAAGAACCGCCGTTACGTTATGTGAGTAGATACCCACAAAAACCCAAGGCAGCACTATTTTGAGGCGTTCTAGGCAAGAAGAGGAGTGAGGTAGTTTGCCATTGCTTTCCTCACTGAGTCAGAACAGTAGTCCTAACCCTATGAGTTGAACCTTTCACAGCATTCACAGGCACTGACTGTGCCTCGAATGCCATTACTAAGCACCACCCATACCTCAGTAGCTTCCAAATAATCACAGCCATGAGTGAGACTGGGACATCGGTGAAAAGCCACCTTTTACTCTAGCCCGTGCCAACTGACAAATGCAAAAGTACTGTATTCATCAAGAGATGGCGAACAGGCCATTACAAAACATAGTTAACATTAATCTACAAATCAATGAAACAATACACACAAGCTTTAGAAATGAATATTTTTGGTACTATTAATAATTCATGAATTTTTGATGTGTAACATTTTTCCACTCGGTATCTGGATATTTTTGTGGTACTCGGTAGCTGGACATTTTTGTGGGAGTGATTTTGGAAAAGAGACGGAAGTGGATGGGACGGAAGTGCATGGGACGGATACAATGAGCGCGCGCGGTGGCGGAGATCGGTACAATGACGTACTGTAAGCCATGTGACTATGTGGAATGTAAATCGCAGACGGTTTACCTCAAGGTTTGGAGGCTCCATTAAACAAATCGCTTCAATAAATCATCTTTAAATTGTCGTTCTTTGGTGTGAAAATATTCATTACATCATATTTGCTGAAAACAATTACAATTTACTAAATCTTCATACTTTTGCTGTATTCTTATTTAATGTAAGCACTCGGTACCTCGAGTGCTATATCGCATCAACCAACACTCCAAACAACGTAGGAATTCAGTATATTAACACCGACTACTAACAATAATTGAAACTTCGTTGGTCCATATAGCTTAATCACTTAATCACTTTGTATTTTGTAATGAAAACACCCATATATAGCCCAAAAGTTACACTTCTAACATGTGCAAATAAACTTGCCAGCTGATTGAAATCGAGTTCGTAGTTGTCTGCGCGAACCGCTAGATGGCACGCATAATCGGTGACGGCAGTTTCTCGTGGGAGTTTCCGGCAGTGGATTGCTCCCGCATACAGTTGCAGGTATATGTCACTACTGCAGATACATTGGAGAATCTTTCATGTTTGCTGGCACAATGTAGCACTATGAGTTCATTCTTTAAAAATGCGAGTACAGGTAAGTAATATGGAATTATTCGAATAACTTGTCAGATACACCTCATATGCGACAACTGTAAGGCTCGTAATTTTATTATTTTTTATTATTGATGTGTATCATCTTTCCGCTCGGTTGCTGGATAGTTTTGTGGGAGTGATTTTGAAAATTGGGGACGGAAGTGAATCGGGCGGAAGTGGATCGAACGGAAGTGGATCGGACGGAAGTGAAGACGCACTGCCAGCTGGATGTTCAATTGAAAATGTTTGTATTGGAAACAAGGTAGCGCGAGAATGTTATGGCAATACAGTAGGCAGTGCATTTAGCAGGCACTGGTTTGACGAGCACAATGTTTCACCGATTTTCATTTGTCATTGTGCAGTTTATGAAGCTTCACGTTCAAGGTTAAATATCACATGGGGTAGGACAAAGGCGACAAATGACATTTAAGTAAGCGGCATTATTGTCAAGCTGTGGGTGAATAGTCAAATATTAAATGCATGGCAGAATGTTGTTATATGAGTGGAATAAAAGCTGTATTTTCATCATATGTGAGACTAGGTCATTTCATGATTGTAGGAAGCCATGTTTTGATTGTTTACGACGAACTGTATGAGAGCCTTGAGATTAAGGAATGTTATAGTTACTGAGGAATGTGCTCACAGTATTTGAGAGTACTGTCGACGTTGTGTGTCACTGTGTTATTATGAATTATTAATGTAAAAGGAAGGAAGGAAGCTTGTAGTTTTGCGTGTCCGTTCATCTCACGATCATGATCCACGGCACCTCCCTTTTACGTGGAATGCGAACCACAGGACATGGCATTTCAATTCGAAAATCTTACATATGTTGACCGGGAATCAAACCCGGTCTACCTTGGTGAGAGACTAACAGCTTGACCGCTGCGCCACAAATGTGACAGTAGCATATCTCCAATTCAATCTATACATTCATCATAGAACCGGTATGAAAATGGAGTGTAAATTAACATTTTAAGAATGTCCAAGCTGTGTAGTATACGGGTAGGATAACATGTCAGATGTTACACATCATATGCGACTACTGTAAGGCTCGTATCTTTTTATCATTTCATAACGTTGCTCAAAGTACATCATATCTTGTTGAAAACGTTCCCCTTGCTCTCCTGAATATGCCAAAAGTTATCTTTAAATTAGTCCAAGTGAGCATGTAACGTGTGTACTTTAAGGGACATTCTGCAACCCTTGAGTTTAAAGTTCTCGAGCACAGTGGAAATAAGCTCTTTGTGTACTTCTCAGCTATCTTATTTCCAAGGAAGCCATGGATCACTGCTTTAAGGCTGTACCAAGCTTTTTTCCGTGGGTGTAGAGTAACTGAGGACCGACTAAAATACCAGCTTTAATTTTGGCTTCTGACAATTTACGGGAAGAGAGCCTTTAAATGTTGAGAAGCTACAGAATCTTGACGAAGAGCATTTACAAACTGCTTCAGGAGCCCTAATTTCGGCGGCTTCGGTGGCGTAGTCGGTAGCATGCTGAGCTTCTATGCCTAAGATCGCGGGTTCAAATCCGGCCGAAGTCGTCGGATTTTCTAAGAGCGTTAAAAATCCCTCAGTATGCCTTCCTTCGGAGGGGGAAGCAAAGCCGGCGGTCCAATGTCATAGATTTATGGCATGTTGAAGAATCTTCCACTAATTACACTTGTGTGAAGCTAAATTGTATAGGTTAAGAATGTAAACAACGCTCTTAGGTTGCTACGTTCGTTGCCAAGAGCCGACTGCGATGGCGTCTGGTAGCTAAGTTCTGAACTAGTAGTCGTTGACGGTGGCGTTTGGCGGCAAAATTAGGAACTACTTGAAAAATTCAAAAAGTCTGCAGTCCTTACTTGAATTAAGAAAACACACACTAATACAGTCATCACAAATGACACCGGTTATCAGACAGTTTGTACACACACCCAAAGAAAACGGGGTTACATGACCGCGTTATCGCAGCCCCTAAGCTTAAGAACCAACCAACCAGCCCTAATTTCATATGAAACGGAGGCATCTAAACATGATCATTGCATAAAGTACGAAAGCAAACTTTATTAATGATGAATGGTGTTTTTGGTTACTGTTCGCTCTAGACAGTCAGATATATGCTTTAAATAATACACTAAACACAAAATGTTTTGTTTGTTGACTTGTGTTATTCAGTGTTTTAATTATTGAGATACCCTTAATCTAATACCATTGCTTTCTGATTAAAGTATGGGGTTCATATTCATATATCAGCGCGGATTCGCTGGGTCCTTGTGGAGTATTATATTATACAGCAGCGGTTCCCAAACTTTTGCGGTCCCAGAACCCTTCAGAAGTCATGTTCTTTCCGCGGGACCAGAACTCTATCCCTGATATTTACTGAGCATTGTGAACCCACAACTTTCTTCCTGCTTTCATCTATTTTTATTGCCTGGATATTTTGTATAGCCTAACGCTAACGTAGTCGTTTTGGAAACAAAGACAAAACATTTTAAATGTACACACAAGCCTTTGTTTCGGAGAAAAAATATAAACAATTATTTAAGAACAATAAAAATTGGATTTCCATCTAATTTCTAATGTGATGAATGAAATTGTTTCATTTTCGTTCTTAAAATAGTTTTGAAATCGGGCTTTATGTCCGACAGCTGAATACAGTAGGTAAATCCGGGGCAGCATTCAACTTACTCCATAATTTGTTTTTGGTGTAAACATAAGTAGAAAAGCCTGCTTCGCATCGATAGTAGGACACGAAGGGGAGCAGAGCTCGGATAGCCTTTTCGGCTACTGACGGGTATACGTCTGTCAGTCCTACCCAAAAGTCATTCAGCGGCACTAATTCAAATTTCGTTTTAATAGCGGAGGTAGGCTACATTGCATTTCAATAAGATCTTCATAGTAAGGCACGGGCATGTGACGTTTATTTCCTTGGCAAATGGATTTTGCTGTCATAAAAGTCATAAAACGATGTCCTAACGTTGGCAAATAGGTGTTCGGATATAACACGAACTCCACTTACCTTCGTATTAGAGACAATCCGATAGTTATCCTCGTGTGGCTTTATTTTAAAATCAGGTTTAAATTTAAGTTTTAAGATTTATCGGGGAACCCCTGCGATGCCTTAATGGAACCCTAGGGTTCCGCGGAAACCAGTTTGGGAACCGCTGTTATACAGTATTCTGCCTAGTGGCAGGTCCATGTCTTCGTACAGAGAATTTCTGATGCCAAAGTTCCCGGTCTTCAGCTTCTTTCTTCAGTCTGCTGTAACTCCTTCCATCTTTCATGTTGTCCAGATGTTGAATTCTTCTTCTTCCCCGTCCTGTCGTTCCTTTGATCATCCCTTCAATGACGTCGTGCATGAGCCCCTCATGTCTATATAAGTGTCCGATCCAGTTGGCCTTCCTCTGAAAAATTGTAATCAGAAAAGTTTTCTTCTCACCTACTTTTCTCAGTACAGCATCGTTTGTCACACGCTGTCCACTCAATCTTCACTATTCTCCTCCAGCACCACATTTCAAAACTTTCTAAGAATTTTCTTTCCCCTTTTCTCATTGTCCACGTGTCTGTCCCATACAGTGCGATGCTCCAGATGTAACACTTCACCAATTTCTTCCTTTGTTCTAAACTTGTGGAGTATATAAATCTTTTTTGAAGCTATTCAAACAAATGCAGCGAGAGTAGGCCGGCTAGTGAGGTTGTGATTTTAGTGAAAGTAGAGAGTAGAAGTCTCAATTACCTGTATCAGTGTTTACAAGTTCACCAATATCCATCGCAACTCCAGTTTAAAAGCAACATCTTCTCACGTTTGAAAACGTTTTATTTATGTATTTGGAATTTTAATTTCAATCAAATTTATTGTAGGGATATACATTTTTATGTTATTAATAGGCCTCGGATTTTAGGTGCTAAAAATAGGGAAAATATTTATTTTTTATGTATTAAAAATACCTGAAATGTGTGACGACCTGGTGTGCTGTCTCGAAACAGGTTACCAGCCAGCTGGCTGCTTAGACTTAACCTTAGCTATTTCAGTGTTGACCTCATCAAGTAATTGTCTAATTTTATCTAACTCTTCAAATTGAATTCTCTCGGTTTTGCTCGTAATTTCGCTAATTGTTGTAACATGGGATTCCTCTAAAGAGTCTATTCGTTTCGTTAATTTCTCTCGCAACCCAGTTACATGAATATTAGTCTTACTTTCTATGTCATTAACCTCTTTCATGATCTTACCATGCATTTCATAGATATACTCACTACTACCCTTTAACACATCTTCTTTCAATTGTAACACAGCTTCAACAATACATTTGTTTATATCAACATTTATGCCCTCAGATATCAATTGTTGTTGATTTGTTACCTTTTGTTGGAGCTCACCAACTGTACCAGTTAAGGTAGTCAGCTGATTCTGCAACTCACCTTGGGACCCTGAAATAGTGTTGAAGTAGTTTGTGTTGTCAACCTTTATAGTATTGTTTCGTGCCACCCCCTAGTGGCAAGTTCCGTTAACTGGATTACGGTGGGTGAAAGCACAAACACAATTGTTCCTTTAAAGGGAAGGTAGCTTTATTGCTTGAAGGTCAGAAATATACACCGTACAATAAGCAGATAGAAACAATTATCTGTCTTACAGAAGCTCCCTCCTGTATGGAGCTCGACCCACCCTTTCACTCGGCCTTGCAGTTAATCCTCTCGCTAATGAGGTGGTCCCGTGCCCTGGCTGGAAATAGCTGCACTAAGTCTGTCACTCACTGTTTCCTGTCCACTGGCTAGGGAACTGCCCAATGCGTTTCGTAATTCACCACAATGTCTCTGTCGCCCTAGGTAGGTACACACTCCTCACACTGCTCCGCGGCTCGGAAGGAATCTCACTGGCTTTCGCAAGTCACGTCACCACACTTCTGTCGCTCAGGATAAACGCTCGCACTAGATCGAAAAACACTGTCCTCAGAAAACTCGGTCTCACTGTTGAGGCCGCTTATATAGCAGGCCGGTGACTCAATGAATTCTAGAATCGTCCAGGATACACGGCTTCTCGAGATTTCCATCACTGGCTGGGTCACGAATATTCTGGACCATCCCTTTGTCCTAGTAGCCCTGTTGCGTCAGGCGCACGTAATACACTGAGGCAGAGCACACACAGCCCGGGGCAGCGGTGACTCAACCGGCGAGGCGACGAAACAAACTCACAGCTGCAACACCACCCCCTTCCTAAAAGGCTGATCGTCCCGATCAATCATTGGTCCGTCTGTGTCCCTCCGCAGGCTGCCAGGCGATCTCGATGCACGATCTTCATCTTCGCCCTCGAGTTCCGCTGGATCCTGTAGACGACATCGTTGATCCGTTTCACGACTCGGTTCGGACCCTCCCAGGACTTCTGCAGTTTCGGTGACAGGCCTTTCTTCCGTAATGGGTTGAAGGGCCAGAACAGGTCGTCCTCGTGGAATCCGCCGGCATCCGTCTGTTGGTCGTATCTGGTCTTCATTCGGTCGGTCTCGATCTGCAGTCTCCTCCTCGCGAACGCGTGCACGTCCTCCAGTTGGTTGACCAGATCTTGACAATACTGATTACCGGGATAGGATCATACCCAGGTCGGCCGAAGGCAAGATCGACAGGTAGACGGAGTTCCCTCCCAAACATGGCCCGGGCTCGTGTGCACCCAGTGGCTTCATGCACGGCGGCGCGGTAGGCCAGGAGAAATAGTGGAAGATGTTTGTCCCAATCCCTCTGGTGCTCGCTGGCGACTATTCGGAGATGGTTCTCGATGGTGCGATTGAATCGCTCTACCATCCCGTCGGACTGAGGGGGAAGCGGCGTCGTCCTTGTCTTCCAAATTCCCAGCAGCTGGCATAGGTTCTGGAACACCTGCGACTCGAAATTCCTACCTTGGTCGGAGTGCAGCTCCAGGGGTACTCCGTACCGGCTGACGAATTCCTTCACCAGGGTCTCTGCGATGGTCGCGGCTTCTTGGTTAGGGAGCGCATACGCCTCCGGCCATTTGGTGAAGTAGTCGCTGTCGACCAATATGTAGCGGTTCCCTGCCTCGCTCAAAGGGAATGGCCCAGCAACATCGATGGCCACTCTCTCCATGGGGCCGTCCATGTTGTAGGTCTTCAGTGGACACCGTCGTCTTCGTCCTGGGCCCTTGCTGGCTGCGCAGTGGCTCTCCACGTCTGTTCGGCATCCGATCCAGTAAAACAGCTCTCTCAGCTTCTCCAGGATCTTCTTTATCCCTAGGTGCCCACCAGATGATCCTCCATGGACTTCCTTCAGGACTTCCTCCGTCATAGCCTTTGGTACGACGACTTGTTCCCGAGATGTCTTCCCGTCGGTGCTCTCCCAGGTCCGGCAAATGAGGCCATCCCTTACAATCAGCGAGTCCCACTGCGCCTAGTAGGACTTGAACTTCGGACTGCAGTCGCTCACAATGTTCCATCCGTGTCTGGGAACACAGGCCGTCTTCCATTCGGCTATCAGTCCCAGGTTATCATCTTCTGCTTGTGCCCGCGTGAAAGATTCGCGGCTCCAGCGCCCATGAAGTTCCACGGTAGTCCTTCGGCACTGTATTCCGGTGTTCTCCTCTCTTCTGGTACAGAAGGTGCAGTCTTCGGGGCACGGCCTTCGTGACAGGGCGTCGGCGTTAGAATGCAGTTGGCCTTTCCTGTGCTGGATCTCAGAGTTGTACTGTTGAAGCCTCTCTATCCGCGCGAGTTGACCCTCGGGCTGTTTGAAGTTCAGGAGCCACCGCAGGGATGCATGGTCGGTCATGATGAGAAATTCTTGCCCGTACAGGTACTTGTGGAAGTGTTCGATGGTCTTCACGATGGCGAGCAGTTCCTTCCTGGTGACGCAGTAGTTCCTCTCTGGCTTTGACAAGGCTTTCCTGAAGTAGGCCACTACTCTCTCCACGCCGTCCACTATTTGCGACAGGATTCTCCCTATACCAAAGTCGCTGGCATCGGTATCGACGATGAACCTTGTTCCAGGTTTGGGGTAGGCCAGAATAGGTGCGGTGCACAAAGCCTGCTTGATTTGTTCGAAGGCACTGTGGCATTCTGCTGTCCACGTGAAGAGTTGGTCCTTCTCAGTCAGTCGATGCAGTGGTTTGGCGATGTCGGCGAATCCTCTCACGAAGCGACGATAATAAGTGCAGAGTCCCAGGAATCTTCGTAGTTGGGACTTGTCCTTAGGAACTGGCCACTCCCTCACTGCTGCGGTCTTTTCAGGGTCGTTGCGCACCCCTTCCTCGGAGACGATATGCCCAAGGTACTGGACCTGCTTCTGGAAGAGCTGACACTTCTTGGGGCTCAACTTCAGCTGGGCAGCCCGTAGCTTCACCAAGATCTCCTTCAGGTTGCTGTAGTGCTCCTCGAAGCTTCTACCAAGAACGATGACGTCGTCTAGGTAGACCAGGCAGGTCTTCCTGTGTAGTCCCCACAGAATGGACTCCATTAGCCTTTCGAAGATCGCAGGGGCGTTGCACAGACCGAATGGCTTGACGGTGAACTGACAGAGCCCACTGCCCACAGAGAACGCAGTTTTCTCGCGGTCCTTAGGGTGGACCTCCACCTGCCAGTAGCCACTCTTCAGATCCAAGGTGGAAAACCATCTTGACCCTGATATGGTGTCCAGGGTGTCGTCGATCCTGGGTAGAGGGTAGCTGTCCTTCTTCGTGACGTCATTCACCCGCCTGTAATCCACGCAGAACCTGGTGGAACCGTCCTTCTTCTTCACTAGCACGACCGGAGAACTCCAAGGACTATGTGATGGCTCGATCACTCCTTGCTCCTCCATCTCTTCTACCATCCGGTCGACTTCAGCTTGCTTGGTGAGCGGGACACGTCGGAATGGGGCCCTAATCGGTGCGCTGTCCCCAACGTCGATTCTGTGCTGGACCAAGCTTGGCCTGCCGAAGTCATTGCTCCCCAAGGAGAAGACATCCTGGAATTCATGTAGCAGGTTCCGAAGTTGGAGTGATTGCTCCTCGTCTAAATGGTCATGGGATCCTTAGTACAGCTTCTGTAGTTCTTCTGGCAGGGCGCGTCTTCTTCGGTTGTCCGTCTGCAGGTGTCCGTCCGTCGTGTCTGTGATGCGGGCAATCCAGGTAACGGGCTCGCAGACTCCTAGGTTGGTGTCCCGGTGAACCCTAATGTCGTAGTCGTTCAGGTTGGACAGGCGGACGTACGGCCGAGACGTCGTGTTGATGAGAGTCTTGTCAATCAGCAATCCTTTTGTCTGGATGTCCTCATATTTTGGCTCGATGATAGCCGCCACTCCCTCAGCTGTTCCGTCGACAATTGCGGCAGCGCTGACTTCCGTCCTGGCGGGAACGATGACGTCCTCTCTCAGCCTTACTCGTCGTGCGGTGACGGCCTCGTGTGCTGGTTGCAAAGCAAGTTCCTCACCTCCGAAGTGCAGAGTGTTGGTACTTAGGTCCAAGATGATGTTGTTCTGGTCCAGGAAGTCCAGTTCGATGATCACTTCGTTTGATACATGAGCAACGAGCACTGGATGCTTCACCGCCCGTCGACCAATGACGAACTCCAGAGATGCTTCGCCATGTACCGGTGCGGTCTCACCAGTCGCAGTTATTAGCTGGAGTTTCCTTTGCGTGGGTTGCACTCTCCACTTCGGGATTACGGTGGGATTGACGATGGTCCTCGTCACTCCCGTGTCGATCAGCATGGACCAGCTCACTCCGTTGACGACTCCGTCGACCATCAGGCTGCTATTATCCCTCCGTGACTGAGTCACACGAACTTGGACTGCCGGGGATTGACGACTGTCACAAGCCAACCTTTGCCCCCCAAGGCTGGCTAATACTCGTTTCCCTGGGCCGCGTGGTTTTCGGACGACTGATTTTCCGTCGGATACCCTCGGCGGCGGCGATCACCGCAGTCCTTGCTCAGATGGCCTTTCTTACCGCAGGTCCAGCAGGTCGGAAGCCCTCTTCCGGGCCACCTCTCCGGTTGTCTTCCGGCTGTGTCGTTGCTGGTGGTGCCGCGACTATCGAAGAAACGGCTTAGCGCCTCCATTAATTCGTCGGCCAGGGGATTGGTCTCGTTGGTTTTTACTGGTTCGTCGACGTCCACTTGACACACTCGCGCGTGCATTCTGGATGCCTGTTTTGCCGTCTCGAACTCAAGTGCGTGGCTCAGCGCATCTGCCAGGGTCTTATTGCGCGCGAGTCGCAGCGCCTGTTGAGTGTCCGAGTCCCGCAGCCCGTCGGTGAAGGTCTGCGTCACTATCTGCTCCAGAAAGTCGGCCGGCGCTGTTGGACAGGCGAGCCTTACGAGGCGTGCGATGTCCATCTCGAACTCCTGCAGGGTTTCCGCGTTCTTTTGTACCCGGGTCCGGAGCTGCATCTGGTAGGCCTTCTGAAGATGGCTATCTCCATATCGGGACTCCATATGGGCGATTAGTGAAGCGTAGTCCTGGGATCCAGTCGGGTTGGCCTGAAGGACGTTAAGGTCGTCCCCTCTCAGCGCTACAATGAGAGCTGTAGCATTTTCCGTGCTGTTCCAGTTGTTTATGGAACAGGCTGCCTCGAACTGACGTAAATAGGTGCTCCACGGGACCTTTCCGTCGAAGGTTGGGGGCGTCACTCTGCTCTGTCCCGTTCCTGATATCCCCGGTGTACCTGTGGGCGGGCGTCAGCGCAGCTCGGCAACTTCCTCTTGAAGAGCGTTGAATCTCGCTTCCATCCCCGTCGACGGGCGTTGCTTCAGCTCAGCAATTTCCTTTTGTAAAGCGTTGAATTTCTCATCCACCCCCGTCAGTGGGCGTTGGCGCAGTTCGGCAACTTCCTCTTGTAAGGCGTCGAACTTCTTTTCTACTGCTGTGACTTCCTCACGTAGGCCCTGGCAGACGGTGTTGACTTCCTGACGCAGACCCTTGTTCCAATTTCTTTTGACTTTCCGGTAATTTCGTCAGCAGACACTCTTCCAGATTTTTCTGGCCATCCAGAAATTTGGCGGTTAGGTCCTCTGCTAGCTTATTCTGACCGTCTTCTAATTTGGAGGTTAGGTCCTCGGCTAAACTTTTCTGGCTGTCTTCTAATTTGGCTTCCATGCCAGTTAACTTTTCTAGCAATGCTGCCAATTGCGCTTCCATTTTGGTTGTTTGTCTTGTAAAGGGCATGCACTCACAGGAAAATTAAAAAATTTGACCTGCTCGGGTTTTGAAACCAGGACCGTCAGGTGTTGTGCTTGTGCTTGAGTTCGTAATCCGGCTTCTGACACCAGTTGTTACGTGCCACCCCCTAGTGGCAAATTCCGTTAACTGGATTACGGTGGGTGAAAGCACAAACACAATTGTTCCTTTAAAGAGAAGTTAGCTTTATTGCTTGCAGGTCAGAAATATACACCGTACAATAAGCAGATAGAAACGACTATCTGTCTTACAGAAGCTCCCTCCTGTATGGAGCTCGACTCACCCTTTCACTCGGCCTTGCAGTTAATCCTCTCGCTAATGAGGTGGTCCCGTGCCCTGGCTGGAAATAGCTGCACTAAGTCTGTCACTCACTGTTTCCTGTCCACTGGCTAGGGAACTGCCCAATGCGTTTCGTAATTCACCACAATGTCTCTGTCGCCCTAGGTAGGTACACACTCCTCACACTGCTCCGCGGCTCGGAAGGAATCTCACTGGCTTTCGCAAGTCACGTCACCACACTTCTGTCACTCAGGATAAACGCTCGCACTAGATCGAAAAACACTGTCCTCAGAAAACTCGGTCCCCTCACTGTTGAGGCCGCTTATATAGCAGGCCGGTGACTCAATGAATTCTAGAATCGTCCAGGATACACGGCTTCTCGAGATTTCCATCGCTGGCTGGGTCACGAATATTCTGGACCATCCCTTTGTCCTAGTAGCCCTGTTGCGTCAGGCGCACGTAATACACTGAGGCAGAGCACACACAGCCCGGGGCAGCGGTGACTCAACCGGCGAGGCGACGAAACAAACTCACAGCCGTAACAGTATCTATGCTACTTTGTAGATTGTGCTGTATCTCTTTTTTCATGGTGTCCATACTGTTTTGTAGCTCTTGTAGTCGTTTCTCCGCATCTGCTTGTGCCTTTTCTTGTTTTCTCTGGCTTCGTTTTGTGCCAGTCGACTTTCTACCTGAGCTAATCTACTCATTTCCTGTGATACTCTTCCTTCATTCAGCGCCTTCTCCAGGGCTTTCTTTATCTCCTCCTGTGCTTTCTTAGTTTCTTCTTGCGCCTTATCTAGAGCTATCTTGATCTCATCCTGTGTTTTCATGGCTTCTTCTTGCGCCAGTCTACTTTCTTCTTTCGCCAGTCGACTCTCTTTCTGTGCCAACTTGCTCTCTTCCTTCAAAGCTGCCGTAGTGTCCTTAATTTATTTCCCTATCTTTTTAGTGTTTTCATGTGTAATAGTGTGTAGGTCTTCAACTTCGGCAGTTAATTCTGCCTGACTGGTCCTCATCTGCTCCAGTATCGACCTGATATAGGTCATGCCCTCAGACGACATAATCTTATACAATGAGAAAATATGGGATGTATTACTATACTAAACACAGCGAAATTCCAGAATGACCAACATTTATAATTTCATACGATATATACCGCATTTCGTTGATATATTTTCCTACCTAACCTACGTCAATACTAACGCTAACGGTATCTAGGACATCACTTTACATTTATCATTATACTTGAGCAAAAAGTATTTCGCCGGAACAATGCAATATATGCCTCACAACAAATTGTACTCCACATATCAGACAACGGGAATTCATCTCCTCAACTTGTTAGATTGGGATCGGCATTTAAAGTACAAACAAAACACGACTGTGTCGTACACCTAATATGCTTAAACTATCCGTGATTACGAAATATCACCTAGTGTAACAAACTCGACACAACCGCTGGTCACTCAGCACTGGGAATTCAAATTAACAATTTCGATAGATCCATGCAATCGACAAGGTCGATGCCACACCAGTTGGGCACCATCAATTAGATATGTTATATATGCGCCCGA
Organism: Meconema thalassinum; assembly: GCA_946902985.2. Taxonomy (NCBI): domain Eukaryota; kingdom Metazoa; phylum Arthropoda; class Insecta; order Orthoptera; family Tettigoniidae; genus Meconema; species Meconema thalassinum. The sequence goes on along the minus strand of OX336400.1, from coordinate 86,613,759 downwards.
ATCCCTCTAGAGAACAGTCCCTAATCCACACAGATGGTAAAAGGATCGTGAGAATGTCAACACCCGGCTAAGAGTTGAACAACCCTCACCGGACTGATGACTAGGGAACCCTAGGAACACATATATACATCTCTAACTAAACTACTAACTAGTTGCATACAGTACAGAATATATAAACAAATAAAAGTAGAGCACTAACGAGCAACTCGGCTCTCGGGCGTTAAGATAAGTTGTCGAACATCTGTCTGCATCTAGCTAGCGGTATCGTTCTAGTGTAATTAAGCGTTGAATCAAAGAAACAGTTCTAAGAAACTCAGCAAGAATATAGATGTTCTTGCCATTTATTGACAATAATAAATATAACATGACAAGAATTATGTTCCCTTCACCAAGAATAAAATAAAATATTTATCTGTGCCTCACTTAGGGCTGATGCGCTTAATAAATGTCTCTCTTGCATCTTTAAACGAATACAACATGTATCTCTTGCTTGATAATATTTACATAAACACATAGTTTAATTAATGACAGTAGTGTCTGTCCTACTTGTTTACTGAAGTTATGCTTTAACGTTCATCATAACAAACATACACCCTACGTAATACAATCGATAAAGTATTCAAATTTAGATCTTAAGTTCTTAAATATAATAAAAGAAATGATTAATACTAGAATAATAACGTATTTACATTTTATACATGATCGCGTCCCGCACGATATAAAAACAACTGTCTCTAATTTGTTAGAGTTCATTCCAACACTTTCCTCCAGTCTCATCATCTTTCTTTATGTGTATCACCATCTTTCTCGGTATTTCACACAATCAACTAGTCAAAATAGGTGTTTGTGTGTCAATTCCATGTGAATCATGAATACAAACAGTGAAGTTAATATTTCATCACTAAAGTGTACAACTCTGGTATTTCAATAATTAATAATAAAACAAACTAACAATGCACGGTCTGGCTGCGTGACTCAGGGGTAACGTTCTCGCTTGCTGAGCCCAAGGTTGCAGGTTCGAAACCTGGCGCAGTCAGCTGGCATTTGAGGGTGCGCAAATGTGAGGGAGCCGTGTCAGTACATTTACTGGCACGTTAAAGATCCCCTTCGGGGCAAAATTCCGGCACCCCGGCGTCTCTAAAAGCCAGTGTAGTTAAAAGGGACGTAAAACCAATAACATTATTATTATTATTAACAATGCACGACTGTTCAGATAAGCTCTTCAACCAAAAATCGAGTGTGTGTGGCATGAATCCTCACTCCCACACTCCTTTCTTCTCCAAATACAAATTATGACTTCTCTTAATCACCACAACGTATTACAAAATCTTTCTTCATAAACTCACGTTGCATATTATCGCGTCTCTAGTTACGCCTTCATCAATACAAATGCATTTCATCAACCTTTCTTCTCTTAGCACGTTCACAAAACTTCTACCGTTCCATATCAACTACTTTCATCAAAGTATGATATCTAGTATTCCTACTAGAAATTACTACTGCAATAACATCCATGAATACGTCTCACTTCCTCCTACAAACTCCTCTATCGATTATACATCTCGTGCTATGTTCAAATACTTTCCACATACTTCACCCTTCACCTCACATATTTCCTTGTTACAATTTATCGCTTAATTCTGAATTTCAAGTCTGCTTGTGTCTGTTATAAAAATAACAATAAACTTCCCTCACGTTTATGTTCACAATAAATGTTTATATCTTTCCTTCCATCTTACAGTATCGTTTTATGATAAATATACATCCATAACATTTTATAATAACGTTACTCGTTCAGTTATGCCTTCAACTATCGCATACTGTTCCTTTCCGTACATCAAAATTCTGGGTTTTACAATGTCATTACATTTCTTGCATACAAGAGTTACTTCAATGCCAATATTAAATACTCCTGTCAACTATTTCGTTTTATACATCTTATTTCGTTCCTGAAATGAATAAACTCTTCACTTATAGGATTCTCTGTCCTTCCTTTCCTCACTTCAAGTAATAAACTATTTATTTTCGTCAAACACATGACTATATTCTTTCTCTGATACATAATTTATTTATTTCGCACAAAGTTGTGCTTCATTTATCTTGTTTCAATACATATATATTATCGTTCTTCAATATTTCCACATAAATACAAAATTCTCTAATATATCATCAAATCTACGAAGTTCTCCAATGTTACAACAAATCTACGGAGTTCTCCAATGTTACAACAAATCTACGGAGTTCTCCAATGTTACAACAAATCTACGGAATATACGTTCGCAATCGCAACGAAATCGTTCGTAAGTGAAAATTTAACGCTCTAAAATGACAATGAAAAAATACTAACGATGTCTAATATCATCGATAAAGACTTCAAAATACGTCCAAGTGACGTATGAAATTAACTATCGCAATTACTAAAATTTACTAAACTTTCTAGACAATACAATAACATAGGTTATAAATGGTTATAAGAGCTGTGAGAGCTAAGGGAGCGAATGATGTGGGGTTTGGTGGAGTTGGTATCACTGCTCCACTCCACCGTCAGCTGAAAACACAAAAACAGATTTGTTTTTATCAGTACTACACATTTATCAGTGAACATTTGAGAACAAGTGAAAACAGAATGACGTATGACGTGTTAATGTACATAATAATCGTGTCGAACTCGAATAACAGAGAATACAAAACAATTTAAAGTGTAACTAATACTCTACTATAAGATTGCGGAATTGTATGTACCATCAGCCTGTAGATTTGGTATAATAATACATTGTAATAACATAAGGTTAGTATCAAACTAAACAGAAAATCTTCAGCCAAATTTACTAAATTACGTAATATTCGAGACCAACGAGAGAAAATATTCTCCCGTATCCCGCGAATTGTTGTTGACAGTAACAACCGAGAGTATCACTAGGTACTAATTTCTAACGTATCCCGCGTCATTTTGGTAACTCATAATGGTCAATGAGCAAATAACCGACTTAGCTCAATGTAGCAGTTGCAACATGAGAGTAAATAATAAGGAAGACGCCATAGAATGTGAAAAATGCCGTAAATGGCAGCACTTAGAATGTTGCGGGCTGACAAAGGGTGAATTTGACGTAATGAGACGGAAAACTTGCAAGCTCACGTGGTTATGCTCTGAGTGTAAACCAAAACTCCTTTGCATGGCCGACATAGAAGAGAGAGTAATGACAAATGTATTAACGCAAATGAAGGCCATTATAGAATCGATGATGGAAGGCATCCAAGAAGCTATAAAGGCGGGAATTAAATCAGCATTGACCCCTAACATAATCAACCATACTGAACCACAAACAGTAAAGTCACGGGCTCCTAAACCACCAATTCAGTCATGCGACGTTATGGCATATGAGGGAAACGATGTACATAACATAATTATGACAGATCAACGTAAGAAGGAAGGAAGAACAATCTCATGTTCTCAAGTTCCTTGTGAAGAACCAGCCGATCGACCACCAAATGGTCAATGGACGGAGGCGGTCAAACGAGGGAGTCAACAAAAGATAGGAACAAAGGAGAATACCAGGCTGAAGGCAGCACTGCGCAAAGCTTGGTTATATGTAGGAAGACTTGATGAAGAGACCAAAGCAGAAAACATTATAGCACATCTCCAAGAGGGGGGTATCGTAGAAAATATAACATGTGAAGAGATAGATATTAGGGGGCGAAACAAGGCTTTTAAAGTGAGTTTCAACTTCGATGATCTGGAAAAAACTAAGGACCCACTGTTCTGGCCGCGAAATGTGATAGTACGACCCTACCGCTTTCCAAGACAACGTCCAGGACTCATAACTACAAGTACAAGTGAGCCCACCCAATGACTTTTGGATACAAATTCAAGTCAAGTAAACTATATTAATCCAAGTATTAGCGAACTGAGAGATAAGACTAATTCAATCAGGTTACAGACATTACTATGGAATATTGAAGGAATTACTAGTGCGCTAGACCTTGCCCCGAACAACCTACTACAACGATACGACATTGTGATTCTTAATGAAACTTACCTCACAAAACATTGGGAAACGCATAATTTTTACTGCCTCCACAGGTACGCATCAAAGGGAGACAAAGGCAGGCCTAAAGGCGGCATTTCTTGCCTACTCAAACCGTCTCTATCACCATTCACAAAACCGTTTGAAACTGACAATGTGATGCTGGTGCTAACGAACAGGCTATCAATATTGTGTGCATACTTCCAACCAGACCTAACAGAAGTAGATATTATAGACGAATTAGGCACAGTAATGTCGATAGTACCTACCACAAATCCGATAATGATAGCCGGAGACTTCAACTGCCGCATTGATGTCCCATGCAGGAAAACAAACGCGTTACTTGAATACTTAGAAGAAGAGGGCTTTTCCTTAACGAACAAAAGTGATGAGAAGACATACATAGCTTTCAATGGCACAAGCACGATAGATCTCTTATTCATAAGCAACGACATAGAAATATTGCATCAAGAAGTACTATCCAATGTTGTAGCAAGAAAACACCTCCCATTAGCAACCACCCTCTCAGTTAACATCAATATAAACATTCAAAAAAGCTCCAGAACCCCTATTTCGCGGAAAATAGACATGAACAAATTGAGCACTATAGACATGGAAGGAATCACGAACATAATCAAATCTGGAAACATAGACGCCGCGCTAACACTGATCGAGAATCATATCAAGGACGCAACTCCTAAGATAGGTCAAAATACAAGAAGAGCAAAACCATGGTTCACTACCGAATGTTACCAACGGAGGAAGGAGACGCTAGCGGCATTACACAAGATAAAAAGGGCAAGTACACATACAGCACTACAAGAGTACGTCGAGAAAAGAAGATATTATAAGGAGGTAGTTAAAAGAGCAAAGGAAAGCTATCAACAATTGAAGGAAGCTCAACTAATACAGGAGGCTGAAACAAACCCTTTCTCAGCCCTAAATCCCAGAAGACCCAAATTCCCAAAGGACATTCCTATGACAACGTGGATTCAGCATCTTACAGCAACCCTACAAGCGCGGGACACCAGACCTATTCAGGTTAGCAACCCTTCTCAACTACCAGTGCCGATCACGGCACAAGATGTCCTAATTGAGATAAACAACTGCGCAGAAAAGAAAGCATGTGGTCCAGATACTATTCACTACGAGCACCTGAAGATGACAGCTCCGCTGTTAAAAGGGCTATGGGCAGAGCTCATGAACGAATGTTTACTTCAAGGTCACATACCGTCAAACTGGAGAACCTCGACTTTGAAGATGCTATATAAAGGAAAAGGTAATACAGGAGACCCAAATTCCTATCGTGGTATCGCTTTGGAAAACACAATCTTTAAGATCTTTACGAAAATACTCACTAGAAGACTCACAGATTTAGTTGACAACAAGATACCTGAAGAACAGTTTGGCTTCCGGAAAGGAAGGAATACACTACAAGCCGTTAACTGTCTTTTAACGAATGTAGAAGACGCGCTAAGACAGAAAAGAGGAAAGCTATATGCAGTATTCGTCGACTACACCAAGGCGTTTGATCTAGTGAGTAGAAACACTTTGCTCAGGAAACTTGAAAATATGATCGGAAAAGAACATTACCTTTTTGGGATAATAAGGGACATTCTCCACAAAAACAGCCTACAAATAGATGACAGTATAGTTCAATCAGAACGAATAGAACAAACAAATGGTGTACTTCAGGGTGACCCTTTGAGTCCGTTACTATTTAACATCGCTACAGCTGATGTCATTGAGGCTATTTACCTTGAGGGAGCGAAAATTTACATCTACGCGGATGATATGGTTGTGGCATCGACATCAAAGGAAACCTTGCAATCGTCCATTGATAAACTTACCACATGGGCTCAAGAAAATGATATGACGATAAACTGCACCAAGACAGTAATGCTGGCATTCCGTAAAGGCGGGAAACTATCCGCAGATGAGCATATACTACTAAATGGAGAACCCCTAGTCAATGTAAATCATTTCAAATACCTAGGAGTAGTAATGCAAATGCAAGGGAACGTATTCACGCGACATGTCAGGGATAGAACAACATCCGCCATAAAAGCAATGCAAGACATAATGCAACTGGGAAATCTATCTTTACAAACCGCAATGAATTTATTCAGAACGAAAATAACTCCAATAGTGACATCCGGCATTCAAATAACTTGGGATCATTTGACACAAAGTAACCTTCGAGAGATAGAAAGAGTTTAGTCTACTTTTCTAAAGAAAATTCTGCACTTATCAAAATACACGCCATCTCGTCTAACGTACGTACTAGCAAGGGAGACTTTCTTCATAGAAGACCTGCGTTTGGAGAACTCCCTACCATCAACAGTGCAATACCAGAGACTGATCGAAGAACTAAACCTCAAGCGTAATGACATATGGCCTGATTTCTATTCCACAGAAGCTCTTATGTCGACGGACTGGATGAATGCCAACTTTGAACTGCGGCATACGATCACCCGTTTTGCAGTCCACGGTTTTCATTTTAAGATATGCACAGCAAGAGGATTTCATGACCCAGGCCCCCAATGCACCTGCTCTCTGTGTGGTAGTGCTTGTGATAGATATCACGCCATTTCCTGCGCCCAGAGGAAAGTATCGCTAACACGCTTCTGCTGCGAATAACTATATATATAGCAAAGAACCTGTCAGACACTTTGTATATAGACACTTTGATGAGTAAGATTTAAGTTATTAGTATTAGTTTTGTATCTCTGCATGGCTATTTGCTGCAATAAATGATTATTATAAATGCAAATTTGTTGGTCAATATTCTGGAATGACGTGAACAAATTCTAACTACAGATATGAAATATGCACTCCTCTACCGTCTTTCTGAGATCGTTGGTGACAGACCTGATGACTCATGTGTCCTCGTAACCTCACCGTGTGGTTTCTGGAATGCTGCGTGCTGCTCCAAACTGGCTGCATTATGTCACCTTGGCCTTGAGTGGACTGCAGTAAAGTTGAACGACCTGGTGTGCTGTCTCGGAACAGGTTACCAGCTGGCTCCCCGCTTGTCGACCCACTTCTCTCGTACAGGATGATGACACGATGTCGCCTCCGCTCTGCTTGCCTCGCGTCCACCAGTCCTGGGTTCCTCGCCGTCTCCATCACGAATCAGCTCGTCTTCTTCTTCTCAGATCTAGATGTTCTTTGAAGTCGGTAGTTTTCATAGTTCTTTCCATCATGAAAAATCACCTCCATGTCGTGAATTTATCTTGTAGTAGCTTGCAACGTTATGTGTCAGCGAAAACTGCGGTGGTCTGCAGCTCGCTATTCATACTGCTATATCATCCTGGTCATCTCTGGATCTCACCGGTTCAGTATAGTTCTATCTTCCCATCAAGGTGAATTTAAAACATCATTCTCACCGCGCAATTTTTTTTAGCCGTAGTTCTTCCCCTCCGACCTAAATTCTTATTCATTCTTGTCTAGATTGTTAAATTTCCAATGGTTTAAGTCTCCCTTCTTCAGACTTTCCTTCTACGTAGTTACGTGTTCGATGTTCAATCTGTAACTTGCAGTGTTTTATCTCGTCGTAGATTTCTTCTTTAAATACGATGAATAACTTTTCTCAATACTGTTGACTTGTAATATTAATTGTTCGTTTCCATTTCTTCTTGCTTCTTCTTGAAGTCTCCGGTTCACAAAACCTTAGTCTAATACTTTTCCGAAGAGTAAATACAGTTTACGTCTTGTCTTCTCGACGGTCCATGTAGAAAGAGCCTCGTCTGCTGGCGTCTCCTAGCCTCCTCAGTTAGATTTCCCTCGTAAATCTGATCAAGTAGCCTCCAACCGCTATGAATATTAACAAATTCATACATAACTTCTCCCTCAGTCTTTTAATTTAAAAGCCGTTTTGCCAATTAAATTTCTTTTTCCCTGCTGGTGAATTCAATATGTAACACTCTTATAAAATATTATAATAAAGATTTTAATATTTGTTCCTTCCTCAGCATTCAAACTATTTTCTTATTGGTTCTCGCCTAAAAGTGGCGCGCTTCAGACACGCGTTCGCTTCTCCCACTCTTGATACTGGCGTGCGTCTGACCTCTGGTCCACCTTCGCTCTCCCCTCGGATCAATGACTGGTTTCTCACCACGAATCTCGCTAAAAGTGTCGACTATCAGGACAGTATTTCTATCATTTACTCATGGTAAAAAATTTACCAGATCATAAAATCTCCATTATTACATGAAATAAAAATATTTCTTCAGGCGAAAATATTCCCAAATGCTTGTATTAACGTTCTCTTCCAACTGGACTGCTAATTTAGTTGAAAATTCCAAATTTAAAATATGCCATTTTCCTTGGTTCATACCTCATCCTGTCTTCTTCTCTACTAGACATGATTTCGAGCGCAATACCTAAAAAATAAACACAAAATTCTCGGTTATGAAATTGAGAGTGGCAACGACAGAAAAGGGTTAAGGGAACCGTAAAATTTGAATGTGAATATTCTCTCTACCCTTTTCAAAGAACTTTCATAATTCGAATTTTTGGATAATTCGATTTTTTTTACTGGTCCCTTGAGGTTCGAATTATCCAAGTTTCACTGAATTTTTGACGTGTAACATCTTTCCAGTCGGTAGCTGGATATTTTAGTCGGAGTGATTTTGAAAAATGGGACTGAAGTGTGTAAGACGTGCTGCCAGCTGGATCACATCCATCCTGGCTGCATTAGCAGCCTTTACTCTATGGATAAAAGTGATGGGCATCCGCTCCCCGAGTAACTTTGCTCAACACTTTCATTCTGTACGGTAAACACTCATGCGAACTCTGGTGTCAACTAATTGAAACACAAACCACTTGTTAAAAGTCTTCATATCAGTATTTAAATGACGATATGCTTTAATTTGGAACAACGTAACTAGTCGGCAACGCCGGTATTATGTTTCTGCAAAATGCCTATTCAGATATTTACCCACATTGCGGTAATGCAGCGATCAATGTAATATATATCGAGTTTTATACGGGAACTGAGGTAGCCTTTCACGGACCACCATAGGGATTCCTTTTACTGTCAAGTAGGCGTATTCATAACTAATTTAAAACTCAATTCCACGCAGGAACATTATCGAAAAAAAGTAAAATATTAATGGAGCATAAAAAATACTTCCATATTATTACCGGCACGTGGAAATGAGTAACTGTCTTGTACTCTTAATTTCTGTGGTTGTAATGGCTGCGTGGATATCATCTTGGTCTGCGAATCATGAGGTATCAAGTTCGAACCCCAGTCCTGGCAATTACTTTTGCTACTGAATTATCGATTTAAAGGATATCTATCATAACATTATGCGTCATTTTAACAGAATCTACATGGAATAACGATTTATATAATTTTAATTACAATAGTTTGCACCAAGTAGGAGTTGGGAAATTTGATTGTATTGAACATTATTTCTAGTAGTCCATAGATAGGCTAGAGACTATGGTTTCAAACTTCCTCTTAATTCACAATATAATATGTGATGTTTTTTTCAAACAAGTGTGACAGTAGCATATCTGCAATTCAATCTATACATTCATCATAGTACGAGTATGAAAACGGAGCGTAAATTAACATTTTAAGAATGTCCACGAGTAGGATAACATGTCAGATGACTTCACATACATTTCATCTCAATTTCATAGTAGGATAACATGTCAGATGTTACACATCATACGCGACTACTGTGAGGCTCGTATCTTTTTTGGAACGGAAATTTCCCAGGCGTAATGAAGAAAAGCAGAGTTGCATTTCCAAGGAAACTCCAAACACAACCAATCTTCTCTAAAGTTTTACTCAACACGACTGTACAGTTTGCTGCTGGCTGTATCTGGGGTAATATGTTCGCCCACTAGCTAGGCTGTAAATGGGGTCATAGACTCGCCCCTAGCCAGCTCGTAAACTGTCGCCTCAGTATTTGAATGGAGATGGCTGGAAGAAATGAAACCGTAAAAACAATTATAGTGGGCGATGTATTGAAGATAGAGATATGCTCTCCTGGATATTTTTGTAGAACATTTCATGCTGAACATTTATTACACTCATAGTATATGTATATTTTTAACGGTTTACCCAGCGTAAGCTTAAAAAGCGCACGGACGTCATGTGCTTTTTTTTTTCGACTTTTTCACTGAAATCGTTACTGCTCGGCTTCCTTTGATCATTAATCAATTATGTTCTACAAAAATCTTCCTCAGGATATCCTTTACAGAATGGTGAAAACCGCATCAAAATCCATCCAGAGGTTCACCCGTGACATCCAAAACCGGCAGTAACGACACTCGAGTGCAGCAACAGAAGAGAGAGAGAGAGAGAGCGTTGCAGCAGAAGAGAGATAAAACGATATCATCACCTTTCACTGTAACACATTTCCACGAACGTCACTGTCTTCTAATAATTTATTTGACGTAGTCACGTCAAAATATCTATATACTATGAGTGTAAGAATTGTTCAACGTGAAAAGTTCTACAAAAGAGCCCGCGGCAGCATATCTCTATCTTTAATACATCGCCCACTATAAGTATTTTTATGTTTTCATTTCTTTCAACAATCTCTATTCAGGGGAAATTTAAATACTAGATTCGGAGCGAGTTTACGAGCTAGCGAGCGTTCTATCACCCTAGCTTCGGCCAGCATCAAACTGTCGAGTTTTGTCGAGTTAAGCCTTCAGAGAAGAGTATATGTGTTTGGAGCTTAGCTGTTCACCTCGGCTTTTCTGAATTGCGTCCGGTCCATGCGCCTTTTAAGCTTACGCTGGGTAAACCGTAAAAAATACCGGTTGAAGCCGGGGTGGATTGCTAATATCATAAATATTTCATAAATTCATTCATTCTACCAACGGTGGTAACTATGCTAGTTAAACCAAAGCGCTTGGCTATGGGACCCAGCTATCTGTGGAATCGGTAGACGTGGGTTTGAACCTCACCGTCGGGTTTACCCATTTTTAACTCTAGCCACACCCTGGGCCAGCACATTCTAATATGCCACGGCCGCTTTTGTATCCCACTTCTCGCCCAGTTTCATTTATCTTCATTAATTTCAGCTGTCATTAACTCCTCTGTTGTCAGGAAGGACATCCGGTCATAAAATCCATTGGCTACATAGAAATTAATCTCATCTCATCCATGACCTCGTTAAAATGGGAATAATAATAAAGGGTACACGTGTACAGGATGTTTTAAAATTCCCATTACATAGGCTACTTTGAGGGCTTGTAGTGAGGGAGACGACACGATTGAGTTTAGCATAGGAACTTGTTTCCAGAAACATACCGTCTACACCCTACCCGCCAAAAAAAAAAAAAAAAATACAACACACGTTCACAGCTCGACCATTTTCGGCGCTCTGTTCGGCTCCTGCTGCTTGTCGTCTGGTAAAAATTCAACTAGCTCACTCCTTCAACAATTTAAAATCATTATAACATCATTTTTCACCCTTCAAATACATTTTAAACAAACTTAAACCAACAGCCAATCATAGCACATCTCCAACCAATCAGCGTCCGGCACCAGTAAATTCAAATCCCCCGCCCGCGATGCCCACATTAAACATTAATTACTCCTTTCCCAAACCCATTACACTCAACAATACATCAAATAACAAATCTACTCAACGGAGGCTTATTATTATTATCACTTAACAAGAAGTTCCGTGACAAACTAAAGAGCCTACTTTTCTTAAAATTTAAGATTCATGCCAATGATTAATCTAAATGGATCTATCCAGAATAATGACGAAATTAAGTTGCTGATATCGAAATTTCTAATTAGTTCGAAATACTGTATACCTGGCATAATGTAGCCTAATAGAGAACTACAGTTGGCAGCCCTGGTGACTGAGTATATTCTTAGTTCCATCTCTTAAGGTACAGAATACAAAATTTGGTTGAAGTCCAATTTATAGCATGGACGTTCCATGCAGTTAAACATTGCATCTAACAGCACGCGTAAAATCATGTTGGCATCAATGACATACATGTATTGGTCAGAAATAATCCGAAATAATATGATCTATTGTTGTATCAATTTAGAATGAAATCTATTTGTTAGTAGAGAAGTTACATGAATTTTAAAATTGGACCTATCAGCAGGCTTAGAATCATGTTGGAAGCACTGGCGTAGGCCTATATTAGTTACTCCAAATTAATCTAGAATGCCAGGTACTATACGTGCGCAAAGTTTAGAGCTATTGGCTTGCGTACTTTCTGATATATTGATATTAGGATAAAAAAAAATAGAGACAGTATTTATTAACAGTTGGCAGCCCTGGTTGCTCCTAAATATACGCATAGTCATATCTGTTATGGTACACATAACACACACGAAAGTTGGTTGAAATCGAAAAGATAGTATAGAAGTTACGTGTATTTAAAGTTGGACCTCTCAGCAGGCTTAGAATCATGTTGGTAGCACTGGCGTATATAAGTTACTCCAAATTAATATAGAATGTCAGGTACTATGCGTGTGCATAGTTTAAAGCTGTCCGCTTGCATACTTTCTGATATATTGGTATTTGGATAAAAACAATAGGGAGTGCATTTATTAACAGTTGGCAGCCCTGGTGGCTCTTAAGAATATGCTCATTCATATCTGTATATGTACACATAATACATACGAAATTTGGTTGAATTCCAATTGATAGTGTGGACGTTATATGCATTTAAAAATTGGACCTATCAGCAAGCTTATAATCATTTTGGCAACACTGCCATGTATGGCCTCCTGGAAATTAAACTGCAATATTATTATCTATACATGTGCCAATTTTGAAATAACTCCCATTCATACCTTCCAAGATATCCAACATGGAGCTCAAATTTCAATTGCGATTTTTCAGCAGTTTGTAGCACTGACATCATTTTCAAATATGACCGTGAGATATTCAGGTATAGATCTTTACTCCTACCAAATTTTGTTTCAATTGCTCCAGCCGTTTAGGAGTTGTCTGACAGCCAGCCAGACAGACAGAAGGACAGACAGACAGAAAGAAGGACAGACAGACAGAGAGACAGACACACATTTGCCCGATCTCATAAGTCTACTTTTTCCTCATTTTTGCAAAATGTGAAAAGTAGGCCAAAAATCTCAAAACCTACTATAGGTCTATCATTTCTCCTTCTACAAAACCATGCCTAACTTGAGGTCTATCACTCTTCCTTAACAACTAATTAACTTCAATCAAATTTTTTTTTACTGTTATTATTATTATCTACCCCGCTGAAGCGACTGCTGACAGGCCATGACTGAGCGAACAAATTATAATAACATCTATTGGCGCTGCGAGTCGGATGGTCAATAGCCTAGATGCTGACACATTATCCGAACTCGCAGCTCTACTCAGGCAACCATCCTACTAGTACTCTCAAATCCGACGAATAAAATCACCTAAAGAAATCAAAGTAATCACCACGACGGAACAAATCGCCAAAGGACGAAATTCTCCCTCAAATGTATTATCTCTTAATACACTGAGGGATACATTATTCAACTCCAATGTAAATAAAAATAATCAACCAATTTAATCTCAAAAATTATTAACCATTTAACATCGGAGTGAAAGGAGCCCATTAGGGCACCAGGCTCCAAGCATTTTTCTATCGCCATTAGGTGATAACGGACTGAAAGAGAGTACTACTGCTGGGTCCAATTACAGGTGGGGCTCGATGCGACGACCACCGATGTCAACACAGACACGGTACCTCCGTACCAATTTCTGTTACACAGGATCACCAATCCCTGGTCCTCCAACATCCGCCACAACGATAACCCGCGCCAGTAGGTCTTCCTCGGATACCACAGGGGTCTCGTAAATCAAGGTTTTAATGTGACACCACAAGTAGTAGTCTAGCGGTGTCAAGTCGGGTGACCGTGTAGGCCAAGCAATCGGGCCACCACGAACTATCTACTGTTGCCCAAATCTGTGGTGCTGATGATCTGGGACCGCAAGTGGAAAATGAGGTGCTGCACCATCGTGCGGATCACACACTCAACTGAATGACATAGAATATCAACAAACCTGTAGAGCACTGTTTCCCAAACTTATTTGTGTGTGTACCACCTAATGGTTGGGAGATATAGTAACTATAACGCCCCACCACCTCTACGTAGTAGATGGATTGTAAATTGTGTTTGTTAGAGTTAGAATTTTAGAGTTAAAGTTCAAATAATAAAAAGTGTGTCCAGTTGTTTATTTATTTTTTAAAATAAGTATTTAATTGAAACATTCAAAACGACACTGTAAAATATCAATAAAAAACTCATAATAATTAAACATAAAAACCAAAGTTCAACTAATAACTTCAATGTGAAGGATGAGCTTGAAAATTAGAAGCCAACTTAAGAATGTACTAGATGAAACCCGTCAAGACATGACGGACAATAGAAAACAAAATTACTGAACAAGCTTCTTATATAAGTTACATTCTTTGTACGATTACTTTTTAGCACTATTGCAACTTTAAGGGCGTCAAAAGATAGCACTCTCACCATTGCAACATATTGCTGGTCATGACTGAAAACGTGATGAGGTAAATAGCCCAATACGTTCAAGAGTTTCTCCTTGAGCTTGATTGATTGAGATAAAGTAGGCCGAGCGAATAGGAAATTGTTGCCCATTAAAAGAAAATGTACTGTACCTGTAAGTGTTTTATCGGAGGGTGATTAATCAAGTCGTAGGATTTGAGCTCTCGGCCTAATATTACTGCACCTATTATATCCGAATCCAAGCAATTTCTTACATATTTCTTACAATTAATTTATTACCATATATGAGTCCTTGGGAAACGTTCAGATTTCTAGGGAGCATAACTATGGCTCAAACGTTCGGAGTATGTGGAGGCGAATCACTTAATTCCAAGGAGTTGAAAAATTCAATAAGTTAATAGGGAAATGAAGTAGCTGGCTTTCATCTTCAGTATCCAATCTGTTAACGCTGATGTATGTGTTTGAACTACTGGAAATAAGTTCAATGACTTTTACATTAATAGCCTATCATTACATTGTTGCAGCTTGGCAAATATTTTATATTCCAGCAGATCAATTTTACCCTCACAACAGTAAAGACCAAAGTAACCACGCATAGATTTTACGCAAGAGAAATACAATGTAGAACAATGTTTACATTTGATCGTCAAAGACCTTACACTACACTGTACTACATAATATCTGGAATTGTTTCTGAAATGGCCTATTTATAATGGATTTTAAATGTGGCTTCGTATTATTCGATAACACTATAGTGTCCTGCAATAACGGAGCCGCTAAATATTAAATAGCAAATAATACTTCCATTGCTGAAATCAACAGCGTAGTTAGACTCAGTACTCTAAACAAATAATCATTAAACAATTGTCTTATACAATGAAGTTCAACATCCTTATAATTGTTCCTGCCAGCGAAATTTTTTGCAATAGCTTGAAAACGCAGCTCAGAATGACGTTCTTCATTTTGTTATAAACAGTACGAAACTGCTCTAAATAAGCAATTTCCATCAACTGTTATAGGTTATGGCAGTACATTTTGCAGGGGAACATAGAATCACTTCGCCAACTCCTGGAATGACCATAGGCCTATACTCAATACTCACTTCGAATGTCACCCTAATGGAGGCAGTTTTTGAATTCTATGTCCCGTGCATGTCAAAAATCGTATTAACACATGGAAGCCCACCCATTCTTGGCTATCGCCTCGGAGACACGGGTTACATTTCCTGCTCTGCCAAGAAATATAATTCTGGTCTGAGGGCAAAAACGGGGCACATTCAGTCTCTTGAGTTATAACTAAGAAGAGGAAGGTTTAATTCCCACCTCGACAATCTTGGATGTGGATTTCCGTGGTTTTCCACTTCCACTCAAGGTAAATACCGGGATGGTTCGTAACTTAAGGCCTTGGCCGTCTCCTTGCCATTTCCCACCTTAATTACAAATACACACAGTAATGCAGCCATCACAATAACACAGGTTATCAGAGAAAATTTTACACATACACACCAAAGTACACGGGGCTGAGTGACCACGATGTCGGAGCCCTTCAAACGAATTATGTTTGCCAAGTGTCTCTCACGGTGAAAGCAATTGTGGACACGCGTGAGTGCCTGGAAAACTACTTTTTTCTTTAATAATTTAAGAGTATATCGACGATGCATAATTATAACTTTTAGTCTAGGACGCTAATAACTTGACCACCAACGCATTGGGAAGAAATTGCAATATTAAGGTACATAAACAACATAGTCTACACATTCAACTGTCAGTTAATGTTCTTCAACATTTCCCTTCTTAAATATTCCCCTCCTTTATAATTCTCCATCACGTGAAAACGCGCAATGTCTTGTGTTTTTTTTATATCGAAGCAATGGTGCTGCTATCTGTTGTCAGTTACTGGAACTATATGGGCGAGGTACTGCCATCTGTTGTCACTTACTGGAACTGATTGCTGATATTCAAACGGCGTATTGAGGACAACAGCTCTTTTGATCACATGCCGGCATGCAATGGTAAAACGGAAATAAAACGTATTGAGAGGGAATGTAGAAATATGTATCTTTAACTGACATAAAACGTTACTAATACTCCTTGATAAAACAATATTTAACTATCACGTTAAAACGCGCCATGTCTTGTGTTTTAAATATATCGATGCAATGGTGCTGTCATCTGCTGTCAGTTACTGGAACTATATGGGCGATGTACTGCCATCTGTTGATAGTTATAGGAACTGATTGAAGATATTCAAACGGCGTATTGAGGACAACAGTTTGCTCTTTTGATCGCATGCTGTCATGCAATGGTAAAACGGAAATAAAACGTATTGAGAGGAGATGTAGAAATATGTATCTTTAACAGACATAAAACCTTACTAATACGCCTTGATTAAACAATATTTCAGTGGTAAAAAAATAAAATTACTGGCGAGGGCTGGGATCGGACCGGTGCTCCTTGAAACCACAGTCAGTCGCCTTAAGACCATAGCTACTCGTGCACACTTGTTCATGGCAGACGCAACCATTCACTATATTCAAAAGCCACTGTCTGAAGGAAATAATCCATTTCATTATCCCAAAAAATCAATGTTGTACATTCGTATTCGTTCATACTGTTATTATATTTTATTGTCAGAACTTGGTTAATGTATTTTTTCAATTACATGGAAGCTTATTAAATAACTTACATTTTAATGTTCGTCGCACCGCCATTTTGTCATGAGCCCAGGCGGATTGTGCGCATGCGTGAGGGGCTAGAATTCTGCTATTTTCTATATTAATTTAGAAATATACCGTAATATTTTTTTTATTTTAGAGACACTCTGCAAATCTAGAGGCCAATAGCTTTCGTTAGAGTGCTCTACGAAGTAAATCCGTTCTGTCGTTCTCTCAATCTCGTGGTAACAAAAATCACCGTACTGTTTTAAATATATAGATGGTTTAAGATTGCTGAGTCTCAAACGAAGATAGTTTTCCACTCTAAGGAGCCTATCCTGGTATTTATTCTTGTGATAAGCAAGTGAAGAAAATGCAGTCTCACACAAGTACGAAGTAGTAAAAGGCAGTAACAATGTAACTGCTTTGTCAGCTATGTCTGCATAGTCTGCACACCTCCCTTCCCAAAAGTTCACACGAGCCATTTTTGAAAAAGTTTGCCTTACTTATGAATCACAATTCAATTCATAAAACTGCTCCTTGTCTTTGGCCTCCGACAACATAACAAGGTTTTTATATTTTTAAATTGTATATCTTATATTATTATATTTTTCGTAACGTATCTAATATTGGCCTACTTTTTACATTTTGCAAAAATGAGGAAAAAGTAGACTTATGAGATCGGGCAAATGTGTGTCTGTCTGTTCTTCTGTCTGTCTGTCTGGCTGTGTGTGAGTCCCCTCCCCCCTATCAACTCCTAAACGGCTGGAGCAATCGAAACAAAATTTGGTAGGGGTAAAGACCTATACCTGGATATCTCACGGCCATATTTGAAAATGATGTCAGTGCTACCAACTGCTGAAAAATCACAATTGAAATTTGAGCTCCATGTTGGATATCTTGGAAGGTATGAATGGGAGCTATTTCAAAATTGGCACACGTAGAGATAATAATATCGCAGTTTAATTTCCAGGAGGCCATACATGGCAGTGTTGCCAAAATGATTCTAAGCCTGCTGTGAGGTCCAATTTTAAATACATGTAACTTCTGTACTATCACTTGGATTTCAACCAAATTTCGTCTGTGCTATGTGTACCATAAGAGATATGACTATGCCGATTCTTAAGAGTAAACGGGGCTGTCATCTATTAATAAATGTTGTCTCTATTTCTGTTACTCTAATATCAATATATCAGAAAGTATGCAAGCCAATAGCTCTAAACTTTGCACACGTATAGTACCTGCCATTCTAGATTAATTTGGAGTAACTAATATAGGCCTACGTCAGTGCTGCCAATATGATTCTAAGCCTGCTGATAGGTCCAATTTTAAAATGCATGTAACTTCTATACTAACTAATGGATTTCATTAAAAATTGACACAACAATAGATCATATTATTTCAGATTATTTCTGACCAATACATGTATGTCATTGGTGCCAACATGATTTTACGCGCGCTGTTAGGTCCAATGTTTTACTGCATGTAACGTCCTTGCTATCCATTGTACTTCAATCAAATTTTGTATTCTGTACCTTAAGAGATGGAACTAAGAATATATTCAGTCACCAGGGCTGCCAACTGTAGTTCTCTATTAGGCTACATTATGCCAGATATACAGTATTTCGAACTAACTAGAAATTTCGATATTACCAACATAATTTCGTCATTATTCTAGATAGATCCATATATATTAATCATTGGCATGAATCTTAAATTTTAAGAAAAGTAGGCTCTTTATTTTTTCAAGGAACTTCTTGTTTTTTTAAATTGTTCGTAACATCACCGCGTACCACTGCAGCAGTAGAAGCGTACCGCCAGTGGTACGCGTACCACAGTTTGGGAAACGCTGCTGTAGAGGATATGGGAAATCAGATGATCGTTCAATGGCATACGTACTCTAATCAGTGGCATCGAATATGTGGGAGCTGGGAACGTATGCTGTGGTAGGTAGCGGGTAGACGGTACGTTTCCGGACACACGTTCCTATGCTAAACTTAACCATCATGGTCCCCACTACAAGCCCTCAAGGTCTGTAATGGGAATTTCGAAACACACTGTATAGATGAACAGAAGGAGACGATAATTTTCTCCGTGCAGTACCTGTACAAGATAGGTTGGTTGGTTGCTTCTTCAGTTTAGGGGCTGCGACAAAGCGGTCAAGTAGCCCCGTGTACTTTGGGTGTGTGTAGAATCTGTCTGATGACCGGTGTTAATTGCGATGACTAGGGCCCGGATTTGATGCCGTAAAAAGGTTTAAAAAATGCACTTAAATTTCTCAAAAATGACTGTAATAAATGACAAAAAAATCGAAAAATGCACTAAAATGGAGAAAATGATCTTATAATATTAGACTTAACTCACCAATATTTCAAAAATTCGAAAAATTCACTATAAAATTGAGAAAATGATCTTATAATAATAAACTCAGCAATATTTCAAAAATTACATCTGAAGCTCAAACTGAAAAGTCAATCAAAATAGATTTCTAGCACTTAACAGAAGGTTTATGTTCATAGCTACTAGCTTCTTCTTAACTCTGAGAGACGTAACTCCCTCATATAACGCTGTGACATGACTAAATTGGAAAAACATGGCCTTAAAAGGCTGATTTCTCTAAAATATGACAACAAAATCTACCAAACTTAAAAAAAAAATGCTCTTGAAATGGAAAAATAGCACACAAAAAATGCAAAAATATGCAAAATGAAAATGACATATTTGAAGACGGGGTAGACCGTCCGGATTTTCTATGTACTTCAGCATTGTTTTAGACAGCTCAGTAAACATCCGGGCCCTAGTGATGACTGTATTTGTGTGTGTTATATGTTTTTAGCCTATTTTCAATTTTGAAAAAATAGGCTTATGAGATCACCTTTTGTCCGTGTGTGTGTGCGTGTGTGTGTGTGTGTGTGCGTGTGTGTGTGATTCGTGTGTGTGTCCCCCCCTAATAAAATCGAAACAGCTGGAGCGATTTCAATGAAACTCGGGAAGTTCATAGCACTATTCCCGGCGACCTCGACCGTGCCCTTCAAATTTTGTTACGTCTCTCCAATCCAACATGGCGGCTGTGCGAAATATTTCACTAGCATTCAATATCTCCGAAACCATTACCGATATCGCCATGAAATTGTGTACGGTGATAAAGGGCACTACTAGAAGTTCACCTATGAGACTTTCAAAAACTTGGTGACTACAAAACCAACATGGCGGCCAAGCGAAGTTGAGATATTTAAATAGACTTTTCTCGCGATTTAACTATCTAAATGTAATGAAACTTGGTACAGCAAATGTTTATACACATTGTAATGCACTGGAGTCTAATTTAGATCAATTGTTTACATAACCTCAAAATGGCGGCTGTGCGAAATATTTCACTGACATTCTATATCTCCGAAACTATTACAGATATCACCCTGCAATTTTGTACGGTGATAAAGGGTACTGATACAAGTATACCTATGTATATTTCATAAACCTGTAAAGTACGAAACGAACATGGCGACCAAGCGAATTTAAAATATTTTAATAGACTTTTCTCGTGATTTAACTCTCTGAGCGCAGTGAAATATGGTACAGTAATTGATTTTGAAGATTGTAATGCACTGCCATCTAATTTAATTCAATTGCTTACATAACCTCAAGATGGCGGCTGTGCGAAATTTTAAAATTAAGTTTTAATTTCTTGTGTCGTAATCATGCGATCGAAGTGAAAGTTTGAATGATGAACCTAGGCAATAATTGTCCTTGAATGGTACATAACTCTATGGCCTATACACATAACACTCCTAAATGGTGAGTTCCCGAAATATTTAGACGGTTCTCAATATCTATGAATCTTTTACAGCAACCAAACTGATTTTTTTAATGTTCATGGAGATTATGAACATATGTTCACCTATAGGACTTTCAGGAACCTGGTGAGCACAAATCCAACATGGCGGCGACGCGAAGTATAAATATATAAATGGACGTTTCTCGCGAATTAACTATCCGAGTGCCATGAAACGTTGCACGTTAAATGCTTATACAAATGTTGATCCACTGGCATCTAATTTATTTCAATGGTTTGCATTATCACAAGATGGCTGCTGTGCGTAATTTTAAAATCTCGTTTTTACTTCTTGTTGTCTAATCATGCGATTGAAGTTTGAATACCACACGTACACAATAATCTTAATGTAATAGTACAAAAATAAAAATCCAACCTGGCGACCATCTGAAATATTTAGACGGTTCTCAATATCTACGAATCTGTTACAGCAATTAAACTGAAATTTTGTATGTTGATTGTGGCAGTTAACATAAGTAGGATATATGAAAATAGGCTGTATAGTTCTTCATGGAACTACTTGTTTAATTCATGTAAGGACTGCAGACTTTGAATTATTCAAATAGTTCCTACTTTTGCCGCTAAACGCCACCATCAACGACTACTAGTTCAGAACTTAGCTACTAGACGCCACCGCAGTCGGCTCTTGGCAACGAACGTAGGAACCTAAGAGCGTGGTTTACATTCCTAACCTACACACTTTAGCGTCACACAGGTGTAATTAGTGGAAGGTTCTTTAACATGCCAGAAATCTATGACATGAGACCGCCGCGCCGGCTTTACTTCCCCTCCGAAGGAACCTGTACAAGATAAGATGTGTTGTTCAAACTCTTCTCAGCATTCTTCGTTGGTCAATAAGTCAGTCCATGTACCTTGCGGCGTTCTCCGGTAGGCCTACGATAATAATAATAATAATAATAATAATAATAATAATAATAATAATAATAATATCGTATGGCCTTGGATGCCGGGTGCAAGCTTTGTTATTTGACACCCAAAGGGTAGCTTTCATGTCGAATTTCGTTGTTCCTTGAAGCACTATGAAAGTCAAGGAGGTTAGATATCTAAGCTCCTTGAACACTATAGCGCTTTCTAGTAGAGAAATGAGGAACTTTGTGTTGGCGGAAAATCCCGAGGTTAATTTTGCCATTATGAACACGGCCCACTGAATTCAAATGGGTTGTTTGACATGCTAACATCGTATGACATGGTGTCGTTACTTTTGCCGCCTTTCAAAAATCTCTTACCACGGCCAGCTGCAAGCTTTGGGTTAGTAGACCGACACGTTGACCACTCGCCCACCGTGGCATGCTGGGCCTACGATTTAAATGATGCTAATGGAGTGAGCAATTTTCTATGATGTAGCTTTCCACCCCATAGAGAAGAGCCGATCAAATGTAGCATTTGAAAGATGCCCTTTGTAAAATTTAATTGACATGGAGTCCTCTAACACATTGCTAAAACATCATGATATTATTAGGTAAGATATATCTATTACAGGGTGATTTTTCCACATTGTACAAACTCTAGGGATTGATCGAGGAGAGAATATGGAACAGAAAAGATCTAATGAACGTATGTCCGGAAATGCATGGTTTATTTGCTAGGGACCATTTATTAGATTTTTTATTTTCTTGTGTCATGTGGCCTCCTGAGAGGCCGAGTGCAGGTCTTTCTAGTCGACGCCCGTGGGCGACCTGCGTGTCGGGATGAGCGATGGAATGAAGATGAATGAAACTGGGCAAGGATGTGGAAGGACGCGGCCGTGGCCTGTCAGAAGGTACCGTCCCAGCATTTGCCTGGTGTTGAAAATGGGGAAACCACGGAAAACCACTTCAAGGACGGCCGACGGTGGGGCTCAAACCCACGCGTCTACCGAGTCAGCAGATTGCTTGGCCCCATGGCCTAACACTGCGCTTTAGCCAGCGTAGCCACTACTGTCGGTATTTCTTAGATCATTCTTTGTTATAGAGACGGCGGTCTAATACGCGCTGTACCGTGCAGCCACAGGTACAGTATGTATTGAAAATGATTTCCATGTGCCTCCACGCATGCGCGTACGCGCCGTAAGCATGTTCTGTCTAACACGTTCACATCGGCCAGGCTGCATCCGATCAGTGTCAAAGGCAGCTTGAATACGCTGCTAGAGTGCCCCCACGTCTGGAATGGGCTCTGCATATGCGAAGTCCCAATAACCAGAAATCGCACGGGTTGAGATCTGGTGAACGAGCAGGCCATAACGATCCCTCGACCAGGGAAGACACAATTGAGACGTCTGGACGTTAACGGCAAAGTGGGCTGGAATAGCATCATGTCTGTCTGTTAGGTAGTCAGCCCGAAGGCTGGTTGGATCCTCAAAACGTACCACCGTTAGGTTATGTGGGTAGATACCCGCAAAAACCCAAGACAGCACTATATTGAGGCGTACTAGGCAAGACGAGGAGTGAGGTAGTTTGCCACATAACCCTGCGAATCATCAATGGTACATCTTCCAGCAAGGGAGGCAAAGTCACCCGCCGATAGTTTCAGCCTGTTAGGCAACGTGGAAGGAAGACTGGTCCCTAGCATGGACACTATGCACTTCCGGACATAAGTTAATTAAACCATTTTTGTTCTGTATCCTCTCCGCGATCAACCCCTATAGTTTGTACACGGTGGAAAAGAACAACCTGTATATTTATCAATAAACTAGGTCCGAGCATGACCCAGTCCACTCAGCGAGCCCTGTGATTTGCATTCTATCGTAGGCCCTGACCTTCACCGATATAATCACAGTGATTGAGAGAACATCAGAGAAATATAACAGTATATGGATACAATCATGTCCCATACAACTCTGACGGCCGTCGTACCAGTTTGAATTAAACATCAGAGACTTCCGTCCAGTAGAATTCAACCACGCCACAAAGTATCACAAATGTGTCCTTATTTATTTAACAAAATATCTTTGATTTCACTTTGTGTTTTGAAATAAATAAATAAATAAATAAATAAATAAATAAATAAATAAATAATTAAATAAATAAATAAAAAATAAATAAATAAATAAATAAATAAATAAAATTATTTAAAATTATTTAATTAATTAAACATAGCCTATTACAAAAAGTATCGTAAATGTGTCCTTGCTAGCTTACCAAAATTTCTTTGTTTCAGATTGCATTTTGAAAAATAAATAAAGTAAACAATTAATTAAATTAGTGGAACAAACGAACAAAAAAAAATTTAATTTGTTTAAATTATTTATTTTATTATTTAAGACATATTATAATAAGTATCGTAAATGAACCCTTGTTCATTTAACAAAATTTCTTTGTTTTCAGTTTGTATTTTGAAATAATTAAATAATTATAACCGTAATCATTTTTGGTTATTTATTCATCCTTTCAATAAATTATCTATTTATTTATTTCAAATCACTAACTGAAAACAAATATATATTTATAAATACATAAAGTTTCATTTTCGATACATTTTATAAAATGTCTTGTTTAATTAATTAATTGTTTGGTTGATTGATTGATTGATTGATTGATTGATGACCTAAAGGACTGTTTGCCATCTCTTGATGAATGCAGTGCATTTGCATTTGTCTGTTGGCACAGGCTAGAGTAAAATGTGGCTTTTCACCGCTGTCTCCGTCTCACTCATGGTTGTAATTATGTGGACGCTACTGAGGTATGAGTGGTGCTGAGTAATGACATTCAGGGCACAGTCAGTGCCTGTGGACGCTGTGAAAGGTTCTACTCATACGGTTAGTACTGCTGTTCTGACTCAGTGAGGAAAGCAATGACAAACTACCTCACTCCTCATCCTGCCTATTACGCCTCACTATAGCGCTGCCTTAGGTTTTTGTGGGTATCTATCCACACAACCTAACGGCGGTACGTTTTGAGGATCCAAACGGCCTTCGGGATGACTACCTAACAGATAGACAGACAGACAGATCACCTAACGTAGAGAGCACCGTGTGTGGTATAGTCTCATTGACTAGTTGAAAGACCATTACAGCGTGACTTACTTGTTAAACTGACAACTTCGCATCCTCACGTCTTGCTAGAACCTGATTTGGTGTTCGGGGAAGTCCACTTGCTGATGACTTCAAAGTAAAACATACAAGGACTTGCATACATATATATATGGTCATGTCTACAATGTTCGTCGTAACTAAGCTTTCTCCGCTTGATTCCATTGAATGGAAGCTCTAACATTTCAATGAAATAACAGTTAATGGTACCAATCGAATATTTTGCATTCCACACGAAAGAGAGAACTCTCTACTCCACAGTCGTCTACGCCAGGGTGAACTCAAACCTTTTCTCCCCCCAGGGACTCACATCTAGTGGGACGTGGGTTGGCGACCACGGATCCCAGCTGAGTCCGGCATTGCTTACACTTACTTGTGCCGGGCTCCTTTCTGGCTTCTTTCCTGTCAACCTCTCTTCGTCAACTCTTGTTCTCTTCCGATCCCGATGGTATTAAGGTATCCGAGGCCTAGGGAGTCTCTTCCTTTCCGCCTTAATTGGCCCTTGTCTCATCTTTTCTGATACCTTCATCCATCGAGGATCAGCATTCTTTATCTTTTCATACTATCACCTGCCTTCTACACAAGGGCCTCAAGGAGGCAGGGTGTATGTAGCCCCACCACTTCTGGTGCATCCTGGATAGTGTTACACCCTCAGGGGATCACGGCTGGTGAGTTCGGGAGTAGGCGATCCTGAGGGATTCCTGAGCTGGGTCCGTTTTTGCCCCTTTTTCCACTGACTTTGGGGAGAGCCCTCTCCTCTTTCCCCTTTCCTATCTGCCTTTCATGGCTCTCCTTGCTTCCAAGTCCCTCATTCCTCATTCTTCGAGGGTTGAGAGCTTTTCTTTTCTTCCTGTCCTTTATTTGCCTTATCCTTTATTTGTTTACCATTTCTTCTTCTAGAAGAAGTCTAAGTCTGTAGTTAATATTAGTTATAGTTTTCATTCTCATCTCATTTTTCAATATCACCCAAACCATTAGGGGCCGATAACCTAGATGTTAGGCCCCTTAAAACAACAATTAGCATCATCATCATCAAACCTTTTCTGTCTCGCCCCCTTCTGAAACATGAAATTTCTTGTGCTGCCCCTCCCCTTATTCTTCTTGTTCTTTATTAGGAACCCCCAGGGGCTCACGCCTAGTGAGACGTGGGTTGGCGACCACGGGGCCCCAGCTGAGTCCGGCATTGCTTCCACTTACTGTACTTGTGCCGGCTCCTCTCCGTCTTCTTTTCTGTCGACCTCACTTGGTCAACTCTTGTTCTCTACCGACCCCGACGGTATTAGGGTATCCGAGGCCTAGGGAGTTTCTTCCTTTCCCGCCTTATTGGCCCTTGTCTCATCTTTTCTGATACCCTCCTTCTGTGAGGGGTCAGCCTTCTTTTTCTCTTCCTGTTATCTCATGCCTTCTGCTCAAGGCCCTCAAAGAGACAGGGTGTATGTAGCCCCACCACTTCTGATGCACCCTGGATAATGCTACAACCTCAGGGGCTCACGGCTGGTGAGTTCGGGAGTTGGCGATCCCGAGGGATTCCTGAGCTGGGTCCGGTTTCCCCCTTTTGTCCATTACCTGTGGGGCGGACCCTCACTTTCCTATCTACCTTTCATGGCTCTCCTTCCTTCCAAGTCCCTCAATCCGCATTCTTCGCGGGTTGAGGGTATTTCTTTTCCTCCTGTCCTTTATTTGCTTTATTCTCCTTTTGTTTTCCATTTCTTCTTCTAGTATATAAGTTGGTAGTTAGTTTTTAGTTATAGTTTACATTTTCAATATCATCTTCACGATCACCCAACCCATTAGGGGCCGATAACCTAGATGTTAGGCCCCTTAAAACAACAATTATCATCATCTTCATCATCATCTTTATTAGGACTGCATATTTCCGAAGGAGGACAGGCATTATAATAAGGCACTTATACATTGGAAATGGCGTTAAATGTAGGCTATCCGTTTATTGCAAATCTGGCTAACCACTTCCACTGAGCACGCACTAGAATTCAACTGTTGACTCACTGTCTTTGAACTGACTGCGAAGGCCTGGCTGATTCAAGTCCAGAATGGCAGAAATGGAAGAATCTATTCTTCTAAGGAAGTGGCGGTCACATCGTCAAGCGGCTTATTGTCATTAGTGGTTAAGCTAAAGGAAGTAGGTGACTTCTGTTACTTAGGATGCAAAATAACCAGTGATGGAGGGCGGCTTCGGTGGCGTAGTCGCTAGCATGCTGAGCTTCTATACCCAAGATAGTGGGTTCAAATCCGGCCGAAGCCGTCGGATTTTTTAAGAGCGTTAAAAATCCCTCAGTATGCCTTCCTTCGGAGGGGAAGTAAAGCCGGCGGTCCAATGTCATAGATTTATGGCAAGTTAAAGAACCTTCCACTAATTGCACCTGTGTGAAGCTAAATTGGATAGGTTAAGAATGTAAACAACGCTGTTAGGTTTCTACGTTCGTTGCCAAGAGCCGACTGCGGTGGCGTCTAGTAGCTAAGTTCTGAACTTGGCCTAGTAGTCGTTGACGGTGGCGCAGAGCGGCAAAAGTAGGAACTATTTGAAAAATTCTAAGTTGCAGTACTTAAATTAACAAACAGATAACACACTCTAACACAGTCATCACAATTAACACCGGTTATCAGACAGATTCTACACACACCCAAAGTACACGGGGCTACATGACCGCGTTGTCGCAGCCCCTAAAGTTAAGAACCAACCAACCAGTGATGGACGAAGCAAAGAGGATATAAAATAGGTTAACACAGGGAAGGAAAGCATTTCTACAGAAAAGGAATCTGTTGACATCGAATATAGATTTAGGTATTAGGAAGTCATTTCTGAAAGCCTCCGTCTGGCGTAGCACTCCATGGAAGTGAAACTTGGACTGTTGGAGCTACATAAAAAGGAGAATTGAAGCGTTTGAAATTTGGTGTTACAGGAGAAAGATGAAGATCAGACGGGTAGATAGGGTTACGAATGAAGATTTATTAAGACGATTGGGAGAGGAGAGATGTTTCTGGCGACTGCTAATTAAGAGAAGAGATAGGTTGGTAGGACACATACTAAGACACCCAGGAATACCAAACTTAGTTATAGAAGGAAGGGTCGAGGATAAGAACAGTAAGGGTAGACCAAGGTTAGAATATGTTAAACAGATTGCCTCGGAAGTAGGGTGTGGTAGCTATGTAGAGAAGAAACGATTAGCTTAGGACAGGGAAGCATGGAGACCTGCATCAAGCCAGTCGAAAGACTGACGGCTCATACAACTAACAACAAGAGTTTGGTAAGGAGATACCGCTGTGGGCGGGTGCTGTGTGGGAAATGTTACTCTACACCTTTTCTCAGAATTCCTGCTGCAGTATCCACTGGTCAGTTCTTGTGAAATCAAGACTGCAAAAGTACGAGTTTATTAGTCTTGAATGGTCGTGGAGCTTCCTGGGTATGATAGGTTCATGGATATGAGGATAGTTATATTTGTCACCTGCTTTATTACAAAATAATAATTACTAGCATTACCCGTCGCGGTTTCGCCCGCAAATATTCTAGTTGTAAAGAGTACACTTAGCAAAATCTCAATCATGAATGCTATTACTGATTTATCCTTGGTATGAATAATCAGACTTTATCAATCCAGCTACTGGTGCAGTGGTTAGGGGTTTGTCATTCCTTTATAAGTATATCAGAGCGAAGTTTGTTTTCTGGGAATACCACAGACACTGTTAATTTAACGGCATTTAAATGTGGTTTTCGGTGACCCTTTATAGTCGTGTGAAAAATACCTTTCGAACCACACTCACACGTGAAAATTGCGTGAACAAATTCTAGAGTTCCCCTTGACCCCCTTAAGCACATTATACTGTATGTATTGATGAATTTTACAGCTTAATTTGGTTCCGTGATAACCTTATAACCGTCTGGAAACTTTCACAGTAATGTAATAATTGGAATTGCATTGCGTCTTACAGAAATAGATGGACCTGTGAGATTTTGTTACCATGGTTACCGTGTTGCATTCTTTAATACATGTTTTAAGGTATTTATTTAATTGTGAGGCATTTAAAGAGTAGGTGAGTGCGTTTCGCTTACGCATTGGGTTATCCTGAACCTGTAGGTACCCCATATGTGTAGGTTGGTGTTAATGGGACCTTATTTTCGGTACAAAACTGAAATGGGACCTTAGCGGATTAATATAGGGAGGGATAGATATGTCAATCGGAGCTGCACCCCCCGCCCCCTCTTTATCACTCGCTGTGCCCCCTTGAGGGAGGGCGCTCACCACTTTGATGACCTCTGTTACGCCTCAATGCTGGCCAGTGGCGGGACTGGATGTTTTGGGAGATAATTAATTACAGTAGTTCTGTTGTTTCTGTTTCATTTTTGGAACTTCGACATCGTGATCATTATTATATCCGAGTGTATGGATGTAGGAAATTTGTCGACAGAAAACTGTCTACGCTAATCCCAGATAGATCCCCAGACTAAAAACACATCAATTGTTGGGGAATTTAAGTACGTGAGGCCTATATATCTGTGCACTGAAACTCTTCGCATTAGACTACTTCTTTATTCTCACAACAATAAAAAGAATATAGAGTCCGCCAGGGCGGCTTCGGTGGCGTAGTCGGTAGGATGCTGAGCTTCTATGCCCAAGATAGCGGGTTCAAACCCAGTCGAAGCCGTCGGATTTATTAAGAGCGTTAAACATCCCTCAGTATGCCTTCCTTCAGAGGGGAAGTAAAGCCGGCGGTCCCATGTCATATATTTATGGCATGTTAAAGAACTTTCCAGTAATTACACCTGTGTGAAACTAAATTGTATAGGTCAAGAATGTAAACAACGCTCTTAGGTTGCTACGTTCGTTGCCAAGAGACGACTATGGTGCCGTCTAGTAGCTAAGTTCTGAACTAGGCCTAGTAGTCGTTGACGGTGATGTTTGGCGGCAAAAGTAGGAACTATTTGAATAATGCAAAGTTGCAGTCCTTACTTGAATTTAAAAAAACAACAGATACACACACTATTACAGTCATCACAATTAACACCGGTTATCAGACAGATTCTACACACACCCAAAGTACACGGGGCTACATGACCGCGTTGTCACAGCCTCTAAACTAAGGAACCAACCAACCGACCTGAGTCCGCCAGAAAAATCTGTACACTCTTTACGGAGCAAAAACTATTTATTTTGTGTTTCCTTTACATTTAAATTTTGATTTCACATGTAGTATTGTCTCTTTACGGAACACAAACTATTTATTTTGTGTTTCCTTTACATTTAAATTTTGATTTCACATGTAGTACTGTCTTCAGTTAAACATATGGTTTGAGATGTTCAAAATATTCACCGTTGGCTGCCAGACACATAGAACGACGAGCGGTCGCTGCAATGATGTCCGTCAATGTTTGAATGGGGACCGCTGCACAGGCCGCTGTAATCTCCTGGCCAAGGGCCTCCAACGAGCGCGGCTTACGTCGATTGACTTGATTTTTCACAGTTCATCACAAGTAAAAGTCAATAGGGGTAAGATCTGGTGACCGTGGGGGGAACTCAATGGGCCCCCTTCGTCCAATCCAATCTCCCGACTGATTGGCATCCAGGAAAGCTCTTGCTACATGGTAGTGTGGTGGCGCCCCGTCCTGTTGGTAGAAGACTTCATCATCGGCTCCATAAAGCGCACGTACAGTTGATAAAATTAATGTGCGTAACATTCCCAAGTACACTGCTCCAGTGACAGTACCATCAAAGAAAAAGGGTCCTAGTAAGCCCCTCGACGACAGTCCACACCAGACATTAACCCCTGGTAGATTGACCGCCTTGTCCACATGAACATGCGGATTTTCCAGAGCCCAGTAGACACAGGTATGTCGATTCACTGTTCCATTAAGTTTAAACTGGGCTTCATCTGACCACACTAACTTCGTCAAAAATTGTTCATCTTTGGGTGACCATTTGCTGATACCATTCGCAAAATTGCATTCGACGATCGGGATCATCCTCATTAAGTGCATGCAGTAATCGTGGGATGTAAACTTTCCACTTAGCTGTTTTCAAAAACCATCGTACACTTGTACTGCTAATCCCCCCTTCCCGCGCACATTGCGTAGCAGACTTCTGTGGAGAATTAGCAAACCTTTCCAACACGTGAGCCGACAAAGCAGGACTAGTAGCTGTACGCGTTCTTCCCGATATTCCTTTGTGAATATCACAAATCGTTCCGTGCGTGTCAAACTTCCCTGTAATGCGTTTAATTGTTAGGCGTGTAGGTGGTTCTGTTTCAAACTCCCTCCTCCACTGACGTTGCACTTCAACGGCATTACCAAACCTGATAAACCACTTCAGAATGTACTTTCGCTGCTCGAACGTCAAGCGTGCTCCAGCCACTTCGCTTTCCCACTGTCGTGATGTAAGTACCGACATCTGTTGAGCGAAAGACCATACTACAACTTGTTAAAACATTGATAACAGTTGACATCGTCCATATCCCGATATCGTCTGACAAAGAGTGTACATACATTTTTCTGGCGGACTCTATAAGAAACTACAGTACACAGATTGAGTCTAGTGAGTCTCAATCTCAGCGCTAGTAAGCTCTACTAAGATACTTCACATCAATATTAAAATAGCTTCAATCGTTTAGATAGTAGACTTTCGCGGCCGGTGTCTAGTTATCATCTTGGCTTACAGGATTGAGCCGCGTCGCATATCGGTGCTAACTCGAGTCATCCTCCAGCGCAGAAAGAAATGGTAGCTAGAACACTCCTCACCAGAGCCAACCACATTTGCGATGAGGACAGCGTGAATGAAGAGAAGAAACATGTTTGGAACACGCTCCTAGCTAATGACTACAGTAAAGGACAAATACCGGGTGAGTTAGCCGTGGTCGTTGCGGCATGACTGTTGGCAGTCGCTCACATCCGGGAGGCGAGGAGGTTCGAATCCCCCCCACCGGCAACCTTGAAGATGGACTTCTGTGGTTTCCCATCTTCCTTCCAGGCAAATGCCGGGGTTGGTCCCTAACTATAGGCCACAGCCGCTACCTTCCAACTCCTCGACCCTCCCTTCCAACTTTCCTCCCCAACGGTACTTGTAGCTCACCCATTGGGTGTCCGTCTCGAAGCAACTACAAAACTGGCGAGCCGGACACTCCCGGCACTGAAAGCCATACGCTAAAAAAAGGACAAATAAATAGGGCCACACGGAAGGTAGAACAAAGCCGAAGAACTGGCAAAAAGAACGATGATAGGTCCTACCATAAAGCCTTTCTGCCGTACGTACAGGGGTTGACAGATAGAATCACCAGGCTGATTAAGAAACACGATGTGACAACTGTGATGCATCCTATAAACAAGCTGACGCAAGTGGTGCGTAAATCAAACGAGATAAAGCAGCCAAACCAGAATGCAGGAGTTTATAAAGTGCCTTGCTCCTGTGGACAGGTTTATATAGGGCAATCAAAAAGACACGTTTCCATTAGGTTTTCAGAGCACATTCGAGACACGAAACAGATAAACTACAGATCTGCAATAGCTGAACATGCTGACGTCACGAGACACGCCATAGAATTTGATAAGGCCGAAACTGTTGCTAAAATTCCCGAATATAAAAACAGGTTAATTAGAGAGGCAATAGAGGTCGTGAAGCATCCCAATAATTTCAATCGCGATGATGGTTTCAAACTTAGCAACATTTGCAAAGTTTTCCTAGCGCGCGACTGCCAAGGGCGGCGACCAATCAGCGAGCAGCGTGACGACAATGCAGGGCAAGCAAGCACAACTGACTGGCAATAACCGTTAGTTTGAGTACGGACACCAACTCGAACCTACCCATGATTAAGGCTGCTGCAATGTCAGCCGAAACGTCGGGAAATAATAACCGATATGCGACGCGGCTCAATCCTGTACAGTAAGCCAAGATGATAAACTAGCTTCAATCGTTTTAAGTGTCAGTCTCACATGTATTACTATCAGGTGGGGTTGAGTTAGCAAGTGGGAGCGGTTGATCTGCCTTATCAGGCTAGGGCTCCACTGAGAGTTATTTGTTGCTTTCTTGCTTTCTTTTTGTTTGACTGGTTTAATGCAGCTCTCCCTGTCCTGAGCTAATCGTTTCATCTCTACATAGCTACCACACCCTACATCCGAGGCAACCTCTTTAACATATTCCAAACTTGGTCAACCCCTACAGTTCTAATTCTCGACCCTTCCTTCTATAACCAATTTGCTATTCCTGGGTGTCAGAGTATGTGTCTTACCAACCTATCTCTTCCCTTCATTAGCAGTCACCAGAAACATCTCTCCTCTCCCATTCGTCTTAATACCTCTTCATTCGTTACCCTATCTACCCATCTGATCTTCATAAATCTCCTGTAACACCACATTTCAAACGCTTCAATTCTTCTCTCTTCTGTTGCTAATAGTCAAGTTTCACTTCCATAGATCGCCACGCTCCAGATAAAGGCCTTCAAAATTACTTCCTAACACTTAAATCTATATTTGATGCCAACAGATTTTTTTTTCTATAGAATTGCTTTCCTTACCTGAGCTAACCTACCTTTTTATATCCTATTTGGTTTGTCCATCACTGGTTATCTTGCTTCCTAAATAACAGAAGTTTCCTACTTGCTTTAACGTTTCTCCTGCCAATTGGACATAGGCCCTACATAGGGGTTTCTGATTTCATTCGACTGCATTCCAATGTTTTTGTTTTACGTTTATTTTTAGCCTATTTTCATTTTATGAAAAAAAAAAGACTTATGAGATCACCTTTTGTCCGTGTGTATGTGTGATGGTGTGTGTGTGTGTGTCTCTCCCCTAATAACGTCTAAACGGCTGGAGCGATTTCAATGAAACTCGCTAAGATCATAGCACCATTCCGGACGACCCCGACCGAGCCCCTCAAATTTTATTGTGTCTCACCAATCCAACATGGCGGCTGTGCGAAACATTTCACCAGCATTCAGTATCTCCGAAACTATTACCGATATCACCCTGATGTTCTGTACGTTGATAGAGGGCACTACTTGAAGCTCGCCTATGAGACATTCAAAAACCTGGTAACTACAAAACCAACATGGCGGCCAAGCGAATTCGAGACTTTTAAATAGACTTTTCTCGCGATTTAGACATCCAAAAGTAATGAAACTTGTTACAGCAAATGTTTATACACATTGTAATGCACTGTAGTGTAATTTAGTTTAATTGTTTACATAACATCAAAATGGCGGCTGTGCGAAATATTTCACTGGCATTTTATATCTCCGAAACTATTGCAGGTATCACCCTGAAATTTTGTACGGTGATAAAGGAAAAAGCAAAGGAAGCTTGTAGTTTAACGTGACCGTCAATCTTGAGATCATGAGCCACGGGAGCTCCTTTTTACGTGGAATCCGAACCACAGGACATGGCATTTCACATCGAAAATCTCACATGCATTGACCGGGAATCGGGGTGATAAAGGGAACTGCTGTTAGTATATCTATGTAACTTTCAAAAAACTATAAAGTACAAAACAAACATGGCGGCCAAGCGATGTTGCAACATTTTATTAGACGTTTCTCGTGATTTAATCATCTGAGTGCAGTGAAATGTGGTGCAGTAAATGATTATACGTATTGTAATGCACTGGCATCTAATTTAGTTCAATTGTTTACATAACCTCAAGATGGCGGCTATGCGAAATTTTAAAATTATTTTTTTATTTCTTGTATCGTAATCATGCGATCGAAGTGAAAGTTTGAATAATGAAGCTACGCAATAATTTTCCTTTAATGGTACATAACTCTATGGCCTATACATATAACAATCCAAAATGGCGAGCATCCGAAATACATTTGACGGTTCTCTATATCTACGAATCTTTTACAGGAATCAAACTGATTTTTATGTACATAGAGGCTATGTACATAAGTTCACCTATTGGACTTTCAGTAACCTGGTGAGCACAAATCCAACATGGCGGCGATGCGAAGTATAAATATTTCAATGGACGTTTCTCGCGATATAACCATCCGAGTGCAGTGAAACTTTGCACGTTAAATGCTTATACAAATATTGATCCACTGGCATCTAATTTATTTCAATTGTTTTCATAACCACAAGATGGCAGCTGTGCGAAATTTAAAATCTCGTTTTTTTTTCTTGTGTCCTAATCATGCGATTGAAGTTTGAATACCACACGTACACAATAATCTTCATGTAATAGTGCATACATAAAAATCCAACCTGGCGACCATCTGAAATATTTATACGGTTTTCAATATCTACGAATATATCACAACAATCAAACTGAAATTTTGTATGTTGATAGAGGTAATTGACATGTGTAGGATATATGAAAATAGGCTGTATAATTCTTTACGGAACTACTTGTTTTGTTATCATGAATTATTTCCTCAAGACAGAATCCATACCATAAAAATACCCATTGAAATCCTTTGGTGTGTCAGCTAAGACGATATCATCAGCAAATCTCAGAGTTGAAATTCACGAAGATAGCAAGGTTCCGAAATCGTACCTGACATCCTAGTAAGCAGACATGACGGCTGGCGGAACTGGACATCCCTAGAACGTGAAGCTGCTTCCCACCGGCCTTGAGTGCCTGGGCCGTCAGGGCTATCCCTTTCAATATGTACGGTACTCGCTACCTCCCATTGATTTATATGAGAGATTCGCCACATGATTTTGGAGCCTTGAAGCTCAATCTGGCGGCTGATTTTCCACACGTTGCCCTCTTATAGTACAACGATTGCCTCCACTAAGTTAAGATAGGTTTCGGCATGTCTTACCTGATACTTCCCTTGTCAGCAGTACAACCTTGAAACTGTCTATACCTCGTAAATGAGGGAAAAACATTAACCATATTTGATAATGCTTGGTTCTACGTATTAATGAAGTTAAGTAGGGGATGTTCGTTGCTTAGCACACAACTCGCGCTGAATGAGAAGGCGTTAGAGCATAGCATACAGCTACCGTTCTTATCCTCGACCCTTCCGTCTATAACTAAGTTTGCCACCCCTGGGTGCCTTAGTTTGTGTCCTACCAACCTATCTCTTCTCTTCATTAGGATTCGCCAGAAACATCTCTCCTCTCCAACTCGTCTAAATACCTCTTCATTCGTAACCCTATCTACCCATGTGTTGTAAATCAGCCTCCAGATTGAACTGCAAGGCTCCGAGGTCATATGGCGGATCTCTCATATAAATCAATGGGAAGTAACGAGTATCGTACATGTTGGAAGGGACAACCCCGACGTCCCAGGCACTCATAGCCGGTGGGAAGCAGCTGCACGCTCCAGGGATGTTCAGCTCCACCAGCCGTCATGCCTGCGTACTAACATGTCAGGTACGATTTCGGAGTCTTGCTATCCTCGTGAATTTCAACTCTAAGATTTGCTGATGACATCGCCTTAGCTGACACACCAAAGGATTTGAATGAGTTTTTAAATTTAATGGATTCTGTCTAAATTAAATTAAATTGTTGACACCTGCTAATACTCAATATGCACTCATCTTTATTGGGAACATATTTTCAGTGTTTTATTGGGACCATCTTCAGCCTGGTTTCTAAGCCTTACAAATTCATATGTATTCTTTAAGAAACAATGACATTAATGACAATATAAATAAGCATTACAAAATGGACGTCTTTTCATTATTAATTTAGAAAATATTAATCGTATTAGAATCAGAAAGCAAAAATCTATAGTTACAATTTAATATATGCATAAAAAACAAGTCGTTCCGTGAAGAACTATACAGCCTATTTTCATATATCCTACTTATGTTAACTGTCACTATAAACATACAGCATTTCAGTTAGATTGCTCTAATAGATTCGTAGATATTGAGAACCAACTAAATATTGCGGATGGTCGCCATGATGGATTTTTATATATGAAGGTCTTAGAGTTATGTACTGTTACATGAAGATTATTGTGTACGTGTATTACGCAAACTTCAATCGCATGATTAGGACACAAGAAGTAAAAACAAGGTTTTAAAATTACGCACAGCTGCCATCTTGTGGTTATGTAAACAATTGAAAAAACAAGATGTTCAGTAAAGAACATATAGCCTACTTTCTCCTAAATGTATGAGTATAGTTATAACTCGTTGTTATTATCGAAGAGTATAATAGAATCATTTCTTGGTTGAAGACCTTAGAAACGATTTACCTCTACCAAACGCCATAACCTAGAAAAAAAAACTACTACCATCATTGAAGAAAGATAGATAAGAAGTATCTCAAGAATGTTATGGATCTGGAGTCATAATCGACCGGACTGGCTGCGTGGCTCAGCGGTAACGTTCTCGCTTGCTGGGCCCTAGGTTGCAGGATCGTATCCTGGCGCAGTCAGCTGGCATTTGAGGGTGCACAAATGCGAGGGAGCCGTGTCAGGAGATTTACTGGCACGTTAAAGATCCCCTTCGGGCCAAAATTCCGGCACCCCGGCGTATCTAAAAGCAGCAGTAGTTAAAAGGGTCGTAAAACAAATAACATTATTATTATTGTTATTATTATATAATCGACCAGCCGTGGGCAACATCCAACTTTGAGTTGAGGCATGTCTTTACACGTCTGGTTGTGCATGGCATTCACAACCCTAATTGAATTAACAAATCTTTCCATGACCCTACAGAGACATGTGTATAAAAACTATGTGGATATTTTCGATTGCTATTTGCCTGAAATAAAAGTATTAATTAATAACCTGAACTAGCACCAACGGCTAGAATTCAGTTACTATGTGAAATCGTTTTGTTCTTTACTTCAAATAACATTTTCAAATAACGCACAATAGGCTGTTACAAACCCTTTAAAAGAAAAAAGGAAAAATTTATCGTAGTATCATCTTGCCATTCTTCAAGTTCGATGCGCATAGAATGCCAATGGTATACGGTACTAACCAATGGAGTCCCACGTGGACCAGTCGTGACGCCTAGTGGAGAAGTATCGAACAATATAACCCCAACAGGGCGAGTGCATTCCAGTGGCCATAAGAAGAAACTTTTCAATAAAATCTTGAAGTTAATAAGTAGGCCGGCGTGCAGTTACCTTTTTGGCTGCTAGATGTCTCGAGCAAATCTGCTGGTGAATTATGTTTTAATTAAATATATATTTTCCACCGTAATATGCAAAATATAACGCTTAATTTTAAAACGTCTGAATCATTACAAAACAATAAATATATCAAATTTCTAGCAAAAAAAAATACTCTGATGGGATTTTAACCTTAGGCATATGAGTGATAGGCCAACGCTTTACCAGGGAGCCATTTGTACCGACGAACATCGTTCTATATAAAATGACTTACATATAAGTTGTTAGCAAATAATGATTTAGACAAAACGATTTCATTAGTGGAGTATATTATTTATTTATAAAGCATTTCATACAAAGTTTATTTATTTTGTATCAGTTCGCTATATTGCATGCAATACTCAAATTAGTGAAATATAAGTCAGGCACAAGATATCTGCTGCCAACTTGTCTTCTTACCGAGACGGCTCAGCTTTTTAAAATCACTTCTGCACTATAGTATTACAAAATAAACTTTTAATTTCGAACGTGCCTCTTCCTTTAGAACAGTTAAATCGATTCTCGGCTCGATAATCGGAACTGGTGAGTCCCATGATATGGATTATAAAGTTTGCATAATTCGTACGGCCGCCATCATGAAATGGAACGGCGGATGACCTTGTAATTTAGTCACAAGACGCATCCTATATGAAGGTATGTTATTCCCAAATTTGGTAGAGATCGGATGATTTGTTTAGTCGCTATTTGATTTTACGTTTTGAACGTTTGAGTGGCCGCCATTCAGTTTTGGTAAAGATGGCGGCGATATAAAACAAGACACTGAGGTGCCCTTTGCTTGTTATACCTCTGTACCAAATTTCGTTCAATTCGGTTTCACCGTGTTCGAATTGATAGGGAGGGACAGAAATTCAGAGTACACACACTCACACACACACACAGAGAGACACACACACACACACACATACACACACTCAGACAGACACACAATTTTTGGCCCTGTAGTGATCTCATAAGTCTACTTTCATTTTTTGCAAAAATCGAAAGTAGGGTAAAAGATGCCAATGGATTAACATTTGTATAAGGATTTACTGTAGCAAGTGTCACTGCACTCGGATGGTTAAATTGCGAGAAACGACCTTGCGAATATTTATATTTCGCGTCGCCGCCATGTTGGATTTGTGATCACCAGGTTAATGAATGTCCTATAGGGGAACTTATGTTCATAGCCCCTATGAACATTAAAAATTTCATTTCCATTGCTGTAATAGATTCGTAGATATTGAGATCCATTTAAATATTTCGGATGGTCGCCATGTTGGATTGTTATATGTGTAGGCCATAGAGTCATGTACCATTAAAGGAAAATTATTGCGTAGGTTCATTATTCAAACTTTCACTTCGATCGCATGATCACGACACAAAAAATTAAAATTAAAATTTTCGAAATTCGCACAGCCGCCATCTTGAGGTTATGTAAACAATTGAACTAAATTAGATACCAGTGCATTACAATGTGTATAAACATTTCCTGTACCAAGTTTCATTGCGTTTGGATCATTAAATCGAGAAAAAGGTCTATTTAATATTTTCAAATTCGCTTGGCCGCCATATTCGTTTTGTAGTTAACCGGTTTTTGAAAGTCTTATAGATGAACTTCCAGTAGTGCCCTTTATCTCCTCACAAAATTTCAGGGTGATACCGCTAATAGTTTCAGAGATATAGAATGCCAGTGAAATATTTCGCACATCCGCCGTCTTGTGGTTATGTAAACAATTGAACCAAGTGGATGTCGGTGCATTACAATGTGTATAAACATATACTGTACCATGTTTTTTTTGCG
This sequence comes from Meconema thalassinum, assembly GCA_946902985.2. Classification (NCBI taxonomy): domain Eukaryota; kingdom Metazoa; phylum Arthropoda; class Insecta; order Orthoptera; family Tettigoniidae; genus Meconema; species Meconema thalassinum. Next base: position 86,573,872 of record OX336400.1, on the reverse strand, counting down.
TTTGTTTGGTTAAATCGCGAGAAACGTCTATTTAAATGTCGCAATTTCGCTTGTCCGCCATGTTGGTTTTGTAGTTGCCAGGTTTTCTAAAGTCACATAGGTGACCTTCTAATAGTTCTCTTTATCACCGTTAAATATTCCAGGGTGATATCGGTAATAGTTTCGGAGATATTGAATGCTGGTGAAATATTTCGCACAGCCGCCATGTTGGATTGGCGAGACGTAACTAAATTTGAAGGGTACAGTCGGGGTCGGCCGGAGAATTGCTATGACCTTACCGAGTTTCATTGAAATCGCTCCAGCCGTTTAGAAGTTATTAGGGGGGAGACACACACACACACACGATCACACACGCACACACAGACAGACACACGGACAAAAAGTGATCTCATAAGCCTATTTTTTTTCATAAATGAAAGTAGGCTAAAAGCATTTAGACAGCTTCAAAATATTCGACAAACCATTCTAATAATAAGTTAACAGAAGACGTCCAATAGTGCAGGGACCAAGTTTAATTATCATACATATAATCAGTGCTATTTTTAGCCTAATTTCGATTTTTGCAAAAAATGAAAGTAGACTTATGAGATCAACACAGGGCGAAAAAAGTGTGTCTGTCTGTGTGTGTGTGAGTCTGTGTGTGTGTGTGTGTCTGTGTGTGTGTGTGTGTGTGTGTGTGTGTGTGTGTCTCTGTGTGTGTGTGAGTGTGTGTACTCTGAATGTCTGTCCCCCCCCCCCCTATCAATTCGAAAACGGTGAATGCGAATTGAACGAAATTTGGTACAAAGGTAGCACTAGCAAAGGACACCTCAGTGTCATATTTTATATCGCCGCCATCTTGACGGAAACGTAATAGCGGCCACACAAATGTTCAAAGCTTAAATCAAATTACGACTGACCTAATCATCCGATCTCTACCAAATTTTGCAACAACATACCTTTATGGGAGGAACATCCTTTGACCAAACCAATAGGCCATAAGCGTAATAGTTTGCGGATGGCGGCCATCCTTGTGTGAAAATCGATTCCCCCTATTAATTCGAACACGGTGCAACCGAATGGAACGAAATTTGGTACAGAGGTAGTACTAACAAAAGGCACCTCAGTGTCATGTTTTATATCGCCGTCATCTTGACGGAAACGTAATGGCGGCCACACAGATGTTCAAAGCTTAAATCAAATTACGACTAACCTAATCATCTGATCTCTACCAAATTCTGCAACAACATACCTTTATAGGGGGAGCATCCTTTGACCAAACTAATAGGTCATCAGCGTAATAGTTTGCGGATGGCGGCTATCTTTGTGTGAAAATAGATTCCCCCTATTAATTCGAACACGGTGCAAACGAATGGAACGAAATTTGGTACAGAGGTAGTACTAACAAAAGGCACCTCAGTGTCATATTTTATATCGCCGCCATCTTGACGGAAACGTAATGGCGGCCACACAAATGTTCAAAGCTTAAATCAAATTACGATTAACCTAATCATCCGATCTCTACCAAATTTTGCAACAATATACCTCTATAGAGGAAGCATCCTTTGACCAAATGAATAGGTCATTAGCCTAATAGTTTGCGGATGGCGGCCATCTTTGTGTGAAAATCAATTCCCCCTAATAATTCAAACACGGTGAAACCGAATGGAACGAAATTTGGTACAGAGGTAGCACAAGCAAAGGGCATCTCAGTGTCATGTTTCATATCACCGCCATATTGACAGAAACGTAATGGCGGCCACACAAATGTTCAAAGTTTAAGTTAAATTACGACTAACATAACCATCCGATCTCTACCAAACTTTGCAACAACATTCCTTTATGGAGGGAGCATGCTTTGACCAATCTAATAGGTTATTAGCCTAATAGTTTGCGGCTGGCGGCCAACTTTATGTCAAAATTGATTCCCCCTATTAATTCGAACACGGTGGAACCGAATGGAACGAAATTTGGTACAGAGGTAGCACTAGCAAACGGCACCTCAGTGTCATGTTTTATATCGCCGCCATCTTGACTGAAACGTAATGGCGGCCACACGAATGTTCAAAGCTTAAATCAAATTACGATTAACCTAATCATCCGATCTCTACCAAATTTTGCAACTACATACCTTTATGGAGGGAGCATCGTTTGACCAATCTAATAGGTCATTCGCCTAATAGTTTGCGGATGGCGGCCATCTTTGTGTCAAAATCGATTCCCCCTATTAATTCAAACACGGTGAAACAGAATGGAACGAAATTTGTTAGAGATATAGCACTAGCAAAGGGCATCTCAGTGTCATGATTTATATCGCCGCCATATTGACAGAAACGTAATGGCGGCAACACAAATGTTTAAAGCTTAAATCAAATTACGACTAACATAACCATCCGATCTCTACCAAACTTTGCAACAATATACCTTTATGGAGGCAGCATCCTTTGACCCATCTAATAGGTTATTAGCCTAATAGTTTGCCGATGGCGGCCATCTTTATGTCAAAATTGATTCCCTCTATTAATTCGAACACGGTGGAACCGAATGAACGAAATTTGGTACAGAGGTAGCACTAGCAAAGGGCACCTCAGCGTCATGTTTTATATCGCCGCCATCTTGACGGAAACGTAATGGCGGCCACACAAATGTTCAAAGCTTAAATCAAATTACGATTAGCCTAATCATCCGATCTCTAGCAAATTTAGCAACAACATACCTTTATGGAGGGAGCATCCTTTGACCAAACTAATAGGTCATCAGCCTGATATTTTGCGGATGGCGGCCATCTTTGTGTGAAAATCGATTCCCCTTATCAATTCGAACACGGTGAAACCGAATGGATTAACATTTGGTACAGAGGTAGCACTAGCAAAGGGCACCTCAGTGTCATGTTTTATATCACCGCTATCTTGACGGAAACGTAATCGTGGCCACCCAAATGTTAAAAGCTAAAATGTAATTACGACCAACCTAATAATCTAGTCTCTACCAAATTCTGCATCACCATATCTTTATGTGGGAAACATATTCAGACCAAACTGCAAGAACATCAGCCCAATAGTTTGCAGATGGTGGCCAAGTATGTGTGCAAATCGATTCCCCCTATCAATTCAAACACGTTGAAACCTAATTGAACGAAATTTGGTACAGAGGTAGCACTAGCAAAGGGCACCTCATATTCATGTTGAATATCCCTATAGCACGTTGTATTTCAACAAGCTACTACAACCAACATTCGATCATACTCCTTGAAAAGGACAAAGAGTTATAACAATACCCATGCATTTAGGAGAAAGTAGGCTATATGTTCTTTACTGAACATCTTGTTTAGCCTACTTTCGATTTTTGCAAAAAATGAAAGTAGACTTATGAGATCAACACAGGGCGAAAAAAGTGTGTCTGTCTGTGTGTGTGTGTATGTGTGTGTGTGAGTCTGTGTTTGTGTGTGTATGTGTGTGTGTGAGTCTGTGTGTGTGTGTGTGTGTGTGTGTGTGAGTGTGTGTACTCTGAATGTCTGTCCCCCCCCTATCAATTCGAACACGGTGAATGCGAATTGAACGAAATTTGGTACTGCCCCCGTAAATTGAATTATATAGAGACCACGGTGGCTATTTTGGAAATTATGAAGAAAGTTATGGCTGTCATAGTTATGACGTGGATAGTCATGACGTAAGCACGGATGACGCAGACGTTATGCCAGCAGGCTACTTGAGCTGAGATTTTTTATGACGTCAGCATTTATTCGAGAAAGATCCGAGATTTACGACGCAGTCGCAGGAAACGTGGAATTATGCTGAGGAAGAAATTATGCTATTGGAGGGGAGGCTCGAACCAATGAACGATAGTCTGAAGGAAGACGGAGATTGCTGAAACTATGATATTTTTATTACTTTTGGAATGCAGAATTGTGGAAATCCATTTGCAGTAGAGGCATTGATCTGGAATTTTGGTGAAATTTATTTTCAGTTTTTGAATTTTGAAAATCCGTCATGTATTGACGAAGTTGGAACTTCTAGCGATGACGCAGTAACACGCTATGGAAGGGATTGATACGCCCCTCATGAAGTTTATAAAAGGCCTTGCGCAGAAGAGAGCGGTCTCATATCTCAAATCGTCAGATCTCAAATCGTCAGAACCTAAGCTCAGATCTTCAGTCTCAGTTCTTATATAGTCATTTCGGTGAGACGTCGAGTGAAATTAGTAGAAAGAGTCGTCTTTATAACGCGTGGTGAAGCCACCGCAGTGAACTATCGAGCAGACAAGCAGTGCAAGTTTACAGTGAGTAAAACTAGGTGAAGTTAAAACGCACATTATAACGCGTCTACAAGATTAGCTATGAACAGTTAGCGGTCACCTATAAGCTAATTCTATTGTGCAGTGCTACATTAAGGAGTGTAGAAAAGTTGAACAATTTCGCGGAGTTATTTTGGAAGATATTGGCAATTTTAGACGACTGACAAAAGTGATTTTCTCGCCACCTGAGAAGCACTTTATATCGTCAGATTCTACGGTACGGCTGACACTGCTAGTATAACAGGGAGACTTAAGATTGAATTGTGACACAACGCTACAGTATTATGGAGCAATTTAATATGGCAGTTTGTTCTACTATTACCATAACCGAAGAGAAGATGGAAGGCTAAAGGACTTTAATGCGATTGGGACATATATCGTTGGAGTAAGATAGCAGCATGGAACTTCGCTAATTGCCATTCCACACAAGCGAACATGTGGTGAATAACCATCTACACCCATGTTTCGTGGTTCAACGCTGAATACTATCAAACAGCAATGGAAACGATTTCATACTCACTGAATATGAATATTTCTTCGGAAATTAATACAAAAACTTCATGGCGATTTTCTACTGGAACTTCAGGGATTTTTCAAGAGAGGTCAGGGTAGTCCCGACTCACAAAGAAGAATTTTGCCGGAAGGATGTCTTTCTTCTACACGGAGCAGTGCAATTTCCGGAGGAGGAAGCAGTTCGATTCTCCGAGGGTGCTGTTTCCTGTTTGGAGGATGGAGCTCATCTTCAAGTTGGTGAAATGGATCCATCAGCAGTCTTCTTTGGGGAATTTTCCTCTGGAACTTCAATCGGCAGATAAGGTAGTCGTGAACGTTGATTGTTTTATTTGAGTTTTTTAGCGATATCTGAGCAACCATTTTCCCATATTTTCTGTCCTCATGTATTTTGCCCTATATTCTTGTTTGAGATTCCTGTACTCAGTACACCTTGATGAGTTATGCCTTTTTCGACGATTTATTAAGACATTGTTATGTCATGGGAATAGTTAAATGATTTTGGATCAGTTGAGACTGATATTTAGATTTTTCAGTAATTTGCTTATTTTTGTAGTCACGATTTGACTGTAAGTTAATGATTTTTATGGCAGATTTAAATTCAGACAGCGTGTCACTTTATTAAAGTAATTCTACCCCAGTTTAATTACTTTGACCAATTTTCTGTCATCATCAAGAAGGAAGAACATTTAAATGATTTTAGAGCGTTAAAATCCATTACGTTGTCGACGATCTTGGAAATACTAGTCGTTATTTGAATTGATTGCAACACAGACATTTATCGTCAGTTATGAACGACCATTGCATCATAGACAATTTTGTGAAAGATGAACTTTAATTATGAATTATTGAATGCATTAAAGTCATGAACTTTTGTTAGGAGTTTTTTCCCAATTAGAGATTTATATAATGATGTTTGCATTCCCCAGTCTAATTGGAGTCTATTCGACTATTTTGCAGTTTAGTCGCACTTTGTTTGATGATAGTATTTTTATACTACAATTCTTTGATGATGTTAATCTTAAATTTTGATAGACCAGACAGGCGTATATAAGCGTATTCACTATTAAATTTGTTTGTGATTGGCAAATTTTGACTTCATTTCGATTCATGAATGAAATCCACGAAGGTTTAAGATAACAGTTTTGAAACAATTAATGATTATAAGAATTTTTGAAGTGGAACTATGAATGTATAATCGCTAGTGCAGCGGACGTGTTGAAAGTCGCTGATGTATAATGCCCTTGAATTAACGAAGAAGGTTCCCACAGTAATTAAGGATGTTGAAGAATTTGTTAGTGGAGGTTTTTGTAAGTTCTGTGGAAGATTTTGATGCCATATATATTAATATATGATGAATTTTGGGCCTATTTTAATGCAGTTTTGTGCATTATTTTGTAAGCGAAGTATTTTCCGATGGAGTGTATTGTCTTATTCCTTTGAAAATTAATCAAGTGAATTTACTGTTATAATTAACAAGAGTATTGAAAGAATTTGAGATAAGATTTTGAATGAAGATTACCGTCACAAATAATTATAATAATTATTAAACCTTTATTAAACCAGATTGTGACATTAAATATGTATAACTAACCTTCATTGGTCGATTATATTGACACGATTATGAAATTACCAACCGGATGAACATATGGTTAAATGTATTTCTTAAATTAATAATTTAAATAATTTAAATGTTAATATTGTAAATAATGATGTAAATATCTTTGACAATAATGTGTAACGAAAGTAATGTTAGAGGCGTGTTTAAATTTTTCCTAATTGTCTTCGACAATATTATAAACAATTTCTAATTGTTATAAATTATTTATGAGCTTTTGTTGTAAACATTTAAGAGTTTGTTTTATACTCTAAACAACGCTTATTAAACATTTGAATGCTAATTAAACAAGTTTAGGGATTGTCAGAATAATCCAGTGGTGTGTGAGTGAAGCATTTGAAAGATTTGCGTAACTATATTTGTGTTGTCTTGCGGACATTTAAAGCTTTTGAGAGGGAACTGGATTCTTACGCAACATAGCAGGACAAGTGAGTCCATTTGACAGGTGTGCGTCAGGTTGAAGGGTAGACCGCAGCTGGCCAGACAACTGGTTATCAGCGGGCAAGGTCGTCTACATTCTGGCCTTGTGCCTATATATAAGTGTGATGTTTAGTAAAAGAAAACAAATGCTCTATATATGTGTCTCGTCCTGACTTCCTTTTCCAGTCCAAGTGTGCTATGAATGTTACGTTATTTTGAGCTCGTGGGAGCTAACATATTGTTTGATAACTTTGCAAGTCCTTCAGGAGGACATAGTCAGATTGACATGGGCTACTGATAGCCACATTTATTTTGTTGAGTTGTTAAAATCATACCCTTTATTTGAAATAAAAGCTTTTGTACAGTTCAAAGTTCTTGTCTTCGTTCTGGTTCATTTTTAAATGTCATGGTGGAGGTTATTGTGGGAGCATACTTTAGAGATCCTGTTGTCAACCCAATCCCCGAGATAATTTTTAAGAGGTAAGTAGAGGTAAGTATGAACCCCCGTCTATTTTGGTGTGTTCCACAATAATTTCTTGTTAACTTCTGTGCTCAAACCTCGATAGTATCTGTCAGTGCCATTTTCATTGGTGTAGCTGAGCCGGTGCGGTTGATTATTGGCAACCCGATTGAGGGGGCGGATAACTGACAGCCTACTATCCGGGTAAACGGGGACAGAAGGATTGGCGCAGTCAACGTATGGGGCTGGTACAACATAAGTGGATCACCAGGTTGAACGCCAGTAGGATTGGCAAACCTAAAACGTGTGGCTCGATTAGACTCAAATAAAGAGGTTGATTCTTTGTTAGATGTCTTGGCCAATTGTAGTATTTAAGAGTGTGATTATATAGGAATTAATTGTTGTATTGTATGAGGAAAATTACACTCAGAAAAGATCAGATCTTATATAACTTGAGAGGTTAAATAGGCTGGAAACTTAGGAAAATCGCCTATGATCTGGAATCTTATTTTATTTGACCGGCTTATGACATGTTTAGTCATATTAAAGATAAATTTAAATTATTTGGATTGTAAATGTAAATTATTTGGGTTAGGATATTTTAAAATGAGCCAGGGAAATTTGGACGTGTGCTTGAGTTTGTTTCAACCTGAAGGGTCTTCGAAGGTTAATTATAAGGTAGTTATAAGTTAGATTTAAGACAGAAAATTGATCAAATTTATATATGGTGAAAAGTGTTGCTCAGATGTTGTTATTTTGCTCTATTGATGTATGTCCCTACAGCAGTCTATTTTTGAATAATATTGTAATGGCAGATGAAAGTCTTAGGATGATGTTAGAGGAGATGTCTGCTAATTTGAAAGCAAGCATGAATAGCAGTATGAAGCAGATGATGGAGGATAATGCTAGTAATATGTCTGCTAATTTGAAAGCTAGCATGAATGAAAGTATGAAGGAGATGGAAGCTAGGAATACTAGTCGAATGGAGGAGAATGCTAGTAATTTGAAAGCTAGCATGGATGAAAGTTTGAAGGTTCTTCAGACTAGTTCTGCTAACTTAGAGGATAATATGTCGCGTTTACAAATTAATACCCAAGGAATAGAGAATACTGTAACTGACATCCGCACAGATGTGTCCAATGTGCATAAAAATGTTGCTGATGTTAAAATTGATGTTTCTAAGGTACAGAAAGATCTTACAATGTTGAATCTAGATGTGGCTAATGTCCGAGGTGATATTTCTTGTGCTAGGGCTGAAGTAGTTGTTGTTAAAAATGATGTTGCGACTGTCCAGGACAAGGTTGAGGAAGTCCAAAGAGAAATCCAAAATGTTAGAACTGATGTGTCCAATGTTCAGGTTGATATTAATAACATTCATTCGGATGTAAATGAGATGCAAAGTGATATAAATAAGATTCAAGTAGAAGTCAACACAGTTTTCGTAGATATTGCTCAAGTCCAAACTGATGTAAATAAAGTCAGGGAAGAAATAGAAAATTCGAAAACCCTTTGTACGCGTAATATGAGTGCATTAACGACTAGGTTAGTTGATGAGTCAGTTAGAACGACAGCGTCTTTAGCAGGTTTAAAGTATGATGTAGAGGTCATGAGAACCCAGGTATTAGACCATAATAGATTACTGAAAGAAGATATCGAAGTAGACATAGCAGAAATGTTAACGGCAAATGTAGCAGTATGGAAAGACGAGTGGAATAGGTCAAGTGGGGAACATGTAACGCAAATTCAGGAACGTATTGAAAGGAAACTTGCCAGTACTCAAATAGATATTAACAATGAAGTAGTACAGATTAGGAAAGATTTAAGCGTCAGGATGGATTCGCTATCCGAAAGACAAGTTGAAGATGGAACACAATTAGGTCAGGATGTGCAAGCATTAAAATCTGCATTAGAGGAACAGATTCATCAAGTTGTCTCTGATGTGAGTGAAACGACGAGCAAACTGCAAAATTTGAAGCTAGGAGAGGCTAGTTTGATGGAGACCTACAAAGAAGAGTTAATCAAGAAAGTCTTAACGGAAATCACTGACAAGGATACAGAAGGCTTGGCTTGCGAAACCAATAGGAATTATGCCAGAAGATATAACCTAGCTCCAGAAGAGAGAGACGTGACTCCTGAAGAACGTATATCCAGATTCAGGGAGGAAGATGACGAGAGGAATATGGAACCTGACTGGAACTATCGAGATAGTGGGAAAAACTACCCGGATTCATATCCGAGGAACGTGACGGTCATCAGGAATTTTGAAGACAAACCGCAAAAATTCAGCAACACTGATAGTTGGACGCCTATAGAATATATAAGGAACCTCAAAGATTATTTCATCGAAGCTCACATTCCCAGAGAAAGAGAGATGAAGATAGCGGAGAGATTTTTGATTGGAGGACCCCTCGAATGGTTTTGCGCTTTTAGATACACATTCAGTAACTTTGACGAGTTTGCAGAGGCATTAATCAAACGATTTTGGTCCATAGAAGCGCAGAATTCGTTAAGAGCGGAGGTTTATTCAAGAAAATACTCAGGTACTCTTCCAACACGGTACGCTGATTTCCTTACGAGTCAATTGTCCCGCTTGAGATTTTTGCAACCCCCATTGTCAACGGAGCAATTAATTGATGCGATTTCTCGTATGCTGCCTGTGGAGGTGAGGAGACTAATCATTTCGTCAAACATCAGGGATTTGACTAGCATGGATGAATTACTGAGGAGGTTAGACTACACAAGTCCAATGCCTAACGTGGTACAGAAAGGTCAAAGGCATGACTTCAAAGAAATAAATACTGTATATATGGACCAAGTCCAACAAACTGACAAGCCAGATGAAGAGAAAACTGACAATGTAGGTCCCCACAGGAATAATCAGTTTCGAAATAACAGATCGCAAGGTTACCGTCCGTATCAACAGAGAAGAGGCTGGAACTATAATCGAGGAAATTACAACAATGGAAGAGGCAGATACTACAACAATAATGGTTATAACAGAAATTATAATAGAAATAACCAGAACCAAAACAGAAATCAGAATACTCAAGGTCAGGTTATGACACCCGATCAGTATCAGGAAAGAGAGAGGGAAAGCCAGCAATACCTGAAAGAATTACGGGAAAGAGAAGCCGAAAACCAAAAGAAAAGGCAGGATGTTGTAATCGATCCTGGGCCTTCTACGAGCCAGCAGAATTTTGAGGTCGGTAACACAAAAAAAAACGCCGATTTCTCAACGACAGTGAGAACTTGTAAATACATTGCCACACCACACCTGATTACGATTAATGAGATATATGAAGTTACTGATGAAGATTTGCTAGAAGAGAGGGGTATCGTTAAAGAGGAAAGACCATGTGCCTTACCTATTATTTCTGTTCTGATAGATGGCCAACAGTACAAAGCCCTGATGGATACTGGTGCAATTATCTCCATCATTTCAGAGGAATGTTATCAAAGTCTGCTAAGAGGAGAGAACATGACAGTTCTACCTGTTTCTACCGTCAAAGTGAGAGGGATTTTCCAAGATAAGGCAGTGAAATGCAAGATTCAAGTGTTATTGAACTTTGAGATCAATGGAAGGAATTATGAACAGATCTTCATTGTGGTGAGCAAGATCAATTTTGATATGGTGCTTGGAATCGATTTTATATCGAAGGTCGGAGCTATTATTGACATGAAGAACAGAAGTATTAGCTTTAATGATGGGTACATGATCACAGAAGAGATAGAAAAACAGGACGTGAAAAACAGTCTGGAAATAGACCTAAGGGAAGAAATTCTGAATACCATAATTAATGAAGTGGAAAATTTAGCAGAAATACCCAGTAGAAAAACTGAAGGGTTTGAAGAAATTCAGGGGGAATTTTAGGATCTGATAAAGGAATTCCAAGATATTTTTGATGAAAAGCCTGGATTGATTAAGGATTATAAGTACAAGATAAGGCTGACAGATGAAACCCCTTACCAGAAGAGAATATACCCCATACCTGAGAAATACTATCAAGAAGTACGAGGGTTAATCAGAAAAATGGAGGTAGACGGGATTATTAAAAAACAGGCGTCGTCTTATATAAACCCCATCACAGTAGTGAAGAAAAGTAATGGTCAGATACGTCTTTGTCTCGATGCCAGGACCATCAACTTGAAGATTCTTCCAGAAAATGACCGACCACCCAAGATTAGAGATCTGCTTCGAAAATTCAAAGGGAGAGCATGTTTCAGCGTTCTTGACTTGACGTCTTCATTTTATCAAGTTCAACTAGAAGAAGATAGTATGCAGTACACTGGATTCTTATTTGACCAGACGTCATGGGTCTTTGTCAGAATGCCTTTTGGAATGGTTAACAGTGGACCAGCACTTATGCGAGCACTTGATAGTAAGCTCACTGACGAAGTGAAAGAAAATGTAATCTGCTACATTGACGATTTAATCGTATCTTCACCCAGCGCCGCAGAACATTTAGTGCACTTGAGAAAGTTGTTCGAGAATTTAAGGGAGGCCAATATCAAGGTCAATTTTGGAAAATGTCAATTCTTGAAGAAGGAGATAAATTACTTGGGGCATACTATTGATAAAGATGGATATCATCCAAACATGCAAAAAGTAGATGCGATCACGAGATTTCCAAAGCCAACTAAGGTGAAACAAGTCAGAGAATTTGTAGGCGCATGCCAATTTATTAGCAGCCACTGTCCAAGATACTCTGAAATTATGGCTCCTCTGTATGACTTACTCAAGAAGAATAACAGATGGAAATGGAGTACCGCTGCAGACGAGGCTTTCGAGAAAGCAAAAGAGATGCTCAGGAATAACGTGAAACTGGAGTACCCAGACTTTGAGAAGGTGTTCTATATTGAGTCTGATGCATCAAGAATAGGCATTAGTGCAGTCTTATACCAGAAAGACGAGGCAGGCAACAAGCACTACATTGCATTCACTAGTCGGAAGTTGAAGAAACACGAGGAAAACTACTTCACGACAGAACTTGAAGCGTTAGCTTTTGTAACAGCTTTGCAAGCGTGGAAGAAAATCCTGCTGGGACATAAGGTCATCATTATTACTGACCATAAAGCACTACAGTTTATGCTGCAAACTGACATGTCGAGTGATAGACTGACACGTTGGGCTTTGTTCACCCAACAGTTTAACGCCACTATCGTCCACCAGCCTGGGAAAGATAACTTACTGGCTGATGCTCTATCACGTAACCCTATTAAAAATGTGCAGATACACCATGTACAATTGGAGCAAGAAGATCAAGAAACCGTTAGGAGGTTAGCCCGAATCGGTGTGTCACAGAAGAGACACGCTCCAATAAGGAAAATGTACAGGTTCCTCAAGGGTTACATGGACAATACGGATGTTGACTATGCAGCTACACGGAGAAATTCACGACACTTTGTCTTGAGTGGAGACATCGTATGCAAGTATGCTGACTCTGCGCATACAAAACTCCGAATAGTCGTGCCACCTAAACTTGTTGTCAATTTAGTGTGGGTAGCTCATCACGCAACTGGACATGCCGGTTTAGATAAAACTCTTAATACTCTTAAAGAGAAATTTATTTGGACTAACATGCGTTCCAGCATTGCCAAGGTCATTCGATCATGTGACAAATGTCAAAGAGCAAAGTATGCTTCTGCTTTATTAAAAGGAAAACCGAAGGCTATGATTCCTTCTAAACCAAACGAACTCATGGCGACGGAAATATTTGGCCCCTGTCCGAAGGGATATCAGGGTAACCAGTACCTGTTGGTTACCGTGGATGTTTTCTCAAAATTTGTTACAATGAGTCCCATGCAGAAAGCTAACACGAGGAACGTTGTAAGCAGACTGGAAAATGCTGCATTTCCTAAAGCTGGTAAACCAGAATATCTACTGTCTGATCATGAAACGCAGTTTACATCCTTGGAATTTGCAGCGGATATGGAAAGGCTTGGTATTAAGCACTTATTTTCAAGCGTGCGTTACCCAGAATCGAATTCCTCAGAAAGATATATGGCTGAATTTTCGAAATTCTGTCGAATTTTCTGTCCAAATGATCATTCTGGTTGGGTGAGATTTGTGCCCCTTATTGAGGAATGTCTGAACTCTACAGTGCAGGAGAGCACAGGAGAAGTGCCAATGCGACTTCATCTAGGAAGAAACCCAGAAAGGCCGTGGGATAATCTTTTCAACCACGTTCCTAGAGATCCCGACCAAGGAAGGCAGCAGAGGATTGAAAAGGCGAAGGAACAACTCCAGAAAGCAGCAGAGAAACGATTGAAAAGAGTAGCTGGAAAACGTTTTGGTGCACCCTTACAAATTGGAAATCTTGTATTACTACGCAGACCTGTCAAGGCTGATATGAGCAAGAAAATCTATCCCAAGTTTGGAATTGTGTTTATGGGTCCGTTTAGAATTACGAATGCCTATGGAAACAACTGTTATGAGCTCTACGATGATGAGAATAATGTCATTTATGGCATGTTCAATGCTGGAAATTTGAAAAGATACTATCCTAGAGTAAACCAGTAATAATTCAATTTCGTGTTCAAGAGAGTTGAGGTACTTGTAACACTGAGTTCAAAAACAATTTGCAACTGTTTTTAAAACGTGGTGAGGGGAGAATGCCCCCGTAAATTGAATTATATAGAGACCACGGTGGCTATTTTGGAAATTATGAAGAAAGTTATGGCTGTCATAGTTATGACGTGGATAGTCATGACGTAAGCACGGATGACGCAGACGTTATGCCAGCAGGCTACTTGAGCTGAGATTTTTATGACGTCAGCATTTATTCGAGAAAGATCCGAGATTTACGACGCAGTCGCAGGAAACGTGGAATTATGCTGAGGAAGAAATTATGCTATTGGAGGGGAGGCTCGAACCAATGAACGATAGTCTGAAGGAAGACGGAGATTGCTGAAACTATGATATTTTTATTACTTTTGGAATGCAGAATTGTGGAAATCCTTTTGCAGTAGAGGCATTGATCTGGAATTTTGGTGAAATTTATTTTCAGTTTTTGAATTTTGAAAATCCGTCATGTATTGACGAAGTTGGAACTTCTAGCGATGACGCAGTAACACGCTATGGAAGGGATGGATACGCCCCTCATGAAGTTTATAAAAGGCCTTGCGCAGAAGAGAGCGGTCTCATATCTCAAATCGTCAGATCTCAAATCGTCAGAACCTAAGCTCAGATCTTCAGTCTCAGTTCTTATATAGTCATTTCGGTGAGACGTCGAGTGAAATTAGTAGAAAGAGTCGTCTTTATAACGCGTGGTGAAGCCACCGCAGTGAACTATCGAGCAGACAAGCAGTGCAAGTTTACAGTGAGTAAAACTAGGTGAAGTTAAAACGCACATTATAACGCGTCTACAAGATTAGCTATGAACAGTTAGCGGTCGCCTATAAGCTAATTCTATTGTGCAGTGCTACATTAAGGAGTGTAGAAAAGTTGAACAATTTCGCGGAGTTATTTTGGAAGATATTGGCAATTTTAGACGACTGACAAAAGTGATTTTCTCGCCACCTGAGAAGCACTTTATATCGTCAGATTCTACGGTACGGCTGACACTGCTAGTATAACAGGGAGACTTAAGATTGAATTGTGACACAACGCTACAGTATTATGGAGCAGTTTAATATGGCAGTTTGTTCTACTATTACCATAACCGAAGAGAAGATGGAAGGCTAAAGGACTTTAATGCGATTGGGACATATATCGTTGGAGTAAGATAGCAGCATGGAACTTCGCTAATTGCCATTCCACACAAGCGAACATGTGGTGAATAACCATCTACACCCATGTTTCGTGGTTCAACGCTGAATACTATCAAACAGCAATGGAAACGATTTCATACTCACTGAATATGAATATTTCTTCGGAAATTAATACAAAAACTTCATGGCGATTTTCTACTGGAATTTCAGGGATTTTTCAAGAGAGGTCAGGGTAGTCCCGACTCACAAAGAAGAATTTTGCCGGAAGGATGTCTTTCGTCTACACGGAGCAGTGCAATTTCCGGAGGGGGAAGCAGTTCGATTCTCCGAGGGTGCTGTTTCCTGTTTGGAGGATGGAGCTCATCTTCAAGTTGGTGAAATGGATCCATCAGCAGTCTTCTTTGGGGAATTTTCCTCTGGAACTTCAATCGGCAGATAAGGTAGTCGTGAACGTGTATTGTTTTATTTGAGTTTTTTAGCGATATCTGAGCAACCATTTTCCCATATTTTCTGTCCTCATGTATTTTGCCCTATATTCTTGTTTGAGATTCCTGTACTCAGTACACCTTGATGAGTTATGCCTTTTTCGACGATTTATTAAGACATTGTTATGTCATGGGAATAGTTAAATGATTTTGGATCAGTTGAGACTGATATTTAGATTTTTCAGTAATTTGCTTATTTTTGTAGTCACGATTTGACTGTAAGTTAATGATTTTTATGGCAGATTTAAATTCAGACAGCGTGTCACTTTATTAAAGTAATTCTACCCCAGTTTAATTACTTTGACCAATTTTCTGTCATCATCAAGAAGGAAGAACATTTAAATGATTTTAGAGCGTTAAAATCCATTACGTTGTCGACGATCTTGGAAATACTAGTCGTTATTTGAATTGATTGCAACACAGACATTTATCGTCAGTTATGAACGACCATTGCATCATAGACAATTTTGTGAAAGATGAACTTTAATTATGAATTATTGAATGCATTAAAGTCATGAACTTTTGTTAGGAGTTTTTTCCCAATTAGAGATTTATATAATGATGTTTGCATTCCCCAGTCTAATTGGAGTCTATTCGACTATTTTGCAGTTTAGTCGCACTTTGTTTGATGATAGTATTTTTATACTACAATTCTTTGATGATGTTAATCTTAAATTTTGATAGACCAGACAGGCGTATATAAGCGTATTCACTATTAAATTTGTTTGTGATTGGCAAATTTTGACTTCATTTCGATTCATGAATGAAATCCACGAAGGTTTAAGATAACAGTTTTGAAACAATTAATGATTATAAGAATTTTTGAAGTGGAACTATGAATGTATAATCGCTAGTGCAGCGGACGTGTTGAAAGTCGCTGATGTATAATGCCCTTGAATTAACGAAGAAGGTTCCCACAGTAATTAAGGATGTTGAAGAATTTGTTAGTGGAGGTTTTTGTAAGTTCTGTGGAAGATTTTGATGCCATATATATTAATATATGATGAATTTTGGGCCTATTTTAATGCAGTTTTGTGCATTATTTTGTAAGCGAAGTATTTTCCGATGAAGTGTATTGTCTTATTCCTTTGAAAATTAATCAAGTGAATTTACTGTTATAATTAACAAGAGTATTGAAAGAATTTGAGATAAGATTTTGAATGAAGATTACCGTCACAAATAATTATAATAATTATTAAACCTTTATTAAACCAGATTGTGACATTAAATATGTATAACTATCCTTCATTGGTCGATTATATTGACACGATTACGAAATTACCAACCGGATGAACATGTGGTTAAATGTATTTCTTAAATTAATAATTTAAATAATTTAAATGTTAATATTGTAAATAATGATGTAAATATCTTTGACAATAATGTGTAACGAAAGTAATGTTAGAGGCGTGTTTAAATTTTTCCTAATTGTCTTCGACAATATTATAAACAATTTCTAATTGTTATAAATTATATATGAGCTTTTGTTGTAAACATTTAAGAGTTTGTTTTATACACTAAACAACGCTTATTAAACATTTGAATGCTAATTAAACAAGTTTAGGGATTGTTAGAATAATCCAGTGGTGTGTGAGTAAAGCATTTGAAAGATTTGCGTAAATATATTTGTGTTGTCTTGCGGACATTTAAAGCTTTTGAGAGGGAACTGGATTCTTACGCAACATAGCAGGACAAGTGAGTCCATTTGACAGGTGTGCGTCAGGTTGAAGGGTAGACCGCAGCTGGCCAGACAACTGGTTATCAGCGGGCAAGGTCGTCTACATTCTGGCCTTGTGCCTATATATAAGTGTGATGTTTAGTAAAAGAAAACAAATGCTCTATATATGTGTCTCGTCCTGACTTCCTTTTCCAGTCCAAGTGTGCTATGAATGTTACGTTAGTTTGAGCTCGTGGGAGCTAACATATTGTTTGATAACTTTGCAAGTCCTTCAGGAGGACATAGTCAGATTGACATGGGCTACTGATAGCCACATTTATTTTGTTGAGTTGTTAAAATCATACCCTTTATTTGAAATAAAAGCTTTTGTACAGTTCAAAGTTCTTGTCTTCGTTCTGGTTCATTTTTAAATGTCATGGTGGAGGTTATTGTGGGAGCATACTTTAGAGATCCTGTTGTCAACCCAATCCCCGAGATAATTTTTAAGAGGTAAGTAGAGGTAAGTATGAACCCCCGTCTATTTTGGTGTGTTCCACAATAATTTCTTGTTAACTTCTGTGCTCAAACCTCGATAGTATCTGTCAGTGCCATTTTCATTGGTGTAGCTGAGCCGGTGCGGTTGATTATTGGCAATCCGATTGAGGGGGCGGATATCTGACCGCCTACTATCCGGGTAAACGGGGACAGTATAAAGGTAGCACTAGCAAAGGACACCTCAGTGTCATGTTTTATATCGCCGCCATCTTTACTAAAACTGAATGGCGGCCACTCAAACGTTCAAAACGTAAAATCAAATAACGACTAACCAAATCATCCGATCTCTACCAAATTTGGTAACAACATACCTTCGTATAGGATGCGTCTTGTGACCAAACTACAAGGTCGTCCGCCATACCATTTCAGGATGGCGGCCGTGCAAATTATGCAAACTTTATAATCCATATCATGGGACCCACCAGTTCCTATTATCGAGCCGAGAATCGTTTTAACTGTTCTAAAGGAAGAGGCACGTTCGAAATTAAAAGTTTATTTTGTAATACTATAGTGCAGACGTGATTTTAAAAAGCTGAGCTGATTCAGTAATAAGACAAGATGGCAGCGGATATCTTGTGCCTGACTTATATTTCACTAATTTGAGTATTGCATGCAATATAGCGTACTGATACAAAATAAATAAACTTTGTATGAAATGCTTTATATATAAATAATATACTCCAGGGATGAAATCGTTTAGTATAAATCATTATTTGCTAACAAGTTCTATATAAGTCATTTTATATAGAACGATATTCGTTGACACAATTAGCTCAGTGATAGAGCGTTAGCCTATCGCTCAAATGCCTATGGTTCGAACCCGATCAGAGCTAGATTTTTTGCTTGAAATGTTATATGTTTATTGTTTTGTAATGACTCAGATGTTTTAAAATTAAGCGTTATATTGTGCATATTATGGTGTAAAATATATATTTAATTAAAACATAATTCGCCAGCAGATTTACTCGAGACATCTAGCTGCCAAAAAGGTAACTGCACCCTGACCTACTTATTAACTTCCAGATTTTATTGAAAAGTTTCTTCTTCTGGCCGCTAGAATGCACTCGCTCTGTTAGCATTATATTGTTCGATATTTCACCACTAGATGTCTCGAGTAGTCTACGTGGGGCTCCATTGATTACCATACCATTGGCATTCTATGCGCATCGAATTTGAAGAATGACAAGATGATACTACGATACATTTTTACTTTTTATTTTAAAGGGTTTGTAACAGCCTATTTTGCGTTACTTGAAAATGTTATTTGAAGTAAAGAACAAAATGATTTCACCTAGTAACTGAGTTCAAGCCGTTGGTGTTAGTTCAGGTATTAATTACTACTTTTATTTCAGGCAAATAGCAATCGAAAATATCCACATAGTTTGTATACACACGTCTCAGTAGGGTCATGGAATGATTTGTTAATTCAATTAGGGTTTTCGATTCCCGGTCAATGCATGTGAGATTTTCGAAGTGAAATGCCATGTCCTGTGGTTCGGATTCCACGTAAAAAGGAGGTCCCGTGGCTCATAATCAGAAGATTCACGGCCACGTAAAACTACAATCTTCCTTCCTTTTTTTTTTTCAATTAGGGTTGTGAAAGCCCTGCACAACCAGACGTGTAAAGACATGCCTCAACTCAAAGTTGGATGTTGCCCACGGCAGGTCGTATATGTAATAATAATATATATATATATATATATATATATATATATATTTAGGGGAAGAAATGCATTTACGCACAGAGTGTCGGGCTCCTGCTACTGAGACTCCCCCTTTACTTCTGAACACTAGCCTGGAACCGTTTAGCACATTAAAACAATAATAATAATAATAATAATAATAATAATAATAATAATAATAATAATAATAATAATAATAATGTTATTGGTTTTACATCCCTTTTAACTACTGCTGCTTTTAGAGACACCGGGGTGCCGGAATTTTGGCCCGAAGGGGATCTTTAACGTGCCAGTAAATGTACTGACACGGCTCCCTCGCATTTGTGCACCCTCAAATGCCAGCTGACTGCGCCAGGATACGAACCTGCAACCTAGGGCCCAGCAAGCGAGAACGTTACCGCTGAGCCACGCAGCCAGTCCGGTCGATTATGTCTCCAGATCCATAACATTCTTGATATATTTCTTATCTTTCTTTCTTCAATGATGGTAGCAGTTTTTATCTAGATTGTGGCGTTTGGTAGAGGTAAATCGTTTCTATGGCCTTCAACAAAGAATAGTTCTATTATACTCTTTGATAATAACAACGAGTTATAACTATACTCATACATTTAGGAGAAAGTAGGCTATACGTTCTTTACTGAACATCTTGTTTTATCTCACCAGAGCGCGCGGGGATGCGCCCCTTCCATCCAGTCTAAAACACTTATAGTGGGCGATGTATTGAAGATAGAGATATGCTCTCGCGGACCCTTTTGTAGAAATTTTCATGCTGACCAATTCTTACGCTCATAGGATATTGATATTTTTTTAACGGTTTGCCCAGCGTAAGCTTAAGAAGCGCACGGACGCCAAGTTTGTTTTCGACTTTTACACTGAAATCGTTATTGCTTGGCTTCCTTTAATCATACGTAAATTATTTTCTTCAGAATCTTTCCTCAAGGTATCCTTTACAGAATGGTGAAAACTGCATCATAATCCATGCAGTGGTTCTCGAGATTACCCGTGACAACCAAGAATCGGGGATTTTTGTCTTATACAAACGAAATAGAGATTGTCGTGGAACACATGCACCAAGCGGTACTGTGACGTCACACACCTCAGTGCATCTGGGTACATTTCGTCCCGTGACCGTAACGTAACGTAACGCCAGACCCCAGCGTAACAAGATCATTTAAAATGATAATAAAAAAGCACTGATTATATGTATGATAATTAAACTTGGTCCCTGCACTATTGGACGTCTTCTGTTAACTTATTATTAGAATGGTTTGTCGAATATTTTGAAGCTGTCTAAACGCTTTTAGCCTACTTCTCATTTATGAAACAAGATGTTCAGGAAAGAACATATAGCCTACTTTCTCCTAAATGCATGGGTATTGTTATAACTCTTTGTCCTTTTCAAGGAGTATGATTGAATGTTGGTTGTAGAAATACAACGTGCTATAGGGATATTAAACATGAATATGAGGTGCCCTTTGCTAGTGCTACCTCTCTACCAAATTTCGTTCAATTCGGTTTCACAGTGTTTGAATTGATAGGGGGAATCGATTTGCACACATACTTGGCCACCATCTGCAAACTATTGGGCTAATGTTCTTGCAGTTTGGTCCGAATATGTTTCCCACAAAAAGATATGGTGTTGCAAAATTTGGTAGAGACTAGATTATTAGGTTGGTCGTAATTACATTTTAGCTTTTAACATTTGGATGGCCGCGATTACGTTTCCGTCAAGATGGCGGCGATATAAAACATGACACTGAGGTGCCCTTTGCTAGTGCTACATCTCTACCAAATTTCGTTCATTCGGTTCCACCGTGTTCGAATTAATAGGGGGAATCGATTTTCACACAAAGATGGCCGCCATCCGCAAAATATTAGGCTAATGACCTATTAGTTTGGTCAAAGGATGCTCCCTCCATAAAGATATGTTGTTGCTAAATTTGCTAGAGATCGGATGATTAGGCTAATCGTAATTTGATTTAAGCTTTGAAAATTAGTGTGGCCGCCATTACGTTTCCGTCAAGATGGCGGCAATATAAAACATGACACTGAGGTGCCCTTTGCTAGTGCTACATCTCTACCAAATTTCGTTCATTCGGTTCCACCGTGTTCGAATTAATAGGGGAAATCAATTTTGACACAAAGATGGCCGCCATCCGCAAACTATTAGGCGAATGACCTATTATATTCGTCAAAGGATGCTCCCTCCATAAAGGTATGTTGTTGCAAAGTTTGGTAGAGATCGGATGATTAGGTTAATCGTAATTTGATTTAAGCTTTGAACATTCGTGTGGCCGCCATTACGTTTCAGTCAAGATGGCGGCGATATAAAACATGACACTGAGGTGCCCTTTGCTAGTGCTATCTCTGTACCAATTTTCGTTCCATTCGGTTCCACCGTGTTCGAATTAATAGGGGGAATCAATTTTGACATAAAGATGGCCGCCATCCGCAAACTATTAAGCTAATAACCTATTAGATTCGTCAAAAGATGCTCCCTCCATAAAGGTATGTTGTTGCAAAGTTTGGTAGAGATCGGATGGTTATGTTAGTCGTAATTTAACTTAAGCTTTGAACATTTGTGTGGCCGCCATTACGTTTCCGTCAAGATGGCGGCGATATAAAACATGACACTGAGGTGCCCTTTGCTAGTGCTACATCTCTACCAAATTTCGTTCATTCGGTTCCACCGTGTTCGAATTAATATGGGGAATCAATTTTGACATAAAGATGGCCGCCATCCGCAAAATATTAGGCTAATGACCTATTCATTTGGTCAAAGGATGCTTCCTCTATAGAGGTATGTTGTTGCAAAATTTGGTAGAGATCGGATGATTAGGTTAATCGTAATTTGATTTAAGCTTTGAACATTTGTGTGGCCGCCATTACGTTTCCGTCAAGATGGCGGCGATATAAAATATGACACTGAGGTGCCTTTTGTTAGTACTACCTCTGTACCAAATTTCGTTCCATTCGGTTGCACCGTGTTCGAATTAATAGGGGGAATCGATTTTCACACAAAGATAGCCGCCATCCGCAAACTATTACGCTGATGACCTATTAGTTTGGTGAAAGGATGTTCCCTCCATAAAGGTATGTTGTTGCAAAATTTGGTAGAGATCGGATGATTAGGTTAGTCGTAATTTGATTTAAGCTTTGAACATTTGTGCGGCCGCCATTACGTTTCCGTCAAGATGGCCGCGATATAAAACATGACACTGAGGTGTCCTTTGCTAGTGCTACCTTTGTACCAAATTTCGTTCAATTCGCATTCACCGTGTTCTAATTGATAGGGGGGGGGGGGGACAGACATTCAGAGTACACACACTCACACACACACACACACAGACTCACACACACAGACACACTTTTTTCGTCCTGTGTTGATCTCATATGTCTACTTTCATTTTTTGCAAAAATTGAAAGTAGGCTAAAAATAGGCTTATGAGATCACCTTTTGTCCGTGTGTGGGTGTATATGTGTGTGAGTCCCTAATAAAATCTAAACATCTGAAGCGATTTTAATGAAACTTTGTATGCTCATAGTACAAATTTGTCCGACCATGACCGTGCCTTTTAAATTTTATTATATCTCCCCAATCCAACATGGCGGCTGTGCGAAATATTTCACCGGCATGCTATATCTTCGAAACTATTACTGATATCACCCTGCCATTTTGTACGGTGCTAGAAGTTTACCTATGTGACTTTCAAACACCAGTTAAGTTGAAAACGAACATGGTGGCCAAGCAAATTCGAAGACTTTAAATAGACTTTTCTCGTGATTTAACCATCCGAGCGCAGTGAAACATTGTACAACTAATGTTTATACACCTTGTAATGCACTGACATCTAATTTAGTTGAATTGTTTACATAACCTCAAGATGGCGCTTGTGCGAAATTTTAAAATTACGTTTTTAATCTTGTGTCTTAATCACGTGATCGAAGTCAACGTTTGATTGGTGATTCTACGCAATAATTGTCATCTAATAGTGCATACCATTTTGACCTACATATATAAAAATCCAACATGGTGACCTTCCGAAATATTTGGACGGTTCTAAATATCTACTAATCTATGATGGCAATCAAAATGAAATTTTGAATGTTGATCGAGGCAATTAACATAAGTAGGATATTTGAAAATAGGCTGTTTAGTTCTTCATGGAACAACTGGTTAATTATCTTGTCAATGTCGTTTGGTCCGAAAAACCCGTGTTCGTTTCATATACATCAATGTAGATCGTCCATTGTTGCTACCATTCATACTGTCACAGTAAAATACTGCGTATGTAACCGCATCCAGGGAAAAGCATGCTTCTCATTTTCAGCCAGTACAATACTGCTCATACAAGCTGTAAACTACTGCCAATGGAGCCCTGGCCTTACAGAGCGTTGCAACCTGCTCTTCCTCGAGTTACATCAGACCTCGTTACGCAGTTGTTCAATGCTTAATGCGTGTTTTCTTCAACAGACTAGGTTAGTTTCTTTCTGTGTATTTGGAAACTTTCTTCTTGTAACACGCAACAAGTCTTGACTGAATAATATATGATGTTACTAGAGCTTTAAAAGTAAATGATTATTGCTCAGACGACATGAAACGGAAAGTATTAAAGTCTGTTCTATTTGCACGCCTAACCTTGTACGTAAGTTGGAGAGATTGTTTGTTTTGGACACCAGATGTTCGAAATTTAAACTTGGACGCCATAGAGCCGGATCAAAATTATTAACTGTGCTAGCAACCCGCCCCGGCTTCGCCCGGTATCTTTAATGGTTTACCCAGAGTAAGCATAAAAGGCGCATGGTCGGCAGGTCCCGGACGCAATTCAGAAAAACCGAGGTGAACAGCGAAATTCCAAACATATATATTCTTCTGTGAAGTCTTAACTCGACACGACTCCACAGTCTGATGCTGTTCTAAAGTTTAAAATATAGCCTACGCCAATCAATACTTGAATTAAAATATATCTTCTTCTTCCTCTTCTTTCGAATAACTTATTTGGAGGGTACGATGAATCAACGTTGGCTATTGTTCATTGTATTCAATTTCCTTTGTTACCAAATTTCCTTCATCCTTCTAGAGTGTCGATCTTTCTGCTCTTGAGTCCACTTTCTGCGAGTTCTTTGTTTCTTCCTTTCTTGAAATTTTGCCTTTTGAATAGCTTCTCTGAAGAGTGATCTGTTTGCTATTGTGTCTGTCTGAATTCTGGCATTTGTCAAAACTTTGTCAATTTCAATGAAGAACCATGTGGGATTGGATTTGTAACTAGTCAGTAAGTTGAAGATCTGTTTAGTTAGTCTACTATTTTCAATTCTATAGATGTGCCCAAAAAACTGTCATCTTCTCTTTCTCATTACATCAGTTAATTAGCCTACTTTCGATTTTTGCAAAAAATGAAAGTAGACTTATGAGATCACTACAGGGCGAAAAAAAGTGTCTGTCTGTGTGTGTGTATGTGTGTGAGTCTGTATGTGTGTGAGTGTGTGGACGCTGAATGTCTGTCCCCCCCCCTATCAATTCGAACACGGTGAGCGCAAATTGAACGAAATTTGGTACAAAGGTAGCACTAGCAAAGGACACCTCAGTGTCATGTTTTATATCGCCGCCATCTTGACGGAAACGTAATGGCGGCCACACAAATGTTCAAAGCTTAAACCAAATTACGACTAACCTAATCATCCGATCTCTACCAAATTTTTCAACAACATACCTTTATGGGGGCAGCATCCTTTGACCAAACTCATGGGTCAGCAGCCTAATAGTTTGCGGATGGTGGCCATCTTTGTGTGAAAACCGTTTGCCCCTATTAATTCGAACACGGTGAAACCGAATAGAACGAAATTTGGTACAGAGGTAGTACTAGCAAAGGGCACCCCAGTGTCATGTTTTATATCGCCGCCATCTTGACGGAAACGTAATGGCGGCCACACAAATGTTCAAAGCTTAAATCAAATTACGACTAACCTAATCATCCGATCTCTACCAAATTTTGTAACAACATACCTTTATGGAGGGAGCATCCTTTAACAAATCTAATAGGTCATTCGCCTAATAGTTTGCGGATGGCAGCCATCTTTGTGTCAAAATCGATTACCCGTATTAATTCGAACACGGTGAAACCGAATGGAACAAAATTTGGTACAGAGGTAGCACTAGCAAAGGGCACCCCAGTGTCATGTTTTATATCGCCGCCATCTTGACGGAAACGAAATGGCGACCACCCAAATGTTCAAAGCTTAAATCAAATTACGACTAACCTAATCATCCGATCTCTACCAAATTTTGCAACAACATACCTTTATGGAGGGAGCATCCCTTGACAAATCTAATTGGTCATTAGCCTAATAGTTTGCTGATGGCGGCCATCCTTGTGTCAAAATCGATTACCCCTATTAATTCGAACACGGTGAAAGCGAATGGAATGAAATTTGGTACAGAGGTAGCACTAGCGAAGGGCACCTCAGTGTCATGTTTTATATCGCCGCCATCTTGACGGAAACGTAATGGCGGCCACACAAATATTCAAAGCTTAAATCAAATTACGATTAACCTAATCATCCGATCTCTACCAAATTTTGCATCAACATACCATTATGGAGGGAGCATCCTTTGACCAAACTAATAGGTCATTAGCCTAATATTTTGCGAATGGCGGCCATTTTTTGTGAAAATCGATTCCCCCTATTAATTCGAACACGGTGAAACCGAATGGAACGAAATTTGGTACAGAGGTAGCACTAGAAAAGGCCACCTCAGTGTCATGTTTTATATCACCGCCATCTTGACGGAAACGTAATCGCGGCCACCCAAATGTTAAAGGCTAAAATGTAATTACGACCAACCTAATAATCTAGTCTCTACCAAATTTTGCAACAACAAATCTTTATGTGGGAAGCATATTCTGACCAAACTGCTAGATCATCAGCCCAATAGTTTGCGGATGGTGGCCAAGTATGTGTGCAAATCGATTCCCCCTACCAATTCAAACACGTTGAAACCGAATTGAACGAAATTTGGTACAGAGGTAGCACTAGCAAAAGGCACCTCAGTGTCATGTTTTATATCGCCGCCATCTTGACGGAAACGGAATGACGGCCACCCAAATGTTAAAAGCTTTAATAAAATTTCGACCATCCTAATAATTTGATCTCTACCGGATTTTGCAACAACATGCCTTTTTGTGGAAAGCATCTTATGACTGACTACAAGGTCATCAGCCCAATAGTTTGCAAATTAGGGGCCATGTATGTGTGCAAATCCATTCCCCAGATCAATTCAAACACGGTGAAACGGAATTGAACGAAATTTGGTACAGAGGTAGCACTAGCAAAGGGAACCTCATATTCATGTTTAATATCCCTATAGCACGTTGTATTTCAACAAGCTACTACAACCAACATTCAATTATACTCCTTGAAAAGGACAAAGAGTTATTACAGTACCCATGCATTTAGGAGAAAGTAGGCTATATGTTCTTTACTGAACATCTTGTTTTTAACATTTCAAATATAACCTATATTCTGCGTTATTATTTCGTTTAGCTCCCAGTATTATTCTCAGAATTTGTCTTTCAGTCGCCTCTAATTTGTCTAAATCACCAAATCTTGTTAATTTAAGTGTTTCTGCCGCATACAGAGTTTCGGGTCTGACCTCTGTTTGATAGTGCCTTAATTTAGTTTTCCACGATATTTTTTTTTATTATATACAAGTTGAAACCCGTCAAAACATGACGGACAATGGCAAAAATATTTACTGAAGAAGCTTCTTATATACGTAAGTTACATTCTTTGTACGATTTCTTTTTGGCACTATTGCTACTTTAAGGGCGTCAAAAGATAGCACTCTAAACATTGCAAAATAATGCTGGTCATGACTGAAAACGTGATGAGGTAAATAGACCAATACGTTCCAGAGTTTCTCCTTGAGCTTTATTGATTGTGATAAAGCATGCCGAGCGAATAGGAAATTGTTGCCTATTAAAAGGAAATGTATTGTACTTGTAAGTGTTTTATCGGAAGGTGATAAATCAAGTCGTAGGATTTGAGCTCTCTGCTTAATATTACTGCACCTATTATATCCGAATCCAAGCAATTTCTTACAATTTCTTACAATTAACATGTTTCCATATCGGAGTCCTTGGGAAACGAGCATAACTATGGCTCAAACGTTCGGAGTAGGCTATGTGGAGGCGAATCACTTAATTCCAAGGAATTTAAGAATTCTATAGTAGGGAAATGAAGTAGATGGCTTTCAACTTCAGTATCTAATCTGTTAACGCTTGGATGTGTTTGAACTACTGGATATAAGTTCAATGAATTTTAAATTAATACCATTGCATTGTTGCAGCCTGTCAAATATTTTATATTCCAGCAGATCAATTTTACCATCACAACAGTAAAAGCCAAAGTAACCACGCGTAGATTTTACGCTGGAGAAATACAATGTAGAACAATGTTTACATTTGATCGTCAAGGACCTTACACTGTACTGCATAATATCTGGAATTGTTTCTGAAATGGTCTATTTGTATTGGATTTTAAAAGTGGCTTCGTATTATTCGATAACACTATAGTGTCCTTCATCAACGGAGCCGCTAAATAATAAATGGCAAATAATACTTCCATTGATGAAATCAACAGCGTAGTTAGACTCATTACTCTAAACAAATAATCATAAAACAATTATATTATACAATGAAGTTCGATATGACCGTTGTATTCACCGTCCAGAGACTTTCATACTCAAGTAGGTTGCTGAGGAGAATGCGATGAGACTGATCGCCTATAATAAAATCCTTATAATTGTTCCTGCCAGTGAATTTTTATTACAATAGCTTGCAAACGCAGCTCAGAATGACGTTCTTCATTTTGATATAAACAGTACGAAACTGCTCTAAATCAGCAATTTCCATCATCTGCTGTAAGTTATGGCAGTACATTTTGCAGGGGAACATAGAATCACTTCGTCAACTACTGGAATTAACATAGGCTTATACTCAATACTCACTTCGGCAGTCACCCTAATGGAGGCAGTTTTAGAATTCTATGTCCCGTGCATGTCAAAAATCGTATTAACACATGGAGCCCCCCCCCCCCCATTCTTGGCTATTGCCCCGGATCCCGGGTTACATTCCTTGGTCTGCCAATAAATTTAATTCTGGTCTGAGGACAAAAACGGGCACACTCAGTCTCTTGAGGTATAACTAAGAAGAGGAAGGTTCGATTTCAAACTCAACAATCTTGGATGTGGTTTTCCGTGGTTTCTCACTTCCACTCAAGGCAAATACCGGGATGGTTCCTATCTTAAGGCCTCGGCCGTCTCCTTGCCATGCCCCACCTTAATTACAAATACACGCATTCATGCAGCTATCACAATAACACAGGTTATCCGAGAAAAGTTTACATATACACACCAAAGTACACGGGGCTGAGTGACCACGATGTCGGAGCCCTTCAAACGAATTATGTTTGCCAAGTGTCTCTCATGGCGAAAGTAATGGTGGACACGCGCGAGTGCTCGGAAAACTACTTTTTTCTTCAATAATTGAAGATTATATCTTCTTCTTCTTCTTATGGTTCCTATCCGTTCCGGATACCATCTTGACTGTGCTGTGCTGTTCCTATCATTTGCAGCTCGGAATAATTCAGTAGATGTTTTTGAGGTCCAGGCTGTGAGGTTTTTTAACCAGGATTTTCTTCTTCGTCCAACACTTCTCTTCCCTGGTATTTTTCCTTGAAGAATAGACTGTAGGAGATGGTACTTGGTGGTATTCCTCATGATGTGTCCTAGGTATTGGATTTTCCTGATTTTCACGGTGGTTAGTTCCTTAGTTTTTTTCATTTTTTGGAGAACCTCAACATTTGTGACATGGTCTGTCCATGGTATCCGCAATATCCTTCTGTACAGCCACATTTCAAAGGCCTCTAAACGTTTACATAAAGATTCTGTCAGAGTCCATGTCTCAGCACCGTAAAAAAGAGTAGAGAACACATAACAACGCAAAAGCCTGATTTTTGTAGTCATTGTCAGCCCATGATGTTTGAACAAATTCCGCATCTTATTGAAAGTTGTCCGGGCTTTCCCAATTCGAGACTTCACCTCATCAGAAGGGTCCCATTGGTCATTTATGGTAGTGCCAAGGTATATATATGCACTTGTGCAATGGGTTTCTGGTCTATATTTAGTTCGCATGCAGAGACTTTGTTTTTACTAATGACCAACAATTTTGTCTTCTGAGGGTTTATATCTAAACCATATTCATGGCTTTTTTGGATAACTTTATCAATGATATGTTGTAGGCTTTCTTGACTATTCGCAAAAATCACAGTGTCATCGGCATATCGAATGCTATTTATCCAGTTACCATTTAAGAGCACTCCCATCTCAACATCCTCTAGAGCTTCATTAAATATGTTTTCCGAATAGATGTTAAATAACAATGGAGACAATATACAGCCTTGTCTTACACCTCTTAGAATATCTATATCTTCCGTGTTCTCGTTACCCAACCTCACATAAGCAGATTGATTCCAGTACAAGTTCACAATTATTCATAAATCTTTATCATCTAAGCCAATCTTTTGTAAAATTTCTATCATCTTATGATGTCTTACTCTATCGAAAGCCTTTTGATAGTCAATAAAGCAGGCATATATATCGCAGTTCACATCACGGCACCTTTGAAACAATACTTGAATGCTAAATAGGGCTTCACGTGTGCCAAATGCGTCTCTAAAACCAAATTGTGTAGAAGAAACTTGTTCCTCACATATTTTGTATATTCTGCGATGAATGATCTTCAGAAATACCTTCAAGATGTGATTCATGAGACTGATTGTTCGGTACTCACTACAAAACTTAGCTCCGTTTTTTTTAGGTAGTGTGATGAATTCCGATTTAAGCCATTCCTGAGGAATGTTCCCAGAATTGTAAATGTCGTTGAATATTTTAGTCAACCATTTCACATTATCTTCATTCAAAAGCTTTAAAAATTCAGCATACACATTGTCAGGGCCAGTGGCTTTACCATCCTTAATGGCTTTTATTGCGTTTGTACTTCATCTACCAGAATTTGGGGTCCTGTTTCACCATTTATTCGAGGTGGCTCCTGTCGAGTATCATAAAACAAGTGTTCTATATATCTTTGCCACGTATCTTTAAACTCTTCTTTTCCAACAATTAGTTTTCCTTCAATATTGACCAATCTATTTCCTTGTCTAGTTCTATAATTCCCTGTCACTTCTTTAACTTTTCGATAAACATTGAAGCTGTCATGTTTTAATTGTAACTTCTCTATTTCATTACATTTTTCTTGCATGTCCCTTTCCTTAGCTAATCTTATTTCTTTCCTGATTTCCCTGTTGTTGTTCTTATATTCATCTGGATTACCCTTTGCTTTCCTTCTCTTATCCATCATTTTAAGAATCTCCTCAGTCATCCATGGTTTCTTTTTAGTGATATCTGTTACTAAGTGATCTTTCTTCATAGATTCAACGGTATTGGTTAATGTTTTAATTTTCTCATCGGTAAATAAGGCATCTGATAGGGATTTAAGTTCATCATTGAGCTGCTCTTCTACATTTTGTCTTACTGAAGGTTCAATTAATTTACGCATATTATACTTTATGGCTCTTCTCTTTTGAATATTTTTCATTTTAATTTTTAAAACTCCAACTAGAGGGATATGATCGGAATGAATGTCCGCACCGGGATATGTTTTCATTGAGACACAGCTGTTCCTATATCTTTGATTTATCAAAATATAGTCATTTCGGTTCCTTATAATTCTTTCACCTGAATCTCTAGGAGACTTCCAAGTATACAAACGTCGTGGTGGTAATGTGAAGAATGTGTTGGTTACTACAACTCCCCATTCTCCTGCAAATGCGCAAAGTTCATCTCCTCTCTCATTCCTTTCACCAAGCCCATATTGACCTACAATACTGCCTTCAGATCCGTGTCCTACTTTTGCATTGAAATCTCCCATAATTATTGTTAGATCTTTCTTTGGTAACTGGTGCAAAACACCTGTGATTTGGGAGTAAAACTCTGCAACTTCATCATCACTATGGTCTGTCGTAGGAGCGTTCACCTGGATGATGTTAAGATGCGCAGGCTCAGTATTTATTTGAAGCAACAATGCTCTCTCTGAGATAGGTATAAAATTGGTGACACACTTTGCGACCAATTTAGATACTATAATTCCTACTCCGTGTTGATATAATCCATTGGATGTCCCTGAATAGTAAACTACATGTCCATTGATGTCACAAAAACCTGATCCTGGCCAACGCATTTCACTTACGCCCATAATTACTATCTTCATTCTGTCCATTTCTTGAATCGCATTATGGGTTTTCCCAGCTTGCGCCATAGTTTGCACATTCCACTTGCTAATCTTTAAACCATCTTTCACTGACAACTTTCCCAAAGCCGGAGATCCGATTGGAGGACTTGAAACTCCGGAACATTTGGTTTTGAACACAGCCATGATGTGTTACTAGAGAAATCCATATGGATCTTGAATACAGTAGTTTCTCATATCGACGATGCATAATTATAACGTTTAGTCTAGGACGTCACCAACTTGACCACCGAAGCATTGGGAAGAAAATGCAATATTAAAGTACATAAACAACGGACACATTCAACTGTCAGTTAATGTTCTTCAACATTTCCCTTCATTTATAACTCTATTCCAGTATACAGTACATATTGTAGAAACATCATATAAAATATTCCCCTCCTTTATAATTCTCATAAATAACTATCACGTGAAACGCGCCAGTCTTGTGTTTTAAATATATCGATGCAATGCTGCTGCCATCTGTTGTCAGTTACTGGCACTATATGGGTGAGGAACTGCCATCTGTTGTCAGTTACTGGAACTGATTGCAGATATTCAAACGGCGTTTTGGTGAGTTGTTGGCGATTTAAAAAAGAAAACGCCTTGTGTTTAAATATATAGATGACAACGTAAATCGTGGGGAATTCCTTACATTACGGGAACAATAAAATTAAAATGTATTACCAATAGCCAGAAATAATAATTGGGAAATAAAAATACATGTCTGTTGTGGGATTTGAACTCCTTCGACTATACAAGAATTCATTCCGGGGTCCGCAATGTTACCCCTGAGCGACCCAGACAACGGATTTCAATTGCAATATTAAGTTATCTAAACAACAAACGCACTCAAATGCCTGTTGAAGTTCTTCCATATATCCCTTCCTTTATGTATCTATTCCAGTATATAACGTCAGAACATCATAATGTGATATTTCTCCTCTTTTTAATTCTCATAAACAAAGATCACACTACGATGCGGTGGGTATTTTATCCGCCATTTCTCTCGTGATAGAACGCCATTGTGCGCACGAGCTGTCGCCACAAATATTACATTTTTCTTTAATCTTTTAAAAATATACCCTAACATATATTTTTCTTTTAAAGACACTCTGCAAATCTACATGTCAAGAGCTCTCGTTAGAATGCATTACGAAGTCAATCGGTTAAGACGTTTTCTCAATGTCGATGTTACAAAAATCACCTGAGTATTTTAAATATATAGATAGATATCGTTTGTCATATTATATACGGTATTATAGTACTTACATGTTTTGACCTGACATTACCGACAGTAGTGGCTACGCGGGCTAAAGCGCTGCGTTAGGTCAAGGGGCCAAGCTCTCTGCTGACTCGGTAGACGCGTGGGTTCGAGCCCCAGCGTCGGCTGTCCTTGAAATGGTTTTTCGTGGTTTCCCATTTTCAACACCAGGCAAATGTTGGGACAGTACCTTCTGACAGGCCACGGCCACTTCCTTCCACATCCTTCCCCAGTTTAATTCATCTTCATCCATTCCATCTCTCATCCCGACGCGCAGGTCGCCCACGGGCGTCGCCTAGAAAGACCTGCACTCGGCCTCTCAGGAGGCTACACGACAAAAAAAACCTGACATTGAGGTCTTCGTCAGCCCAATTAAGCGTGAAAATACTAATGATATAATTGAGTCTAATGATGAATGTTCGATATGAAAAAACATTATTTGATGAATTATAATTAAAAGAATAATATAAAACAAGATGTTCAGTAAAGAACATATAGCCTACTTTCTCCTAAATGTATGAGTATAGTTATAACTCGTTGTTATTATCAAAGAGTATAATAGAACTATTCTTTGTTGAAGACCTTAGAAACGATTTACCTCTACCAAACGCCACAACCTAGATAAAAACTGCTACCATCATTGAATAGAGAAAGATAAGAAGTATATCAAGAATGTTATGAATCTGGAGACATAATCGACCGGACTGGCTGCGGGGCTCAGCGGTAACGTTCTCGCTTGCTGGGCCCTAGGTTGCAGGTTCGTATCCTGGCGCAGTCAGCTGGCATTTGAGGGTGCACAACTGCGAGGGAGCCGTGTCAGTACATTTACTGGCACGTTAAAGATCCCCTTCGGGCCAAAATTCCGGCACCCCGGTGTCTCTAAAAGCAGCAGTAGTTAAAAGGGATGTAAAACCAATAACATTATTATTATTATTATTATTATTATTATTATTACATATACGACCTGCCGTGGGCAACATCCAACTTTGAGTTGAGGCATGTCTTTACACGTCTGGTTGTGCATGGCTTTCGCAAACCCTAATTGAATTCAAATAACATTTTCAAGTAACGCAAAATAGGCTGTTACAAACCCTTTAAAATAAAAAGTAAAAATGTATCGTAGTATCATCTTGTCATTCTTCAAATTCGATGCGCATAGAATGCCAATGGTGTAGTAAAGAATGGAGCCACACGTAGACTAGTCGTGACATCTAGTGGTGAAATATCGAACAATATAATCCTAACAGAGCGAGTGCATTCTAGCGGCCAGAAGAAGAAACTTTTCAATAAAATCTGGAAGTTAATCTAGTTACCTTTTTGGCAGCTAGATGTCTCGAGTAAATCTGCTGGCGAATTATGTTTTAATTAAATATATATTTTACACCATAATATGCACAATATAACGCTTAATTTTAAAACATCTGAGTCATTACAAAACAATAAACATATAACATTTCAAGCAAAAAACCTAGCTCTGATCGGGTTTGAACCATAGGCATTTGAGCGATAGGCTAACGCTCTACCACTTTTTTTTGTTTTACTTTTTGTTTTGTTTTGTTTATTAGCTCTTTATAGAATTACAGAATTTTCAGATATGATAAATACCATACTAATACATCACAAGAAATCCAGATAGTGTCCATATTTATCGTACAATTGTCCACTTTCACTAAGCTTCCAACGCTCTTTTTGCAGGTGATACCTGAGATCCAGGAAAGAGAAATGTTGATAATTGTCCATCACGAAGTGTACATATTTGCCCATTATCCACACAATGGCAGTCTGTTTAATTTGGGGGAAGGCGGTCACCGACAAACGAACCAACTTCCTGTCATCAAGGTCATCCGAGGGCACATTTAATAGTTGACATACTTTTCCCTTACACCACAGTCACGTGGAGGCAACTCGCGTGCATGATGTAAAGCGGTGTATCGCCGTATCAGTTTGACCACATATAGTACACCATGGGTAAGCTTCAAGACGGATGGTATATCGCCGTAGAGCGGTTGGGATGAGATCGTTGAGGAAGATAAAAACTTGGGAGTGTACAGCAGAAGAAATGGTCATAGCCCCAAAATTTTTCCAAACAGTGGGCCAATGGACGTAGAGGGTGGTGGCCTCTATTCGCGGTTTGGAGTGTACCACTTGCCGCAACATGTTATAGATACTTTTCGTCGTTGGAACAATCCCTGGGGGCATTTGGCGAACAGTTTCCAGAAGGTGCTGTTGATGGTCCCTAAATATCTTCGGCAAAGCTCTATCACAACCACGGGCTGTGTTTCGAATATCTTTGTATAGCGCTTTCGTAAAAGTGTCATGTTGGGAAAGAATGGTGATATCGTTCTTGCAGAGGAGTGCACGGCATTTCATGCCATGAGCTGTTAGCCCTAGCCCGCCTTGCCAGGATGGGAGATACAACTGTTCCCGTTGTACTCGGAACAAAAATCCTTGCCATATAAACCAACCTGTATATTTTGCCAATTGGCTCTCAAACATTTTGGGAAGTGGGAAAAGTTGTGCGACATACCATATTTTAGAGAGCGCAAACACGTTGAGGACCATGACCCGTTGCACTATATTGAGGTTTCTTTGACCAAATTGGATCAGGACTTCCCTAACTTTGGCAATGACCTTAGTCCAGTTTGCTTGCACTGTGTCCAGAAGCGATTGCTTCCAGGTAATGCCAAGAATTTTCACCTCATTTACTATCCGGAACCAGGGCTGTGGGGTAATCACTGAGTTGTATTGAGCGGAAGCAAAGCAGTTTTCTGGGGGTTCGATTGTGCTCCAGAGGCGATATGGTAGAGCTGAAGGACGCTATCGATGTGGGAGATGTCTTCTTTATTGCGGATCAATATTGATGCGTCATCAGCATAGGCGCACATTCCAAAAACATGTGTGGACAGTGTGTAACCCTGTAGCTTCACCTGGGTAGTCCGAATGAACGGTTCAAGGCCAATGACAAAAAGTAGCATAGAAAGGGGACATCCTTGCCTAACTGATCGTTGTATTGGAATCAGAGGGGAAAGAAAGCCGTTGACGAGCACTCTAGACGTAGCATTACAATTTATCATACGAATGTAGTCAATAAGGATTTCAGGAAATTCGAAGTGTTGCAAGACCATGTACAAGTATTCATGACTGATGCGGTCGAAAGCTTTATCAAGATCTAAGGTGAGAAAACTCATTGGCTCAGTGGGGAGCATTTCGGCTTTTAGGTGTAGGTCCCGTTGTATCGCTAAGTTTTTTAACAGAGTTCTTCCAGGAATACTGCAACATTGTTCATCACCAATGATATCAGGTAGAACAGTCTTCAATCGGCATGCAAGTACTTTGGTAAGGACTTTATAGTCACTGCAGAGCAGAGTAACTGGTCGGAAGTCACCAACTGCCATGGGAGAGGATGTTTTTGTTATGAGGACTATGGTACCCTCGTGATGTGATTGACAAAGAGCACGACGTTGGAGAATGGTACGCAGGACATGACAAAATTCTTTGCCAATGAGAGGCCAGAAGTGTTTATACATTGCATATGGCAGTCCATCAATGCCAGGTGAGGGGTTGTTTGGGAGTTGTTTAACCACAGAGTGAATCTCTTCATCCGTAATATCCGCGCTGTGCAGAGTTTTGTTGTCCGGAGATAGTTTCGTACTGCAAGATGACAGCAATAGGGTCACCTGCTGTGGATCAATGGGAGGCTTAGCGTAGAACCGTTGATGAAATAATGATATTTCACTACGTATAGCGTCAGGGGAGGTGACGACACTTCCAGTACTGGTGCGGAGGCGGTGGATATATTTACGTTGCCGCTCACGTTGTCCTTTGGCGATATGGTATACACTTGCACTTTCATCCGGGAGCACTGTACGATCTTTTAAATCCACGTTGATATGAGCGAGCGTTCGTTGCTGTAGAGACAGGAGCTTGGTTTTAACTTCCCGGATCTGGTCATATATACGCTCCCCAGCATCAGATCTTTGCTGGAGCTGGCGAAGAACTCGATAGTAAAATTCAACTGTATTCCGTCTTTCCCGACCTCGTTGGTAGGATATCTTCTTAAAGACGCGGCGGATCCCTGGTTTAACTAAAATATCCCACCAGTCTGTGCAGTCGCGAAATTTGCATTTTTGTTGGACCCATCGAGTCCAGTGTTGTCTGAAAATATCTTGGCATTCCTCCTCCAGTAACAGCGAGCAATTCAGCTTCCAATAACCTCTTCCTATGTGAAATATGGGATGGGGGTAAGAGATTGTACATACGACAGCATGATGGTTAGTGAAACTGGCAGGTATCACTTCATATCGTCTAGGCTGGATAAGTTCCTGTGAAAAGTAGATGCGGTCAAGTCGTGATGAGGAGTTGTGACTTATACAGGTGTAATTTGGCAGGGGCACCCTTAAACTATCCACAGCATCAATGAGGTGTAGGGAGGTAAGAAGGGTCCTGAGAGCCGGGTTGACACCTTGGTATTGTACCCGATACCTAGTTTAGGCTATCGGCTACGCCAGCAGACATTAAGCCGTAGTTGAGGTTTTGGGAAGAGTTAGGAAAAGATAGCG
Organism: Meconema thalassinum; assembly: GCA_946902985.2. Taxonomy (NCBI): domain Eukaryota; kingdom Metazoa; phylum Arthropoda; class Insecta; order Orthoptera; family Tettigoniidae; genus Meconema; species Meconema thalassinum. Next base: position 86,536,336 of record OX336400.1, on the reverse strand, counting down.
CACCGATCGAGTCAAGAAGAATGTCAAGATGACGTAGGAGGTCTAGGATCAAGGAGGCACTGACATCTGTAAGAAGATGGAATTATGGACAGAGATGTGAAGCTTTATTAAGATATGTATGGAATATGGTATTTAAACATCTTAGAAGAGGATATATAACATGCATTATATGTGGAAATAATTGTAAGGAAGTTTAGATAACCCTTTAGTTATTTTATAACGGAATAGCCGCGATGATGTGGGTTCGAGACTATAATCGTGACGCGAGAGCACAGTGGTGGGGGACAACACCACGTGTCTGCGCCAGGCAGATAAGAGTGAAGACAGTGCCAGCACATTCAGTGGAGCTCTGTCAGTCGAGCAAGTAGGGTCGAGCTCTGTAGAGCAAGCGAGACGCACGGTGAAGGTCGCGTAGCATACCGAAACTGTCACGGCAGAGTGTAGGCGACAGTTTCAGCATCGCCGAACAGCGAACGCCAAGCAGGTCATTGATCCAGGCGGACTTGCCGAGGAAGCAATCACAGACGGCCGGGATATGTTAGAACAGCACTGCAAGTAGTTGGAGACTTTATTACAAGCTACATTTCAACGCAGTTTGAACACAGCTTTTATGAATAACTTTATGACTATGCTTTTCCGTAACGCATTCAAAGTTACTTTAACAATTTCAAGCAACGGAATGTTGTTAGCATAGGCACTGATGAACATTAGATCGTGCATTAATGAGATTTATTTCTTATGCAGTTTCATGAATTACCAAATACAGACAACTACAGGGTGTTTCGTAAACTTGGACACGCTCATGTAAAATTTTATTTTACGAAAGTGAGACTTAGCAGTTATAAGAGATTGATCTTTCAATACTCAAACTGAACATTTAATGGAACAGTGGCGTAACTTAGAAGAGGAATAGGGGGTCCGCTGTTTCCATGAACATTTTCGAGAGGAGTTGGACAATATCCGCTATGGGTAATCCGAAGTTCAACATGTCAGAGTAGACGCAGATAGAGACAAGATGGCACCGCAGAGCGATGGATTCGATTCCTGACGAGAGGAGGTCCACCAGCTGATTCACTTGGGATTTCGAAGGCAATCGTCATTTCATGGATGGAATGATATTCACGCCGATCTTTCGAGAAATTCATTATGTAGGGAAAATCGACGATCTTTCGAGAAATTCATTATGTAGGGAAAATCGACGATCTTGGAAATTTAATTACAGCTGATTATGAAAGGTACTGTAAGAGTTATAACTACCTGATACGATTATTTTCATGAATACTGGGCACACATGTATATTTTTCTAATAGGAGTGATACGATTATTAAGACATGGTTTGACTTTATATACTTCGAATTTGCTAGAATATGGAGTGACCATATGATATGGCAGGCATCATTATACGAAATTCTCACCATTGGTTGGCTTTATTAAGCAGGTGTTTGGTCTTTTAGACATTTTTCCAGCTAGGATATTTTTCATAAATAGTTTTTTTTATGTAACGAGTATTTCGAACTCGTGATCTGCAATTGATTATCTAAAATTACTTCGTCAGTTCATTGCATACTAGCGAGTGTGTATTATTCATCAGTAGGGATTTTTTCCATTGGATTGTTTGGAGATATTAAGAAGTTATTCACTTTCGTGAATGAACATCGCTTTTATATGACAACTAGAAACTTGTTGATTCCTATCTGGTACATTCACTCATATAGTCTACGAGATGGGGTCTTTCGTATATATACGATTGTATGGTGGTACTCATCTTACCCATCGTTCAGGGCACTATCATCCAAGTCGACGGGGCGAGGTCTTTCGTATTTATACGACTCTACGGTGGTTACACATCTTACTCGCCATTGAGGGACTCATTTTTATCATCCGAGTGTACACGAGATTGTAAGTGAATCAAACAAGGAACTACTAGTCACATATCAGTCGAAATTTTGTTAAATAAAGTAACGATAAATGTCAACAGGATTGCATTTAGTAATTCTTGTTTGCCAATCCAATATTTTGTTGCTATACTCTTTTGAGAGTAATTTCAGTTTAACAGCTGTTATATCTGATGCTTTTGATGAGTTTTATAATTGTGTTTGATACCTTTGAGAAGGATTTAAAGTAATTGAATCTTGTAAGATTAATCATTAATGGTCAGATTTATTTTAAGGCAGATCAGTATTGCAGATTTTGATATGAGAAATTATAGCACATTGGTGTTTTTCTGTGATGTGAGTTATGAAAATTGTAAGAGAATTTATGCTATTTGAAAGCAGATCTTAAATTACTGAGGTAATATATTTTTCCAATTGTTTAAGAAGTTGTCTAGATGTGATCAGAGTAATTACAGTTATTGGAGATTGTGTGCGTTGATAATTTGAAGCCAGTTATATATTTTTTGTAGATCATGCAACATGGTTAAGTGGAGTTTGTGATAGGCATTTTGTGGAAGTTGCCATGTGATAGTTGCAACGTTGCTAATGTATTTTGAAGCAGACATGAGGTCGTCGTACCCAGTCTAGCGTAATTGTTGAGATTCATGCTGTATGTGCTGAATATTTATGGAGTTTTGTGGAGTAATTGTTGTATTCAAATGTGATATTTGAAGTATTGAGGAAATGTAATGTCGTTGTGGATAGTTAGATCCAACGTGATGTCGTGGAGGCAATAATATTTTTTGGCATGATAATTAAATACGAGATATAACTTGGAAGTAATAAAACTGTAAGACAACGTTCTATAAACCATATTAAACAATTTGTTAGGAAATTAAACAAATAAATAAAGTTGATAATACAAGATTTTCTGAAAATAATAATTAATGAAATAATAATCTGAAAATTAAGCATATTAACGATCTGACCTAATGAAATAAAAATCAGAATGACTAGATGAAATAATGAAAATTTAAATAACCAGATGATTGAAATTTAAATAAGTTGATAAATTAAATTTTGAAATAAATCGATGAATTAAATAGGTGGATGAATTAAAGATTGGATAAATTAAACTGATTGAAATAAATTAATAGACGATTGTAATGATGATGAATAACTGAATTAGAAGGTGATAATTAACTAAAGGAGCTGATGATTAATGAATTTATATGGAATTAAATAAATTTAATTGAGAAATAATTTGAAGGAATTGCAACTTGAGTTGAAGATTTAAATGATGTAATGGTGATGAATTAAGGATTCTGACAGGAATATGTAGAATTTTGAAGTGAGAATTAATGTGAGAAATATTTAATTTTGATGATGACGATAACGATGACCAATGAGCCATGAATTTTCTGTAATTCACAGATAAGAGATTGTTAATGACAATGTAAATAGTGTAAATTAATTATTCGATGTTTAGGAGCATTTGACTAACATGTTCAACATTCAAATTATGCCATGCAAACCATAAATTACTTGATATTTAATATGTGTGATTATAATATGTGTATGTTTAGACAGATTAATAACTTTATCAAATCCACATTTATGATGTTAAATTAAAGAGAAATTAGGTCTCAGGTTTCACAAATGTCAGTGACGAAAGACATAGTGCTACAGTGATCCTGAGAACCCAAGAGAACTTTAGAGATTTTTCTTGTTATGTGGATGAAAATATTTTTGGATTAGAAAAGAGATGGTTCGATTTTTGGACAATGACAATTTAACGTTGGCATTCGACCATACTCTCAGGTAGGAGTTATATTTAAAATGTCTGTCTGACTATCAAAGTAAAATAAATTGGTTTTTATCTTAGTTGTGATCTGATGATGGTGTGATGTTCCTTTTTCTTTCCTTGTCTTGAGTAAGGCTTATCCGGAAAGGAAGTGGTTTGCTAGGAATTCAGTTGATGGCGCCCATTTATATTTGCATTATTTCTATTAAACTTTAGCCCGTAACGACCCTAGAGATACTTTGTCTCGTGATACCCACTGCTTTTTCGATAACTCAGCTGAATTTCCGACACACTCCTTATTTGACTAGAGGTTCATTTAACTCCGCTCTGTCCCGGAACTCCAGGAATGCGATGTTATAGCAGATGGGTCATCGCATCCCCAGGACGAACGGGTACAGTATGAACTAATGGAATCTTCTGGGCGTTGAATACAATTGAAATCCCCTGCAAGAATAAGTTTTTCCTTAACTTCGTGCAGATGAGGCAGTATACTCTGTTGAAAGAACATTTTCCGTTCCACACGTTTATTGGACCCGGATGGGGCATATACATTTATCAGGGTGGTATTGTTTATGTGTCCAGATATTATGCGTCCTGATGGATGACATAGCACACCTTCGAGTGGGATATCATGTCTTATGAGGAATCCGGTCCCTCTATTCGTATTACCGGTATTGATGTATTGTTTGTAGAAGGCAGATATGGGCAAACAGGGTAGAGCAACTTCTTGAATGAAGGCAATGTCAATGTCTGCATCTCGAAGGAATCTCTCCAACAGTTGAAATTTCAGAGGGCATTCTATTACATTGATATTCACAGTGGCCACAGTGAGAAATTGCGCCATTAAGAGAAGTATAAAAGTTGTGCTAGACATACTGGAAGGTGGACTCGAGAAAAAAGAAAAAAGAAAAAAAGACACAGGTGAGAAATATACTGGTGCACTATGTCAAATTAGGTTGAGATAGTTCCTTTTGACTGCCATTCATAGGCCGGCTGTCAGCGGTTGAGAACGTTCGTGGGTCCCTAGATGACGTAGAATGAAGATTTTGTTTCTTTTTCACAGCTGCGGGAACATTTGTAGAGCCAGTTTGATTCTTCGGGGCTGGTACGGCAATCGAGGCATTTGTTTTAATCTTCTTAGAGACGTTCTCGGATCCCCGATCAACATTCTTAAGTGAGTCGGTAGGGACCAGCGAAGGCGGGGGCAGTGAACACAAAATTTCTGTGGCAGCCTGTAGTGACGGCAGAGTTGGTTCTAAGGCTGCGATACAGGTTGCCGATAGCACAGGGGCACTCTGTGTCTCGCAGCTCTGGTCAGGGCAAGGTACCAGTTCTGCGTCAGATGTATCCGAGGTCACTCCTGGTGTTGTCCCAGCTGACTGATCAATAAGCATGTTTTCATATGACGTTTGCTGCGTCACAACTTCCGAGTATTGTACACGTCGTTGTTGTGTAGGAGTCATACCGAGGGGAATCATTTTCTTTGGGCAGTTAATACGTAGATGTGTGGTAGCATTGCAAATTAAACAGGTCTGTTTCTGTCCATTATACGTTATATAGCCAGAATGGCCACCAAAAGTCTCAGTGGAGGGGATATCTTGCTTGATTTCCATAGTGACTGCACGTATTCCATTATACACCGGGAACTGATAAGCAGAAGACCATTGTTCTTTCCTGACGTCACTCACAGTGCCATATTTCGACAGGACGGATTTGAAAATTTCAGGGGGTACTTCGAGTGGGACATTAAATATACGCACTGTGGTAAAATTGGAATCCGCTGTGGAGAGCTTAACATTTGTCATTTCGCCTGAGTCATACTGAAATTTAATAGGATCTGCAAAAGTATTTAACAATTTCTGATAAATAGATATGCTGATTACCTTGATGTACATGGTTTTTTCGTGCGCATTTAACTGGATGGCTTCTACTTGGTCGACAGTCAACCGGAGGGTATCGCCAATCCAGCGGTGAATTTCTCCTGGTGAGGGGCGAGAACTCTGCCTGTCCCATTGGCAGCGTACGGTGTTTTTTCTCTGGTATCCGGACATGATTTTCAGCGGGGTTTTCTGGGTTCCTGGTTTTGTTGTCCTATCTGTAACACTACTTAAAAAGTATTGTCCGAATGACACAAGGAAGGTCAGTACACACGTGGAACTAAGGAAGCACCGGTATTAGGAACCGTAACCTCTTCCAATGCGGTCACACAGCGCGCACACACGTACCGCACTCGGCCACGACTAGTGACCAACTATTTCCACTGAGCTAATTGTGTCAACGAATATCGTTCTATATAAAATGACTTACATAGAACTTGTTAGCAAATAATGATTTATACTAAACGATTTCATCACTGGAGTATATTATTTATATATAAAGCATTTCATACAAAGTTTATTTATTTTGTATCAGTTCGCTATATTGCATGCAATACTCAAATTAGTGAAATATAAGTCAGGCACAAGATATCCGCTGCCATCTTCTCTTATTACTGAATCAGCTCAGCTTTTTAAAATCACGTCTGCACTATAGTATTACAAAATAAACTTTTAATTTCGAACGTGCCTCTTCCTTTAGAACAGTTAAAACGATTCTCGGCTCGATAATCGGAACTGGTGGGTCCCATGATATGGATTATAAAGTTTGCATAATTCGCACGGCCGCCATCCTGAAATGGTATGGCGGACGACCTTGTAGTTTGGTCACAAGACGCATCCTATACGAAGGTATGTTGTTACCAAATTTGGTAGAGATCGCATGATTTGGTTAGTCGTTATTTGATTTTACGTTTTGAACGTTTGAGTGGCCGCCATTCAGTTTTAGTAAAGATGGCGGCGATATAAAACATGACACTGAGGTGTCCTTTGCTAGTGCTACCTTTGTACCAAATTTCGTTCAATTCGCATTCACCGTGTTCGAATTGATAGGGGGGGACAGACATTCAGAGTACACACACTCACACACACACAGACACACACACACACAGAGACTCACACACACACATACACACACACACACAGACTCACACACACACATACACACAGACAGACACACTTTTTTTCGCCCTGTGTTGATCTCATAAGTCTACTTTCATTTTTTGCAAAAATCGAAAGTAGGCTAAAAAGATACGAGCCTTACAGTAGTCGCATATGATGTATAACATCTGACATGTTATCCTACTCGTGTACTACACAGCTTGGGCATTCTTAAAATGTTAATTTACACTCCATTTTCATACTGGTACTATGATGAATGTATAGATTGAATTGGATATATGCTACTGTCACATTTGTTGCGCAGCGGTCAAGCTGTTAGTCTCTCACCAATGTAGACCGGGTTTGATTCCCGGTCAACACATGTGAGATTTTCGAATTGAAATGCCATGTCCTGTGGTTCGCATTCCACGTAAAAGGGAGGTACCGTGGATCATGATCGTGAGATTAACGGAGACGCAAAACTACAAGCTTCCTTCCTTCCTTCTACATTAATAATTCATAATAACAAAGTGACACACAACGTCGACAGTACTCTCAAATACTGTGAGCACATTCCCCAGTAACTATAACATTCATTATTCTCAAGGCTCTCATACAGTTCGTCGTAATCAATCAAAACATGGATTCCTACAATCATGAAATGACCTAGTCTCACATATGATGAAAATACAGCTTTTATTCCACTCATATAACAACATTCTGTTATGTATTTAGTATTTTACTACTCACCCACAGCTTGACAATAATGCCGCTTACTTAAATGCCATTTGTCGTCTTTGTCCTACCCCATGTGATATTCAACCTTGTACGTGAAGCCTCATAAACTGCTCAATGACAAATGAAAGTCGGTGAAACATTTGCCACTGTGCTCGTCAAACCAGTGCCTGCTAAATGCACTGCCTACTGTATTGCCATAACATTCTCGCACTACAGAGCACACACTGTCTAGTTTCCAATACACACATTATCAATTGTACATCCAGCTGGCAGTGCGTCTTCACTTCCGTCCGATCCACTTCCGATCGATCCACTTCAGCCCGATTCACTTCCGTCCCATTTTTCTGGCAGTGCGTCTTCACTTCCGTCCAATCCACTTCCGTTCGATCCACTTCCGCCCGATTCACTTCCGTCACCAATTTTCAAAATCACTCCCACAAAACTATCCAGCAACCGAGTGGAAAGATGTTAGACATCAATAATAAAATGGATATTCTTACAATGTAATTAAATGAACGTAAATAAAATATCAGAGGTCTTCCCGTCGAGCGTGTTCACCATTTTAAGTATCTAGGGAGTATCATCACTGACGATTTAAATCCCGACGTTGAAATCAGAAGTCGCATCGAAATGGCACGCAGTGTAGCCTATATAGGGAAATGTCCTCGTGCTTCAACAATGACAACTTACATCTGAAGCTCCAAAGATTGGTTCGAACCTATGCCTGGTCGACACTCTTGTATAATATGGAGTTTTGGACTTGAAGGTCAACACCATGAAACGATTAGAGGCCTTCGAAATGTGCATTCATAGAAGAATGCCTAAAATACCGTGGACTGATAGAGTTACTAACAGAGATGTCCTCAGAAGAGCAAAATGAGATCTTCAGGTTTTGTGTACCATTAAGTATCGAAAAACTCCCTATTCGGGTCATGTACTTAGAGACCAAAAATGTCACTTACTTCGACTAATACTATAAGGCAAAATAGATGGCAAACGAGGGCTTGGCAGAAAACAGATGTACTGGCTTCGGAATATCAAGGAGTGGCCACGGATTCGATCAGTTGAAGATTTGTTCCGGCTTGCGGTGAACAGAGGCGCCTCTTCCATAGCCTAATGATCTCCAACGTTCGGGGGACCGAACACGGTACTTGAATAATAAGAAGAAGTATAAGAAGAAGAAGAAATAAAATATTGGGCTATACATTAAAAATTCCAAAAATTCATATAGTAAATTGTAATTTATTTAATACACTCCAGGGAGACAGTCAAGAAAACTAGCCACTACACCACGAGTAGCAAACACCCTATGCTTCTTCTTATTCTTCTTCTTCTTCTTGTTCTTCTTATTCTTCTTCCGTTCGATCTGGGCCACTATGGACCACGGAGAAACAACTATGGTATCTTGGAACATCTTTTCCCTCCACTGGCTTTGATATTTTGCCAATACAGCTTCATTCGTTCCCTCATTTTTCTGAAAAGGCCTGTTCTCCTTTTTCTCGGAAACCTCTGTGGTCTGAAACTAATTGTTAGCCCCTTAAAACAAGAATTATCATCATCATCATCATCAATTGCCTCCATGTCAGTATGAATCTCCAGAACCCACCTGGAAACAAAATGTGCAAGGAGTTTTCGAGCCAGTGTTCCTTGATTCATGCTCAGGATATGTCCTTAGAATTATATTCGTCCCTTGTAAATAAAAATAAAAAAATCATAAATTTAAAATAAACAAAAGTATCAGAAAGAAAAATTATACGCAAAATTCTCGGTCCATTAAGAACTACAGAGTTTTGGAAATCAAGAAGTAACGAAGAAATATATCGGAACATTGAAAACATATCGGAGACAATAAAGAAGAGGCGATTGTTATTTTTCGGATATTTATATAGAATGAATGATAGCAGGTTAATCAAACAGATTTTTAAACATCTTTGGAAAAAAGAAATCGACAACAGCCTGGTTTCAGGAAATAAAGAAAGATTTAGAAAAAAAAACAATGTAAGAGATGAAGATGCACTACAGAGAGAAATTTAAATGAAATAGGTATTGGGAATGGAAGGACTCCAAGGAAGGCAATATAAGAAAGCAGGCTCAAAATGGTCGGAAGAGAGAAAGAAGACACACAGCGAAAAGATGATGGAGTACTGGAGGAAGAAGAAAGAACAAGAAAGGACTAAACATTGAAATTGGTTCGTGGTCCTCAGAAGACCCTAAAGGAGAAAGAAAGAAGAACATAATTTACATCTCGTGTTGGAGTGGGTTCGATTGCCGGATCTACTAAGATCAAGTGCTGGAAAGGTATCGTTTAGTTAACGTAAAATTAAAACAATTCATATCAATTTCAGACCAGTTATTCATATAATTAAAACAATTCTGGCCAAAACACTGAATATAGTTCGTCTGATAGCTTTTGTTATTGTGGTATCTGTAATAGTGTGTATTTGTTAATGAGGTGAGGATTGGGATGGAGACGGGCGTGACTTTTAGTTAGGAACCATCCCAGCATTTTCCTGGAGTAGAAGTGGGGAATCCATGGAATATCACTTTCAAGATGGCTGTGTTAGGAATAGAACCCGGGCCTCCGGGGTGACAGGGAGGAATGCTAGCCACTACACCACATTCCTATAAGAGCATACGCTTATGAGACGTGACAGCGTATTTACAGAGGTGTGCAAATTATATGAATCCAAATAAAGAATTTAAACCAGTTACATGTTTTAATTCAAAATCATTTTTGGAGGGCGTGGTGGCGCAGCGGTCAAGCTGTTGGCCTCTCACCAAGGTGGAGTGGGTTCGATTCCCGGTCAATCTATGTGAGATTTTCGAAGTGAAATGCCATGTCCTGTGGATCGGATTCCACGTAGAAAGGAGGTCCCGTGGCTCACGATTGCATGATTAACGGTCACGTAAAACAAAAAGCTTCCTTTCTTTTTTCGAAATTATTTTATTGACCAACTGTTGGTATATTTGGTTACTCTACTAAGTAATGTTTTCTTCGCCGTGGACTTACACCTTTTCCCATAAGGAATTCCGTCTGGAAACGTTTAGAATAGGGTATTCCGAAGGATATCTGAGATGGGTCCGTTTCCTATTTTTCATTGACTATGGAATGTACACTTTAAGTCAGGTCATTTCAATCCATGCTTCATGAATCTTTGAATACCTCAAGATCAGATCATCAGTAAAAAAGACCCCAAAACTCTCTGTTATAAATTCTCACGAAAAGTAGAGTGAAGTAATCAAAACAAAATGTGTAGCATTTTGCAGTAGTGTTTGGCAGTCCTAGAATACAAAGCAAATTTGTCTAAATAAAAAATAAAATAAAAAAGAACACACAATTCATAAAACCCAAAAAAAACAATTAAATTTGGCCAAAATTTGACAAAAAATCTGAAATAGTAAAAAGAAACGAAAAATTACTTAAAATCTAAAAAAAAAAAAAAAAAATCGTCAAAATACAAAAATTAAAAAAATCATTTTCTTTTTCGTAGTCGGTTTACCCTCCATGTAGGCTTTTCCCACAGACTCAGTGAGGGTTCTCACCTTTACCGCCTCTACGAGCAGTGTCCTGGAGCTTGATATCGAGAAAGGGGATACAACTGGGGAGGCGGAACTAGCACCACACCCAGGCGGCCTCACCTGCCGAACAGGGGGCCTGGTGAGGGATGGGAAGAATGGGAGGGATAGAAAAGGAAGAGGGAGGAAGGCAGCCGTGGTCTGACGGTAGGTGCCATCCTGGCATTTGCCCGAAGACGAAGAGGGAAACCACGGAAAAAACACTTCGAGGATGGTTGAGGAGTGAATTAAACCCCCTATACTCATTTGGGCCACCCGAGGCTGAGTACATCCCATTCCAGTCCTCAGACCACTTTTCAAATTTCGTGGCAGAGCCAGGAATCGATCCTCGGACCTCCGGGGTGCCAGCTAAAACTATCATAATAAGTGAAAACCTGCTCAAAAATTCAATATAAATAATTAGTCAAAATCCAAAAATAAAATAAAGCTTCACAAATAACAAACAAAGTTACTCAAAAACAGTCTCCATTCTGCTTGCCGAGAGAGTGAATTAAAAATTCGACGTAAGTGGTATTTCCTATCAGTTTCTAGAATCATAGTCGTCACCCAAGCGAAGTTCTACCGATAACACCGTTGTAATTAGCGCTACAGTTCTAGGATTAAAGTGAAGTAACTACAGGGTCATTATCTTTGTGAGCCCCGATGAACACGGCAAGCTAAGGCGGCTTTGACTGGCGCAGATCGCGGGCGTGCGTGCACGGTTCAACCGGTGGTGGCGCGCACTTTTACACTTTACCAAACATGTACAGTGAGTCACTCTGACGACTCGTTCGGCCGGCGCGCCCAGCTTATCTGCCTCCCGTTGACTTATCACGTCCCGCTCGGCATAGCATAGGAAAGCAATAAGAACAGAACAGCACTTGGCTCACTTAATCCGTCCATGACATGAGATACCAATTAAAATTTAGGAAGTAAGAATTAATAAACTTACTAAGGTCGCACCTAATGACAGGAGATGTTGGAAATGTTCTCCTACATCCACACATTTCTGGCATCGTCTTAGGAAACTCCGATTCACACGCATAAGTTTGTCTTCCGTAATTGAGGCTATTTCTCTCCGGATATGTTCTGCAATTTCATTTACATTTTCCTCGTTAAGTACACGTTCTTTAACACTTCGCTTCTTATCGAGTAGAAAACCAGTTCCCCTCAATTTGTTTACGAGCTTCCGCACGGTCTCTCTATGTGGAGGGCGCACTCCTGGAAAATGTGTTATGAAACGTTTAACGACTTCCCTGCAAGACTCTGTTTCCACATAATTATCGTACATAAATACCCTTTCCTCTACCGTGTACACATGTGGGGACATTATGAGAATTATACCCAACACTTCACAACTCGAGAATAGTTGGAGCGACAGATGAACACTAAATACACGTTATAAGCATGGACCAGAACTGCGAAGTGCGCGCTGTGTAACAGGAAGTGATCAGTCAATGGGAGGCAGATAAGCTTGGTGCGCTGGCCGGCCGGCCGGCCGAGTCGTGAGAGAGACTCCCTGTACAATAATGTGTATTTACAGTGCCCATAGGCGATGCTGAAAATGCCCTCCCTCTCTTGTAACACACATCTGACATGTTCTGATGAAAGAATGGACAACAATCTCATCTAATTTTTGTGCTGTAAGAACACAACGTTGTCTGTTAACTCTTTTATTATTTACGGAGCCTGTTTTCTTGAATCGTTTAGCGAGCCTCCTAATTGTACTGGCATTAGGCACAGGTCTTCCTGGAAACTTGATTCGAAATTTTTGTCTTGTTTCAGAACAAGTCATTCTGCTATTCATATACGAATTAAGGATATACACAGGTTCGCGCAATGTGAATTGGTGTCTAGGCATGAGCAACAATCACAGTAATCACAATGCTCACTAAACGTGCAACACTAACGTCTATGCTTTGCAGATACACGCCCATATGAATGACAAAACACGTGTGAACTATCCATATGAGTCAGCGGAGTGGGGTATTGCGAGGTCCACTCGCTCCGCACCTGTACAGCCAAATGACGCCGTTAGTTTGCCGCAGTTACCGGGGCGCACAAAGATAATGACCCTGTAGTATTGAATTTGATTTTTTTTGAATTTGAATTTGAATGTATTGTTTCTCTTATACAGGCCACTGGGGCTACAAAGCCTCTTTATGCAGCTATCTTCATTCAGAGGGCGGTTAAATACAATAGAATTAATGAAGAAAGAAAAAACTTAACCTATACATACAGTCGACTATAGAAGTTCTTGTTATTATATCCGTTCACCTTGAACATGATAATTGTATAGCTGATAGATTACAATGAAGGGAGTGTTTTATCGGTCTGATAGGAAGTCCTGAATACTGGTGCAATTTATATTTATTCCAGAGGATACTAGCTGAAATACGGAATGAACCTTTGCATTTTTCGGTTCTGTGATGAGGTATCTGGAGCATTTGTGCAGTGTGTCTATTCGCACAGTTATGCACTGATTGCATGGGAGTTAGTGTGCAGTAAATATAAGACGGAATTTTGAATTTTAGAATTTTTATCACAGTCAGAGCCATGGCATACTGTCTTCGTCCCTTTAACTTTAGCCATCCAATCCGGACGTAAAATGGAGTTATATGAGACTCTCTTGGTACAGAGAACAAACTGCAAGCAGGCATTTTGCATTCTTTGCAATTTTGTATTGAGGACCTCTCCCATATCATAGTAAATTATAGATCCATAGTCAAATATTGGTAATATCAAATTCTGTATCAGTATCTTTCGTACATTTTGAGGCAAATAGAAGCAAGTTCGCCTAATTTGATATAATGACGATGCAACCCTTTTCAGAATCATGTTTGTGTGATCCTGCCACGATAATCGAGAGTCAAAAATAACTCCCAGATTTCTTACTGCTGACTGGTACGGAACTGTTTGGGATGCAAGCTGTAAAGGTGGTACTGGGTCAGGTAGGGAACTGAGTAATTTGGTATAGCCGATGATGATCGGTTGAGTTTTTTGGAAGTTAAGTATTAGATTATGATCGAGTGCGTACTGAGATAGGCTTTGAATGTCACTGTTAATTAGAGCTACCTTCAAATGAATGGATTTCAGATCCGTGTGTAGATATAGCTGAAGGTCATCTGCGTACATATGATGTTGACAGAATTTAAGGACAGATGGAAGGTCATTTATATACACCGAGAACAGGAGTGGACCAAGGACCGAACACTGCGGCACACCTGTTGTTACTTCACACCATTCTGAAACATTGTCATCTGCTAGGACTACTCTCTGACATCTGCCTGTTAGGTAAGACCTAAATCAGTTCGTTACTGACTTTGAAAGGCCTAGATTTCTTAATTTAACTAGTAGGATCTCATGGTGAACTCTGTCAAAAGCTTTGCTGAAATCGGATAGAGATAATATAGTTATTTCCTTCCGGTCCATTGCTAGACGAATGTCGTCTGTGCCTTATAAGGGCTGTCAGAGTACTATGTTTTGATTTATATCCACATTGGTTCGGGTTTAGGATATTGTTGGAATTTATATATTCATAAAACTGATAAAAAAAAAACGTTCTAACGTTTTCCCAATTGCACACAATATACTTATTGGTCTAAAGTCACTACAGTTTAAGGCGTTCGTGAATTTTGGTATTGCTTTGATGTTGGCTTTTATCCATTGTGTCGGATAAATACCCATTTGCAGGCTATAGTTAAATATCATCATACTAATATATAAAAATGAGATGGTGTGTGTCTGTCTGTCTGTCTGTTACTCAATAACGCAAGAACCACTGGTCCGATTTAAATGAAATTTTGCATGGATGTAGCTGATTTACCAGGTTTACATATAGGATACTTTTGATTTCGAAATTTTGCACTATTAAAAATGGCGACCATTTTAGTGACGTCACTAGACCCTTTGGTTTCAAAATTTCATAATTCCATATCAAATAAAAAGAGAACGGTAGTAAATAGCAAACGTTTGATGGCACACACGAGCTTTGAAATTTAATTTCCTATCCGAAAGGTCCTTATCACTTTTCGTGTATCTCCAACAGTTAGCGAGTAAAACCGACATTTGTGACGTCACTACACCCTTTAGTTTCAAAATTTCATATTTCCTTTTCAAATAAAAAGAGAACGCTAAGAAATAGCAAACTTTTGATGGTATACATGAGCTTTAACATTTAATTTTCTATCCGAAAGGTCCTTATCACTTTTCGTATATCTCCAACGGTTAGCGAGTAAAACCAAAATCTGTGCAATAAAACACGGTCAACACCGAGCGGTGTAGTAGATCTCTCTATATAGAAAAATGAAAATGTGTGTGTTTTTCTCTGAATTTCTATGGAAATTTGAGTTGTTTACGCGTTTCAGACTGTTTTATGATATATGCGCGCGAAAATATTTTTTTGTCTGTCTGTCTGTTTGTTTGTCTGTGGACAAATTTGTTCCCTTATAACTCGAGAACGGCTGGGTGTATCAACGTAAAATTTGGTACAGATATCCATCAGAGGCACGACACTAATCATTGATGTAACTCTTCTCCGTACCTCTCATAAAAGGGGGCCTACCCCCTTAAAATACATGCTGAAATAGGCGTAGAAGGACGAGACAAAACTCATTTTCATCACCTCAATGTGAGAGACAAAACTCGGGTCCCCGAAAACCACATTTTAAGGACCGAAGACCAACCGTTTTTGAGATATTCCCACAAAACTAATTTAATTTAATAAACTAATGAACGAATGCAAGCCAGTAACCATGCCAACGGATTCTCAGAGGTCCATCTATTGCTGTAAGACGCAATGCAATTCCATTAATTACATTAGTGTGAAAGTTTGCAAACGGCTAGAAGGTTATCACGGAACCAAATTAAGCCGTAAAATTCATCAATACGTATAATGCGCTTAAGGGGATCAAGGAGTACTCTAGAATTTTTTCACGCGATTTAAACCTGCGGGTGTGGTACGGCAGGTCTATTATATTCCTATACCCATATTATTCATTCATTCATTCATTCATTCATTTCGTATAGGCCATCTATGGACCGCGTCATTCCAACCGTCTCCTACTGGCTTTGATGTTTGCCCTGTACGCCCGCATTCGTTCTCGGTGGACTTCCTTCCGTTCCTGGGTCCAAATCTTTCCCGTTTTCAGCTTCGGTTTTTCTTGGAAACCTTTACAAGCTTGAAGTTTCCCTTTGAGTGGGGCGCGCTCCTGAATGTCTGCTGGTGTAATCCCCACTTCTTTCAGATCTTTGTCCAGTTCAATGAACCAGGCCCATTTTGTTTTCCTCTCCTCAAAGTAAGTTATGTTGCGGTTGGTCAGTCTCGCTGGGCTCATTCGTTTCACATGCCCAAAAAATGGTAACCTTCTTTTCCGGATGACGTTGCTTATCTTCTCCACATGAGTATATAGGTCATGGTTATGCCGTCTTCTGTATTCCCCATTGTCTTTGATGGAACCCAATATCTTTCTCAAAATTTTCCTTTCTTTGGCCTCCAGTTTCTCGACCAAGCCATTTTTGTTCATCGTGAGGCATTCAGAAGCATGCAAGACCTCCGGACGGATGACACTGCAGTAATGTTTTAGTTTTGCGTTGAAGGATATTGACCTTTTCTTATAGATGCCCTTAGTTAAATGTTAGGCCATTTCCATTTTGCTCATGCGTGATGTGAATGTTTCTTTCTCTGATAATATCCCTTCCCTGACCCATCCTGAAAAGAAAAGTACATGGCCATTGGCTGAATTAAAAATAAAAATAAAATAGGTCTTATAATTTCTTCCTATATTATATTATTATTAGTATTATATTATGGCGTACAACGACGAGACAAATCCCCTCGGTGCCAGCAACAAAACTCGGGGGCCCTAAAGGGTCCTCGAAAACTACATTATAAGGCTCTAAATCCAACAGTTTCTGAAATATTTCCAGAAAACTAATTTAATTTAATTTAACAAACTAATGAAGGAATGCAAATCGGTAACCATGAGAACATTATCTCAAGGGGTGGCATACAACTTTCCATCTATTTCTGTAAGAAGCAATGTCACTCCATTTATTACATTTCTGTGAAAGTTTGCAAATGGCTATAAGGTTATCACGGAACTAACGTAGACCGTATAATTCATCAATGCAATTAAGGGGCAGGGGTAACCTAGAATTTTTTCATGCAATTTTCACGTTCGACATATAGTACAGAAGGTCTATTATATCTCCAAACAGCAACATTATTTTCAAAAATTCCTGAATTGAACCAGCATTTTTTGCGGCTTTTAGGAATTTGGGCAATTTGAGGCTAAAGAACCTGAATTTTCATGCACCACAAGCCTTTATAATTTATGAAAGGGGTCTTCCTGTGTATGGGCACCTAGCACAACGTAGAGGGTCAGTTTATATGTGACGTGTATTGCGTTTCGTCTACAAGGCTTTCAATTGTATTTCACGTCAGGAAGTACACGTTAGGTGAATTTAGTCTGAGAGCACATTTTAACTATTCTTTTTTGTCGACATACGGGTTCATCGTAAGGATGATTTTATTTGATACTGTGTGGTAGATATACCCATATTTGGATATCTGGGTAATATGTTGTAGACAATAGAATTGTCTGTCTCTCTTTTTGTGTATCTTTATGTACGCCTATACATCGTGTTCGGATGCTTGGTGCATCGTAAAATTAGGTATGGTAACCATGAGAGTCAATACACCAATCATTTTAAAACTCTTCGCCGTACTTTGGATAGAGAGAAAAACTTCTCAATATATGCTGAAATAGGCGATATATAAAAATTTTCCTAGAAGGACGACCAAAGCATATGTTGCGCTTCTCAATGTGAGACACAAAATTCGCGAATCTATTAAGGGTATCCGAAAACTACATTTTAAGGGCCTTAAATAAACAGTGTGTGTGATATTCCCAGTAAACTAACTTCGTTCTGATAAACTTGAAGGAATGACAAACCGCTAACCATTGCAACAGTAGCTCAATTGATAATGTCTGGTGTTAACAACGAACACCGTTCGAAGAACGGGTACTTCTGCTAGTATGCAATAAAACTGGCATGAAGAGGTCCATATTCCTTTTCAATAGCGTAATAGATATATGATCTGGTCCTATGGCTTTTGAAGTTATCCTAAATATGGCTAAATGAATGTCCTCTGGATATATATAGCCAAAATGAAATTCTTCCCGTCAGTCAGTAAATTTTTCCCTGTAGTTAGCAACAGTTGACAAAATTCTATTGCTGTCTACAACGGTTGATACGTTTAAATAATGCTTATTAAGCTCATCAGCGCTCATTGTTGGGTTATTGCTTTTGTGTCTGGATTTTCCAACACCGAGAGTTTTTATAGCTCTCCACAAAGCCGAAGAATTTTTAGCTGAATTAATTAGCGAATAAGTGTAACGTATCTTTGTATTGCGAATAACTTGCTGGGTTCTGTTGCGTAAGCTTTTGTATTCTACAATGTCCTCGGGTTTCTGTGTTCTGTTGCACTTCTTTCTGGCTCTATTTCGAGATCTTATTAGATCTTTTATTTCTGTGTTGATCCAGGCAGCTGGTGCGTGCCTCACGTTAGCTGAGCGCACTGGGGCATGGCGATCATATAAATCAATTAAAATGTGTTGAATGTTTCGACCTTCTCATCTATAGTTTGCTGCTCGAGAACAGTGTGCCATGGAACTGAGATGGCATCAGCCTTAAACCTTTCATAATTAAACCTGCTGAAGTCTCGAAAAGTTCGAATTCTGGGCTTATATTTTGGAGTTGACAGGGTATATACTGCGTATAAGAGATCATGTGCTGAGAAGCCAGAAGCAGCTGTTTGGCCAAACTCAATCACGTGCTCATTGCAGTTGGATGCTATTAGATCCAGAGTAGAAGAGGAGGTTGCAGTGTGATGTGTATCTTGATACGGGAGCCACGACAGATTGCACGTATTTAGAGTTTCTACTATGTTTTTAGTTTCAAATGTAGCCGACCCAAAATGGGCATTGAAATCACCGGCTAATATTAAATATTTATAACTAAAAATGTGTGAAAGCATGTCATTTAATGGTAGTTCCATAAAACCGACTTTGGGTGCTCTATAAACACAAATAAATAATACTTTAGTATCTTTCAGGCAAATCTCTACGAAGAGGTACTCAGGTCTGAAATTCTCATTATTTGGGGATTTGCAGATAACCCGGCACTTAATGTGCTGTCGAACATACACTGCTACTCCACCCTCTTCTCTACGTTGTCTGTCATTGCGGTAGATACTATATCCTGGCAAGGTTACAGATGAATCAGTAATGGACTTATTGAACCATGTTTCACTAACAGCGATTACATCAATACCGGAGTTAACAAATGTGTAATCAAATTCTGCGAAATGTTCTAGCATTTTAAGTGACTGCGTGTTCAGGTGAGTTACTTTAAAATCATTGGGTAATCTATCAGCTATATCACAAAGATAGGCATGCGTATCATTCTCATTGGTACTAATATTCATGCAAAAGATAATTGAAAGTTATTGTAAAATTGTTAAACAAGAAATATCAAAAATTACAAAATCTAAAACTTAAGCTATTTTCTAAATATTAATCAATAATATCGGCTTGTATTTTGGCTAGACACTGTAGTTAAAGTTCCACCAGTAACCATATTACATGTTTGTGCTTACACTTTTAACTTTGATCAGTTGAGCCCCCTCACACTGGCACGTATGAGGGTCCTTTACGTACGAGGAGCAGAAAACTTTTTTTTTTCAAGAAGTCCAATTCTCGGAGTGTTTTCACACGATGCCTCGTGTCATCAATGCGGATCTGAACAACGCCATCAGCAGTCCAGACACCGTGTAACTCAAAGTGGCTTACTGCTTGTTTTACAATATCAGTCCGGGTTTTCGTCAGATCTTCTCTTACAGTTATGCCGGTATTCCTTAAGTATTTCTTTGACCTGAAGAGTGCTGCTCGATCTGCATAGGACACGAACCGCACTATTATTGGCCGCTTCTTTCCAGCAACCCGGAATCCTACACGATGAGATCGGTCTATTCTTTGGGGATCGATTGTCACATTCAACTTGGCAGCAACATCCATTACACACCTGTTGGTGTCCTCGCCTGGAGTTTCTGGAATACCAAAAATTCTCAAGTTATTTCGACGCAGGTACTGCTCAAGTTCATCAGTGCGGTAATTCAGTTGCAGCTCAAGTTGATTTATAGTGTCGTCTCGCCTGGCAAGTTCCTGTCTGAGTTCATTGATGACCTGGGTGCTGAAATCTATTGTTTCTTTTAGTTTATCAATCACCTTATTAGCAACTCGATCCACGAACTCCTCGATTAGGTTCGTATTACTCAGCAGGTTTAAAATGTCAGCTGAGTCTCGGCGCACATCCTGCGTAGCTTGGTTGTGGTCCGTTGAAGAAAAAGTAGTGCCACTGTCCTTCCAGTTTCTTTTAGAGCCGTCAGCTTCGCTAGCATTGCGACAACCACCACCCTGACTGCGATCCACGGTCTTCAATTGTTCTCCCGAGCTGCTACCTGCTCCGTTCCTCTCTAGGGCGCTAGGGTCGTCTGCTTTCACTTGCTTGCGCTGTCCACCCTTCGTTTGTTCACGAACTCCGTGCTCCTCACTGCGGTTAACTGCCTTCTTTTGTTTGTCTTTGCCCGTCATTTTGTAGTTTTCAACTCTAACCTCTCACACACTTTAATACTTGTTTATCAAAATAACAGCAATATTTCAATTTACTGCGTTTATCACCGAACGTTCTGCTGTTGATTTACTTCCCACTGATCACTCTTGCAATGCACTGCTTCTGCTTTGTCACCTTCTAAAAGCAATTCTGGCTAGGAACTATCACTCACGTTTATACCGCCATATGGTTGCGCGATTGATGTCGCATTGGGAGTAAGTGTCGCGCGCCACGCCTCTGTCCAACAAGATGAGAAACATCAAGGAGACAACGAAGGACCTGGCTGCCAGCTCGCTTGTCATGTATCCAATTTTGCACAGTTTACGCAGTTCTGTCCAGTTTCACTGCTTGCTCTTAGTTGCTACGGTAGAGAGTTGACAACGCTGTGCCTCGAGCTGGGAAAGCAATGGCTCCACACAAACATCACTCGGCTATGCTGTTGGCTGAATGAGAGACAGAAAATAACGCCCACCTTTAAGGATTATGCACTTTTATGGTTTATGAAACTACCCGGACGGCTTCGGTGGCGTAGTCGGTAGCATGCTGAGCTTCTATGCCCAAGATAGCGGGTTCAAACCCGGCCAAAGCCTTCGGATTTTTAAGAGCGTTCAAAATCCCTCAGTATGCCTTCCTTCGGAGGGGAAGTAAAGCCGGCGGTCCCGTGTCATAGATTTATGGCATGTTAAAGAACCTTCCACTAATTACACCTGTGTGAAGCTAAATTGGAAAGGTTAAGAATGTAAACAACGCTCTTAGGTTTCTACGTTCGTTGCCAAGAGCCGACTGCGGGACGTCTAGTAGCTAAGTTCTGAACTTGGCCTAGTAGTCGTTGACGGTGGCACTTGGCGGCAAAAGTAGGAACTATTTGAAAAATTCTAAGTTTCAGTTTGTACTTAAATTAAAAACAGATAACACACACCAATACAGTTATCACAATTAAAACCGGTTATCAGACAGATTCTACACACACCCAAAGTACACGGGGCTACATGACCACTGTTCGCAGCCCCTAAACTTAAGAACCGACCAACCAACCGAAAGTACCCGGGCGTGATCTTGCAGAGGCCAAGATGTTTGACTCTCACCAAGGCGGACCAGGTTCGATTCCCTGTCAATGCATGTGAGATATTCGAAATGAAATATCATGTCCTGCGGTTCGGATTCCACGTAAAATGAAGGTCCCGTGGTTCATTATAGCGGGATCAACGGTGACAACATCTAAAAGCTTCATAGGAATCTGTTGTTGTTGATGATTAATTTAAGGGCTTTGTGATATCGTGGCCATATGGCCCCGTGTGCTTGGGTGTGTGTGTAATTTTGTAATAACTCGTGATACAGCAATGGGTGTAATAGTATTAAAATAATTCATGTTTTTTGGTCTATTACCGTGAGAAAATAAAATTGAATACCACACGGTTCGAAGGAACCTTGCCTCCTTTTCAACGGAATTAAAACAATGTGGCCAATGAAGTGTATCAATGAGATTACGAAAATCAAAAAAAAAGAAGGTACGAGCCTTACAGTAGTCGCATATGATGTGTAACATCTGACATGTTACCCTACTCGTATACTACAGAGCTTGGATATTCTTAAAATGTTAATTTACACTCCATTTTCATACTGATATTATGATGAATGTATAGATTGAATTGGAGATATGCTACTGTCACATTTGTTGCGCAGCGGTCAAGCTGTTAGTCTCTCACCAAGGTAGACCGGGTTTGATTCCCGGTCAATACATGTGAGATTTTCGAATTGAAATGCCATGTCCTGTGGTTCGCATTCCACGTAGAAGGGAGGTACCGTGGATCATGATCGTGAGATTAACGGACACGCAAAACTACAAGCTTCCTTCCTTCCTTTTACATCAATAATTCATAATAACAAAGTGACACACAACGTCGACAGTACTCTCAGATACTGTGAGCACATTCCTCAGTAACTATAACATTCATTATTCTCAAGGCTCTTATACAGTTCGTCGTAAACAATCAAAACATGGCTTCCTACAATCATGAAATGACCTAGTCTCACATATGATGAAAATACAGCTTTTATTCCACTCATATAACAACATTCTGTTATGCATTTAATATTTGACTAATCACCCACAGCTTGACAATAATGCCGCTTGCTTAAATGTCATTTGTCGTCTTTGTCCTACCCCATGTGATATTCAACCTTGAACGTGAAGCTTCATAAACTGCTCAATGACAAATGAAAGTCGTTGAAACATTTGCCACTGTGCTCGTCAAACCAGTGCCTGCTAGATGCACTGCCTACTGTATTGCCATAACATTCTCGCGCTACAGAGCACACAATGCCTTGTTTCCAATACACATTTTCAATTGTACATACAGCTGGCAGTGCGTCTTCACTTCCGTCCGATCCACTTCCGTTCGATCCTCTTCCGCCCGATTCACTTCCGTCCCATTTTTCTGGCAGTGCGTCTTCACTTCCGTCTGATCCACTTCCGTTCGATCCACTTCCGCCCGATTCACTTCCGTCCCCAATTTTCAAAATCACTCACACAAAACTATCCAGCAACCGAGCGGAAAGATGTTACACATAAAAAAAAATGGCGAAATTCCTCTGTTCGTCACCTGAGAGCAGTCGCTAGAAATTACTGTATGGACCTTGGTGGAATAACGCGTCATATTTTGCTAATTAGAACGGCGAACATTGTAGTAAAGAAGGAGAAGGTAAAGAGGGGGCGGGGGGAAAATCTTGAGACTCCTCGAAGAATGAGGATGTCCAAATAAGGAGAAGGGACAGGGAGAGGGTTTGATGGATATAAAGGAACAGAAACAAAAGGGAAGTGTATGTGTACGATACCCAACGTAATACAGGCAACGGCAAAATGACAGATGGGAACTCCTCCAGTGACGAACAAGGGAGATTAAATCATGACCCTGTAGTCATAGAGGAAACCGTACAATTTGAAATAGGTGAAGAACTAGAGAAAATGGGAGGAACTATCTTCAACGATCTTTAATAACTGGTATTCAAGTGTCACTTATCTGATATCCAGTGTCTCTGTTAAAATTTGGTGGGGGTTGATGTGTAACATCTTTCCACTCGGTATCTGGATATTTTTGTGGCACTCGGTAGCTGGACATTTTTGTGGGAGTAATTTTGGAAAATAGACGGAAGTGGATGGGACGGAAGTGCATGGGACGGAAACAATGAGCGCGCGTGGTGGCGGAGATCAGTACAACGACGTACTGTAAGCCATGTGACTATGTGGAATGTAAATCGCATACGGTTTACCTCAAGGTTTGGAGGCCCCATTAAAGAAATTGCTTCAATAAATCATCTTTAAATTGTCGTTCTTTGGTGTGAAAATATTCATTATATCATATTTGCTGAAAACAATTACGATTTATTAAATCTTCATACTTTTGCTCTAGTCTTATTTAAAGATTGCACTCGATACCTCGAGTGCTATATCGCATCAACCAACACTCCAAACAACGTAGGAATTCAGTATATTAACACCGACTATTAACAATAATTGAAACTTCGTTGGTCTAAACGTATCACTGGGAGAAACGCCTTTAATATACCTACTGCACACCTAATTAGGTAGATTTCATTAGAAAGCTAACTATTGCAATGGGTCCCATGTTTCGACTTCCGGAAAACATCGACATATCTTCGCGTTTCACATCCCCCAGACCCCAAAACCACCGTCCGTTCAAAAGTTTATATATAATTTATGTATGTACGTATGTGTATATATATATCAGTTTCTTGTGGACACGATAACTGCCGTAATTTTGCACCAATCACTTTGAATTTTTTACATAATATGTATCCCCTTAAAATCTCGGTCGAGTTCGTTAATGGGCAAAATCAGTCAAAGGGGGTGAAAATGGGAGGCTTTTTTCGAAAAAGTGAAATATCGCTCTCTCTTAATATCTGAAATATTGAATCCATTTAAAGTTCATACTATGTGTCGGACAAGGCCCTAAAATTTATTTTTGAAATGTTTTTTGATAGCACCCACCATTGACCAAAGGGGTGGGAAAAAGTGGTTTTTTCGGAAAACATTAATCATATCTCTGTTAATAGGCACAATATCAAAACCGTACAAAATGGACAATATTCCTCAATTAATTACCTAAAACTTTTATCTGAAAGAATTTTTGATATGACCCACCATTACGCCACGGGGTGAGCAAAATGATTTAAATTATAAGAATATGCCAAGTGCCAAGAGAGGTTGCCATTACAACTTTACTTTTAATTGATAAGGGATCAGCCATCAGCAGTTGCTATGACAACGCCACTGCACGAGATAACATTCAGTTTTCCATCTGTCTGTGGGAAGCGACTTCAGTATCGGAACTGGTAGCATGTTGAAATTCTATACCCAATGTCGCGGGTTCAAACCCGGCTGAAGTCGTCGGATTTACTAAGAGCGCTAAAAAAAACTGAGTTTGCTTTCCTTCGGAGGGGAAGTTCCAACGTTCGTTGCGAGTTGATGATTCCGGTGGCATCTAGTAGCCAAGTTCACAGCTAGGTGTCGTTGATGGTAGTATTTTTAACTATGTAGCCTATTTTAGGTAGATTTCATCAGAAAACTAACTATTGCAATTTAGGTAGATTTCAACAGAAAGCTAACCATTGCAATGGGTGCCATGTTTCGACTTCCGGAAAATTTCGACATATCTTCGCGTTTCACATCCCCCAGACCCCCAAACCACCGTCAGTTCAAAAGTTTATATATATATATATATATATATATATATATATATATATATGCACATATATCAGTTTCTTGTGGACACGATAACTGCCGTAATGTTGCACCAATCACTTTGAATGTTTTGCATAATATGTATCCCCTTAAAATCTCGGTCGAATTCGTTAATGGGCAAAATCGGTTGAAGGTTTTTCTTTCGAAAAAGTGAAATATCGCTATAACTCTCTTAATACGTGAAATATCGAATCCATTCAAAGTTCATAATATGTGTCGGATAAGTGCCAAAAATTTATGTTTGCAAAATTTTTGATAGCACCAAACATTGACCAAAGGGGTGGAAAAAAGTGGGTTTTTCGGGAAACATTAATCATATCTCTCTTAATAGGCACAATATCAAAACTGTACAAAATGGAAAATATTCCCCTAATAATTACCTAAAACTTTGTCTGAAAGAATTTTTGATCTGACCTACCATTACGCCAAGGGATGAGAAAAATGATTTCGGAATTGAAGAAAATGCCAAGTGCCATCAGAGGTTACCATGACAACGCTTCTTAATTGATGAGGGATGAGCTATCAGAGGTTGCCAAGACAACGCCATCGCACGAGATCACATTCATTTTTCCATCTGACTCTGTGGGAAGCGGCTAACTGGTAGCATGCTGAACTTATAAGCCCAAGGTCGCTGGTTCAAAGCCGGCCAAAGTCGTCGGATTTTCAAATAGCGCTAAAAATCCCTCAGCATGCTTTCCTTTGGAGGGCAAGTTCCAACGTTCGTTGCAAGTTGCTGGTTGCGGTGGCATCTAGTAGCCAAATTCACAGCTAGGTGTCGGTGACGTTAGTTTATGGTACAAAATTAGGAACTACTACTTAAAATTGACCGTCTGCAGACCTTACCTGAATTACAGACTAATACAGTCATCACAATTAACACCGTTTATCAGATTCTACACACACCTAATGTACACGGAGTTACATGACCACGTTGTCGCAGCCCCTAAACTGAGGAACCAACAAAAATCTCTACGGGAGATAAAATGTTGCGTGAAGAAGTAACAGACTGTCAAATAGTTACACATCAGTTCCAAACCTTGCATAAGGAGAGTGTGATCACAAGTATAAAAATGAACCCCAAATGACAAGAAGGTTACCATCACCATAAGACAATAAAATGATAAAAATATGCATACAAAAACGAAAAAAAAAGTTAATTAACCTCCAAATGTAAAATACTGTCTTGCAATCAATGAGGTCCGATCCACCTACGAAAACCCGCATATTTTGCCTATTATAGCCTATCCCCTAGTTTGCTCGGTGAAATCTACCTCCGCCTTCCGGCGTGCCGAGAGGATTTTTTTTTTTTTTTTTTACTAATTCAGGCCTGCTGAACATGCATTTCGATGTTGGCACTCCCAAATTTTGACCGGAAGCTCAGAATTCAAGATGGCGTCCAAGATGGCGGACTTTTTTCTTACTTGTCCGATATTTTCACCACCGGGACCGATTTTTCTGATCTAATTACCTTTTTCAGGGATATTTTTGTCTTAGAATGCAAAAATAATTGTCTTAGACTGTTAGAAACAATTATATAACCGTTTTTGGTATTAAAATACTCCATAAAACAAATCCTGGGGGAAAGTACATATTGTGTGTGTGTTCTGTTGTGTTGTTGTTGTTGTTTTTTGTTGTAATATTTTGTTGTTTATTGATAATACTGTAGTGACATCTTTTAAATACGTTCAAGGATGCTCAAATACGAGTCTAATGGGCCGTGAGTCGTGAGCGCAGGCGCAAGAGTCACGCCACCTGACTGCGCGCGCCTGTCTAGACAAGTTTGAGTGCGGCGTCTTTGCGCTGTTTTCTGTGTGTTGTGGGTATTTTGTCGCAGTTTAGAAAATTGATAATTGTTTGTGTTTGGTGCAATAACTGATCTTTAATATTTTTTTTAGTGGAATTGTGCCTGGAAGTGGTATAAGCAGTTGTTTTTATCGTCTGAGCAAGAATACGCAAGTGTACCATTCTTTGAGGTTATGGTCTCGTGTGTTTTAGATGGAACCTCAAGTAATTCTACGCGGTGATGGTGACAGTCGAAGTAATTTGTATATTCTTTGTTCGGAATCCAAGAAAAAAGGAGTATTTACGTTGACAAAAGGAACAGTAGCGCGTTATGAGAAACTAAAGTCATGTGCGGAAGAACGAAAGGCTCTCTGTATGACGACATTTACAGTTTTGCTATAGGCATTTTTTTTTAATTGCCAGGTAACGACGTCTCTTTTTCCTATCACAGAGAATGTTACTCTGATTTTACCAACAAAACGAATATAGAGCGTTTGAGAAAATGAGACACAGAGAGGGGGTTAGTCAATATGCCCCCACCTCAAAAGACTCTCATGACAAGCACGATAAAAAAAAGCGCACGGGAAATAGAGTCAAAACAGATTGGAAGAAGTGTATATTTTGTCAGGATGATTCGAGAAAGGAACCCGTGCGGCAAGTACAGACTAAAGCCATGCGGGCAACTATAAACGAACTAACGTCTATTGATTATAACCTTTATTTGAGGTTATCGGGCATAGAAAATTTGATTGCATACGAGGCCAGATACCACTCTGTCTGACTGTTAAAATGTCAAAAAATACAGAAGAAATTGCGTTCCCAGTTAGGTGGAGGGCAAAATGGTGGTGATTGGTGTATTCTTTGGAATCCACGGTCAGGCAGAGTTAGCTTTTGCTGCTCTTTGCTCAAACCTTTTATTTAATTTCTTTCCTTTCATACACCAACAGTGATCTAGTTGTATTTCTTTTCTTTTGTATAGGTATTTATGTATCCCTTGAGTCTGTTCTAGATAGATATCTTCCATGGACAACTAGCGGCATCTGGCAGCTAACCTCTGAAGTTCCTCAACATCTCCATGCTCAAGAGGACTTCCTTACCAATCAAACCACCAGGTTTCATCGTTGTCGCCAGCTAACATCTCCTTGAAGACACCGCTCTAAGAAGAATTCTATGTTCTTTATAAGAATTTTGTTTTTCTCAAGTTGTATACCATGAGGTACTTTCTATTGTCTATTCCGCCCACCCTTTTCCGCCTCCTTGGTCCCTTCGTGCTTCGTTGAGCCGCTCTCACTTCTTCGTTAGACGTCAAACTTACAGTTGGGGCTCTCCCACGGGCTTGTCGCCTATGCTCGTGAGACATTTTTAAATCAGACGTCATGTCTGTATTTTAGACCAACCGTCAACCGGAACCATCGCCAGCTCAATATGCACAGAAAGCTAAGTACCAAACTTCAATGTTTTTAAAAGGATTTTAATGGTTTAAAATAGCTAAATGCTTTTAATCCAATTTTATAGACAGTGTGTGGAATTTCGAAATGTTATGCAATAACCATCTTCGAGGGATCTTTCTTTGTCAGGCTATGTCTATCAAAGCTGACTTTCTAAAGTGAAATTTAGTGCTTTTCTTACCAAATAACTGAGAATATTTTCTCACAACGAGGGATTTAATTCAAATTATCCACTGTCTATAAAAACTTAGCTTTTTCCTCCGAGGTACCTCTCTTGCCCATTTAACCGTCATCATGGTTCTGGAACTTTCCACATGAACCAATACTTCTACCAGTAAAGCCTTCTAGTATTTTCCACTTGATTATGGGAATACTTTTCCTCACTGAGGAATTTACGAAACATAAACCCACTGGTCAACACCTAATTTGCTTGCCTCCGTGGGAACATTACCTCACCATTCAACTGCAACTAATACATTTCTTAACTCAATAAATTCGGTCAAGCTCAACTTAAACCAAGTGTTCTACATAACCGTAATAACTTTCTCCTGTTTTACGAAGTCACATACCTTGCAATAGTGAAGTTTTTCAACTTGTCAACAAACTATGAGTGCTTCGATTGTATGTGCTAACTATCTTCCGCGCCGCTTTCTACGAGAGCAATAAAATTGGCCAGAACATTCGGTTTCCATCCTCCTTTTCCAAACACCTTCTACTAAAAAATTTAGAATTAATTTATGTACCTGGTTATTTCCCTATGAGGCCTCGTCCTAAGTTTGGCGCCCTCCCATTTTTCTCCATGTAAAATTAATTCATTCTGCGAAATTACAAGAAGTTGTAGAAACGTATTTTTATTCTTTTCCTTTTTTCCTGCTAGTACAGGAATTGTTAACTTTCTAATTATTAATCCTTTGTACTCAATCTCTTTTCTTCAGGATTCGTCATTACGACCTGTACACGTTGTATGTTTAAACTAGTAATTTCTGTGTAAAATAGCGGCAATTTCCGCTTGTAATTTTTCTTCTTTCCAGTAACTATCAGGAATCCAATATATTTTTACAGCCTTTTCGATTTCCATAAAGGGTTTCTAAAAGTGCCCACATTGTACCTGATCTAATTATCAAAGTTATAATTTCTTCATAATTGCTGTTATAAATGTCAAATCTCTTATTCAAAAGTACAGTTTTAAAATCTTTGAAAGATTTTGGTGCTTCCACAAGTTCGAAACTTGTATTTGAAAATTGTAAACTTCTTATTATTAGGTCTGAGACCTTGGCATTTTACAATTAACCTTTGTTCTTAATTCAAATTAAATTCTAACCTAAGCATTGTTAATTTTCTAAAGTTTATACTTATTGTTAATAAACTCTCTAGTATTGTTTGCTTCATCTTTCTCACTAGAATCAAAGTTAGGCAGAACCCTCTCTACCCTGATTCTCTCTTTAAGTTTAAGATATCTTTTCGAAACAATATACGTTCTAAATCGACAAACTTCGTACTACTTGTTGCATTTAACTTAAAACTGCAAGTAACAACATTTTCAAAGTTTCTCTTAGCTGTCGTAGCTAATTCTAACGAGCCCTTAAGGCAAGTATAGCTTGCTCAGCGAGCTTCCTACTTCTTGAGATTCTCTCTCTGACTTATGGCTTGTTTTCAAAAGTCAAGTTTTTCCTCTGTTCTAAACTTTTAGTCGGCATTCTGCTGGGTAAAAGCTTAGCCTTCCTTAAGTGCAACAACTGGTATTTACATAAGATTTTCACAATAAACAATAACAACTTCGCGAAAATCATTAAAATAACTTCCTCTCTTCCCTCTCTGGGAGCATTTGGTTGGTCTGATGGAGATCCAACAGTGCCCAGAAATAAAATTATTATACCAAATTCAAATCCTTCCAGCATTCTTGACTGCGTCATAAAAAATAACCTTCCCGAAGTGAAAATTAGTACATCCTTTCATTTTGGCTTACTTTGCCTTGTCAGACTGCCACCCTTCCATATAGTAACGGAATACCGGCTTGGGAGGGAAAGAACGTTCGCCGCTTGCTAGCAAATAGCCCAAGCTCCAGCTACATTTCCCGTTAGCTGTAATCAGGTCCCTTCGCACTTTAGGTGTCTCACGGGCATTTTGCGGAGGGACTTTTTATTAAAGACTCATTTCTGTTTGGTTTTATTCCTTTGTATTGGACTCCCGTCCTATCTACCCATACTTATTCTCCACACCGAAACCCACTTCCTTTTTTTCTTCATTATCATCATTCCTTAGGTAGAGTTAATCCTAGCTAAAACCTACCCAGTGATAGGGAAAACCAAGGTGACGGGTCCCTATATGACTCTGACAGTTCGTTTCGAACCTCGCCTTTCCTTCAAACTTACAGAGAGTTGCGGGTCGCTGCTTCAAAATGGATAGGTATTTTTGATCATTTCCTTCTTTCAACTATATTTAACCATTAATGGGGGACTATGTTAAATTATAATCAAGCCTCGTTCGGCTTCCAGCAGGAAATATCAAGTCGGTACCTTAGTATAAAAGCTGCATTGGTTTGACTCAATAGTAGCTAAATATTATTTAATTGCTCTGTAGAAGCAATTTTGATTTCAAAAAGTTATTTTTGGAAAAGAAGTAAAAAATATGTACTTTTACGCTAATGCACATAAAGAACAGCCCCCCCCCCCTCCTTTCAATCAGCAATTCTTCCAGGTTTGTGCCGTGTCTTGTGTGGGGTTTCGCCTAGGACACCAAGCTGGCTCATCGGCGGGCTCTTGGTGTCACCGGCCGTGAAAGCCAATATGCCATCTTTTTGGAAGCCTTCATAGGGAGGTTAAGGCTGCTTGAGCTTTTAGTTCTCGCAGTCAAGTGGTGCAGTTGCACCTAATATAAATGGAGGTGGCGCGCAGTTCGTCACTCCTGTGGGGGTCCGGGCGGGGACACCAAGAGCGCGCCGATGAGCCAGCTTGGTGTCCTAGGCGAAACCCCACACAAGACACGGCACAAACCTGGAATTTGCCATCTTTTCGGAAGCCTTCACAGGGAGGTTAAGGCTGCATGAGCTTTTAGTTCTCGCAGTCAAGTGGTGCAATTGCACCTAATATAAAGGGAGGTGGCGCGCAGTTCGTCACTCCTGCGGGGGTCCGGGCGGGGACACCAGGAGCCCGCCGATGAGCCAGCTTGGTGTCCTAGGTGAAACCCCACACAAGACACGGCACAAACCTAGAAGAATTGCTGAGTTTTAATTCACCGGCAGTGAAAGCCAATATGCCATCTTATTGTATCACAAATTGCTAAATATCAAATGGGCATCTGATATCTTTCAATATCGGGTTACTATGAGGATGGGAGGACTTCACCTGGCTCTGAATTTTCTTAGAACTATGGGACAACATATGGGGGGAAGTGGTCTCTACGACGTTTGGGTAGAAAGCGGTATTCTGGCCGAGGGATCGGCTTCGCGTGTTCTAGAAGGAAAGGCTTATGGAAAAGGCATTCGTGTTCATAAGCTAACATACCAAGCATTATGGCTCATTCTGCTTGAAAGACTGAGCAACGTCAACGAAAATTACTTTGAAGACTTGCCTATTGAACCAGGAGAAGCTATCGAAGGATGGAAGGAAGGAACAGACGGCTACATCCCCATTCTCCCCACGCTTGAACCCATTCCAAAGGCTGCAATCGATATTGTTCTTTTCGGTTGCAAAAAAGATTGTTCTACAATGCTTTATAAAAGCCGCAAGGCTAAGTTAATTTGTACCTCAATGTATTTCTGATCCGTATCTTGTTCAAACTGGAAAGAAGATGATGAGGATGATAATTAATGTAATTTTCAAAAGTCTAGTATAATTACTATAAATATGACATTCATCATTGCCTTCGGCAAGCGTGGTTTACTTATTCTTGCGACACATGCAGTATTTTATTGCATTTAACTACAAAGTAATACATAGCCTCACCAGCCTTGTTTCACTCATTAAACGCCAAACTAAAAGCCAAAACAGACATATCGGCAAAAATGTACAATAAAAAGAAAATTATATCTAAGCAATATCAAATCAAGTCATGAACTTTGCCAAATGCAAGATCAATCCACTCAAAATAATTTCATGTTTTCTCAGTATTTTGTCGTTCTAAAACGGTCAACTCGTTGCTTTAACACTCTGTAGCAATTAGAAAAGTATTCTTATACAAATATAACCAGATTAACAGTCTTAAAATGTAAAAAGTCGGCCCCGAGTCGTGAAGTTGAGAAAATGTCCACCATCTTGGACACCATCTTGAATTCTGTTCTTCCAGCCAAGGCTAAATAATTGCTTGCACAATCTGTTACAGTTACAATCGCATTCTACAACACAAATAACCATAAAACGGTCTTTAGATGAAGAAAATCGACCTCGGGAATGGAAATATCGTACTAGTGAGAAAACATCCACCATCTTGGGCGCTATCTTGAATTCTGAGCTTCTGGTCGAAATTCGGGAGTGACAACATCGAAATTCATGTTCAGCAGGTCCGAATTAGTATTAAAAATACATTTAAATGTTACCCAAAATGCCACTAGAATTGCAACCGGTCGAAAAGTGGACCATTCTATAACGTTTCTCATGCTCGATAATAAACACCTACATCACGTGACATCATACTTCTGTAAGATTCTTGTTTTGCACACCTCCATCCTGTAACACAGCACCTTGCTTCCAGTGGCAAGATCATGTTTCAGTAACATCCTACGTCAGCAAGAATCATGTTTCGCAAACTTACTATTTTGTAACACTAAACCTTGCATCCGGTGGCGAGTTCTTTTTTCGCTGACATTCTACGTCAGCAAGAATTATGTTTCACGCACTTCCTTACCCTAGAGTTGACCTTGCATCTGGTTGTAATACCTGCATCGCGTGACGTCATTGGCTGGCTTGTTTAAAATCATACATCACAGGCTTGTCTCATCCTCCTTAAAAACTGCATGGGATATTTGCATGTACACCGTGTACTTTGGTGTAAGCATTAGCCTCAAGGCTAGCTTTACCCTACCCTCCACAAAAGCAGCAAGGGGTAATTGCGTGTGCCCTATGCGCTTCAGTGTATGCATTAGCCCCAGCGCTAGAAACATCCATCCACTATTTCAAAAATGTGTAGTTAGGCCCTTTGTCAAAATTTGGAAAGATAAATAATACATTCAAAAGGGAGGCGTCACCCCAAGTCCTAATATACATCATATGTCAAAATCCCATCATGGATTCAAAAAATATCAACAAAAGTGTTGTTAGGCCCATTGTCAAAATTTGTGTAAATTCATGGGCCAGTCCAAGCAGGCCAGTCCAAAGGAACTGGTCAAAAGAGATCAGTCCAAAGGGATCGGTCAAAACGGACCCGTCAAAAGGGATCAATCAAAAGGGGCTCTCGCCTCAAGGCCTGACATGCCCCTCTTTGATTATTGGTTTGCCTATCGACAAGCTCCACTTGGGATACTTTTTGATCACCCCTCGTGGGTTGGATTAGGTTACACTACAGCCGCCATCTTTAAAAAGCCCGCCCTCTAACAAAAGCCGTGAGTGCACATGCGTAAAAACCAAAATAGCAAAGAAGTTAATTCATTTTGGCATCCAACCGTACATATGTCTTTCATGTAGAACAACGTCACATGCATGTAATACGTACAAAGCAATGTTTACTAAAAATTACAATTACACCCCCTAGTAGGGGTAGGTTTTATTTTGGGAGAGAAATAAGTTGTCCATGGGAAAGGGGGTGTCCACCCGAGTAATTTGACACCTCGTACAAGTCTCTAGCCTTATTGGTTCACAAGAGGAGGAGGAGGCATTTGAACACACCAAAAACCACTAATAAAGTGTGACCACAAGTTTAACAAGAAGTTCCGTGACGAACTAAAGAGCCTACTTTTGATGCCAATGATTATTCTACAGTATATGAACCTATCTAGAATAATGACGAAATTAAGTTGCTAATATCGAAATTTCTAATTAGTTCGAAATACTGTATACCTGGCATAATGTAGCCTAATAGGGCACCACAGTTGGCAGCCCTGATGACTGAATATATTCTTAGTTCCATCTCTTAAGGTACAGAATACAAAATTTGGTTGAAGTCCAATGAATAGCATGGACGTTACATGCAGTTAGACATTGGATCTATTAGCACGCGTAAATGCATGTTGGCAACAATGTCGTGCATGTATTGGTCAGAAATAATCTGAAATAATATGATCTATTGTTGTGCCAATTTTGAATGAAATCCATTAGTTAGTATAGAAGTTACATGCATTTTAAAATTGGACCTATCAGCAGGCTTAGAATCATGTTGGCAGCACTGACGTATATTAGTTACTCCAAATTCATCTAGAATGCCAGGTACTATACGTGTGCAAAGTTTAGAGCTATTGGCTTGCATACTTTTTGATATATTGATATTAGGGTAACATAAATAGGGACAGTACATATTAACAGTTGGCAGCCCTGTTTGCTCTTAAGATTACGCATAGTCATATCTGTTATGGTACACATAGCACATACGAAATTTGGTTCAAATCCAAATGATAGTATGGAAGTTGCATGTATTTAAAGTTGGACTTGTCAGCAGGCTTAGAATCATGTTGGT
The DNA here is from genome assembly GCA_946902985.2 of Meconema thalassinum. Classification (NCBI taxonomy): domain Eukaryota; kingdom Metazoa; phylum Arthropoda; class Insecta; order Orthoptera; family Tettigoniidae; genus Meconema; species Meconema thalassinum. The sequence goes on along the minus strand of OX336400.1, from coordinate 86,501,120 downwards.
AGCACTGACGTATATAAGTTACTCCAAATTAATATAGAATGTCAGGTACTATACGTGTGCATAGTTTAAAGCTGTCGGCTTGCATACTTTCTGATATATTGGTATTTGGATAAAATAAATTAGGAGCATTTATTAACAGTTGGCAGCCCTGGTGGGTCGTAAGAATACGCTCAGTCATATCTGGTTATGTACACATACAACATACGAAATTTGGTTGAATTCCAATTGATAGTGTAGAAGTTATATGCATTTAAAAATTGGACCTGTCAGCAGGCTTATAATCATTTTGGCAACACTGCCATGTATGGACTCCTGGAAATTAAACTGAAATATTATTATCTATATGTGTGCCAATTTTGAAATAGCTCCCATTCATACCTTCCAAGATATACATCATGGAGCACAAATTTCAATTGCGATTTTTTAGCAGTTGGTAGCACTGACATCATTTTCAAATATGGCCGTGAGATATTCAGGTATAGATCTTTAATCCTACAAAATTTTGTTTCGATTGCTCCAGCCGTTTAGGAGTTGATAGGGTGGGACACACACACAGCCAGACAGACAGAAGGACAGACAGACAGACAGACAGACAGAAGGACAGACAGACAGACAGACAGACAGAGAGACACACATTTGCCCGATCTCATAAGTCTACTTTTTCCTCATTTTTGCAAAATGTGAAAAGTAGGCTAAAAATGGACCCCTAGTGACAGGAATGTTACCGACCCCATAAGACAGTGAAAATTTAAAAATATGCATAGAAAGACGAAATGAAGCTCCAATTGTAAAAAACTTTCTCGCAATAAATGAAGTTCGATCTTTCTACGAAAACCTGGATATTTTGACTATTATGGCCTATCCCCTAGTTAGCCGGGTGAAATCTACCTCCGCCTTCCGGCGTGCCGAGAGGATTTTTTAAAATCGCGCCTATGCTTGGCAGTGCGCTAAATTGGCAATAAGATGCCATTTTCAATAACTCCGCTGGCATGGGTTCACTAACTGGCCGGTATAAAGTGCAGTTCGCATCAAGTAGGCAGTGGATTGCTCCCGCATACAGTTGCAGGTATATGTCACTACTGCAGATGCATTGGAGAATCCTTTCATGTTTGCTGGCACAAGGTAGAACTATGAGTTCATTCTTTAACAAGTAGTTCCGTGAAGAACTATACAGCCTATTTTCATATATCCTACTTTTGTTAACTGCCACTATCAACATACAAAATTTCAGTTTGATTGCTGTAATAGATTCGTATATATTGAAAACCGACTAAATATTTCGGATGGTCGCCATGTTGGAATTTATATTTGTAGGTCCTAGAGTTACGTACTGTTACATGAAGATTATTGTGTACGTGTAGCATTCAAACTTCAATCGCATGATTAGGACACAAGAAGTAACAAGGAGAATTCAAAAATTCGCACAGCTGCCATCTTGTGGTTATGGAAAACAATTGAAATAAATTAGATGCCAGTGGATTAACATTCGTATAAGGATTTACTGTACCAAGTTTCACTGCACTCGGATGGTTAAATTGCGAGAAACGTCCATGTGAATATTTATACTTCGCGTCGCCGCCATGTTAGATTTGTGATCACCAGGTTATTTAAAGTCCTATAGGGGAACTGAAGTTTATAGCCCCTATGAACATAAAAACATTCAGTTTGATTGCTATATTAGATTCGTAGATATTCAGAGCCGTCTAAATATTTTTGATGGTCGCCATGTTGGATTGTTAAATATATAGGCCATAGAGTCATGTACCATCAAAGGGAAATTATTGCGTAGGTTCATTATTCAAACTTTCACATCGATCGGATGATTACGACAAAAGAAATAAAAAATTAATTTTAAAATTCGCACAACCGCCATCTTGAGGTTATGTAAACAATTGAACTATATTAGATACCAGTGCATTACAATGTGTATAAACATTTCCTGTACCAGATTTCATTGCGTTTGGAACATTAAATCGCGACAAAGGTCTATTTAAAATTTTCAAATTCGCTTGGCCGCCATGTTCGTTTTGTAGTAAACCGTTTTTTTTTAGTCTTGTAGATGAACTTCCAGTAGTGCCCTTTATCTCCGTACAAAATTTCAGTGTGATACCGCTAATAGTTCCAGAGATATGGAATGGCGGTGAAATATTTCGCACATCCGCCATATTGTGGTTATGTAAACAATTGAACTATATTAGATACCAGTACATTACAATGTGTATAAACATTTCCTGTACCAGATTTCATTGCGTTTGGAACATTAAATCGCGAGAAAGGTCTATTTAAAATTTTCAAATTCGCTTGGCCGCCATGTTCGTTTTGTAGTTAACCGGTTTTTTAAAGTCTTGTAGATGAACTTCCAGTAGTGCCCTTTATCTCCGTGCAAAATTTCAGGGTGATACCGCTAATAATTCCAGAGATATGGAATGGCGGTGAAATATTTCGCACATCCGCCATATTGTGGTTATGTAAACAATTGAACTATATTAGATACCAGTGCATTACAATGTGTATAATCATTTCCTGTACCAGATTTCATTGCGTTTGGAACATTAAATCGCGAGAAAGGTCTATTTAAAATTTTCAAATTCGCTTGGCCGCCATGTTCGTTTTGTAGTTAACCGGTTTTTTAAAGTCTTGTAGATGAACTTCCAGTAGTGCCCTTTATCTCCGAACAAAATTTCAGGGTGATACCGCTAATAGTTCCAGAGATATAGAATGCCGGTGAAATATTTCGCACATCCGCCATCTTGTGGTTATGTAAACAATTAAACGAAGTTAGATCTCGGTGCATTACAATGAGTATAAACATATACTGTACCAAGTTTTATTGCGTTTGGTTGGTTAAATCGCGAGAACCGTCTATTTAAAAGCCGCGAATTCGCTTGGCCACCATGTTGGTTTTGTAGTTACCAGTTTTTCAAACGTCACATAGGTGAACCTCCAGTAGTTCCCTTTATCTCCGTAAAAAATCCAGGGTGATATCGGGAATAGTTTCGGAGATATTGAATGCTGGTGAAATATTTCGCACATCCGCCATGTTGGATTGGTGAGACGTAACAAAATTTGAAGGGCACGGTCGGGGTCGTCCGGAATAGTGCTATGAACTTACTGAGTTTCATTGAAATCGCTCCAGCCGTTTAGATTTTATTTGGGGACACACACACACACCTCACACACGAACACACACACACACACGCACACACACACGGACAAAAGGTGATCTCATAAGCCTATTATTTCAAAATTGAAAATAGGCTAAAAAATTCGAGTAAGTAATATGGAATTATTCGAACAACATGTCAGATGTTACCCATCATATGCGACTACTCTAAGGCTCGTAATTTTTTTTACGAATTTCAACTGCCTCTCTTATATTTCTAGACGAGTTGTGCTCAACAAGTGCATGCGCATGAGCATCCTTGAAACATAGTGTAATAGTGTGTACAGTAGGTAATGCAGATGAGGAGGCGGCCATGGTCTTAATTTAAGAACAATCCCGTCATTTGCATGGAGTAGAAGTGGACGGATGGCTGAGGTGGGAATCGAATCCACCTTTTGTTCCAGTTTTGTTCCACGTAGCTGAGTGTACCCCGTTCTAGACCCTAAGAATTAAATTTATTGGCAGTGCCGGGAATCGAACTAGGGCCTCCGCGGTGACAGCCAAGAGTTGGTTGGTTGGTTCCTCAGTTTAGGGGCTGCGACAACGCCGTTATGTAGCCCCGTGTACGTTGGGTGTGTGTACAATTTGTCAGATAACCGGTGTTAATTGTGATGGCTGTATTAGTGTGTGTTATCTCTTTCAGGTAGAGGGACTGCAGACGATAAATTTTTCAAGTAGTTCCTACTTTTGCTACCAAATGCTGCCGTCCACGACACCTAGCTGTGGACGTGGCTACTAATTGCCATCGCTGTCAGCACCTGGCGGCGGACGTTAGAACTAATATAGCGTTATCAAACTAACCTACAAATTTTAGCTTCCACAAGTGCAGTTAGTGGAAGGTTCTTTTTCATGCCACAATAATAATAATAATAATAATACTAATAATATCGTATGGCCTCGGGTGCCAGGTGCAAACTTTGTTATTTGCAACCAGAGGGCAGCTTGCATGTCGAATTTTGCTGTTCCTTGAAGCGGTATGAAAGTCAAGGCGGTTAGATATCTAAGCTCCTTGAGCACTATAGCGCTTTCTAGTAGAGAAATGAGGAACTTTGTGTTGGCCGAAAATCCCGAGATTAATTTTGCCGTTATTAACACGGCCTAGTTAATTCAAATATATTCTTTAACCTGCCAACATCGTATGACATGCGTATCGTGATTATTGCACCTTTCAAAAATTAAAACATTTACCACGGCCAGGAGCGAACCTGCAAGCTTGAGGTTAGTAATCCGACACGATAACCACTCACTCACCGTAGCAAGCCATGAATCTATGACATGGGACCGGTGGCCTTACTTCGCCTCCGACGGAAGGCATACTGAGGGATTTTTAAAGCTCTTAAAATATCCGATGACTTCAGTCGGGTTTGAACCCGCGATCTTCGGCAGAGAAGCTCAGCATGCTACCAACTACGCCACGGAAGCCGCGGCAGCCAAGAGTGCTAGCCACTACGCCACGTGGCGGACGCTTAAGAAACTAGCCTAGCTTGATTGTCTGAGACTGTGGCCTTACTACAGGGTAGATGAAATGGATCGATGGTAGGATTAGCACACGATTGCGTGACCAACAGTCAAACTTTAGTCAACCTTGCAGACTGCAGACCTGACACGTCAGAATGCGGCACTGGTTACAGTCTTAAGGGGATACCATACACTAGCAAGCATACATTTCACAAAATACTCAATATCCCCACCAAATATTTGAAGTTTTTTCTGGAATCATTGAGCATCTCAACAGCAGTCTATACCCTGATTGGTTGGTTCATGTAACCCCGTGTACTTTGGGTGTGGGTAGATTCTGTCTGATAGCCGGTGTTAATTGTGATGGCTGTATTAGTGTGTGTTATCTGTTTTTTAATTCAAGTAAGGACTGCAACTTTGAATTTTTCTAATAGTTCCTACTCTTGCCGACAAGCTCCACCGTCAACGACTACTAGGTCTAGTTCAGAACTTAGCTACTAGACGCCACCGCAATCGGCTCTTGGCAACGAACGTAGAAACCTAAGAGCGTTGTTTACATTTTTAACCTATACAATTTAGCTTCACACAGGTGTAATTAGTGGAAGGTTCTTTAACATGCCATAAATCTATGACATGGGACCGCCGGCTTTACTTCCCCTCCGAAGAAAGGCATACTGATGGATTTTAACGCTCTTAAAAAATCTGACGGCTTCGGCCGAGTTTGAACCCGCAATCTTGGGCATAGAAGCTCAGCTTGCTACCAACTACGCCACCGAAGGCGCTAGTCTATAGCCTGAATTTCGATAGAAAGAACGTGAAGGATACGGTGGGAGCTTGGAACCGAAATAAATCAGAAACCTCTATTGGCGTCAAATTAACAGGGGAAAAGCTAAAGGAAGTACAGTAGGACTCTTCTGCTACTTAAGAAGAAAAATAACCAGTAATGGACGAAACAAAGAAAATATTAAAAGTAGGTTGATCCAGTCAAGGAATGCATTTCTATAGAAAAGAAATCGGTTGAGAGCCAATAATATATCTATGTTTTAGAAAGTCATTTTTGAAAGCCTTTGTCTGGAGCGTGGGAGTATATGGAAGTGAAACGTGGACTGTTGGTGCAGCAGACTAGAGGAGAATAGAAGCATTTGAAATGTGGTGTTACAGGTGGTTGGTTGATTCCTCAGTTTAGGGGCTGCGACAACGCAGTCATGTAGCCCCTTGTACTTTGGGTGTGTGTAGAATCTGTCTGATAATTGTGATGGCTGTATTAGTGTGTGTTATCTGTAATTCAGCAGACGATCAATTTCAAGTAGTTTCTAATTTTGCTACCAAATATTACCGTCAACGACACCTAGCACTGATCTTGGCTACTAGATTCCACCACAACCGGCACCTGGAAGCGAACGTTGGAACTTCATAGAGCGTTAATCAAATCTAACTTACAAATTTAGCTTCACACAATATTGTTGTTAGTGGAATGTTCTATCACATGCCATAAATCTATGACATGGACCCGCCGGCTTTACTTCCCCTCCGAAGGAAGGAATACTGGGGGATTTTTAACGCTCTTAAAGAAACCGACGACTTCGACCCGGTTTGAACCCACGATCTTGGGCATAGACGCTCAGCATGCTACCGACTACGCCACTGAAGCGGCAGTTACAGGAGGATGGTGGTTAACTGGAGTAACAAATGAAGAGGTATTAAGGCAAGTGGGAGAGGTGAGATTCTTCTGACGACGGCTAATGAAGATCATCATCATATTCGATACAACCACACTCTTCTGTCGGTGGTATTTCTTTTCAGTTCCATGTAATTGTCACATCCCATTCTATTCTTGATGTCTTCCAAATACTTCGTCCTAGGCCGTCCTCTTCCTTTCTTTCCCAGCATTTTCCCTTCAAGAATGTTAACGATGAAAGTGTTGTGTCTGATGACATGTCCAGCAAATATTATATTTCCCTTTCCGTTTCCTTCATTAATCTTCTCTCTTCTTTGACTTCCCTTAAGACTTCCAGGTTGGTTTTTCTTTCTATCCAGCTCGTTCTTGTCATTTTCCACCATATCCACATGTCAATAGCTTCGAGTCAATTCTTTTCCAATTTACCCCGAGTCCTTCGTTCACTTCCATCGAGCAGTGTAGACTTTATACAAATGGTTTTGCAAATAATTTTCTTACAATTATATTCATATGTTTGCTGCATAAAATGTTTTTCTTGGTCATAAATGCTTGTTTTGCCAATGCAATCCTTCTCTTCCTTTCCATTAAGCATATATTGTCTTCTGTCTAATATAAAAGTCATTGTTGGTTTGTCTGTCTGTTATTTATATAAACCTACACCGTTTCACCGATCTGAACCAAAATTTGTATACTTACCCTTTGGAACCCTGCGAGTAACACTGCCTACATGAAATGTCGCCAGATCACTCCATTCCCTACTTTTAGGCTTCGGTGGCGTAGTCGGCAGCATGCTGAACTGCTATGCCCACGATAGCGGGTTCAAACCCGGCCGAAGTCGTCGGATTTTTTAAGAGCGTTAAAAATCCTTCAGTATGCCTTCCTTCGGAGGGGAAGGAAAGCCGGCGGTCCCATGTCATAGATTTATGGCATGTAAAAGATCTTTTCACAGACTAAACTTGTGTAAAGCAAAATTTGTTAGGTTAGATTTCGTCAGAACGCTCTATCAAAGTTCCAACGTTCGCCACGAGGTATCATTGATATCTGGTGGCGAAGGTTGGAACTACTTGAAATTGAACGGAACTTGTAGCTCACCCTTTAGGGTGACCGCTGGAAGCAGCTACAGACTCAGGCGAGCCGAACATGTCCTCGGACACTCCCGGCACTAAACGCCATACGATAAATAAATAAATAAATAAATAAATAAATTTAGGCCCTTTGGCAAAAATCTACACCGTTTCACCGATGTGAACCAAAATGTGTATACTTACCCTTTGGAACCCTGAAAGTAGCACTGTGTACATGAAATTTCGGACAGAACACTACGTTCCCTACATTTAGGCCGTTTGGCACAAATCTACCCCACTTCAGCGATTTGAACCAAATGTTACATACTTACCCTTTGGAACCCGACGAGTAACACTGTCCTTTTTCAATTTCGGACAGACCACTCAATTCCCTGCATTTAGGCCCTTTAGCACAAATCTACACTGTTTCACCTAATTGCACCAAATTTTACATACTTACCCTTCGAAACCCTGCTGGTAACACTGTCCACTTGATATTTTGGACAACCGGCTCCATTCCCAACATTTAGAATAACAGACAAAATGAACTTGAAAACCACGTTTTAAGGCCCGAGAACCATTTGTCCGTAGTAGTGTAACTGTAAGAGTATTTTAATAAGTCTATTGTTGGCTGGCAAATCGGGCTGCATCACGTCGCCCCTACCAGTGTTCTGGTGCAGAATTGGGAAAATATTTATATCCTGCGCTGCTTATAAATTGCAGTCAAGGGGAGTGATGATGATTGAGTCTTCAGTCTTTTGACTGGTTAGATGCTGCTGTCCATGCCTCCCTGTCCTGAGCTAATCGCTTCATCACTACATAGCTACCACACCCTACATCCGAGGCAATCTGTTTAACATATTCTAACCTTGGTCTACCCCTACAGTTCTTGCCCTCGCCCCTTCCTTCCATAACTAAGCTTGCTATTCCTGGGTGTCTTAGAATGTGTCCTACTAACATATCTCTTCTCTTCATTAGCAGTCGCCAGAAACATCTCTCCTCTCCCACTCGTCTTAATACCTCTTTGTTTGTAACCCTATATACCCATCTGATCTTCATCATTCTCCTGTAACACCACATTTCAAAAGCCTCAATTCTCCTCTTTTCTGCTGCACCAATAGTCCAAGTTTCACTTCCATATAGCGCCACGCTCCAGACAAAGGCTTTCAAAAAAGACTTCCTAATACCTAAATCTATATTCGATGTCAACAGATTCCTTTTTTGTAGAAATGCTTTCCTTGCCTGAGCCAACCTACTTTTTATATCCTCTTTGCTTCGTCCATCACTGGTTATTCTGCTTCCTAAGTAACAGAAGTCTCCTACTTCCTTCAGCTTTTCACCTGCCAATTTGATCTCCATAGAGGTTTCTGATTTATTTCGGCTGTATTCCAGTATTTTTGTTTTACATTTATTAATTCTTTCCGTAAGACGGAGTCCATACCAGTCAAAAACTCATTCAAATCCTCAGGCTTGTCGGCCAAGATGACGATGTCATCAGCAAATCTCAGAGTTGAAATTATTTCTCCTTGAATCTTCACTCCCACTTCAAATTTTTCTCCAATTTCCTTCATTGCTTGTTCAATGTAAAGATTGAAAAGTATGGGTGATAAGTTGCAGCCTTGCCTTACACCTTTCTGAATACCGGCTTCTCTCTCATGTCCTTCAGCTCGAATGACTGCCGTCTTGTTTCTGTATAGATCGTATACCACCCTCCTATCCCTGTACTTTATTCCAATAGATTTCAAAATGTCAAACAATTTAGTCCAATCAACGTTATCAAAAGCCTTTTCTAAGTCTACAAATGCCATGAACGTTCTCTTATCTTTCCTTATTCTACCTTCCAAAATCAGCCTAAGACTTAGTACAGCTTCCCTTGTTCCTACATTTCTCCTGAAACCAAACTGGTCTTCACCCAACTCCCTTTCTATCTGGCTTTCAATCCTCTTGTAAATTATTCTAGACAGGATCTTTGAAGCATGAGTAACCAAGCTGATTGTACGGTAATCTTCACATCTGTCAGCTCCCACTTTCTTTGGTATAGGGATGATAACATTCATCTTGAAATCAGGGGGTACCTCACCTGTCTAATAAATCCTACACACCAAGTGAAATAACCTGATCAGACCTTCACCTCCTATGCAGAGTAGCAACTCAATCGGTATATCATCTATGCCTGGTGCTTTGTTCCTGCTTAAGTCTTCCAATGCTCTGTCAAATTCTGATCTTAATATTAAATCTCCTTTTGCATCCTCATCAATTTCCTCCTCCCTTTCCATTACACGATTCTCAATCTCCTTTCCCTTATACAAACACTCTATGTAAGATTTCCATCTCTCAACCTTTTCTTCCCTACCTGTTACAGGTTTTCCATTTGTGTCCTTAATATTACAGCACTTAGTCTTCTTTTCCCCTAAAGTATTCTTAATCCTTCGATAAGCTGTGTCTACTTTTCCTAATTTTATTATCTATACCTGCACATTTCTCTTTCAACCATTCTTCTTTCGCTTCCATGCACTTCTTGTTGACCTCATTTCTCAGACGTCTGTATTCTGCTTTCCCCTTTTCATCTCTTACATTCTTGTATTTCCGCCTTTCATCCATCAATTTTAGTATATCCTGAGTGATCCACGGTTTTCTACCTATTCTTTCTTTCCTACCAATGTTTTCTTCTGCGGATTTTGTTATTTCATTCTTCAAAAGTGCCCATTCGTCTGCAATTGAAGTTTGTGTAGGGTTTTTCATTAGTCCTTCCTTTATACTCTTCTTGAATCTTTCGTTTACATCCTTTCCTTTCAGTCTGTCTATTGCCCACCTTTTTGGCTTTTGACTTTTCTTCAGTCTCTTCAACTTTAATCTGCATTTCATTACAACCAGATTGTGGTCAGAGTTTATGTCAGCACCAGGATATGTTTTACAATCCAAAGTCTGGTTTCGAAACCTCTGCTTGACCATAATGAAGTCGATTTGGTAACGCCCTGTATCTCCTGGTCTCATCCATGTGTATATTCTTCTATTGTGGGTATTGAATAAGGTGTTAGCTATGACCAACTCATGCTCGGTGCAGAATTCCATCAGCCTGCTTCCTCGATCATTCCTTTCACCTAATCCGAAATCTCCTACTATCTTCCCTTCTCTCCCCTTTCCTACAACACGGGGAGTAATTAGAGCAAAAATACTTCTTAGGCCCCTTAAAACAGTTATCATCATGAAAATATTATGCCTCTGTATAAGTGCGATGGTGTTGGTGCAGTACATTGACGTTATCAGCTGCAATAAGCGGCGGTGCTTGCTAATTTACTTTCATTTACTCCGATCCTTATCCTTCAGCGCTTTGTGGCGATAAATTATACTATTGCTGCCTCAGGAGCTCGGGACTGTCGAAGTTTTCCGAAGTGCTCTGATTATTTTCCTACGGCACTATGCGACAGTTTTAAGAGCCTGAAACCATTGATGTCCGTAGTAGTGTAACTGTAAGAATATTTTAAAAAGTCTATTTTTGGCTGGCAATTCGGGCTGCATCACGTTGCCCCGACCAGTGTTTCGTTGCAGAATTGCCAAAATAGTTATAGCTTGCGCTACTTATAAATTACAGTCACTGCAGTTCGTGCAAAAAGATTTCACAGGCCCTTTAAAACAGTTACCATCATGAAAATATTATGGCTCTGTAGAAGTGCGATGGTATTGGTGCACTACATTGACGTTATCAGCTGCAATAAGCGGCGGTGCTTTCTAATTTACTTTCATTTACTCCGATCCTTATCCTTCAGCGCTATGTGGCGATAAATTATACTATTGCCACCTCAGGAGCTTGAGACAGCCGAAGTTTTCCAAAGTGCTCTGATTATTTTCCTACGGCACTATGCGACAAAAGACGACGCTATTGGTCTCTACTTTTGTAACAGCCAATGAAATAGGCCCTAGGGAGTGTCTTTTGTTTCACTTACTCCTTTTTTTCTTTCTTCTTCTTCTTCTTCTTCCTTTGTTACGGCCATAAAGGACCACGTCATGTCAACTGTTTTTTCTGCATTTTAATTTTGGCCCAGTCCTCCTTCATTCACAATCGATGGTGCACCTTTCTCTCAGTCGTCCACGCCTTCCCGATTTTTAGATTCGGCTTAAGTTTAAAACTCCGATGTTTCTGAAGTTTTTCCCTAAGAGGGCCACGATCCTGGATATCTTCACGTGTTGTCCCAGTCTCCAACAGATCTTTCTCTACATCTCTGAACCAGACCCCCTTTGTCTTTTTTCTCACGGAGAAAAGCCAAAATCCTGTTGGATAGCCGTGTTGATTTCATTCGGGTTATATATCCATAAAAAGAAATCCACCTCTTCCTCATCACGTCAGTCATTTTCTCTACGTGAGTGTACAACTCGTGGTTGTGGCGTCTTCGGAACTCACCGTGTTCTTTGACTGGACCCAGGATTTTCCTCAATATCTTCCTTTCCTTGGTCTCCAGTTTTTCCATTATGCCTTTTCTATTCATGGAGAGATATTCCGCTGCATACAAACCTTCTGGCCGGATGACCGTGCAGTAGTGCTACAGTTTTTCATTCATGGATATAGATCTTTTCTTGTACACATTCTTAGTTAGATGGTAAGCCATTTCAATTTTATTCAAGCGTGACGCAAAAGCCTCGTTTTCGGACATTGTAGGGTCTATCCATTCCCCAAGATACTTATATTTCACAACCCGCTTGATTTTCCCATTATTCACTTCAATATGTTTTGGAGCCGTTTTGATGTTAGTAATACGTTCTGTTTGCTCGAAAGAGATCAGGAGGCCCGCCTTTGCAGCTTGTGTTTGAAGCTGGTTGATCTGTTTCTTGGCCGTATCCAACGAATCCGCAAAAAGCTAGGTCATCAGCAAAGGCTAGACAGTCAATTGATAGGTTCTTATTCTTGTGACCAAGTCTGATTCCAGTTTGGACTCCTTCATCACTCATTGTTTTGCGCCACTCACGGATAACTTTCTCAAGAACGCAGTTGAATAGTAGAGGTGAGAGACCATCTCCCTATCGAATTCCTGTCCTTATCTCGAAGGCATTGGAAATCTCGCCTCTTAACTTAACTTTTGAAGTGGTGTTGGTGAGAGTCTGTTGGATGATCGCTATGGTTTTGTTGTCTAGGCCGAACTCCTTTAGAATCTTAAGTAGAGTAGTCCGATCAATGGAGTCATAAGCTTTCTTAAAATCAATGAAGGTTACTACAAATTTCTTGCTCCTTAGTTTCAGATATGAAAGGATATATTTGAGATTCATGATTTGCTCCACACATGACCGTCCCTTCCTAAAACCTCCTAGATAATCACCCAGTTCTGTATCTAGCTGTTCTTCAGCCCTAGTTTGAAGAGTTTTTGAGAGGATTTTGTAAGTTATCAGTAGGTGGAAGATGCCTCGATAGTTGTTAACATCTGCTTTATCTCCTTTCTTATGAAGGGGGTGGATTAAAGCAGAAGTCCAGTCACTTGGAAGTCTTTCAGTATCACAAATTTCATGTATGATGTCCGTTAATGTATCCACTGTAATGTCACTAGTAAACTTCCACAGTTCAGCGATTATCGAGTCTTCACCTGGAGCTTTATGGTTCTTTAGAGATCGGATAATCTGTTTGACTTCCTCTTTCGTGGGTGAAGAGGAATCTGGGTGGACTTGCGCATGGTCATTAAATATGAATATGGAACTTGGAGTCTCGCAGTTATGAAGGGACTCAAAATATTTTGCAAGCACCTGACAATTATCTTTGTCGCTATAAACTAGTTTCCATTGCAATCCCTGAACTAAAGACATGGAGGGCTATATTTCCTCAAGTTTATTTTAAATGTTCTATAGAAGTTGCGCAAATTATTCTTCTGGAAATCCTGTTCGAGTTGATCCATCTGGTTTTTATGAAAGGCACGTTTCGGATGGCTTTTGCTGTTCTCGTTCTCTCATTCAAGAAGTCTGTCCAGTTGACTTGATTTTGTTGCGAATTCCATTTCTGCCAGGCATGCTGTCTCTTCCTTATTACTGCGTCACATTCACTGTTCCACCAAGCATGCTTCCTCGTTTTAGTTAGTTGGACGATCTCTTTTGCTGTTTCAACCAGCGCCTCTCGCAGTTGTTCCCAGTTCTCTGCATCCACAGTTTGTAGTTTTCGTTTATACTCATTACTGGACGCCAGTTTTTAAACATCATATCTTTCAGTCTTTTTGGCTTGGAACCTCCGTGTGTTTCTCGGGAGAAATTTGATTTTAATTTTAGATAGATAATGATCCGAGTCCAGTTTTGCATTTCATAGAACTTTCACATTCTGAATTTCTCTTTGAGCTTTCCGTGCAATTGCGAAGTGATCAATCTGGAATTCGCGAGGAGTGGGATTTGGGGATTTCCAGGTCTTTTGTTTCTTGGGCAGATGTTTGAAAACAGTGGATTTCATTACCAGGTTGAAGGCCCTACATAGCTCTATCAGCCGTTCTCCATTACGATTCGTTCTGTTATGAGCGGAGTAATTTCCAACAATGTTTCGAAATTTTCTTTCTTTTCCTACCTGGCCATTGAAATCCCCCAGTAAAATAATATTATGTTTGTCTGGAATCTTCGATAAAATTTCTTCAAGTTCTTCCCAGAATCGATCAGTTCCTTCCGGGTCTTTCTTGATCGCTATATTGATCGGTGCATGAACGTTCACAATTGTATACATTTTATTTGTACTTCGAAAGGAAAGGGTCGATACTCGACTGCTTATAGAAGTGATATTTGTGATGGAGTCTAGAATCTTCTTGTTGACTACAAATCCAGTACCGAGTTGGGGAACCGTTTCTATAACACGTTTGCCTGGCTTACCCTTGAAGATTCTGTAGCCTTCTGATTCAAATGCATGCTCATCAGTAAATCGTGTTTCCTGAACTGCCGCAATTTGGATCTGATGTTAAGTTAGTGCATCCTTGAGTTGTTTTAATTTTCCAACCTTCCGGAGAGAATTTGTGTTAAAGGTAACAAAGAAATTCTTGGCTCTATGCTTGATCTTTCGTGGATTCTCCGATACCTCCATGCATTTCGGTGCAAGCTCCCCAGTTTCCGAAGGCTTGCATGCGTCACTCGAAGCGAGGGTGGATTGGTTACCAGCTGGGGTAGTAGCATTTGCTGAACTTTCCTTCATGCTTTTAACAGTTGAAAGACTGTTGACTTTGGCCAGTGATATTTCACACTGACAAGGATACTGCCAAGGTTGTGAGCCTTGGAGCCCCCAGCACTGATCTGCTCACCGACCCAGTTTCCCGCTAGGATTGGTTACCCAACCTTCCACTGGGTTGCTCGGTTTAACAGGGGCACCTCGTGTAGGTTATGTGCTGGAGTTGGAGTGAAAGAGGCTAGTTGGATTCTCTGGCCGAATCCAATATATTAATGTTGCAGATGACTAACAACGACGCATTTCACTCCCATTTGCCCAGAGACACAAGGTCTCCTCCCAGGTTGACTCCTCTTTCCAATTATATTTTTAAATCATTTGTAAATTATGTGAGTCTGTAATGTAGTTAGTAAATAACCGTTTCCGTATTCATTATTATTATTATCATTACGGGAATATGACATGAATATTTCGTCCATTATACTGTACTACTTATCACCCCCACTAACACCACAAAAAGTTATACAGTATGTTTAAAATATGTTTTACTGTTAGTTTAAGTATCATTTGCCAGTTCTGTAGTAGTATCCATTATCATCCATAAAACAAATAAATCCACCGGGTGAAGACGGTCACTACTGCTAGTATGTAATAATAATAATGCTATGGGTTTAACGTCCCTTTTAACTAATGCGGCTTTTAGATACGCCAGCTGCCGGAATAGTGCCCCGAAAGGGATCTTTAACGTGCCAGTAAATCTGCTGACGTGGCTCACTCACATTATTTAAGCACCCTCAAATGCCAACTGACTGCTTCCCTCTATCGAGGGCTCAGCAAGCGAGAACTTTGGTGATGGTGGTTCCTCAGTTTAGGGACTGCGACAACGCAGTCATGTAGCCCCGTGTACTTTGGGTGTGTGTAGAATCTGTCAGGCAACCGGTGTTAATTGTGATGGCTGTATTAGAGTGTGTTATCTGTTATCCATTCAAGTACGGATTGCAGACTGTGAATTTTTCCAAGTAGTTCCTTCTTTAGCCGCCAAACGCCACTGTCAACGACTACTAGTTCAGAATTTGGTTACCAGATGCCATCGCAGTCGGCTTCTGGTGACGAACGTTGGAACCTAAGAGCGTTGGTCAAATGTTTAACCTATAATTTAGCTTCACACACGTGTAATTAGTGGAAGGTTCTTTAACATGCCCAAGCGAGAACTTTATCGCTGAGTCACGCAGCCAGTCTGCTTGTGAAGAGAAGAGATAATTTGGTAGTAAACAAACTAAGACACCCAGGAATAGCAATCTTAGTTATGGAAGGAAGGGTAGAGGATACGAATTATAGGAGTAAACCAAGGTTAGAATATGTAAAACAGATTGGCATGGATGTAGGGTGTGGTAGCTATGTAGAGATGAAACGATTAGCTGAGGACAGGGAGAGAAGTATCAACATATTTATAGATATTAACCATAATGAGATTGTAGTAAATATTATCCGTGTTGACTGATATTAATCTCAAATTATAATGGCCGCCTTGCCAAACAAATCTTCTTCTTCTTAAGATGGCGTCTCCAAACGAACGTTGGCGATCCACTGACCTTGACATTGCAGTATGAAATGCTTCCTCTGATGTACATCTGTGCCATCTTCTAATGTCCTTCAACCATGAATTTCTGCGTCTCCCAACGGATATTTTCCCTTGTATCTTTTCTTCAATAATTAGCTGTAATAATTGGTACCTCTCGTTTCGCATGATGTGGCCTATGTATTGTGTCATTCTTTGCTTTATAACATGTAGCAGTTCTTTTTGCTTTTTCATGCGATGTAGGACCTCCACATTTGAAATTTTCAATACCCAAGTTATGCGCAGAAGACGGCGATATAGATACATTTCAAAGGCATCGATTCGTGTTTCAATAGAAGGATCCATGGTCCAGCATTCGCATCCATATAGAAGAACAGAAAATATTGTAATAACGGATCATGCGGATTCGCAGCTGTAGACTGAGATCAGATCGTACATAGAATTTCCGCAAGGTAAAGAATTGTTTCCTGGCATGTTCAATTCTAGATTTTATTTCTTGTTTGGAGTCACATTGGTCGATCTATATGGTGCCCAAGTACTTGAAGGAGGGCACTTGTTCCACTATATTATTATTTATTGTGAGATTTGCTCTTATTGTCTTTTTGGAGAACACCATCATTTTTGTTTTTAAAGCGTTCACACACAAGACGAATTCTTCACTGTGTTGTACTAACCAATTTACCATGTGTTGAAAGGTAGATAATTTATCTGCTATGACAACAGTATCATCCGCATATCTAATGTTATTAATAATGTTCCCATTTATACTGATCCCTCCACCTTCTGCCAGCGATTCTTTAAATATTGCCTCAGAATAAATGTTGAACAAAAGAGGTGACAGTACACAACCCTGACGGACACCTTTTCTGATTGAAGCCATTTCTGAAGTTCCTTGAACTTTTTTAACATCCGCAATCTGATTCCCATATAGATTACTTATAATGCATAAATCATTGCGATCAATGCCAGTTGATCTCAGAATTTCTATCAATTTTTCATGTCCGACACAATCAAAAGATATTTTGTAGTCTATGAAACATGCATATACATCGACATTCTTGTCCACACATCTCTGTATTAGTACATTCACGAGTACCCACCCCATTTATGAACCCAAACACTGGAAAGTAGTTTAATATTTTTTTCCTTTTTTCACTTTGATTCTCGTTATTGTCACATTGCATTCATTATTTTTCCAATTTTGATGCACTGTTTTACGATGTTACTTATTTGAGTTTCTCGACTTATAATTTCATTAGGGTTGGATTATCAGTGTCGAAATATTTTACACATCCAATTATTATATAATTACCTAGAAAATATGCGCAGCCTCCGTGGCTTAGGCAGAAGCACGCCGGCCTCTCACCGCTGGGTCCGTGGCTCAAATCCCGGTCACTCCATGTGAGATCTGTGCTGGACAAAACGGAGGCAGACAGGTTTTTCTCCGGGTACTCCAGTTTTCCCTGTCAACATTTCATTCCAGCAACACTCTCCCCTATCATTTCATTTCATCTGTCATTCATTTAATCATTGCCCCAGAGGAGTGCGTCAGGCCTCGGCAGCCGGCACAGTTCATATCCTCGCCGCTGGATGGGAGTTTCATTCACTCCATTCCTGACCCGGTCGGAGACTGGAAGCAGGCTGTGGATTTTCATTTCACCTAGCAAATATAAATTAACCATATTGAATATTGAATCAGACGGAGATAAGCAACAAATAGATTCGAGGTTAGTTGTTTTTACCATTTCAAAATTTGATATGTTGTCCAACCTTTTGTTTAATTCATAACGACAGATGTTTTTGAGTAGGTCCATGTTCCTTCTACTTTAGATTCCTCCATGGTCCGTATTGACAAGAGATTATAAACCAATATAGTACAATATATTTCCGTCAATCAATACCAAACAAATTATGTTAAACTGTATTAACACTCACATTCGTGTGACATGTTTCGGGGCCATGCTGCTCCCTTCTTCAGCCACTTCATCTCCTCAATGTCATCGTGCGTTCTCAAAGATATCTCATTATAAAAGATGCTCGCACAAACAAACATTAAAAACATTAAAAACAATCTTAAAAACACTATACTAAAAATACACATATTTATAAACTTATACAACAATATCGAACCTCAGAATGTCTGTCACCATGTCCATGTAAAATAATATACGTTGAAGATGGTCCAATCGACCGTTTTGGTCTTAGGTATTAATCACTGGTCACTCCGTAATATGTACAGTGATTAATACCTAAGGCCAAAACGGTCGATTGGACCATCTTCAACGTAGAAGAGGAATTATTATTTTACTGGACATGGTGACAGAAATTCTGAGTTTCGATATTGTTGTTTAAGTTTAAAAATATGTGTATTTTTAGTATAGTGTTTTTTAAGTTTTTTTTATTGTTTTTAATGCTTGTTTGTGTGAGCATCTTTTATAATGAGATAACTTTGAGAACGCACGATGACATTGAGGAGATGAAGTGGCTGAAGAAGGGAGCAGCATGGCCCCGAAACATGTCCCACGAATGTGAGTGTTAGTACAGTTTAACATAATTTGTTTGGTATTGACTGACGGAAATATATTGTACTCTATTGGTTTATAGTAGGTCCATGTGCTGAAGCAAACTGTCCCATGTGCAAAATTTATTGAAATGACAGATATCTCAGGTGGATATGGTACGACCAAGTATTTCACACATCCTACAATTATTTATTAATTCTAATTTGTGACCTTTCATTTATTTAAATTAATGACTTATTGTAAGGGTATCCATTTTCTCTTTAGGTTCTTGTTAAGATAGATTCTAAGATTTTCACGCTGACGAAGTTATCAATGATATAACGAAACATGTACGTGTTAATTTAGTTATTAAACTACTTTCTATTGTTTGACAAGGCGACTTTTATAATTTGAGATTAGATGTATCAAACCAGTCAAAACACTGCTCCAACAACAACATCAGCAACAGCAACAAGAACAACAACACCAACTTTAATTATCATGATTTCTGTCAATTTTAGCATAATTTCAATCACTTATTTCTTATAGCAGAGTGCTTGACACACAGAACATAGGATAGGAAGAAAGGGTGATGTTCAAATGAAATACAACATAGAGTGATCATATTCGATCATTTATTGACGTTGTCTCCGTAACAAATATCGATATCTTTAGAATTACTACAATAGAATGATTCACACGTGCATAATGTTTACGAGGTTATCCACTCAAATCAGCCTATAATCTCCATTTCTAAAAAAGAATTGATTCAGTCCCTTTCGCTGGTAAAGACTGTTCTAAAAAGGATAACTTTGAAAGGTCATGAGCTTGTTTTATTGCTATAATGAATCACTTTTGAGGCACAATCTTTATTGGGACTCTTTGATCCTTATTGAGGCACTTCCGTAAAATGAGGCACTGTTACATCATTCATTAGGCACATTTAAGAAAACCTAAAATCGTTATTTCCGTTGGTAGAGTTCGTTTCTGTGTAAGTTTGCACTTTTGACAGTTCTATTCACCGACTGAAAGCTGCAATATTAATTGTTAATATCGCAACACTGTGAAATGGTTTCAAAGCTATCTTTAGTTCTGTTAAGGAAGTAGCCCCGCCGCTACAACGTGTAATGCAGCCAATGAGCTACGAACCACATGCCAGCCGTTATGGACCGCATGTATTCCGTCACGTGGACAACAGTTATATTCTGTTAAGGGGACACGTAGCGCCGTTATGCTGATAATGTTAAATCATGCTTCACAAAGGTATATTTTTCTCAAAACCTATTAGAGATATAAACTTGAAAATTACACAGCATGTACCTACATATCTTGGCTTGGTACTGAAATAACAGGTTGTGAGTTATACAGAGAGGATAGTTTTTCTTTCTCCGAGACCCTCGCTAGCCCGCTCGCCCGCGGCGCGAGCCTGTTTCCCGCCACGCACTTTGCCGTTATGCGGCGCCCGCCCGGCACTGAGTCATTGAGTATAGGAATTTGTACTTACCTAGTTCACAGCTGGTGCTGAAAATGTTCGCCATGCACTGCTACACATCGCTGGCACCTTTTTATGAAACTGGCATTTACTCTCTGAAGTTCCTCAGCACCGATTGACTGTATTTCGGCTGTAATATAGTCTTTAAGCTCTTTTACAGTGTGAGGGTTTCTCGCATACACTCTATTTCTAAGCGTCCCCCACAAATAAAAGTCACATGGTGATAAGTCTGGGCTTCGCGGGGGCCACACGTTCCGACTTATAATCCTCGTACCGAAAATGCGACGCAATTCTGTCATGGATGCTTCGGCAATGTGAGCAGTGGCAGAATCTTGTTGAAAGTAATTCGACAATCGCTCTCCGTAAGTCAGTTCGTCAAAAAATTGGTCAAGGATCACATTGAAGTACAAATTCCTATACCCAATGACTCAGTGCCGGGCAGGCGCCGCATAACGGCAAAGTGCGTGGCGGGAGACAGGCTCGCGCCGCGTGCTAGCGGGCTAGCGAGGGTCTCCGAGACAGATAAACTATCCTCTCTGTATGACGTTTCTTTTTGATTTTTGAATTATTATTTGAAGTTACACATTTTTGCATTCTTTTACCATTTCATACTCTAATGAAGTACCTTATATCTGACCTACAGCAATTATAGTTCTCTCAGCATGCACACAACATTGGAAAGTGCATGCCAGCTCCATAGCTTGGATTATCGATGCTCTCTTTCATTTTGTCTTCTAGCCTTGCCTTACTAGCTCTCCTGACTTGCCTGGCCTTCTGATGCAATGCTTTTACAACTATTTCGGCGTATCTGAGTCTTTCTAAGTCGAGTCGCAGCACGGCGTCCCGAGTATGAGAGCCCATGCTCAGCCCCAGTCTTTGTAGTACTTGACATTTTGTCATATACACCAAAATGAAAGGTCCTTATTAGCACAAACACAGTTTTTGGCAGGAGAGGGGTAAATTTAAACAAAGGAAGGAAATATATTGTTGTGATTTTTTTTGTGGAAGCATTGTCATGGATTCGATTGTTGACTGTCATTTGTTTGCCTTGTTTATGATTGACGTGATTACAAGGTTACTCCTGGCACATACAGTATATAATGAATACAGCTTTTATCAGTCTAAATGCCAAATAACCTGTCATGCGAGAGCATGGAGCCTATGCATCATCTTACAAAAATAATAATTAAAAATACTTCCAAGAGGAGGATAATCATAATTTATACACTATTGCATAGTGAAATGATCACAGATACAGAATTCAAAATAAAAGAAATGGAATTTTCATATGATTTTTCGTTCCGTGTCCCCTTAAAACATTAATTATTGTGTTGAATTAGTCTTAATATATCTCTTTGACATTTACCTGATTATACATGTTGTCAAGTAGAATACAACAACGGCTACTGTGTCTCGAATAGAATTGAATGGCGCATTTTCTACAGCCATGGAATTAGATAAGAATGAACATCACAAATATCAGAGGGCTAATGCAATTAGTCATTTTTCTTTGATGTCGTTTCGAGATTCTGAATGTATGCTTAAACAAATGGTTTGTTTCAACACGATGTTCTGAACGCGTTCCGAACTGGTTACCACCTTTGTTTAGTGCGCAAGCGCCATGTTGAGAACGAGTACTAAACAAAGTCGTGATTTTGATGGTTGGAACACTTTTTTACCTGCGTAAACAACGGAGTGCCTCTTATACTGCTGAATTCCGTCATACTGCTCAGCAATATTCTGAAAAGTTCTTCGTTAACCCCGGAAATGCTGCATAAACGAATCGTCTTCATACTGAGGAACTGTTTGTTCTAAAAGAATGTTGTATGTGTATTCATAATAATATATACATTTTACATCTTTAAAAACATATGAGATAATAATTTAGAAGGATAATTGTGTACCTACAAAAGTTCCACATGTTTAGTATAAAAGAAGAGCCTCCGTGGCTTAGGCGGCAGCACGCTGACCTCTCACTGCTGGGTCCGTGGTTGAAATCCCGGTCACTCCATGTGAGATTTGTGCTGGAAAAAGCGGGGGCAGACAGGTTTTTCTCCGGTTACTCCGGTTTTCCCTGTCACAAATTTCATTCCAGCAACATTCTCCACTGTCATTTCATTTCATCTGTCATTCATTTAATCATTGCCCCAGGGGAGTGCGACAGGCTTCGGCAGCCGGCACAATTCATATCCTCGCCGCTAGATGGGGGCTTCATTCCTGACCCAGTCGGTCGACTGGAAGCAGGCTGTGGATTTCCAATTGAATAGCTATAATTATATCATCAACACATTGCTTTGTACTTAATAATTTTCCTCACCAAGGCGGTCCGGGTTCGATTCCCGGTCAATGCATGTGAGATTTTCGATGTGAAATGCCATGTCCTGTGGTTCGGATTCCACGTAAAAAGGAGGTCCCGTGGCTCATAATCACAAGATTCACGGTCACGTAAAACTACAATCTTCCTTTTTTTTTATAATTTTCATTTTTACTTCTTAATACATTCCATTGTAAGTAATCATCGGCGCTTGAATAATAAAAGAGGTAACTGTCATCTTTTAAATCACTCATTTTAATAATACAAGAAAAACTATTTTAGTTTATCTTAAACAGAGCACGCTAGAGTTATGTTTTCCTTTAGCCTTCAACCATGGAGCTGCTTGTACGCACGATCAGAACTCCCAGTCTCTGCTCTTGACTGAGAACTGAATTCACTCGTTCCTAACGAGTTCCGGAACATGTTGGCTCAAAGCAAATAGAAAACTAACCGTTCAGAACACGTTGGTAAAGTTTATTGGGACGGTCCTTGCGCAACAGCGCACGAGTCGGCAGTTCTCGAACGATTCTTCCCTGTGTTGGAACAAACCTATAATCATAACTTAAGCCCTTAATGTACGGTATACAGGGATTTTTCGCCAACACAAAAAGTTCCTCCATTCTCTACTAGAAAGCGCTATGGTGTCAAGGAGCTTAGATATCTAACCTACTTGACTTTCATAGCGTTCCAAGGAACAACAAAATTCGACATGCAAGCTGCCCTTTGGGCGTCAAATAACAAAGCTTGCACTTGCCCCCGAGGCCATACGATATTATCCCTCCCTATAGTATTCTGCTAGGCTCCCATTCCAGTTTTGTACCGAAAATAAGGTCCCATTAACACCAACCTACAAATATGGGGTAACTACAGGTTCAGCATAACCCAATGCGTAAGCGAAACGCACTCACATACTCTTTAAATGCCTCACAATTAAATGTATACCGTAAAACATGTATATTAATTACAATGAAATAATGAAAGAATTCAACACGGTAACCATGGTAACAGAATCTCACAGGTCCAATTATTACATTACTGTGCAAGTTTCCAGACGGTTATAAGGTTGTCACTGAACCAAATTAAGCTGTAAAATCCATCAATACATACAGTATAATGCGCTTTAAGTCAAGGGTCACTCAAGATTTTTTTTACGCAATTTTCACGTGTGAGTGTGGTACGAATGGTCTTTTTCACCCGACTATAAAGGGTCTCCGAATACCACATTTAAAGGCCCTTAAATTAACAGTGACTGTGATATTCCCAGAAAACTAACTTCGTTCTGATATACCTATGAAGGAATGACAAACCCCTAACCACTGCACCAGTAGCTGAATTGATAAAGTCTGATTATTCTTACCAAGGATAAATCAGTCTTAGCATTCATGACTGAGATTTTGCTAAGTGTACTCTTTACAACTAGAATATTCGCGGGCGAAGCCGCGACGGGAAATGCTAGTTATTATTATTATTAGGGTGAGTCACCTAAAACTTGCACTGCAAATATTTCGGTCATTTTGAACCCAATCTTTGAAGGTCAGTGTGCTCTTCACTTGTCAGGACCCACATAGGGAGCGTATTCACGTTTGTTTTATCATTTCAAATGATCTTGTCGACTTCATCGTTATGCTTGAGTCTAACGTTATGCGTTACGGAGACGGCGAGTGCGTGACGTCATGCAGCCACGCGGGAAGCTTGAGTCTAACGCTATGCATTACGGAGACGGCGACCGCGTGATGTCATGCAGCCGCGCGGGAAGCCTAAGTTAATAGGTAATGGAGTATGTTGAAAGAGTCCTGGGGCGTCGAGCGAACTGGGGCTTCGAGCGAAGCGAGAAGGCAGTTGTAGCATGCCACATTTGAAATTATATAAAGTCTAGTCTTTCAGACTGACTGTAAGATTTTTTCTTTAGTTTGTGCTACCACAGGTATGTACAAGTGTCGGTGTGGAATCTTTTCAACATACGACTTTTCGCAAACCACTTGCACTAGAATCCTGAAACAAACGCCATTGACATTCTAATTTACCCTACTTTTATTTTGTTAATGTCAATAGGCATTGTTTCATTTTAAAAAGTGTATGTTTGTTCAAACAATACACGTTCGAAGTATTATTCAAATATGCTTATAACTTATGCCTGAAATACGAGCCTCCAACTACCAAGCAGTCTGTAATAATAATAATAATAATAATAATAATAATAATATCGTATGGCCTCGGTGCCGGGTGCAAGCTTTGTTAATTGACACCCAGAGGGCAGCTTGCATGTCGAATTTCGTCGTCTCCTTGAACGCTATGAAAGTCAAGGATGTTAGATACCTAAGCTCCTTGACACTATAGCGCTTTCTTGTAGAGAATGGAGGAACTTTGTGTTGGCGGAAAATCCCGAGATTAATTTTGCCATTATGAACACGTCCTACTGAATTAAAATGGGTTCTTTAACATGCCAACAACGTACGACATCCAAATCGTGATTTTTGTCGCCTTTCAAAATTCACTTACCACGGCCAGGGGCGAACCTGCAAGCTTGTGGTTGGTAGTCCAACACGTTAACCACTCACCCACCGAGGCAAGCTAAGCAGTCTGTGAAAACCGCACATCAATAGCACTTCCCATTTCCGAAATAGGTCCGGTGCATGCTTGCAACTCACACGAAAGTCAAACTCGAAATGTCGGACCTGG
This sequence comes from Meconema thalassinum, assembly GCA_946902985.2. NCBI lineage: Eukaryota > Metazoa > Arthropoda > Insecta > Orthoptera > Tettigoniidae > Meconema > Meconema thalassinum. The sequence goes on along the minus strand of OX336400.1, from coordinate 86,476,084 downwards.
ATGCCGCATGTTCACATACTGTATTTATGCAAATTTTACCATAAACAAAATAGGCCGAGCTGAAGGGTAAACATACTTTGATGTTGGATTATTAATGAATGTTTTCAGACTACTTTGCGGAAATCATTATACAGTATACAACAAAGTCCCCGATTCTTGAATGTAAAGGGTAATCTCTAGAACGTCTGGATGGGTTTTGCTGTGGTTTGCTCAAGAATTGAACCACGACCCGTTGTACTCGTTTGGTCTTCCATTATATTGGTTTAACTATCACCACCACAAGGGGAAAACTGACGCAGACTGACCACATTCTGTGCTATTATAACCATATCATTGTGCGCTACTTGTGGCCGCGCCATCAACTAATTGCTAGGTACAGGGAGAGCCTTTTTACAGGACGGGACATAGTAGGCGCCGTGTGACGGCGGGGGCATTGTGGCTAGCCACCTGTCGAGCAAGGCACTTGCGCTAGCAGCAGCGTAGTGCCCAATTAGTTCGACACATTTACACTTTTTAACGCATTTAATAATCATTTATTTATTTATTTATATATTTATCGTATGGCTTTTAGTACCGGGAATGTCTGGGGACATGTTCGGCTCGCCAGAGTCCGTATCAGCTTCCAGCGAACACCCAGAGGGTGAGTTACACGTTCCGTTCAATTTCAAGTAGTTCCAACTTCCGCTACCAGATATCAATGATACCTATTGGTGAACGTTGGAACTTTGATAGAGCGTTCCAACGAAATCTAACCTAGAAATTTAGTTCCACACAAGTTCAGACTGTGGAAGGATCTTTTACATGCCATAAATGTATGACATGAGACGGCCGGCTTTACTTCCCCTCCGAAGGAAGGCATACTGAAGGATTTTTAACGCTCTTAAAAATCCGACGACTTCGGCCGGGTTTGAACCCACTATCTTGGGAACAGCAGTTCAGCATGCTACCGACTACTCACATGGATTTCGGAGTAGTTGCTGGAAATGCTGTCCTTCATTTTCTAAACACACATTGCACCAACGTAGGAAGTTTTGGTACACTCGCTGTAATTCATCCTCACTGATATTTGGTATCAGTGCAGTTATTTCGTTCTGGAGAGTCTCCAGAGTACGCGGATTGTTTCTGTATACCTTTTGTTTGAGATTCTCCACAAGTAAAAAGTGACAGTCAGTCTGAAAGACTAGACTTTGTATAATTTTAAATGATACAAATACTGAAAAATGCTAGAAAGGCTGGAAGCTTCAAGCGAAGCGAGAAAATAGAAAATAGAACATTATCTGCATAATACTTATCTTGCTTATCGTGTTTCAAATTACTCGCGAAGGGCAAGTGCAAACCAAGGGCAAAGCAAGGTCAAGCGCGGGGGATGCCGCACGCTCACCAAGGCGCGCGGGGACTTGCCCCTTCCATCCAGTCTAGAAACACTTATAGTGGGCGATGCATTGAAAATAACGATATGCTCTCGCGGAATTTTTTGTAGAACTTTTCATGCTGACCAATTCTTACGCTTATAATATATTGATATGTTTAACGGTTTGCCCAGCGTAAGCTTAAGAAGCGCACGGACGCCAAGTTTGTTTTCGACTTTTTCACTGAAATCTTTACCGCATGGCTTCCTTTGATCATACATAAATTATTTTCTACAGAATCTTTCCTCGAGATATCCTTTACAGATTGGTGAAAACCGCATCAAAATCCATCCAGTGGTTCTCGAGATTACCCGTGACATCCAAGAATCGGGGATTTTTGTCTTATACTAACGAAGTAGAGATTGTCGGGGAACACATGCACCAAGTGGTACTATGACGTCACACACCTCAGTGCATCTGAGTACACTTCGTCCCGTCACCGTAACGTAACGCCAGACCCCAGCGTAACGACGAAGTCGACAAGATCATTTAAAATGATAAAATCGCACGGCACTGAACCTTACGAACACATTTACTGTAAACTTCTTCTTGAGCAGATATGTTTTCTCTAGGAAAATTCGATGTTTTGTTCTATACCTAACCATGTTCACGGGATACGAGATAGGCTACAGTACTTCACCACAAGTCTTTAATCTCTCAAATAAGGAATCTTGCTAGCTGAGAATGTAATCAATGCGATGACCGAATGAGGTGATTCCTGTCTTGCTATTGTGTAACTGTAGATGCTAATTATCTGGCGCTGAATAATCGCTCTCCACCCGTCTCATGGCCCAAGTAAGGCTCCGTTCTATATAGAATGCTCTCACTGTACAATTTGAGCAACCCTTATATAAAATCGCGAGTATTCCAATCGACAACATACAGTAGTTAAACCTGTTTAGGCTTTCTCGGGCAGACACCATTATGATTCACATATCAATGGGATCCATAGACGTTCCCTTATCTCATTGTAGGACTCAAGCAAACGCTGGCGTGTTGTCCACCAGTCGGGCTGAACCTCGCAGATGGAATTGATGGCTACCATAATTATTTATTTATTATTCAGCATATGGCTTTTAGTGCTGGGAGTGTCCAAGGACATGTTCGGCTCGCCAGAGGCTGTAGCTGTTTTAAAGCGGACACACATGGGGGTGAGCTACAAGTTCCGTTCAATTTCAAGTAGTTCCAACTTTCTCTACTAGATGTCACTGACACCTAGTGGTGAACGTTGGGACTTTGGTAGAGCGTTACAACGAAATTTAACCTATAAATTTAGCTTCATACAAGTTTAGTTAGTGGAAGGATCTTTTACATGCCATAAATATATGACATGGGACCACCGGCTTAACTTCCCCTCCGAAAGAAGGCATACTGAAGTATTTTAACGCTCTTAAAATCCGACGACTTTGGCCGGATTTGAACCCGCGATCTTGGGAACAGCAGCTCACCATGCTACCAACTACGCCACCGAAGCCGCTACCATTATGATAGACTTGTAGTCACTGGGCTTAAAGGAAGAGGTTCTTGTATCGCAGACTTGAGCGAGCTCTCTGGTAAGTTGGCACTCCTTCAATTCAACCCGCAAAGAAGTTGAAGATTAGTCATTGGAGTTCATGAAGGTTCCCTCTTGAATGAACCAACACGTGTGAACTTTGGCGAGTTGGACGACATTGATTAAGAATTCGTCATGTATGTTTTTTTTAAGCGTATGGCTTTTAGTGCCGGGAGTGTCCGAGGACATGTTCGGCTCGCCAGTTTTGTAGCGGCTTCGAGACGGACACCCAATGGGTGAGCTACAAGTACCGTTGGGGAGGAAAGTGGAAATGAAAGGTCGAGGAGTTGGAAGGTAGCGGCTGTGGCCTATAGTTAGGGACCAACCCCGGCATTTCCCAACTCACCCGGTATGTATGGTGTTGAAGGCGATGAACTTATCGTACTTGGGGTTACTCGAACTCATTGTGAGTTTCGAATGAACTCGGGCGAGTTGGCAGTCGTTTAGTTCGAATCTCATAGACGGTGTTGAAGGCTAATGATACACTTGGCGGGACTTTGGTTCATGGAGGTTCCTGTATCATAACAAACTTGAGTGAATCTTGGAAAGTGGCATTGCTTCTATTTGAACCTCAGGGAAGGTACTGAAGGCTACCTTATGATTAACTTGTTGCTGGGGTTTATAGACGTTTCTTTATCACATTGTCAGACTCGAATGAACTCTGGCGAGCTGGCAGTCGTTCAGTTCGAATCTCATAGACGGTGTTGAAGGCTAATGATCCACTTGTCCGTACTTTGGTTCATGGAGGTTCCTGTATCATAACAGACTTGAGTGAATCTTGGTGATGTGGCATTCCTTCAATTCGAACCTCAGGGAAGGTACTGAAGGCTACCTTATGATTCACTTGTTGCTGGGGTTTATAGACGTTCCTTTATCACATTGGCAGACTCGAGTGAACTCTGGCGAGTTGGCAGTCTTTCAGTTCGAACTTCAAAGATGATGTTGAAAACTTCCAAATGATTCACTTGTTGTTGGGGTTTATAGACGTTCCTTTATCACATTGTCAGACTTGAATGAACTTTGGCGAGTTGGCAGTCGTTCAGTTCGAATCTCATAGACGGTCCTGAAGGCTAATTTATGATACACTTGTCTGTACTTTGGTTCATGGATGTTCCTGTAACATCACAGACTTGAGTGAACCATGGTGAAGTGGCAGTCCTTCAATTTGAACCTCAAGGAAGGTACTGAAGGATTCACTTGTTGCTGGGGTTTATAGACGTTCCTTTGTCACAATGTCAGACTCGAGTGAACTCTGTTGAGTTTGCAATCTTTCAGTTCGAACTTCAAAGATGATGTTGCAAACTGCCAAATGGTTCACTTGCCATCTGTAGGGTTCATGAAATTTTCCTCGCAACAGCACAGATACCTGTACGAGTGAACTCTGGTGAGTTTGCCACCAGTCGAGTCAATCCTAAGAAACGGTGTTGAAGGCTACAATATAATACACTTGTCGTCACTTAGGTTCAAGAAGGTTACTTTCTCTGGTGCGTTGGCAGTCCTACAATTCAAGCCGCACTGAAGAAGTTGAACACTAGACACTGGGGCTCACGAAGATTCCCTTTTGACAGATCAAACACGAGTAAACTTTGGCGAGTTTGAACTCCAAAGGGACGATACTGAAGGCTACCATATGATGCACTTATCATCACTGGGGTTCATGACGGTTCCCTCATCACATTTCCAGACTCGAGCGAACTCGGGCGAGTTGGCCAGTGACCCCAACACTCGGATGTGGTTAGGGCTGTGGCCGTCAGTTAGGTCGAACCTCAAAGACTGTTTCGTACTGGTCTCACACCACAGCTGGAACAGAATATGGCGTTATAAATGTCAAGTAAGAACTTTTAATCATTAATGACTTGAGACCAAATGACCTACAGGGGGAACGACTACTGAATATTTTGTATTTTTTCTACAATTGTTATTTAGAGGTATTTCAGTTCAAAGTTACTGCACATTACTCATACGCTTTACCTGTTATACACGAATAATTCAGTATTAATTTAGGCAAGGATAGTTCATCTTTTATTAGTTTGTTCCTCAAATAATATACATCAACAAATTGTGGCTTCACTTTTAATTCAATGTATAACAATGTTATCAAATATTTAAATAGTTCAAAACTTTATATTTTCTAAAGAACGATTATAATTTTCCTAAACCAGTCTCTCTATTAAGTTAACAGCCCATGGGCCAATCTTCTCTATTCTCCGCCATCCTCTTCAATTCACGATATGACTTTGTGTGCGTGTCCGTCATTGACTGTGTGATGTATGCAAGTGGTGGTCTTCCTCTTGTGTTTTTCCCTTCTAACATCCCTTCGATGACTCTTGCTAGCAGACTATTATGTCTAAGAATATGTTCCAACAAATTTGTTCTTCTTGTTTTCGGACTCTTCATAAAGCTTCTACTCCCTCTTGCTCTTCGGAATATCTCTTCATTTGTCATATGTTGTATCCAACTCATCTTAAGCATTCTTCTCCAGCACCAAGCCTCAAAAGCCATCAACTTCCTCTCTTCTGACTTCCCTATTGTCCAGGTCTCACTACCATACAAAGCCACACTCCACACGTACGTCTTCAACAGTCTTTTCCTTATTTTTAGGTCTATACTTCTGGATGTGAAGAGATTCTTCTTTCTATAAAAGGCGTTCTTTGCCTGAATAATTCTACTCCGAATTTCTCGTTTGCTGGTTCCATCGTAGGTTATCAAGCTTTCCAGATACTTATATTCCTTCACATGTTGTATTCTATCATTCTGGATATAAATTTCTGGTGCTCTTCTATGACCTACCTGGTTCCGACTGCATACGAGTATTTTTGTTTTATTTTTATTCATCTCATGTTAACTTCGTTTTTAAGGATGTTATTCATTACATGAAGTATCTGTTGAAGATCATCTTCATTATCTGTTGTTAAAGCAATGTCATCTGCGAATCGGAGCATGACAATCTTTTCCCCATGTATATTTACTCCAACTTGAATCTCTTCTCTTATCCTATTTATGGCGTCTTGGACATACAAATTAAATAAGTAAGGAGATAGCGAGCATCCTTGTCGTACTCCTTTTCTTATTTCAACCTCTTCCTGGTTATTTCCAGATCTTATTATTCCCCATTCATTCTTACACAAACTATGTATTATTCTTCTATCTCTATAGGAGTCTCCCACTTTCTTTAGTAACTTGAACAGTATATTCCAATTCACGTTGTCAAAAGCTTTCTCCAGATCCACTAATGCTAGATATTACGTTGATATTCCTTTTCTATTTCTCTTTTCAATTATTTATCTTAGAGTTAATATTGCTTCTCTTGTTCCAATGCCCCTTCTGAATCCAAATTGGTCATCTGTTATGTAGTTATCAAGGTTGTTCTCTATTCTCCTAAGTATAATACGTGTAAGAATTTTAGATGCATGTGTTGTCAGGCTTAATGTCCTTAATTGATCGCAATTTTGTGCTCTGGCTTTCTTTGGAATTGGAATTATTATGCACTTAGTAAAGTCAGTTGGTACTATTCGAGTTTCATATATATTGGATATCATTCCATACATTGCGTCTTCAGCTTTCTCTCCGCAGTTAATTAATAGTTCTGCAGGGATTTTATCTACACCTGGTGCTTTTTTGTTTTGTAAATCTTTCAGTGCTCTTTGAAATTCTGATTTTAATATTTGGTCACCTCTGTTCTCTGCGTCTGTCTGGTCTTCTTCCTCTATTGCTTCCTTATTCATAACTTCATCTCCATAAAGGTTCTCTAGATATTCTTTACATATCTTCCCAACCTTTCCCTCTTCATATAGGTATTGTCCATTCTCATCTTTAATATCACTTGCCTTCTGTTTCTTCTCACCAAAAAATTGCTTCACATTTCCATATGCTTTTTCTAAGTTATTTGCTTTAAAATCAGTGTATATTTCATCACATAAATCACATAAGCCCCGCTTGCTTTTCCTAACGATTTAATTACTCAATCTTCTATATTGTTGTTTTCCTTCATCACTTGTGTCGTTTTTGAACCTTCTTCTTTCAGTTATCATTCCTACAACTTCCTCACTTATCCATGCTTTCCTGCTGTTTTTATTTTTATTTTTCAGCAGTTCCTCTGCAGTTCCTAGTATTTTCTCCTTCAGGATTCCCCACTGAATTTCTATTGGTTTCGCTAAAATGTCAGTATTTCTTTCAATCAATTCGTCTGTTCTTCTTTGGAACTCATCTCTAATATTTGGCTTCTTAAGTTTTGTTACCTGTAGATACTCAGTTTATGATTTGCTTATATTTGAGTTCCGCGTGCATCATGACTAGATTATGATTGCTTACAATATCAAAACCATTTAAATGTATATTTTAATTTTAATAATTAACACTCTAGATAAACAATAGAATGTGACGTTAGCTGGTATAAACTATCGTAGACATGCACAGAGAAAGTAGTTTGGGCATGTCATGATTGTGGGGTTTAGGATTTTCAAAATGTCGCCTTCTGGAGAGAGGAAGAGGTAGGAGATGAGTTCTTAGAGAGCTGAATTTGGAGAGGCCTTTCTACACAACTGGAATGGAAGAGAAAGCCTTAAATCGGTGACCCCACATCTACAGAAGAAGGGGCGGAAAGGGAAGGAAACGAGGAGGAAGTAATGAAGAGATAAAAGAAGAAACGGAACAAGAAGAGGGATGAGATAGATGAAGAAGAAGAGGAGGAGGAGAGAGAAATAAAGAAAGAAATAAGAGGCAGGAGAAGAGGTGACAGATATAGATGAATAGGAAAAGGAAGAAGCGGAAAAGGGAAACAAGGTAGAGGAAGAGGAAAAGAAAGAAAGAAAGAAAGAAAGAAAGAAAGAAAAAAGAAAGAGGTAGAAATAAATAAAGAGATAGAGGTAGGAAAGCGAAGATGAGAAATAAAAGAGAAAAAGGAAGAAGAGGAAAAATATATAAATAGGGGAACGTAGGAGACGAAAAAGAAGAGTAGAGAGATCAGGCAAAGAAGAATGGAAGAAGAGGAAAGAGAAGGGAGGAAACGAAGAAGTGGACGAAGAATTGGAGAAAGGATAGATAAAGAGGGAGTAGAAGAAGACGGAAAATAGAAAGAAGAGGAGAGAGAGAGAGAGGTAGAAGAAAAACGAGAAAAACGGATATAGAGCTAGAACAGGAGGAAAGGAGAGACGAGGAGAAATAGTTAGAAGATGAGAAAGAGGAAGAAGAAAAGAGGAAAAGGAAGAACAGGTGAAGGAGGGAGGAAAAAGAAAAACAGGAGGATAAAAAAGAGGAAAGGAAAGGTAAGAGAGGAAAAAGGAATAGACGAAGAGGAGAGAAAGAAGATGAAGAAGAGAAGAAACAAAGTAGCACAAGAGAAGATAGAGGCAGAAGGAGGGGAGGGAAAGGAAGGAAAAGAGAAGGTGGAGGAAGAAACGAGGAAGAAATAATAGAACGAGGAAGATAGAGAAGAGGATAATTAGGAAAAAGTAGATAAGGAAGAGAAAAATAGAAGGAAATTTGAATATTGAAATTAATTAATAGCGCACTAGATAAACAATATTATGTGACTACACCTACGTTTGCGAAGGACAAGTAGAACAGCTGCTCATCGGTGTACTTCTCGAGTCCGGGAAGCTTAGGCTCCGGTCCATTCCGCTCCCGGAAGAAACGGTAGGCCCTGAGGGCTTCTCGTATCCCTCCGTTATCTGCAATATTCTCTCCCAGTGTCAGTTTACCGTCAACCTACAATCACATAATGGCTAAGCTGACATGATGGTTCTGAAGTATGAAAGGAATATAGGTTTCATAGTACTAGGGGCGTTCAAAAATGATTGGCACAACTTTGTTAGGTAGATTTCATTAGAAATCTAACTATTGCAATGGGTACCATGTTTCGACTTCCGCAAAATTTCGACATATCTTCGCGTTTCACATACCCTAGAACCCGAAACCACCGTCAGTTCAAAAGTTTATTTATATCAGTTTCTTGTGGACACGATAACTGCTGTAATTTTGCACCAAAGACTTTGTATTTTTTACATAATATGTATCCCTTTAAAATCTCGGTCGAGTTCGTTAATGGGCAAAATCGGTCGAAGGGGGTGTAAATGGGGGGCTTTCTTCGAAAAAGTGAAATATCGCTATAACTCTCTTAATTCGTGAAATATCGAATCCATTCAAAGTTCATAATATGTGCCGGATAAGTGCCAAAAATGTATGTCTGTAAAGCTTTTTGATAGCACCAACCATTGACCAGAGGGGTGGAAAAAGTCGTTTTTTTCGGGAAACATTAATCATATCTCTCTTAATAGGCACAATATCAAAACCGTACAAAACGGACAATATTCCCCTAATAATTAACTAAAACTTTTGTCTGACAGAATTTTTGATATGACCCACCATTTTGCCAAGGGATGAGCAAAATGATTTCGCAATTTGAAGAAAATGTCAAGTGCCATCAGAGGTTGCCATGACAACTCTACTAAATTGATGAGGGATGAGCCATCAGACGTTGCCATGACAAGGCTATTGCACGAGATCAAATTCAGTTTTCTATCCGACTCTGTGGGAAGCGGCTTCGGTGACGTAACTGGTAGCATGCTGAACTTCTATGCCCAAGGTCGCGGGTTCAAAGCCGGCCGAAGTCGTCGGATTTTCTATGAGCGCCAAAAATGCCTCAGTATGCTTTCCACCGGAGGGAAAGTTCCAACGTTTGTTGCGAGTAGCTGGTTGCGGTGACATCTAGTAGCCAAGTTCACAGCTAGGTGTCGTTGACTAGTATTTGCTAGCAAAATTAGAAACTACTACTTGAAATTGACCGTCTCGTTGTCGCAGCCCCTAAACTGAGGAACCAACCAAATTCTCTGCGGGTGATAAAATTTTGCGTGAAGACGTAGCAGACATCAGTGTCGGAACCTTGCATAAGGACCGTGTGACCACAAGTATAAAAATGGACCCCGAATGACGAGAAGGTTACCGTCCCCATAAGACAATAAAATGTTTAAAATATGCATAGAAAGACGAAAAATAACGTTAATTAAGCTCCAATTGTGAAATACTTTCTCACAATAAATGAGGTCTGATCCTTCTACGAAAACCTGCATATTCTGCCTATCCCGAAATTTGCCCGGTGAAATCTAACTCCGCCTTCCGGCGTGCCGAGAGGAATTTTATTTTTAATTCAAGTAAGGACTGAAGGCATTGAATTTTCCAAGTAGTTCCTACTTTTGCCGCCAAACGCCAACGTCAACGACTACTAGTTCAGAACTTGGCTACTAGACGCCACCGCTGTCGGCTCCTGGCGACGAACGTAGGTACCTGAGAGCGTTGTTTCAACTTAACCTGTAATTTGGCTTCACACAGGTGTAATTACTGGAAGGTTCTTTAACATGCCATAAATCTATGACATGGAACCGCCGGCTTTACTTCCCCTTCGAAGGAAGGCATACTGTGGGGATTTTTAACGCTCTTAAAAATTCCGACGACTTCGGCCGGGTTTGAATCCGCGACCTTGGGCATAGAAGTTCAGCATGCTACCACTTACGTCACGGAAGCCGCTTCCCACAGAGTCGGATATCAACTAAGCCACCGAAGCCGCCGACTTCAATAGTACTGCGGTGTATTTGTTTATTTGACATGTAAATAACGCTCGCGCTGAAGGAACTTAGAGTTGACAGGTTGAAGTTCGCTCTCTTTGATCTGTGAAGGTGCTAGATTTTTGTGTCAGTTTGTTTATTGAAATTTCTTAGTGTAATGCCAGTAAATGGTGTAGCTAAGCGATCATGTGCATAATCCATGCTTCTTCTTCAAGTGCCGTGTCCTCTCAAAACGTTGGCGATCAGTAGCATGATCTGTTTTTAGCCTACTTTTCACATTTTGCAAAAATGAGGGAAAAGTAGACTTATGAGATCGATCCTGGAAAATGTGTGTCTGTCTGTCTGTCTGGCTGTGTGTGTGTCCTCAACCATCAACTCCAAACGGCTGTAGCAATGGAAACCAAATTTAGAATGAGTAAAGATGTACACCGGAATATCTCAAGCCCATATTTGAAAATGATGTCATTGCTACCAACTGCCGAAAAAATGCACTAGAAATTTGAGCTCCATGTTGGATATCTTGGAAGGTATGCAAGAGAGCTATTACAAAATTGGCACACTCGTCCAATTTTTAAATGCATATAACGTCTACACTATCAATTGGAATTCAACCAAATTTTGTAAGTAATATGTGTACATAAACAGATAAGACTGAGTGTATTCTTAAGAGCCACCAGGGCTGCCAACTGTTAATAATGGCTCTCTCTATTCACTTTATCCAAATACCAATATATCTGAAAGTATGCAAGCCGACAGCTTTAAACTATGCACACGTATATGATCTGTACCTGACATTTTAGATTAATTTGGAGTAACTTATATACTTCAGTTCTAGCAACATGATTCTAAGCCGGCTGATAGGACCAATTTTTAGCCTACTTTCGATTTTTGCAAAATATGAAAGTAGACTTATGAGATCAACACAGGGCGAAAATTTGTGTGTTTGTCTGTGTGTGAGTGTGTGTGTACTCTGAATGTCTGTCCCCCCTAACAATTCGAACACGGTGAAACCGAATTTAACGAAAATTGGTACAGAGGTAGCACTAGAAAAGGGCACCTCAGTGTCATGTTTTATATCGCCGCCATCTTGATGGAAACGTAATGGCGGCCACCCAAATGTTCAAAGCTTAATCAAATTACGACTAACCTAATCATCCGATCTCTAACAAATTTTGCAACAACATATATTTATATGGCGAGCGTCTTTTGACCAATCTACAAGGTCATCAGCCCAACAGTTTGCTGATGGCGGCCATGTATGTGTGAAAATCGATTCCCCCTATCAATTCAAATACGGTGAAACTGAATTGAACGAAATTTGGTACAGAGGTAGCACTAGCAAAGGGAACCACATTGTCATGTTTTATATCGCCGACATCTTGACGAAAACGTAATGACGGCCACCCAAATGTTAGAAGCTTAAATCACATTACGACCAACCTAATCATCTGATCTCTAACAATTTTTGCAACACTATTCCTTTATGTATGAAGAATTATTTCGACCAAACTACAAGGTCACTAATTTGTGGATGGCGGCCATGTATATGTGCAAATCGATTCCCCCTATCAATTCAATTACGGTGAAACAGAAATGAACGAAATTTGGTACAGAGGTAGCACTAGCAAAGGGCACCTCAGCGTCAAGTTTTATATCACCGCCATCTTGATGAAAACGTAATGGCGGCCACCCAAATGTTAAAAACCTAAATCAAATTACGACCAACTTAATCATCTGATCTCTACCAATTTTTTCAAAATTATAGCTGTATGTATGAAGAAGCTTTTGACCGAACTACAACGTCATCAGCCCAATAATTTGCGGATGGCGGCCATGTATGTGTGAAAATAGATTACCCCTATCTATTCAAACACGGTGAAACCGAATTGAACGAAATTTGGTACAGAGGTAGCACTAGCAAAGGGCACTTCAGTGTCATGTTTTATGTTGCCACCATCTTGAGGGAAACGTGATGGCGGCCACCCAAATGTTAAGAGCTTAATTCAAATAACGACCAACCTAATGATCTGATCTCTACTTAATTTTGAAGTTACATACCTATATGTGTTAAGCATCTTTTGACCAAACGGCAAGGTCATCAGCCCAATAGTTTGCCGATAGTGGCCAAGTATGTGTGCAAATCGATTCCCGCTATCAATTCAAACACGGTGAAACCGAATTGAATGAAATTTGGTACAGAGATAGTATTTGCAAAAAGCAACTCAGTGTCATGTTTTATATCGTCGCCATCTCGACGGAAACGTAATGGCGGCCACCCAAATGTTAAAAGCTTAAATAAAATTACGGCCAACCTAATCATCTGATCTCTACCAAATTTGGCGCAACATACCTTCATGTGAGGAGCGTTCTTTGACCAAGCTACAAGTCATCAGTCCAATAGGTTGGAGATAGCGGCCTTGTATGTGTACAAATCGATTCACCATATCAATTCAAACACGGTGAAACCGAATTGAATGAAATTTTGTACAGAGGTAGCTCTAGCAAAGGGCACCTCATATCCATGTTTAATAGCCTTATAATACGTTGTATTTTAACAAGCTACTACAACCAACATTAAATTATACTCCTTGAAAAGGACAAAGAGTTATAACAATACCCATGCATTTAGGAGAAAATAGGCTATATGTTCTTTACTGAACAACCTGTTTAATACATGTAACTTTTGTACACTCGGTTGGATTTCATCCAAATTTCGTATGTGCTATGTGAAACAAAACAGATATGTCTATAATTATTCTTAAGAGCAATCAGGGCTGCCAACTGTTAATAAATGCTGTCTATATTTTTTTACCCTTATATCAATATATCAGAAAGTATGCAAGCCAACAGGTCTATACTTTGCACACGTATAGCACCTGACATTCTAGATTTATTTGGAGCAATTAATATAAGTCAGTGCTGCCAACATGAGTCTATGCTTGCTGATAGGTCCAATTTTAAAATGCATGTAACTTCTATACTAACAAATGGATTTCATCCAAAATTGGCACAACAAGATATCATAACATTTTCGATTATTTCTAACCAGCACACGCATGACATTGTTGCCAACATGCTTTTACGCGTGCTGATAGATCCAATGTCTAACTGCATGTAACGTCCATTGGACTTCAACCAAATTTTGTATTCTGTACCTTAAGAGATGGAACTAAGAATATATTCCGTCACCAGGGCTGCCAACTGTAGTGCTCTATTAGGCTACATTATTCCAGGAATATTTCGAACTAATTAGACATTTCGATATTACCAACTTAATTTCGTCATTATTCTAGATAGTTTCATATACTCTAGATTAATCATTGGCATGAAAATTAGGCGCTTTAGTTCGTGACGGAACTTCTTGTTTTTGCCCATAGCTCTTCTGAACAGTTCGAGTCTTGTCACCCCAAACCACTGGCTTAAGTTGTGGAGCCACGATATCTTTCTTCGACCTGGAACACGTCTTCGAATAACTTTTCCTTGGAGTATTAATTGAAGGAGTTGGTAATTACTGATTCTTTTGACATGCCTGAATAGAGCTCAATGCGTATTTGTCACATGACAAGTTAGAGAAACAGAACATTTTAATACCTAATAATTAATATGTAAGGCCCATCAACGACTTCAAATTAGGACTCTTGCTGCGGGTGAACTTTGCGACCTATAGTGATTAGCTCCAATATCATTGGACTTAGTTTTACTTTATTCTGCAAGCAAACGAAGTTATTTCATTCCCCTTGCGGGGAGGGCACGCAGCTCAACGAGGAACTCTTGTGCCATGAGAAAAGGAAAAATATTGGTGAGAAAATTTAACGTGGTGATATATGCTAGGCATACGTAAAGGAAGAATATAGTGAATTGAACCTGGCGCAGGGTATTAACCCGGTGACAAACAAGACGCCTCGCCCACGGCGAGACCCCCCCCCCCCCAGGCGTACTGGACATGGACTCCCCGATCGGGTCTTTGGACTCTTCACGTGTGATCCGTCCTTTGCATCTCCCTCCTGAAGCGGGACCAGTCGGACCTGCAGAACTGTACATGCCGCCAGCCGCCGTCAAGAGCTACGCCGACGCCGCCCGCGTCGCCGCCCGTAACCCTGCTCTGCCACCTGCAGTCCGCAACCGCTCCATCATGGCCCCATCCCTCGTCCCCCCTCCTTCTACATTGTCAAACTCGTCCGCCTCATGCCTGAGCATAACCATCCCCGAGCCATTTCCCAAGTCCTAGCTAAATTCATCCCCGACCTCCCTTCCTACCAGCTGGAAATTCAACGCACTAAAGAAGGCCATAATCTAAAAACAGTTAAACCTCTCTACAACATCATAACGAGCACCATAGGGGTGCACCAATTCAGCCCGTCCTGCTGCGCTCAGAATGTGACGCAACAACAACAGCGTCAAACCGCAGCGGCCCTCACCCAACATGTCGGCCGTCGTTTATGGTGTTGAGCGCTCGTATACAACTGACGAGATAGCCGCCGAACTTCAGCAGCAGGACCTGGACATATTCAAGGTGATTCGCATCTTTGGAGCCCAAGGACCCACCACCCTGGTACGTGTCGTCACCCGCAGTGCCTCCACGCTGGATGCCCTACTCCGTGATGGCGTCGCAATCTACGCGAAGCGTCACCGAGTGGAACCCTCACGGACACCAGCCCCCCAGCGGATGCGCTGCGAGCAGTGCCAGTCTTATGACCATCCTCATGGACAGCCCTGCTATGAACGCCAGGTATGTGGGATTAGTTCTCAGGCCCACCCCACTGCAAGGTGCACCAACCGGGACACCCCGAAGTGTGCCACCTGCAATGAGGGTCATCCTGTGTTTGCTTTCAAGTGTAAGGGTCGCCCTCAACCTGATCCCCAAAACCCCCATAACATTGTTCCTGTTACCTCCCAAGACCTCCCTACCCCCGCTCTCAATTCCCCCCTCCCCTCCACCCGCACGGAGAACGTGATCCGTTTCATGACCATGTTGCTCCAGAACGTGCTTCTCTTCTCCCGCCCCCACATCCTCAACCACATCCAGCTGGCCGCTCGCCTCACGCTAGGTACACATGTGGACGTTAGTTACTCGGGGAGTAAAATGCACTTTGCTTTTATTCCCTTGAGTGCTGTACCCATGTACACTTAAACAATTGCCAACCTTCAAAATCTATTATGTGAATATCTGTAGTCTCCGTGCTAAGCGTGCCATCCTGGATGTTTCCTTATCCCTCGGTAACCCGGACGTCCTCATCCTTAATGAAACCTTTCTAGCTCCCTCTGACAGCCCTCGCTTTCCTCGTTATCAACTACACCGCGCGGACCGCCCTTCTGAGCGCCGTGGCGGTGTAGCTATCGCCATTCGAGATACCATAACCACCAAGCAGCAATATATTCCTTTCCAAAACACCTTCCCAGAATACCTCATTCTTGATTTATACCTCCCCCATACTACCCTCACGTTAGCTACCATGTATCTACCCCCCCCCCCCTCCCGCTCTCCACCCCCTCTCGAATTTCTACGTTTTTTAGATACCATTTTTACAAATTATATTTTTGCTGCCGATGCCAATACCACCTCCTATACCCCTCCCCAAACACGCTTCCTTGATAATTTTCTCCTCACGTCCCGTGGTATAGAAGTCCCCTTCCCAGCCCCTACCCGCCCTGTAAACAACTCTACTCCCGATTTCCTTTACTCCACCCCTGATATAGCAGCTATCGCTACAGCTATCACCCTTGGCAGTGATCACCTCCCTGCTTTAATCACCCTCCCTAACTACCCCCTCGACCTCACGACCCACCTTTTCGCCCCCCTCCCTCTCGAAACTTTAACAAAACCATCTGGACCGATTACCGCACCACAATCACCAATATTCTTACCTCTCTACCTCCCGACCCTCCTCAAACCCTCCCCCAATTACTAGCTCTCGTCTCTTCTCTTGAATCTGCTTTAACCACCGCCGATCGCCTTCATGTTCCTCGCCATGCCCGCCACCCCTCTAAACCAGCCATACCTCCTCGCGCCCTCCGCCTTCTTCAACTAGCCCATGACCTTTATACTGCCTATACCCGAACCTGTGACCCCACCACCCTCCAAGAACATCGTAAAGCTCTCCGTCATGCCCGATCCTTTATAAAAGCAATTAAACGTAAATCCTGGACCAACGCCTGCACTGACCTATCCCGCTCCCCTGACCCCTCCCAATTTTGGAAAACTTTTCGCCGTCTTACCAAAACCTCGAACTCCCGCCGCAATTACCCTATCATCCATAATAACGCTGCCCCCGCCACCGATAAAGAAAAAGCCGACACCTTCGCCCGCCACTTCACCCAGACCTTCTTCCCTACCATACTTCCCCACCTCCAACACCCCAATGAAACTGAAATTCTTGCCCTGACCGATCCCCAACTACCCTCTCTTCAACCCTCCTTCACCCACCTCCCAACTACCGATTATCGCCACCCCTTAAATCAACCCATCACACCCCTTGAAATTCGTCTCCGCTTATCGAACCGCCGCCCCACCGCCCCAGGCGGTGACGGCATAACTTACCGCCACCTCCGAGAAGCTCCCGACATTTTCTTTAACTTCCTTGCCACTGTTTATAACACCATCCTCTACACTGGTCATTACCCCCCTCATTGGGGTAATGCCAATATCCTCCTATTTTTAAAACCTGCCAAACCTCCGTCTCATCTTAATTCCTATCGCCCCATCAGCCTCCTCCCTGTTCTCGCTAAATTACTCGAAATTATTCTCACCCACCGCTTGTATTCATATCTCAATTCCCTCTCGCTCCTCCCGCCCTCCCAAGCTGGATTTCGCCCTAATCATTCCACTCAAGACCATCTTTTCCATATCTCCGCCTCCCTCAATGCCTATATTCCCCCCACCAGCCGCAAGAAGGCTGCCCTAGTTTGTTTTGATGTTGAGAAAGCATTCGACAAGCTATGATGGCCTGGCCTTCTGTTTAAATTCTTGCATCTCTCCCCCCCCCCCCCCCCCCCGCCCTCTATCGTTCGCTTCCTCTCCAATTTCCTCTCTGCTCGCTCCGCTCAAATCGTAATTAATGGTACACCTTCCATCACCTTCCCCCTTCGCTCCGGCGTACCGCAAGGTAGCCCCTTATCCCCCCTCCTCTACATTTTATACTCCTATGATATCCCTACACCCCCGCCACCCCTGCGTCTCTATCAATACGCCGATGACCTCGCTGTCCTTGCCTGCACTCCCCGCTATAACATCCTCCGCCGCCGACTCCAGTCCTACTTAAATACCCTTCAATCCTGGTGCAATGCCTGGCATGTTCAAATCAACCCCACCAAAACCCAATATATTATATTTAAACGCAGTCTCCGTCGCCGCTTCCCCACCAACCGCCTTCAAATAACTTTCAATAACCTACCCATCCCCGAATCCAATTGCCTGAAATACCTTGGAATCACTTTTCAAAACAACCTCAAATGGAATATTCATCTTCACCATATCTACCAATCTTCCATAAAACGCTTCAAACTCCTCGGCTCCCTTACCACTAAAACATGGGGCTTACGCCCCGCCCATATCCTTTCCCTGTATAAAAGTTTTATTCGCCCCATCGTAACCTATGCCTCCCTTACCTGGCTTGAAGCCTCCTCCCCTGAACATGTTAAATTCACCTTCCTCGACCGTCATGCCCTCCGCATAGCCTACCATTTAAAACTGGATACCCCTTCCCGTGACGTAACCGATCTCCTCTCTTTCCCCTCGATACTCTCACACATCCATAAACTCCGCACCAAGTACCTCCAGACCGCCCGTGCCCGTCAAAACAATCAAGCCCTTGAAGCCATTGACCTCTCCTCTCTCGCCCAAGCTCTAATTGCCGACCGTCCCACACCAGCCAGCGGTCATCTCTTCCCCCCTTAATCCCGGCCCCAACCACTGCTGCCTCCCCTCCACTCATACTGACTCTTGCACTTGTCTGGTCAAGTCCCACGTGCTCGTCTCGGGGTAGCAGTGTATGCCAGCTTTGCTCAAGATAAATACTTAACGGCACCACAAGTGCCTGATTACCGTATTTTCCTTTTCACAATTTTCATAAAGTTCTCATTTTAACTTTGCTTTAAGTGGATGAATTTCCCACTCTTTCATTTTCCATTTTCTTTAAAATAATATGCTGTACGAGTTGTACCGACTACCCACATTACAGTGTCATTCTAGTCAAGGTCCTACTTCGACTGGCTCGCAGCGCACCGGAGGGCTGCTTACACTACTCGTAACAGCTGATTTACGACAATCAAACCCGTGTGTGCCTACTTACAATATTGAAAACTCTGAACTGATAATGTTTATTTTCACTATACTCCGTCAATCACATGTGCATAAGAGAGGAACCCTCTTTCGCGGACAATGAAAGTGAATCAATCTAACCTTGTACTATGGTTTTCAATCGATGAACGGGGGCTTCGCTTAAGCTGCAACTCAGTGTGCAATTTATTGTACGTGAGATATTTCGCACATACCAGTGTTTCAATTTACAGTATCAATACAAACCAGAATTTTGCAATATGAGATCAACGAATATACTTTCCAATCCAAAATATTTTTGTGCGGTAAAGAATATTAATCTTCTAGTGTATACTTACATATTATTTGCTTTAAATGTATTTTGAATAAGTAATGATTATATACAGTGTCAGTGGTGTGTCTTGTACAAGTTCTATTTGTTCCCGGTAGGTGCGTGGCATGCTGGCGGCGTGAGGTGACGTTCATCGTATCCCCGATAGGTAGAGCCCTGCGCAGATAAACAAAACGTTATCCGTATCCGCCCCGCATCCGCAGGAGTGTTCTCCGCATCCGCCCCGCAACCGCACGACTTGTATCCGTATCCGCACGTGAGTTGTCAAAATCCGCTGACATTACAATTATATTTTTAGCCTACTTTTCACATTTTGCAAAAATGAGAAAAAAGTAGACATGAGATCGATCCGGGAAAATATGTCTGTCTGTCTGTCTATCTATCTGTCTGTCTGTCTGTGTGTCAGGCTGTGTGTGGATTCCCCCGTGTCAACTCCTAAACGGCTGCTGCTATCGAAACCAAATTTACTATGAATAAAGATGTATACCGGAATATCTCAAGCCCATATTTGAAAATGATGTCAGTGCTACTAACTGCTGAAAAAACGCACTAGAAATTTGAGCTCCATGTTTGATATCTTGCAAGGTATGCAAGGGAGCTATCTCCAAATTAAAAACACATGTAGATAATGCAATTTCATTTTAATTTCCAGAAGGCCATACATGACAGTGTTGCCAAAATAATTTTAAGCCTTCTGATAGGTCCAAGTTTTAAATGCATATAACTTCTATACTATCAATTGGATTTCAACCAAATTTTGTATGTATTATGTGTACATAAACAGATATGACTGAGCATATTCTTAAGAGCCAACAGGGCTGCCAACTGTTAATAATTGCTCTCTATTCTTTTATCCAAATACCAATATACCAGAAAGTATGCAAGCCGACGGCTTTAAACTATGCACACGTATATTACCTGACATTTTAAATTAATTTTGGAATAACTTATATACTTCAGTTCTACCAACATGATTCTAAGCCTACTGATAGGGCTAATTTTTAAATATATGTAACTTCTATACTATCAATTGGATTTCAACCAAATTTCGTACGTGCTATGTGTAACATAACATATATGACTATAAGTATTCTTAAGAGCAATCAGGGCTACCAACTGTTAATAAATGCTGTCTATATTTTTTTACCCTAATATCAATATATCAGAAAGTACGCAAGCCAACAGCTCTATACTTTGCACACGTATAGATTAATTTGGAGTCATTATTATAAGTCAGTGCTGCCAACATGATTCTATGCATATTGATAAGTCCAATTTTAAAATACACGTAACTTCTATACTAACAAATGGATTTCATCCAAAATTGGCACAACAAGATATCATAATATTTCAGTTTATTTCTGACCAGCACACGCAGGACATTGTTGCCAACATGCTTTTACGCATGCTGATAGATCCAATGTCTAACAGCATGTAACGTTCATTGGACTACAACCAAATTTTTTATTCTGTACCTTAAGAGATGGAACAAAGAATATATTCAGTCACCAGGGCTGCCATCGGTAGTGCTCTATTAGGCTATATTATACCAGGAGTATTTCGAACTAATTAGACATTTCGGAATTACCAAATTAATTTTGTCATTCTAGAGAGGTTCACATACTATAGAATAATCATTGGCATGAATCTTAATTTTAAGAAAAGTAGGCTCTTTAGTTCGTCACGGAACTTCTTGTTAATTTATTAGACAAAGTATCAAAGCAACACATTTAAACATTTGTTGAAAAATTCGTTCCCCTAGGCTGTGTGAATCGCAAGACAATGTTGACTGAGTTTTGTCCCTCTGAGTAACGGCAAGTTAAACAGCGGGTGGCTAATTATAGCACTCACTTACTCATCGGATATACCCACGCAGGCAAGCGCAGGTATTAAGGATTTTCCCCTTTGGCAAAAGTCAACAATAATTGTGGGCATTTCTCACTTCTCTATTATTCTCATACAACCCAAGCGAAAGCAAATAGGGAATTAACAAGAAACGTGAAAAACGTAAGAACTAAAATTATTTTAAAGGAATCCAGTTCAACATTGTATTTAAGATCTTGGGTTCAAACCCGGCCGACGTCGTCGGACTTTTTAAGAGCGTTAAAAATCACCGCCAGGTGCTGACTGCGATGCCATCTAGTAGCCAAAGTCCGCCAGCTAGGTGTCGTGTACGGTAGCATTTGGTAGCAAAGTCGGAACTACTTGAAATTATTGTCTGCAGTCCTTGCTTGAATTAAAACAGATAACACACACTAATACAGCCATCAAAATTATCATCGGTTATCAGACAGATTCTACACACACCCAAAGTACACGTGGCTACAGGACTCCGTCGTCGCAGCCCCTAAACTAAGGAACCAACCAACCAACCAACTTGTTTGGCCATGGTGACGTAACCTACCAGCAATCTTACCAAGGATTTAGCTTAATCTCCAGATGATTACTAAATGGCTAAAATGAGAACACTGTTACATCAGTGCACACTGCGGTATATAAAGATCACCACATCAAACAAGACTATTTCTGCTCATTATTAGTTAGACCACAAGAAAGTAAGTGTAACAGAACGTGGTTAAGACTTTCAGATCGCACAGGCAGACCTCATCTAACTGGGTACGTTTTCTAGAGTTTATGAAGAAGGATACAAAATGCAAGCAATTTTTATCAAGTGTAAGAGGTATTCTTTGGAACCAAGATGTCCCATGGGAATATAAAAGGGTACTATTTTCAACCTATTACGAGCCTATACTAACATATGCAGCTGGAACATGGACTACTACAAAATGAGAGGAGAGTAGAATGCAAGCAGCGGAGATAAACATTTCTAAGAGGAACAGAGGACAAGACCAGAAGAGAAGAAAGAAGAGATAAGAAAAAGGACAGGAATCTTGAAGCTGCATGAAAGGATAGAAACAACAAAGTTAACGTGGTGAGATCCCAAGAATTGGATGGAAGAGGAGAGAGTACCAAAGAGTGCTTTTTCTGAAAAGATGCCAGGTAAGAGACCACGAGAAAGAGAAGGACGGATTCAGTCTGGGAGTGCATAGAGAAGAGAGGAAGAAAACCTGAAGATCTAGCCTACTTAAAAAAAAAGAGGAGGGTCAGTGGCGGATCCAGGCCTTGCGGGGTCCTGGGCGATATGATAAGGTTGGGCCCAAAACAATAGGAAATAAAAACAAGAAGTTCCGTGAAGAACTATACAGCCTACTTTTCATGCCAATGATTATTCTACAGAATATGAACCTATCTAGAATAATGACGAAATTAAGTTGGTAATATCGAAATATCTAATTAGTTCAAAATGTACCTGGTGTAATGTAGCCTAATAGAGCACTACAGTTGGCAGCCCTGGTGACTGAATATATTCTTAGTTCCATCTCTTAAGGTACAGAATACAAAATTTGGTTGAAGTCTAATGGACGTTACATGCAGTTAAACATTGGATCTATCAGCACACGTAAAAGCTTGTTGCCAACAATACCATGCGTGTGCTGGTCAGAAATAATCTGAAATATTATGATATCTTGTTGTGCCAATGTTGGATGAAATAGATTTGTTAGTATAGAAGTTACATGTATTTTAAAATTGGACATATCAGCAGGCATAGAATCATGTTGGTAGCACTGCCTTGTATTAATTACTCCAAATTAATCTAGAATGTCAGGTGCTATACGTGTTCAAAGTATAGAGCTGTTGGCTTGCATACTTTCTGATATATTGATATTAGGGTTAAAAAATATAGACAGCATTTATTGACAGTTGGCAGCCCTGATTGCTCTTAACAATACTAATAGTAATATCTGTTATGGTACACATAGCACATACGAAATGTGGTTGAAATCCAACTGATAGTATAGAAGTTACATGTATTTAAAAATTGGTACTATCAGCAGGTTTATAATCATTTTGGTAGAACTGACGTATATAAGTTACTCCAAATTAATCTAAAATGCCAGAATATATGTGTGCATAGTTTAAAACTGTTGGCTTGCATACTTTCTGATATACAGTAGGCCTATAGGCATTTGGATGAAAAAAATGGAGAGAGCAATTATTAACCGTTGGCAGCCCTGGTGGCCATAAGAATACGCTCAGTCATATCTGTTTATGTACAGATATTACATACAAAATTTGGTTGAAATCCAATTGACAGTGTAGAAGTTATATGTATTTAAACATCTGACCTATTAGAAGGCTTAACATTATTTTGGCAACACTGTCATGGTTGGCCTCCTGGAAATTAAACTGAAATAGTCTTATCTATATGTGTGCAAATTTTGGAATAGCTCCCATGCATACCTTGCAAGATATCCAACATGGAGCTCAAATTTCTAGTGCGTTTTTTCAGCAGTTGGTAGCACTGACATCATTTTCAAACATGGACGTGAGCTATTCCGGTGCACATCTTTACTCATACTAAATTTGGTTTTGATTGCTGCAGCCGTTTAGGAGTTGATAGGGGGGGACACACACACAGCCAGACAGACAGACAGACAGAAGGACAGACAGACAGACAGACAGACATTTTCCCGGATCTATCTCATAAGTCTACTTTTTCCTCATTTTTGCAAAATGTGAAAAGTAGGCTAAAAATCAAATCAAATGGAAATTAGCTTTGAAATAATAATAAAATAAAGAATAGCTACAATATTTTGAATACACTACAGTACATTTCTTTAATAATATGAAAGACACCTTTAAGTCCCCTTAAGAAGATTATGTAAACTATAAAATATTAAAATATTACTTTGCCACTTTTTTTCGGCTGAAGTCTTCTATTATTTCACTGAAATGTAAACTTGCTAAACGGTCGAGGGAGGTCAAAGTTGCCCTAAAAAAATATATATAAATTAGTTTGAAAAGTTTGAAAAGTATTATTAATTAATTAATTAAATTTTAAACAAGATGTTCAGTAAAGAACATATAGCCTACTTTCTCCTAAATGCATGGGTATTGTTATAACTAGGGCTCGGATTCGAGCATATTTGCATAATTTTTTTCCTGAATAGTACACATTGAAAGAAGCCTTTCGGTGGTATTTTCACCTCTCTGGGACCAACAGTATTGAAATTTATCGAGCATATAAATGTATAAAACCGTGGTTTTCAGAATAGAAGCATATAAATGCATATTCTTGTGGTTTTCGTCTAAATAGTTTGTTTTCCTTCGAATTCCTCCATCCCCCTCCCCGAATTCGGGCCCTGACCATCATTAAGGTTTGAAAACAGAAATAATTATTGAAAAACCTATCTGGTGAGAATAATAACCTTTAGTGTGTTCGTTCTCGTCATTGAAACTTTTATTGACTGATTTAAGAAAATCATTCAAAACTGAGAACATAGAAAAAATTCTTGTTGTACAGACCAATGCAGATCTACTTCATTGAATCGCCTAATTTTGAACATTTTGTAAACGAACTTTTACACTGTAACTTTTATAAGAAAACTTCTCTTATATATACTTGAAACTTGAATGCAAGTATATCGCAGTGTATCATACATACAATTAGAAAATAAAGCCCGTATATGAAGATATGTTATTGGTTTTTTCGTTTCACTTTCCTTTCTATAGTTTTTAACGGTGTTTTTCGAGCATATTCTGCATATTTAGCCGCATATAATGGTTTTTTTCGAGTATAACTATCGAGCATATAATGGGTTTTTCGAGCATATCTATCGAGCATAAAAACCCATGGTTTTCGAGCATATCTGGAGATCTTATCGAGCATATCGATCCGAGCCCTAGTTATAACTCTTTGTCCTTTTTAAGGAGTAGACAATTGAATGTTGGCTGTAGTAGCTTGTTGAAATACAACGTGTTATACGGATATTATACATGAATATTAGGTGTCCTTTGATAGTGCTACCTCTTTACAAAATTTCATTCAATTCGGTTTCACCGTGTTTGAATTGATACGGTGAATCGATTTGCACACATACATGGCCGCTATCTGCAAACTATTATGTTGATGATCTTGTAGTTCAGTCAAACCATGCTTCCCACAAAAAAGGTATGTTGTTGCAAAACTTGGTAGTGATCAGATGATTAGGTTGGTCGTAATTTGATTTAATCTTTTAACATTTGGGTGGCCGCCATTACGTTTCCGTCAAGATGGCGACGATATAAAACATGACACTGAGTTGCCTTTTGCGAGTGCTATCTCTGTACCAAATTTCGTTCAATTCGGTTTCACCGTGTTTGAATTGATAGGGGGAATTAATTTGCACACATACATGGCCACTATGTGAAGCCTCCGTGGCTTAGGCGGCAGCGCGCCGGCCTCTCACCGCTGGGTCCGTGGTTCAAATCCCGGTCACTCCATGTGAGATCTGTGCTGGACAAAACGGAGGCAGACAGGTTTTTCTCCGGGTACTCCGGTTTTCCCTGTCAAAATTTCATTCCAGCAACACTCCACTATCATTTCATTTCATCTCTCATTCATTTAATCATTGCCCCAGAGGAGTGCGTCAGGCCTCGGCAGCCGGCACAGTCCACAGCACAAAGTTTCGTTCAATTCGGTTTCATCGTGTTTGAATAGTTAAGGGGAATCGATTTGCACACATACATGGCCGCTATCCATAAATTATTGGTCTGATGATCTTGTAGTTTGGTCAAATGATTCTTCATACATAATGGTATAAAGTTGCAAAACTTAGTAGAGATCAGATGATTAGGTTGGTCATAATTTGAATTAAACTTTTAACTTTTGGGTGGGCCGCCATTACGTTTTCTTCAAGATGGCGGCGATATAAAACATGACACTGAGGTGTCCTTTGCTAGTGCTACCTCTGTACCAAATATTGTTCAATTTGGTTTCACAGTGTTTGAATTGATAGGGGGAATCGATTTGCAGACAAACATGGCCGCCATCTGCAAAGTATCGGGCTGATGACCTTGTAGCTTGGTCAAAGAACGCTTCTCACAAAAAGATATGTTGTTGCAAAATTTGGTAGAGATCGGATGAATAGGTTAGTCGTAATTTGAGTTAAGCTTTGAACATTTAGGTGGCCGCCATTACGTTTCTGTCAAGATGGCGGCGATATAAATCATGACACTGATGTGCCCTTTGCTCGTGCTACCTCTGTACCAAATCTCGTTCAATTGGGTTTCACCGTGTTTGAATTGATAGGGGGGGGGGGGGGGGGCAGAACTTCAGAATACACACACTCACAGACACACAGCCTCACAGACAGACACACAATTTTTCGTCCTGTGTTGATCTCATAAGTCTACTTTCATTTTTTGCAAAAATCGAAAGTAGGCTAAAAATGCAAGGCTCGCGGGGCCCTGGGCGGTCGCCCTCCCCTAGATCCGCCGCTGGGAGTGGTCGAGAGACAGGCAACGATGGAGGTTTTTACTTCACATACCGACCCAGGAAGCTCGAAACGGGAAATGAAGATGATGATGAATAAAAATATACTACTTTTAAAACGAGAAGTGTTTTATCCTTCAGATGTCTGACAAGCGCTCTCCAATCCGGAGATTATAACTGCTTACAACCTGCCTGAACCCAAGCAAGCGAAGCCGGCGAAGCCGGCGAAGCCGGCGTAGCCGGCTTCACTGCGTGCATTTTTAGCCTGTCGGCACCCACTTTGGGGCCATAAGAGCTTTATCAAGGGGAGTTTGGACCTGGAGCTTAATAATTTAGGATGTGGGTTAGGTACATTTGCGTCAAACTGGTCAGAATATGACCTGAGGTTAGGTGGTGGGAAGGAGTAGGAATTATGGGAATGGGTAGGGTTAGGAGAGGTATAATGCAGCTAGAATAAAATCAGGAGAGCGTGAGCTCGTTTCCCAATGCTTAGCCTACGTTCTCTCTTAAGTAGCTGGTCAGCTTGTCCTTTTCGATTCAAGCATTAAGGCTCAGAAGCAGACAAACGTTCTGGTCTAACAACAGAGCTGTAATGTCTTAATTTGGCTCCTATACTCAGCATTTTATAGTTATTATTTGGTAAGTTTATTTTGTAATTTTTCATTCCAAAAATATTGTCGGGGTGAGGAGAGCAAAAGGATTGACCCAGGGGCGTATATAGTGTTAAGTAGATTTCATTAGAATGCTAACTATTGCAATGGGTACCATGTTTCGACTTCCGGAAAATTTCGACATATCTTTGCGTTTCACATCCCTTAGACCCCAAAACCAACATCAGTTCAAACGTTTATATATAGTTAATGTATTTTTACGGCTGTGAGTTTGTTTCGTCGCCTCGCCGGTTGAATCACAGCTGCCCCGGGCTGTGTGTGCTCTGCCTCAGTGTATTACGTGCGCCTTACGCAACAGGGCTACTAGGACAAAGGGATGGTCCAGAATATTCGTGACCCAGCCAGTGATGGAAATCTCGAGAAGCCGTGTATCCTGGACGACTATAGAATTCATTGAATCACCGGCCTGCTATATAAGCAGCCTCAAGAGTGAGGGGGGCGAGTTTTTCTGAGGACACTGTTTCTGAGCTAGTGCGTGTTTTTCCTGAGCGACAGAGGTGTGATGACGTGACTTGCGAAACCCAGTGAGATTCCTTCCGAGCCGCGGAGCAGTGTGAGGAGTGTGTACTTACCAAGGGCGACAGAGACATTGTGGTGAATTGCGAAACAGTGAGTGACAGACTTAGTGCAGCTATTTCCAGCCAGTGCACGGGGCCACCTCATTACGAGGGATTAACTTCTGCGGCTTATTGACAAGTGAAAGGGAAGTGTTCTCTCCCTGAGGAAACTGGAGTAAGGTTCTAATTGCTTGTATTTGCTGTTGAGTGGTGTATCTTTCTGGCCGCAATAAAGCTAATACGTTTCTTTAAAGGAACAATCTGTGTTGTGCTTCAACCCACCGTAATTCAGTTAACAAAAGTGCCACTAGGGGGTGGCACGTAACAGTATATATTCATTCATTCATATGTATCTCTTTCTCTCTCTCTCTCTCTCTCTATATATATATATATATATATATATATATATATATATATATCACTTTCTTGTGGACACGATAACAACCGCAATTTTTTTAACTAATCACGTTGATTTTTTTTACATAATTTGTATCCCTATAAAATCTCGGTCGAGTTAGTTAATGGGAACAATCGGTCGAAGGGGGGTGGAAAGGAGGGCTTTTTTTTCGAAAAAGTGAAATATCACTAAAACTCTCTTAATATGTGAAATATCGAATCCATTCAAAGTTCATACTATGTGTCGGATAAGTGCCAAAAATTTATGTTTGAAAAGCTTTTTGATAGCACCAACCATTGACCAAAGGGGTGGGAAAAAGTGAGTTGAAGTCCAATGGATAGCATGGACGTTACATGCAATTAAGCATTGGGTCTTACAGCGCGCGTATCATGTTGGCAACAATGACATACATGTATTGGTCAGAAATAATCTGAA
Organism: Meconema thalassinum; assembly: GCA_946902985.2. NCBI lineage: Eukaryota > Metazoa > Arthropoda > Insecta > Orthoptera > Tettigoniidae > Meconema > Meconema thalassinum. The sequence goes on along the minus strand of OX336400.1, from coordinate 86,447,583 downwards.
ATAATATGATCTATTGTAGTGTCAATTTTGAATGAAATCCATTAATTAGTAGAGAATTTACATGCATTTTAAAATTGGACCTATCAGCAGGCTTAGAATCATGTTGGCAGCCCTGGAGTAGGCCTATATTAGTTACTCCAAATTAATCTAGATTATCAGGTACTATTCGTGTGCAAAGTTTAGAGATATTGGCTTGCACACATTCTGATATATTGATATTAGGGTAACAAAAATAGAGACAGCATTTATTAACAGTTGGCAGCCCTGGTTACTCTTAAGAATCGGCATAGTCATATCTGTTATGGTACACATAGCACACACGAAATTTGGTTGCAATCAAAACGATAGTATAGAAGTTACATGTATTTAAGGTTGGACTTCTCAGCAGGCTTAGAATCATGTTGGTAGCACTGACGTATATCAGTTACTCCAAATTAGTATAGAATGTCAGGTACTATACGAGTGCATAGTTTAAAGCTGTCGGCTTGAATACTTTCTGATATATGGGTATATGGATTTTAAAAAAATGAGAGCATTTATTAACAGTTGGCATCCCTGGTGGCTCTTAAAAATATGCTCAGTCATATATGTTTATGTACACAAAGCACATACGAAATTTGGTTGAATTCCAATTGATAGTGTAGAAGTTATATGCATTTAAAATTGGACCTATCAGCAGGCTTGTAATCATTTTGGCAACACTGCCATGTATGGCCTCTTGGAAATTAAACTGCAATATTATTATCTATATGTGTGACAATTTTGAAATAGCTCCCATTCATACCTTCCATAATATCCAGCAAGGAGCTCAAATTTCAAATGCGACTTTTTAGCAGATGGTAGCACTGACATCATTTTCAAATATGGCCGTGAGATATTCTGGTATAGATCTTTACTATTACCAAATTTTGTTTCGATTGCTGCAGCCATTTAGGAGTTGATAGGGGGACACACACTCACACAGCCAGCCAGACAGACAGACAGACAGACAGACAGAAGGACAGACAGACAGACACAAATTTGCCCGATCTTATGTCTACTTTTCCCTCATTTTTGCAAAATGTGAAAAGTAGGCTAAAAATGGACCCCAAATGACGAGAAGTTTACCATCCCCATAAGACAATAAAATTATTAAAATATGCATAAAAAGACGAAAAATAAAGTTAATTAAGCTCCATTTATAAAATACTTTCTCGCAATGAATGAGGTCTGATCCTTCTACGAAAACCTGCATATTCTGCCTATTTTCACCCATCTCCAAGTTTACTCGTTGAAATCTGCCTCCACCTTCCAGCGTGCCGAGAGGATTTTTTTTCATTCGCAGGAACCAATTATTGAACAAACTCATTCAGATTACATTACAGGTATTCTCCACCAATTTATATGCACTTTGTCCATTGTTCCGGCAGCTTCCGTATTTGCGTAAGAAACCATTCTCTGGAGGTATCCCGGTGCCACTGTTGGACAACTGCATGGAGTTCGTCATTGGTGGTGAACTTCTTACCCCGCATGTCCTCTTTCATTGCGACGAATGGGGCATAGTCCCTAGGAGCCATATCTGGCGAATATAAAGGAATAAAATAATAATAAAGGGTCATTTCATTTCCACCCATCGAGGGTGGGCGGGCCCCTATAGATGGCCGCACCTTCTCTTGAGCCAGAGGAGGGGATTGTTTGGAAGGTTGAGAGTTAGAGTAGACGGGTGGTGGTGTATTGTGTAAGTTGGAGAAGGAGAAATGATATGACCTCTTGGCTAAGATTGAAGTTTTGGAATTTAGGTGTTTGACGAAAAATTGCTCTTTTATGCATTGTACTATTGTAGGTTGTGGCGTTAGATTTTGAATTTAGAGATTTTAATTTTTATGGTTTTGTAAGAGATTTGAACATTTTTTGTGATTTTATAAGTTTGGAAGTTAAAGTGGGTTATGAGGTTCGAAAGTTGGAGAGATTGTTTTTATTTTTGTTGTTGTTGTTGTTGTTGATGAGAAGTGGATGATTATATATTATGAGATGGGAGTAATAGGTGGTGCTTGCGGAGATGAGAAGCGGGGGTGAGAGAAGTGGAGAAAGAATGGCGTTTAGGATGAGTTGATCGTATGTACAGTATGTGAGATTGCTTGAAGATGGTATGTGATGAGATGAGAAGGTGCGTTCGTGGGAGTGTGGGTGATGAGATTCGGTAATTGATGTTGTAATTATTTTGGAATGAATGCGGTGGTAGAAACGGATGATATTGTTTGTTGAGATGGAGGTGAAGGATGACTTTGGTGGAGATGAGAAGTGGAGCGGTGTTGTAGAAAAGCGAGAGAAGAGAATAGAATGAAAAAGAAAATAGAAAGAAAAGAAATATAAGCTGTTGGAAGAAGATGTGAGTATGTATGGATGTGTTGATGGTGAGGTGATGTTGAGTTTTATTATGTAGAGGACTTTAAATCCGGGGCAGGGGTGGATTAGGCCTAGTTTAGAGTAGACGTGGTTGCGTAACTGGAGTGCCTCAAGTTGCCGTACGATCGGATTCTGCGTTCTTCTAGCGCGCTTCAGGTAGCGCAGTTGAAGAAGGTGGATGTAGGTCGTAACGGGGGGTAATGGCATTAGACGGTACAGGTCCTCGCTAGGGTGTATTGGGGGAGAGGCGAAGGGCTATGCGGGCAATTCGCCGTTCCATGGTTATCAGGGCGTGCAAGTATCTGGCGGCGCAGCCGGCCCAGACCACATGCCCATATGTGACATAAGAGCGGATGAGGGTCTTGTACGTATAGATTAACGTTGAGGCATGTAGTCCCCAAGAGGTGCTGATCAGCCTGGTGATGAGGCGAGAGCACTTCTGAGCAGAAACCGTGAGTGCGCGTAGATGTGGACGAAGGGTGAAGTGCTCGTCAAAGATGACGCCCAGGTAGCGTAGTGATGGTGAAATGTGAAGGCGGTGGTCATGGATACGTAGGGTCAGAAGGTTGGGGTTGCGGGTGGCCGAGTTGGCATGGCGACGGGGGCGGAAGAGTATGGCTTTGGTCTTGTCCGTGTTTTGGCTGAGATGCCAGCGATCGCACCAGGCCGTGAAACGTTCTAGGTATGGTTGGACCAGTCTGTTGATGGCTGTGACGGAGGGGCAAGGAGCGAGTATTGCGGTGTCGTCCGCGAACTGGAGGAGATGGAGGGGAGCCGAAGGCTGGGGGATATCTCCGACAAAAAGGAAGTAGAGGAGAGGGGATAGTACCGACCCTTGGGGTACGCCTTGGGTTAGAGAGAAGGAGCGTGAGAGGGTGCGATTGATAAAAATGCGGGCGGTGCGGGGACTGAGGAAGTTGCCAATGAGGCGGATGAAATTATGCGGGAGGTTGTAGTAGTGGAGTTTTAGAAGGAGAGCTGAGTGCCAGACGGTGTCGAAGGCACTCTGAAAATCGAAGGTGAGGAGGAGAGTGGGGCGGAAGCGGTTCATGTTATCGGCTGTGAGGGTGGTGAGGCGGAGTAGTTGGTCATGGGTGGAGAGGGCAGGCCGGAAGCCACATTGGGAGAGGGGGAGTAACTGATGTTGAGTGAGATGGAGGTAGGTGCGGCGGACTAGGATTTTTTCGAATAGTTAGGAAAGGACGGCTGTGAGGCAGATGGGACGATAGGAGGAGGGGTCGGTTAGTTGTTTATTAGGTTTGGGAAAGAGAAGCATGGTGACAGCGCGCCATGCCGTTGGGTAGAATCCGGTTTTGAGGAGATAGGTATATAGGGTGGCTAGGAGCTGGAAGAAGATAGGGGTTACCTCTTTGATGTGGAGGTAGCGGAGTTGATCGGGACCGGGGGCAGTATTTTTGGTACGGGAAAGGGCGAGGTGAATGTCGATGGGGGTGCAGGGGTCGTTTATAGGGTGTGGGATATCGGGGTGTTGATGATTAGGCTGGAGATAGGGTCGATCGGGGATGGAGTTGACGGCATCGTTGTCAGTATCATCGAAGGTGAGGCCGAAATGACCGTTAAAGACCCGTTCGAAGCGGCGTGCCAAGATCTTCAGCTTGGAGGGAAGATCCGGCAGGGCGGTGCCCTGGTGGATGATGGGATAGATGGGTATGGGGGAGCGGCCAGTGAGGGTGTTTTGGCGTTTCCAGAAAGAGCCGAGGGAGGAGCGTTGGTCTTGCAAAGAGTTACAGACTGAGACCCAGTTGTGGCGATGAAAGGCGCGGATGTGGAGGTGCACCTGGCGGATAGTCTGACGGTGAAGGGTGAGGAAATAGCGACCGCGTGATCGTTTATAGTGGGCTAGATATCTGTGGGAGAGCCGGAGTAGAGGGAGGTCTTTGGGGGGTAACGGGGGGCGGGAGGGTGAGTACGGGGTGATGGGGATGTGAACGGATGAGGCGGCTGTTAGGGAGGATTCCAGAGCTCGTGTGTATGAGTCGACCGAGGCCGCAGAGTCAAGATGCGGGAGGGGAGGGGTGAGAGAGTTGGTGATATGGTCTCTGTAGGCGGGCCAGTTTGCCTGTTTGAAGTTCTGGCAAAGAATCGGCGGCGGAGGGGTGACGGTGGTGGGACGAGTTGGGATGGTGACAAGAATGGGGAGATGATCGCTTCCTATGCTGAAAAGGACGTCCACAGTTAAGACGTGAGCGTGGCGATTGTGTGCAATGATTGCATCCGGCGTGGTGTTGGTGATAGGGTGAGTATGCTTGGGAATGGCTACGAGTGTGGAGTTTATCGCTTGTAGATAGGTGTGGAAGTCAGCCAGTTCCGTTGCCGATCGGGACTGCATATTGAGTTCGGCAAGTATGATAAAATGTGGAAAGGTGGTATGTAGAAGGGTTAAGAACTCCCGGGGGAAGGGACGGCTGGGACGGGTGTATATAGTTGCGACATGAAGTACGCGGGAGGGGAAGTAGAGAGTCGCGATGAGGCTCTCCGGGAAGGAGAGTAGGGGAGGAGGGACGTGAATTCGTATTGGGATGCGGTTCTTATGCAAGATGGCGACACCGCCACCCTAATCTCCTGGGGGTGGTTCACTCTGTGAATTGTGTAGCCGGGGAGACTGGCTGACTGATGGGGACGAAGGAATGTTTCATTGAGTAGAACGGCGTCTGCGGAATGTGCTGCTACGGTGTATTGGATTAGTGGACGCTTCTTATGAAAGGAGCAAACATTGCTGTATAACAGAGAAATAGTTTAGGGAGGCCCAGTGTGGGTGGTCTTAGTTGCCATGTTGTGTTGATATCAGTGGGGAGAAGGTGAAATGGGTTAAAGGGCCGGCGTAAGAGGGAATGAAGCGAACGATAAATATTTGGAGGGCAGCCTGTTGGAGTTGCGTGAGAACCAGGGGCAGTTGGAATGGCATTAGGTTTTGAAGGGAGTTGGTAAGGAAGCGGAGGAGGTTTTCCACCTAAAGGGGGGGGGGGATTGGGTGTTAGTGGTGGGGGTTGGGGGATCGATGTTTTTGACTGGGGCAACACGCTCTGGATGGTCTGAAGGGGGGGGGGGGGGGGGCGGGGCGGCTTCCCCTTGCACTTATAAGAGTGCGTTGGATGATTACCGGCACACTGATGACATGTAGGGAGCTGGGCCAGGTTTGGGCACTGTTGTAATGGGTGGTCGGATTTGGAACAGTGTGGGCAGACGCGGGGTTCCCGGCACTGATCGGTGGAATGAAGATTGTATGCCAAGCCCCGATTGCATCGAAGTGCCATGGGGGCCGGTGCTTTGGACGGTTCTACGCGATGATGGTACCGGAATATGAAGACTCCAAGTTGGAGTAGGCGGTCGACCTCAGCCTGTGTGGCCAGAAGGATCCGAACCATCCAGGTGGGTCCGGTGGCGCATTTGATGCGGAAGGCCTTTTTGACCTGGACCTGGTCGCGTTGGAGTTCGGAGATGACCACCTCCTCCGGTACCTCGGGGTCCACACCCCGGATAACACATGAGAAGAGTGGTGCACGAGGGGGAGGGGGAGCGGAAGTGGGTGTTTGACGGGGGGTGAGGGGTCCGATCGTCACTGCCGGTCCGAGACGGGTGGCTGAATTGGAGTCTTCGAGGGTAGTGGCGACGATATCGTCGTCAGTCTTCAGGATGACTCCGTTGGATACGGAGACTAGTAGGAATGGCAGTGAGGGAGGGATGAGCTTCTCCAGGGCACCGGAAATTTCCTGTCTGGAAAGGTGCTGGAGACCGGAGATGAGGAAGGAATGTTTGGGTGGAGACTGTGCAGCCTTGGTTGCGTAGGAGATGGAGGGTTGGGGGAGGGGGGAGGGTGTCTTCCCCACCTGGAAGGGTAGAGTCCCCGTAGGGGGAGGGAGAGGAGAAGGGAGGGGATAGGGTTTGAATTTACTGTGGTGTCCAGTGAGGGAATAGTGGGATGGCCCCCTTCTTGCATCCCCTCATGGACACGTAATCGAGCACGTTGCGCAATTTCAGTTTCCGATGGATCGAAAACCTTGCGTTTCGCCGTCAGGGTGCTGGTTTATGGGATGACTGGTGGGTGGTTGGGGTGAATGCCAGAGGTGGAGGGTGTAGCGAGAGATGTGGTTGAAGGTGTGATGTGTGTTTTGCTGATGGCGCCTTGAGTGCTAGTGTGCGCCGGAGCCTCCTTGTTAGTACCCTTGAGGTTACGCGAATCACGGTTCGGCGATCCACGACCTTTGCCGCGACCCATTGCGAAGATGTGGTATTGAAGAATGGAAGAAAGAGGGGGTTAATTATTCAAGGGGGGTGGGGGATGTCGGTACAATCCCGTGAAAGGATTTTTTGGAATAGGGTAACAAGTCCCTAATAAAGGAGAAAGAGGAAAAAAAAAGGGTTGAAAATGAAGAGTTATACTATGATTGATGAGCTTGAAATGTTGGGAATGATGATTGTAATGAATTGGAGGATGATGAGTAGTGTCGGAAGTATGCGAAATTGGGCACAGCAGGCCACGAAAGGAATAGAGTATCTTGGGATACCACAGTATCGTGTGTTAGAATGGGGTAGAGGATTGAATTGGGTATTAGATGGTTGAAATGTATGAGAAGGTTGGGAATGCAGTAGGCGGGGAGCCGGCAACAGTGTAGGAATGCAAGATGAGAAGAAAACGCCTCTGTGGAGTGCGAAATGAGGAAGTGAGATGACGTGTGAACTAGTAGCGATGAAAGTACAGCCACTATATGTGGTATGAAGTGCGAAGAAACAACGATGAGAAATGCAGTACAACTAGTGTAGTCACTGGACAGTACGAAGAAATGACGTTGAGAAATGTAGTACAATCAGTGCAGGCACTAGACTGTACGAAGAAAGCGAAGTAATGATGAATCCAATGAAGCAAGCTGTGATGATTATAGCCAGGTATGATGTCGAACACAAAATGGCGGCCGGGCCGGAACACGTGGACGAAGTCGCTGCCAAGACACGAGGTCAGGTGAGGTGATGACATCAGGCCGGCTTGATGTCGCTCGCTATGCAGTGGATTTTCTTGAAGTTGTAATGATGAATTATTATGCGATGTTCTCGGTGTATATTCGGGCAGAGATTCGTTCCGAATTACTATGAATAAGAAGGATGATATAAAGGATATGTGGCAGCAGAGTAAACCCTAGTCACGAATGATGGCAATGGTCTGACGAAATGGTGCTGCTTCCCCACGTATGGCTGCTAACCTCGTGTGGATGTCTGAAGCAGTCACGTCTTCCCTCCAGAGAAACCACACTGTCCACCTTTGCCCGTGCTTGTCGGCTTCCATGTTGTTTCATCTATGTCCATAAGGCCCCTTTCACATTGGGCCACTCCGAACGCGCCACTGGAAAAGCACCACACCGAGGTACCACGCAACTGGGGGGAACTATTCACACTGTGTGGCGCGTTCGCCGGCAAACGCGTGTTCGTGTCTACAGTGGACCGAGGTTGCGATTTTCGTCGCGTTCGCGCTGAATGCGCCACCAGCCCAGTGCATTGTGAGTAATTGGCGCCTTCACATTGGCGCGTTTTCTGCTGGCCACTTGTGTTGAGGAAGTGCTGTCCGACGAAGAAGAACTATGACCGCTCAAGTAAATTTCGACACAGAAAGGTTTATTTTAGAAGTGCAGTCTTGAAATCCTATCTGGGACTTATCTTCAAGGACTATGTAGACAGAGATTTGAAGAGAAAATGTTGGTTAATGAAGGTCATAGACGAAGCGTGTAGGAGTTTACCTGCAATTTCTATTCCTCATTACTCCCACCTTCCTAACACTGGAAATCAGCACAATATGCTCCTTCAACCAACTTTTCGTGAGTTTCCGGAACAGCGTAACTATTATAACCTGCCACCCTCCACAACTTTCCATGAGCTTACTTCTCTGCGTCCTACAGAGGGCCAAAAAACATTTCCACACACTTACTTCTGCTCCTCGTTTTGATGAACACCAACAAGTAATATCACCGGTTGAAGCATCAGTGGGATCAAATTCGAACGATGGCTCAGAGAGTGAGATTGACAATTTTTTTTCAGTAATTGGGTTTTCATGTGTCAAATTTGTATAGGCTAGGCTTCAGATTAGTTTAATAATTTTTATCATAATGTTGAGAATTTTCCAGCTTCATGATATTTACACATAATATATATATATATATATATATTATGTTAAGTATTTTTTACTCTTACGTTTTTTCGTGCTTTTGTAATATGTCATTTTTATAATTTCAGTATACATTTACTTTTCAAGCAATTGTAGCATATTATAGCATCTATTGATATTAACATAACTTTGTTTTATTCTGTGTTTTGAACCACTTTCTTGGTTCATTTAACAGCTGCATTGTGTTGTGATCAATAAAGACATTTATTACAATAAATCTGTTATCATTAACTTACCTTGACGTCACAATTAACTTTTATTCTGCCGAGATGCTTTCCCTCATTGAGGAACCAACTCCAGTGATATTTTCTTTCAAACACTGCAAGAGTTCATCAAACGTACCAATGCTCATGCGAGAGAAAAGGACAAACTTGTCCGAATTTTGACGTAGATAAAGATATAAAGTGTAAAATAATCCTTTATGTTCGACCCTGAATATTATATGTCAGAAAACTCTACTATAATGAGGCTCATTATAACACTATTTTTCATTATGAAACAGTTTCTCCCACCAATCAGAGCTCAAGAAACAGTTGTTTGACCAATTAGATAATGATAACATCGCACCTACGCTGAGTTCCACAGGCTTATAATTTAAATTTCACTGCGTGGCCTAGTGTCATAGTAGGGTAATCGAGGAGGCCATGGTCAAATACAAGGCATTCTCTGCGTCTCATGCGCTCTGTTCAGTACATAAAACTGGCGAAATCTCGACAGATATTTATGAATATTTATGTTCGAACATAAAACAGTTATAATAATTATCGTCGAACATAAACAGTCGTATGCAACTCGCCTATAATGGTAATTAAGACACTCGTATGGAAATTATAAAACGAGCGTACGCTCGTTTTATAAACATACTCATGTCTTAATTATTGCCATTATAGGCTCGTTGCATAATGTACTATTATTAGATCGATCGAGTAATAAAGGATGAATCCAAAATCTTCGTTCTCCACGGCGTTTCCTTCGTTTTTTAAGTAGGCACACACCAATTACGACACCTATCTCCTCTAAATCCATGGCTGAACTGGAAAGAAGTTGGTGGGATGGAAACGCGCGTTTGCTGTGGCCCAAACAATATTTTAGCGCGTTTTGCGAACGCGCGACTTGGCAGCCAAGCGCGCGTCCCGAGTGGCCCAATGTGAAAGGGGCCTAAGCGTACTCGCACGCCGCGCCGCGCCGGTTCACTGCGCTACCTATTGTAAGCAGCAACAACATCTGGTGGCATTTTACAGCACTATAGTCGATCTTCACGCATACATCGACACACATTTCTAACTGCTATTTTGCAGGAGTTATAGAGGGAGTGCCAATCATTATTGAACGACCTAAATACTTGGTCGATGTATGGGAACTCCCACTGCCTTAAGGGGCCGGCCGCCATGAATATCTGCAAAATTCACTATAGGAATAGGTAATGTGATTGAGATAGGGGACAATATCATTTTTTCGCTTCAGGGTGTATACTGACTGCATTTTTTGTGTAGTGCCAACATGATAGCGTTTCGCGCAAGACCACAGGAATTGTAGCTCAGTTTGAAACATGGACTCACCTAGGTCTGTTATGTCACTATCAGTAATATTAGGCCAACAGTGATACGAGTATCAATATTCACGTGTATGGGGATAATATCAATCATAACTACTACACTTCATGTGGGTGTAACTCCATCGGAACTATTCCATAGACCAATGGTTTTAGTGTACACCTCAATGGCTTAAGTATACACCTAACTTCGGCAGGCCAAAGGCTTTAGTATCCTCTGGACCCAAACTGGATAGAACAATGGTTTTAGTATTTACCGGACCTATTCCATAGACCAATGGTTTTAGTATACACCTAACCTCGGCAGGCCAAGGGCTTTATTATCCTCTAGACCCAATCTGGGTAGAACAATGGTTTTAGTATTTACCGGACCTATTCCATAGACCAATGGTTTTAGTATACACCTCAATGGTTTAAGTATACACCTACCCTCGGCAGGCCAAAGGCTTTAGTATCCTCTGGACCCAAACTGGGTGGAACAATGGTTTTAGTATTTACCGGACCTATTCCATAGACCAATGGTTTTAGTATACACCTAACCTCGGCAGGCCAAAGGCTTTAGTATCCTCCAGACCCAATCTGGGTAGAACAATGGATTTAGTATTTACCGGACCTATTCCATAGACCAATTGTTTTAGTATACACCTCAATGGTTTAAGTATACACCTAACTTCGGCAGGCCAAAGGCTTTAGTATCCTCCAGACCCAATCTGGGTAGAACAATGGATTTAGTAATTACCGGACCCATTCCATAGGCCAACGGTTTTGGTATACCACTAACCTCGGCAGGCCAAAGGCTTTAGTATCCTCTTGACCAGTGGTTCTGAACCCGTAGAAGTCTGCGGACCACTCAGACTAAAATTGAATCATGTACGGACCACCCCCTCCCCCCAATACACCATATCAGTTGTAACCTCCTAAATAACCCTTATTTTAAGGATTTTTCAATTCAAACCCTGATAGTCATCGCCGCGAATACATACGGACGATTCTCGTTCAACGCACATCGTTCCCGAAATCCCCATTTACTGGCCAATTTTTTATACGTGCTGGTGGACCCTTTTCTCCCAAGGACCACTCCCGAGGCACTCAAGGATCACATTTGGTCCGCGGACCACCGGTTAAGAACCACTGCTCTAGACCCAATCTGGGTAGAACAATGGATTTAGTATTCACCGGACCTATTTCATAGACCAATAGTTTTTGATCGCCTCCCGAACTATTTAGTAGATCAATGGCTTTAAATCACTTCCAGACCTATTCCATAGACCAAGGGTTTTGAGTCACCACCGGACCTATTTCATAAACCAATAGTTTTGAGTCACCTCCGGCCATTTTTCATAGCCCAATAGTTTTGAGTCACCTCCGTACCTATTTCATAGACCAATGGTTGTTGGTCACCTCCGGAACTATTTCATAGACCAATGGTTTTGAGTCGCTTCCGGACCTATTCCATAGACCAATGGTTTTGAGTCACCTCCGGACCTATTTCATAGACCAATGGTATTTAGTCCCCTCCGGAACTATTTCATAGACCAATGTTTTTTAGTCACCACCAGACCTATTACATAGACCAATAGTTTTGAGTCACCTCTGGACCGATTCCATAGGCCAATGGTTTTGAGTCACCTCCGGACCAATTCCATAGACCAATGGTTTTGAGTCACCTCCGGACCTATTTCATCGACCAATGATATTTAGTCACCTCCGGACCTATTTCATAGACCAATGGTTTTAGTCACTTCCAGACCTATTTCATAGAAAAATGTTTTTAGTCACCTTTGGACCTATTTCATAGACCAATGGTTTTTGTCACATATGGACCTATTCCATAGACCAATGGTTTCTAGTCACCTCTGGACCTATTCCATACACCAATGTTCTTTAATTTCCCCTGGACTTATTCCATAGACCAATGGTTTTTAGTCTCCTCTGGACCTATTTCACAGACCAATAGTTTTGAGTCACCTCCGGACCTATTTCAAAAACCAATGGTTTTTAGTCACCTCAGGAACTATTCCATAGACCAATTGTTTTTAGTCACCTGTGGACCTATTCCATAGACCAATAGTTTTGAGTCACCTCCGGTCCTATTTCATAGACCAATAGTTTTGAGTCATCTCCAGACCTATTACATAGACCAATGGTTTTGAGTCACCTCCGGAACTATGTCATAGACCAATGGTTTTTAGTCACCGCTGGACCTACTTCATAGACCAATAGTTTTTAGTCACCTCCGGACCTATCCCATAGACCAATGGTATTGAGTCACCTCCGGACCTATTTCATAGACCAATGATTTTTAGTCACCTCCGGACCTATTTCATAGACCAATGGTTTTTAGTCACCTTCAGACCTACATCAAAGACAAATGGTTTTTAGTCACCTTTGGACCTATTCCATAGACCAATGGTTTTAGTCACCACTGGACCTATTCCATAGACCAATGGTTTTTAGTCACCTCTAGACCTATTCCATAGACCAATGGTTTTTAGTCACCTCTGGAACTATTCCATAGACCAATGGTTTTTAGTCCCCTCTGGACCTATTTCACAGACCAATTGTTTTCTGTCACATCCGGACCTATTTCATAGACCAATGGTTTTATTCACCTCTGGACCTATTCCTTAGACCAATGGTTTTTAGTCACCTCTGGACCTATTCCATAGACCAATAGTTTTGAGTCATGTCCGGACCTATTTCATAGACCAATAGTTTTGAGTCACCTCAGACCTATTTCATAGACCAATAGTTTTGAGTCACCTCCGGACCAATTTCATAGACCAATGGCTTTTAGTCACCTCTGGACCTAATCCATAGACCAATGGTTTTGAGTCACCTCCGGACCAATTCCATAGACCAATGGTTTTGAGTCACCTCCGGACCTATTTCATCGACCAATGATATTTAGTCACCTCCGGACCTATTTCATAGACCAATGGTTTTAGTCACCTCCAGACCTATTTCATAGAAAAATGTTTTTAGTCACCTTTGGACCTATTTCATAGACCAATGGTTTTTGTCACATATGGACCCATTCCATAGACCAATGGTTTCTAGTCACCTCTGGACCTATTCCATACACCAATGTTCTTTAATTTCCCCTGGACTTATTCCATAGACCAATGGTTTTTAGTCTCCTCTGGACCTATTTCACAGACCAATAGTTTTGAGTCACCTCCGGACCTATTTCATAAACCAATGGTTTTTAGTCACCTCAGGAACTATTCCATAGACCAATTGTTTTTAGTCATCTGTGGACCTATTCCATAGACCAATAGTTTTGAGTCACCTCCGGTCCTATTTCATAGACCAATAGTTTTGAGTCATCTCCAGACCTATTACATAGACCAATGGTTTTGAGTCACCTCCGGAACTATGTCATAGACCAATGGTTTTTAGTCACCGCTGGACCTATTTCATAGACCAATAGTTTTTAGTCACCTCCGGACCTATCCCATAGACCAATGGTATTGAGTCACCTCCGGACCTATTTCATAGACCAATGATTTTTAGTCACCTCCGGACCTATTTCATAGACCAATGGTTTTTAGTCACCTTCAGACCTACATCAAAGACAAATGGTTTTTAGTCACCTTTGGACCTATTCCATAGACCAATGGTTTTAGTCACCACTGGACCTATTCCATAGACCAATGGTTTTTAGTCACCTCTAGACCTATTCCATAGACCAATGGTTTTTAGTCACCTCTGGACCTATTCCATAGACCAATGGTTTTTAGTCCCCTCTGGACCTATTTCACAGACCAATTGTTTTCTGTCACATCCGGACCTATTTCATAGACCAATGGTTTTTATTCACCTCTGGACCTATTCCTTAGACCAATGGTTTTTAGTCACCTCTGGACCTATTCCATAGACCAATAGTTTTGAGTCATGTCCGGACCTATTTCATAGACCAATAGTTTTGAGTCACCTCAGACCTATTTCATAGACCAATAGTTTTGAGTCACCTCCGGACCAATTTCATAGACCAATGGCTTTTAGTCACCTCTGGACCTAATCCATAGACCAATGGTTTTGAGTCATCACCGGAACTATTTCATAGACCAATGGTTTTTAGTCACCTCCGGACCTATTTCATCAACCAATAGTTTTGAGTCACCTCCGGACCTATTCCATAGACCAATGGTTTTGAGTCACCACCGGAACTATATCATAGACCAATGGTTTTTAGTCACCTCCGGACCTATTTCATCAACCAATAGTTTTGAGTCACCTCCGGACCTATTTCATAGACCAATGGTTTCTAGTCACCTCTGGAACAATTTCATAGACCAATGGATTTTTAGTCACCTCCAGACCTATTTCATAGACAAATGGTTTTCAGTCACCTCCGGACCTATTTCATAGACCAAAGGTTTTTAGTCACCTCTGAACCAATTCCATGGACGAATGGTTTTTAGTCACCTCTGGACCTATTACACAGACCAATTGTTTAGAGTCACGTCCGGAACTTTTTCATAGACCAATAGTTTTGAGTCACCTCCAGACCTATTTCATAGACCAATAGTTTTGAGTCACCTCCGGACATATTCCATAGACCAATGGTATTGAGTCACCACCAGACCTATTTCATAGACCAATGGTTTTTAGTCACATACGGACCTATTCCTTCAACCAATAGTTTTGAGTCATCTCCGGATCTATTTCATAGACCAATAATTTTGAGTCACCTCTCGACCTATTCCTTAGAACAATGGTTTTGAGTCACCTCCGGACCTATTTCATAGACCAATGGTTTCTAGTCACCTCCGGAACTATTTCATAGACCAATAGTTTTTAGTCACCTCTGGACCAATTCCATAGACCAATGGTTTTGAGTCACCTCCGGACCTATTCCATAGACCAAAGGTTTTGATTCACCTCCGGAAATATTTCATAGACCAACGGTTTTTAGTCACTTCCGGAACTGTTTCATAGACCATTGGTTTTTATTCACCTCCAGACCTATTTCATAGACAAATGGTTTTCAGTCACCTCCGGACCTATTTCATAGACCAATAGTTTTTAGTCACCTCTGGATCGATTCCATAGACCAATGGTTTTGAGTCACCTCCGGACCTATTCCATAGACCAATGGTTTTAGTCACCTCTGGACCTATTTAATAGACCAATAGTTTTGAGTCACCTCCGGACCTATTTCATAGACCAATAGTTTTGACTCACCTCCTGACCTATATGATAGACCAATGGTTTTGAGTCACCTCCGGACCTATTTCATAGACCATTGATTTTCAGTCTCCTCCGAACAAATTACATAGATCGATGATTGTAGTCACCTCCAGACCTATTTCATAGACAAATGGTTTTTAGTTACCTTTGGACCTATTTCATAGTCCAATGTTTTTTGTCACCTCTGGACCTATTTTATAGACCAATGGTTTTTAGTCACCTCTGGACCTATTCCATAGACCAATGTTTTTTTTGTCTACCATGGACCTCTTCCATAGACAAATGGTTTTAGTCACCTCTGGATCTATTTCACAGACCAATAGTTTTCAGTCACCTTCGGACCTATTTCAAAGACCAATGGTTTTTAGTCACCTCTGAACCTTTTCCATTGACCAATGGTTTTTAGTCACCTCTGGACCTATTCCATAGACCAATAGTTTTGAGTCACCTCCGGACCTATTTCATAGACCAATGGTTTTGAGACACCTCCGGACCTATTTCATAGACCAATGGTTTTAGTCACCTCCGGACCTATTTCATAGACCAATGGTTTTTAGTCACCTCCGGACCTATTTCATAGACCAATAGTTTTTAGTCACCTCTGGACCGATTCCATAGACCAATGGTTTGGAGTCACCTCCGGACCTATTTCACAGTTCAATAGTTTTAGGCACCTTTGGACCTATTTCATAGACCAATGGTTTTTAGTCATCTCTGGACCTATTCCATGGACCAATGGTTTTTAATCACCTCTGAACTTATTCCACAGACCAATAGTTTTGAGTCACGTCCGGAAATATTTCATAGACCAATAATTGTGAGTTACCTCCAGACCAATTTCATAGACCAAAAGTTATGAGTCACCTCCAGACTTATTTCATAGACAAATGGCTTTTAGTCACCTCTGGACCTATTTCAAAGACCAATAGTTTTGAGTCACCTCCGAACCTATTTCATAGACCAATGGTTTTTAGTCACCTCTGGACCTATTTAATAAACCAGTGGTTTTTAGTCACCTCTGGACCTATTTCATTGACCAATAGTTTTGAGTCACCTCCAGACCTATTCCATAGACCAATAGTTTGGGCCACTTCCGGACTTGCTTCATAAACCAATGGTTTTTAGTCACCTCTGGACCTATTCCATAGACCAATGGTGTTTAGTCACCTCTGGACCTACTCCATAGACCAATAGTTTTGAGTCACCTCCGGACGTATTTCAAAGACTTATAGTTTTGGGTCACCTCCAGACCTATTTCGTAGTCCAATAGTTTTGAGTCACCTCCGGACCTCTTTCATAGACCAATGGTTTTTAGCCACCTCCGGACCTATTTCATTGACCAATGGTTTTTAGTCACCTCTGGACCTATTTCATAGACCCATGGTTTTTAGTCACCTCTGGACCTATTTCATAGACCAATAGTTTTGAGTCACCTCCGGACCTGTTCCATAGACCAATGGTTTTTATTCACCTCTGGACCTATTTTATAGACCAATGGTTTTTAGTCACCACCGAACCTATTTCATAGACCAATGGTTTTTAGTCACCTCTGGAACAATTTCATAGACCAATAGTTTTTAGTCACCCCTGGATCGATTCCATAGACCAATGGTTTGGAGTCACCTCCGGAACTAGTCCATAGACCAAAGGTTTTGAGTCACCTCCGGAACTATTTCATAGACCAATGGATTTTAGTCACCTCCAGACCTATTTCATAGACAAATGGTTTTCAGTCACCTCCGGACCTATTTCATAGACCAATGGTTTTTAGTCACCTCTGAACCAATTCCATGGACGAATGGTTTATAGTCTCCTCTGGACCTATTACACAGACCAATAGTTTAGAGTCACGTCCGGACCTTTTTAATAGACCAATAGTTTTGAGTCACCTCCAGACCTATTTCATAGACCAATAGTTTTGAGTCACCTCCGGACTTATTTCATAGACCAATGGTTTTTAGTCCCCTCTGTACCTATTTCATTGACCAATAGTTATGAGTCACCTCTGGACCTATTCTATAGACCAATGGTCTTGAGTCACCCCCAGACCTATTTCATAGACCAATGGTTTTTATTTCCCTATGGACCTATTTCATCAACCAATAGTTTTGAGTTATCTCCAGATCTATTTCATAGACCAATAATTTTGAGTCACCTCTCGAACTATTCCTTAGACCAATGGTTTTGAGTCACTTACGGACCTATTTCATAGACCAAAGATTTTTAGTCACCTCCAGACCTATTTCATAGACAAATGGTTTTCAGTCACCTCCGGACCTATTTCATAGACCAATAGTTCTTAGTCTCCTCTGGATCGATTCCATAGACCAATGGTTGTGAATCACCTCCGGACCTATTACATAGACCAATGGTTTTGAGACACTTCCGGACCAATTTCATAGACCAATGGTTTTTAGTCACCTCCGGACCTATTTCATAGACCCATGGTTTTTAGTGTCCTTTGGACCTATTTCATAGACCAATAGTTTTGAGTCACCTCCGGACCGGTTTCATAGACCAATGTTTTTTATTCACCTCTGGACCTATTTCATAGACCAACGGTTTTTAGTCACTTCTGGAACTATTTCATAGACCAATGGTTTTTAGTCACCTCCAGACCTATTTCATAGACAAATAGTTTTCAGTCACCTCCGCACCTATTTCATAGACCAATAGTTCTTAGTCACCTCTGGATCGATTCCATAGACCAATGGTTTTGAGTCACCTCCGGACCAATTCCATAGACCAATGGTTTTTAGTCACCTCTGGACCTATTCCATAGACCAATGGTTTTAGTCACCTCTGGACCTATTTCATAGACCCATGGTTTTCAGTCACCTCTGGACCTATTTCATAGACCAATAGTTTTGAGTCAACTCCGGACCTGTTTCATAGACCAATGGTTTTAGTCACCTCTGGACCTATTTCATAGACCAATGGTTTTAGTCACCTCCGAACCTATTTCATAGATCAATGGTTTTTAGTCAACTTCTGGACCTGTTTCATAGACCAAAGGTTTTTAGTCACATCTGGACCTATTTCATAGACCAATAATTTTGAGTCACCTCCGAACCTATTTCATAGACCAATAGTTTTGAGTCACCTCCGGACCTATGTCATAGACCAATGTTTTTTAGTCACCCTCGGACCTATTTCATAGACCAATAGTATTTAGTCACCTCTGGACCGATTCCATAGACCAATGGTTTTGAGTCACCGCCGGAACTATTCCATAGACCAATTGTTTTGAGTCACCTCCGGACCTATTTCCTAGACCAATGATTTTTAGTCACCTCCGGACGTATTTCATAGACCAATGGTTTTTAGTCACCTCCAGACCTATTTCATAGACAAATGGTTTTTAGTCAGTTTTGGACCTATGCCTTAGACCAAAGGTTTTTTTTCACATATGGACCGATTCCATCGACCAATGGTTTTTATTCACCTCTGGACCTATTCCATTGACTAATGGTTTTTAGTCACCCCTGGACCTATAACATAGACCAATGGTTATTAGTCACCTCTGGACCTATTTCACAGAGCAATAATTTTCCTTTACCCCCGGACCTATTTCATAGACCAATGGTTTTAATTCACCTCTGGACCTATTCCATAGACCAATGGAGTTTAGTCACCTCTTGACCTATTCCATAGACCAATAGTTTAGAGTCACCTCCGGATCTATTTCATAGACCAATAGTTTTGAGTCACCTCCAGACCTATTTCATAGTCCAATAGTTTTGAGTCACCTCCGGACTTCTTCATAGACCAATGGTTTTTAGCCACCTCCGGACCTATTTCATAGACCAATGGTTTTTAGTCACCTCCGGGCCTATTTCATAGACCAATAGTTTTTATTCACCTCTGGACCGATTCCATAGATCAATGGTTTTGAGTCACCTCCGGACATATTCCATAGACCAATGGTTTTGAGTCACCTCCGGACCTATTTCATAGACCAATGGTTTGTAGTCACCTCTGGACCTATTTCATGGACCAGTGGTTTTTAGTCACCTCTGGACCTATTTCATAGACCAATGGTGGTGTATTCTTTGGAATACACGGTAAGACAGAGTAAGATTTTGCTTCTCTTTGCTTCAGTTCATCCCTTCCTTTTTCGCTTAGTCATTTCTAAATTCAACTATTGGTACACTTACCAAAATTATTCCCAAGGGTATAATTGCTTTATCCCTATCCCTCTTGGAAGCATTTGGTCGCTCTTTAGAAATTCTACAATTTCAATAACTTAAACATCAAAGCTGATTCAAATTATTTGCACTCTTCAAATTACTTGTTCAGAAACAAACTCCTTTGAACAGATACACAATAAATCTGTTAATATTTTTTCTTGCCAGACCACCACCGTTCCCCATAGTAGGCTTATTTATGCTTGAGAGGGAATACGCAACAGAGACTTTCTTGCGAACAGCCCAAGTTCCAGCTGCGTTTCCTGTTAGCTTCGCCCAGGTCCCTACCCATTTTATGTATCGGAGAGCGGATTTGCAGTTGCAGCTGCCTTTGAGTATACTTAAAGTTAAAATTATAATTTCTGTTGGACTCTCGTCCTATTTCTACATCCTTTTTCTCCAGTCCGAAACCTACTTCTTTTTCTTCATCATCATCCCTTGAGGGGTTAGGTTATTCCCAAGCTAATAATCTACCCAAATGGTTATTAGTCACCTCCAGAACTATTTCATGACCAATAGTTTTGAGACACCTCCAGACCTATTTCATAGACCAATAGTTTTGAGCCACTTCCGGACCTATTTTATAGACCAATGGTTTTTAGTCACCTCCAGAACTATTTCATAGACCAATAGTTTTGAGTCACCTCCAGACCTATTTCATAGACCAATAGTTTTGAGCCACTTCCGGACCTATTTCATATGGTTTTTATTCACCTCTGGACCTATTTCATAGACCAATGGTTTTTAGTTACCTCTGGACCTATTTCATAGACCAATGGTTTTTAGTCACCTCTGGACCTATTTCATAGACCAATAGTTTTTAGTCACCTCCGGACCTATTTCATAGACCAATAGTTTTGAGTCACCTCCGGACCTATTTCATAGACCAATAGTTTTGAGTCACCTCTGGACCTATTTCATAGACCAATAGTTTAGTATCCGACAGATCTATTTCATAGACCAATGATTTTTATTCACCTCTGGACCTATTCCATAGACCAATGGTTTTAAGTCACCTCTGGACCTATTCCATAGACCAATAGTTTTGAGTCACCTCCGGACCTATTCCATAGACCAATAGTTTTGAGTCACCTCCAGACCTATTTCATACACCAATAGTTTTGACTCACCTCCGGACCTATTTCATAGACCAATGGTTTTTAGTTACCTCTGGACCTATTTCAAAGACCAATAGTTTTGAGTCACCTCCGGACCTATTTCATAGACCAATGGTTTGTAGTCACCTCTGGACCTATTTCATAGACCAGTGGTTTTTAGTCACCTCTGGACCTATTTCATAGACCAATGGTGGTGTATTCTTAGGAATACACGGTAAGACAGAGTAAGCTTTTGCTTCTCTTTGCTTTAGTTCATCCCTTCTTTTTTCGCAAACACCAACAGTGATCACCTGATTTCACTTTGTTGGTATATTTCACTCATGCTACCTGTAAGTCTGATCTAGATAACATCTTTTTTGATCTACCCTGCGTCATCTAGCAGCGAATCTCTGAAGTTCCTCAATTCTTCCCTGTACAAGAGGACTTCCTTATCAATCTAGCTACCAGATCTCGTCACCATCGCCAGCTATCATCTCCGTGATCAAGAGAACTTCGTCTATTTTTTCACCCTCCAGGCTGCGCTAGTGACTCCTACTATCAACTCTTTGAAGAACATTTCATCAAGAAGATTTTTATTACTGTAAATTTGGCTATTCTTATATGTATCCCTTTTGTCTCCTTCCCCCACTCTTTTTCCCTTCCCTGGTCCCTCCGCGCTCCGTTGAGCGGATCTCACTTGTACGTTGGAAGTCAAACCAGTCAGTTAGAGCTTAACTAAAGCTCGCCTCCTCAACTCTAGAGGCAAACTTTTAAATTCGACGCCATGTTCGAGTTTAAAAGCAACCGTCAACAGCAACATCGCCTTCTTCATGAAGCAAAGATAAGTACCGACTTCATGTTTAACCTCATTCTCATCGCTTTTAAAAGGCTCAATGCTTTTATTTGGATTTTATAGACAGTGAAAGTTGCAATGTGAAAATAACTGCTTTCTAGAGATCTTCTTGATCAAACTTAAACTATCAAGTCTAACTTTCAATATGAAAGATTTTCTGAGATGCTATCTCACATCGAGGGATATTTCCAAAATACCCACTGTAGTAGTGGTTTTGTGGGGGTTCTAAATCCACCGCCACCGCCACCGCTGGAATACTAAAATGACAATATCTCGCGAACCAATCAGGCTAGAGA
This sequence comes from Meconema thalassinum, assembly GCA_946902985.2. Taxonomy (NCBI): domain Eukaryota; kingdom Metazoa; phylum Arthropoda; class Insecta; order Orthoptera; family Tettigoniidae; genus Meconema; species Meconema thalassinum. The sequence continues at coordinate 86,425,845 of OX336400.1, read as the reverse complement.
CTTGTACGAGGTGTCAAATTACTCAGGCGAACACTCCCTTTCCAATGGACGACATATTTCAACCCCAAAAATAAAACCTACCCCTACTAGGGGGTGAAATTGTAATTTTTTAGAGAATCTCTGTTACCAATTGCAACATGTGAGAGTTTGAATGTCGATATGGATGTAACGATGTTCTGCAAACCAATAATCAAAGAGGGGCATGTTAGGCCTTGAGGTGAGAGCCCCTGTTATTGTTGACGAGCCCCCCTGCTGTCGGGCCCCTGTGGATGGGTTATTGTTGACAGGTCCTTGTGGACGAGTCCTTGTGGACAAGTCCTTGTGGACAGGTCCTTGTGGACAAGTCCTTGTGGACAAGTCTGTGTGGACAGGTCCTTGTGGACAAGTCCTTGTGGACGAGTCCTTGTCCCTTTGGACTGATCCCTTTGGACGGGTCCCTATGGACTAGCCCATGAATTTATTTAAATTATGTCAAAGGGCCTAACTACATTTGTGTGTGTTGAATTGACGTTGTTCACCACTACTATAATGGAATAACGATATGAAAGGAAAGTGACGAAATACATGTGAACACGTGTGAAATGACCTTATTACCGTCCTCCTTGTGAAACAAGTCACATCCTGTTTTGCTTCATACGTGAGAAAATGTGAGTTCGAACCCGTGGTCGGATTTTGACGAATGAGGTGTCATTGAACTCGGGCTGATACCCCCTTTCCAATGAACAACATATTTCCACCCCAAAATAAAACCTACCCCTACTAGGGGGTGAAATTGTAATTTTTTTAGAGAATCTCTCTTTCCAATTGCAACATGTGAGAGTTTGAATGTCGATATGGAATAAAACGTTGTTCCACACAAGAGACATGTGTTTGGTGAGATAGCCACTATGAATTAACATGCATGTTTTTGTTTTTTGTTTTTTACGCATGCCCACTCATAGCTTTTGTAAGAGGGCAGGCTTTTTAAAAGATGGCGGCTGTAGTGTAACCTAACCTAACCCAACCCACGAGTGGTGATCAAAAAGTATTTTAAGTGACGCTTGTCGATTGGCAAACCAGTAATCAAAGAGGGATATGTCAGGCCTTGAGTTGATAGCCCCTTTTGATTGATCCCTGTTGATTGATCTCTGTTGATTTATCCCTTTGGACTGGTCTCTGTTGACTAGCCCCTTTTGGACGGGCCCTTTTTGACAGGGGGTCATTTTTGATGGATCCTTTTTGACATGTGCTTTTCGACGGGTCCCTGTTGACGAGTCATTGCTGACGGGTCCTTGTTGATGAGTCCCTGTGGACGGGTCATTGTTGACGGGTCCCTATTGACAGGTCATTGTTGACAGGTCATTGATGACAGGTCATTGTTGACGGGTCATTGTTGATGGGTCCTTGCTGACAAGTCCCTGTTGATGGGTCCCTGTGGAAGGGTCCCTTTAGACCGGCCCCTTTGGACTGATCCCTATGGACCGGCCCATTAAATTTATCCAAATTATGTCAAAGGGCCTAACTACATTTGTGTGTAAAGCAGTGTGTTGAACTGACGTTGTTCACCAGTCCTTACTACTACAATTGGATAACGATATGAAAGGAATTGATTAACTAGACATGAGTTAACTACCAACGAAACACTTTGGCGACTCTGCTTGTTATTGACCAATGAGTAGGGTTTTAGAAAAAAAGTTTGTTATTTTGGGTTATATACAAAAAATGCTTAGACCTTTTGAGTGACTATGTTTGCTAAACAAGACATTATACCAGACACGATTAGGATTCTTATGTAGCTCAGACAAGGAAAGAATTTCTACAGAATCTGTTGACATTGAATATAGATTTAGGTATTAGGAAGTCATTTTGAAGGCCTTTGTCTGGAGCGTGGCACTCTATGAAAGTAAAACTTAGACAATTGGTGTAGCAGAAAAGTGGAGAATTGAAGTGTTTGAAATGTGGTGTTACAGGAGAATGATGAAGATTAGATGGGTAAATAGGGTTACTAACAAAGAGGTATTAAGACGAGTGGGGGAGAAGAAATGTATCTGGCGACTGTTAATGAAGTAAAGAGATAGGTTGGTAGAACACGTACTAAGACACCCAAGAATAGCAAACTTAGTTAAGGAAGAAAGGTTCGAGGACGAGAACTGTAGGGGTAGACCAAGTTTAGAATATGTTAAACAGATAGCCTTGAATGTAGGGTGTGGTAGCTATATAGAGATGAAACGATTAGCTCGGGAGAGATAGGCGCTGAGATCTGCATCAAACCAGTCAAAGGACTAAAGACTCAAACAACAACATGTAAGTTCACTAAAATAATGATGTGTAACGGTATATGTTAGTCAACGAACAGTAATGCATTACTGAAACCCATGACACGATACCTAAGAGCTTTTCTAAAATGATTTTAAAATGCCTTTAACCCTATATTGAACACCCAGTTCACAAGACTCATAACTGCAATGTTATGGTAAAACAAAACAAAATCTATATTTCAAAACAAGCAAGTGGTTTAGTCAATGTATACTGGAAAAAGTTTTGTAAACACTCAAGTCCTCAAGACTAATTAAATTAGTAACTGTCAGGTTGACCGAGTGGTTAAGGTGTTTGACTTAAGATCAAATTTTCTGTATAAGGAAGCAAGGGTTCGAATCCCTTACCTGACATAACTATTGCCTTGACATGGCTTGGCCACACTGCATTATTATTATGACACTCGGTACACAAACCATAGATATAGTGTATTGTTTAAGGCCACTCTCTTTCTGAACATAGTCAGAGACTGTTGATGGTTAACAATTGTATTAATAGTGGGACATGGGGATAGTAATTAAGAAAAAAACAGACAATACCCATACAATAATTTTATTAAATTCATTTTATAATAGTTACACACTGAATTCAAGTCTATCTCTTTACCATTGTTCTATATAGATTTTTAAACACAACGCTTGCTGTAGATCCTTTTTCAACTTTCTCCAGGTACTCTTGCTCTTAAAAACTGGGGAAGCCGCAATGGTTTTATAAACATAAAACCCTCATCCTCTTCTTTTTCATAATTATCATCATCATCATCATCATTATGAATATTATCATCAAAATTATTATAGTCATTGTCACCATCATTATCATCATTATCATCATCATTCTCAACATCACTAGAACTATCCAATTCCTCTTGTTTGTTTTCCACAGGGACCTCTTGTAGAGTCTGCGTTGCTTTTGATAGGGTTAAGGTTTTTTTTGAACGATGGTATTTGTCCTAACATGTCTTTTTGAGGTGATGATGAATGCTTTTTAACAAACAATGCACTATCTTGATCAGCAATATATTTTTCTTGGACTTGCTTTTTTATCTGGGTTAGAGTATTTTGCGTATTTAAATGTGTATTAATTTGAGATTCACAATGATGTTCTTTTGAAGTAAGTACGTTGGAGTCTTTTGTTTTAATCATTCCTCGACACTTTTTGGATCGTTGTTTTGAACATCGCCAAATAACAGTTCCATCTTTATTGGTTGTTTTTACAATATATGTATATCCTTTATAGAAGATACATGGCTTGCCATGACTGGTTGTTGAGACTTCCATATCAACTAATACATATGAATTAAATTTTAGTAAAGTCACATGAACAATCTTTAGATTACAAGTGATTTACACACACACACACTTTCCTAAATGTCAAGATTTATGGATGTTGTTTTCCGCCAACAGCTGCTTACTGCGTATGACAAGGCTGGAGACTGGTAGGTGAGACGGTCTTTCACGATGTGAACACTGTAACAGGCAGTAGTCAACTGACAATATTCTCATACCCTAGTCAAGGTTAACAGGTACTTACTGCGTATGACAAGACCGTACACTCGTAGGTTAGACCGTATTTTTTGTTTGTTGCTAAGGATTCCATATACACTCTAGACATGTTAGTTCTGAACACTTAGTGGTTAATTGTATATATTGAATTTAAATACACAGCTCATACAAGCACGTTTTGCGGATGGGAGGGGTGAGAGGCTGGCAAAAAAGGTTATGTTTTAGTTTAATGAAACGTTATGTCCTAGTAGGCGTGATTTATAGTAGACGCAATTGATAGTAGACGTAATTGATAGTAGGTGTAATCGATACTAGACGTGATTAATAGTAGATGCAATTGATACTAGGCGTGATTGATAGTAGGCGTGATTTGTAGTAAGCGCGATTTATAGTAGACGCAAATGATAGTAGGCGCGATTGATAGTAGGCGTGATTGATAGTAGACGCGATTGATACTAGGCGTGATTGATAGTAGGCGTGATTTGTAGTAAGCGCGATTTATAGTAGACGCAAATGATAGTAGGCGCGATTGATAGTAGGCGTGATTGATAGTAGACGCGATTGATAGTAGGCGCAATTTGACATGGGCGCGACTCAGATCATTTTTGATATCATAAAGTTACAGTGTCAATGTTTATACAAAGTACAAGGTAGAGGGTATTTTAAGACATAACCTCAGCTCACTTAACATAACCTAACTTTACCTAACCTAACTTTGTCACGTGACATGTTCTACAAGTTTAGACTTGCTTTAAGACTGATTATGACGTCATAGATTGATGGGAGGGGTGAGAGGCTGACAAAAAAGGAAATGTTCTGGTTTAATGAAACGTCATGTCCTAGTAGGCGCGATTTATAGTAGACGCAATTGATAGTAGGCGCGATTAATAGTAGACGCAATTGATAGTAGACGTGATTGATAGTAGGCGTGATTTGACATGAGCGCGATTTATAGTAGACGCAATTGATAGTAGGCGCGATTAATAGTAGACGCAATTGATAGTAGGCGCGATTGATAGTAGGCGTGATTTGACATGAGCGCGATTTATAGTAGACGTGAAAGATAGTAGGCGCGATTGATAGTAGGCGTAATTAGACATGGGCGAGATTTATAGTAGACGCAATTGATAGTAGGCGCAATTGATAGTAGGTGTAATTGGTAGTAGACGCGATTTGACATGAGCGCGATTTATAGTAGACGCAAATGATACTAGACGTGACTAATAGTAGACGCAATTGATACTAGGCGTGATTGATAGTAGGCGTGATTTGTAGTAAGCGCGATTTATAGTAGACGCAAATGATAGTAGGCGCGATTGATAGTAGTGATTGATAGTAGACGCGATTGATAGTAGGCGCAATTTGACATGGGCGCGACTCAGATCATTTTTGATATCATAAAGTTACAGTGTCAATGTTTATACAAAGTGCAAGGTAGAGGGTATTTTAAGACATAACCTCAGCTCACTTAACATAACCTAACTTTACCTAACCTAACTTTGTCACGTGACATGTTCTACAAGTTTAGACTAGCTTTAAGACTGATTATGACGTCATAGATTGATGGGAGGGGTGAGAGGCTGACAAAAAAGGAAATGTTCTGGTTTAATGAAACGTCATGTCCTAGCAGGCGCGATTGGTAGTAGACGCAATTGATAGTAGACGCGATTAATGGTAGGCGCAATTGATAGTAGGTGTGATCAGGTACTTACTGCATATCAAAAGGCTGTACACTCGTGTGTTAGACAGTCTATCTTGTTAAGGACCCCTATATATTCCCTATACAAGGCTATACATGTTAGTTCTAAACACTTAGTGGTTATTTGTATTTTAAATTTATATACACAGGTTATACAAGCACGTTTTTTCTCACGGTAAAACTTTGTCAAATAGCCACATGCGATACGCAAAGTATGTTTCCGCTATCTAGCGGTGACTATGGAAACTACCTGAACATATCCTAATCTAATCCTAGCTAACTTCACCTGACGTGACCATACCGGTTTGTAAGCAGCAACAACAACACACTAAGATTCCATGAATTCCAGAGTACTTTTAGATTAATTATCGACTCTCAACTCTTATAACGATGTCTATCCCACTCTGTCAAAAACACGATTTTTTTTTAAATTTTTGCTTGATGTCAATACTAAAGTGATAATGGGTTTTCCGATCCTATCACTATAAATTCATTACCCCCACTCTTATCTCGGTCTCGACAACAACCATGCCTATTTTTATTATGTCAGATGATGTAATGTTCGAGTGCAAAGTGGGTGTAAAAGTGAGTGCAATGTGAGTGCAAAAGTGAGTGCAAAGTAAGTGTAAAAGTAGTTGTAAAAGTGAGTGCAAAGTGAGTGCAAAAGTGAGTGCAAAAGTGGGGTGTAAAAGTGGTACCCTATTTGTAATGGCTTATTTGACAAGTTATTTTGTGGTACCCTATTCGTAATGGCTTATTTCACAAGTTGTTTTTGTCAATGTATTTAGAGGATATTTCTCTTGTTCATGGAAAGTATCTCAGCCCTTTTTATGATAGCATAATGCTTACCGTCATGTTTGTAAGCAACAACAACACACTAAAATTCCAAGAATCCAAACTACTCTAAGGTTAATGATGGTCTCTCAACTCCATTCCACGCCTAGTCAAAAACTTTATACATTTCAAATTTTTCAAAAAAGGTAAATTGAGAAAGTAGGCTATATATTTAAACTAAAAAATCATATGCTAACTCCAACACCTACGTCTATCCCATTCTCAGTCAAAAAAAAAAATATATTCTTTAAATTTTTCCAAAAAATATTTGGAAAGTAGGCTATAATTTGAAAACTAATCATCCTAAAAAGTCATATATAGACTCAAACCAATGGCTTTTATGTCCTTAATCGTTAGAACAAAACATGGAATTTGACATTTTTCCTAATATTGATCATTTTTAAAAATGGGCTATATTTTGTAAACTATGAATTACACAAAAAATGTGTTTGACATAAAAATGACAGGTATTTACCCCCCTCTACCCACAAACCAAGTCCCAGGTCTCTGGGACAAAATCCAAAAAGGTTCAATTTTGAAAGTAGACGATATTTTGAAAACTAATCATTCTAAAAAGTCATATATATACTCAAACAAATGTCCTTTAAGTCCCTTAACGTTAGAACAAAACTTAACATTTTTTCATTTTTTCTAAAAAAGTCCAATTTTCAAAATTGCCTATATTTTGGAAACTAAGAATTAGTTCCAAAATGGCGGTCGTAGCTTAACTCAACCTAACCTAACCCTACGAGGTGTGATCAAAAAGTTCCAAAATGGCTGCCGTAGCTTAACTTACCCTTTGATTGATCCCTGTTGATTGACCCCTTTTGATTGATCTCTGTTGATGTATCCCTTTGGACTGGTCCCTGTTGAATAGCCCCTTTGGACGGGTCTTTTTTAAAGGGGGAGTCATTTTTTTACGGGTCCCGGAGGACGGGTCCTTGTTGACGGGTCCCTGTGGCGGTTCCTTTGGACTGATCCTTATGGACTGGCCCGTGCATTTTATCCAAATTATATCAAAGGGGCCCGCCCACAGGGACCCGTCAACAAGGACCCGTCCTCCGGGACCCGTAAATAAAGACTCCCCCTTTAAAAAAGACCCGTCCAAAGGGGCTAGTCAACAGGGACCAGTCCAAAGGGATACATCAACAGAGATCAATCAAAAGGGGTCAATCAACAGGGATCAATCAAAGGTTAAGTTAAGCTACGGCAGCCATTTTGGAACTTTTTGATCACACCTCGTAGGGTTAGGTTAGGTTGAGTTAAGCTACGACCGCCATTTTGGAACTAATTCTTAGTTTCCAAAATATAGGCAATTTTGAAAATTGGACTTTTTTGGAAAAATGAAAAAAATGTTAAGTTTTGTTCTAACGTTAAGGGACTTAAAGGACATTTGTTTGAGTATATATATGACTTTTTAGAATGATTAGTTTTCAAAATATCGTCTACTTTCGAAATTGAACCTTTTTGGATTTTGTCCCAGAGACCTGGGACTTGGTTTGTGGGTAGAGGGGGGTAAATACCTGTCATTTTTATGTCAAACACATTTTTTGTGTAATTCATAGTTTACAAAATATAGCCCATTTTTAAAAATGATCAATATTTGGAAAAATGTCAAATTCCATGTTTTGTTCTAACGATTAAGGACATAAAAGCCATTGGTTTGAGTCTATATATGACTTTTTAGGATGATTAGTTTTCAAATTATAGCCTACTTTCCAAATATTTTTTGGAAAAATTTAAAGAATATATATTATTATTTTTTGACTGAGAATGGGATAGACGTAGGTGTTGGAGTTAGCATATGATTTTTTAGTTTAAATATATAGCCTACTTTCTCAATTTACCTTTTTTGAAAAATTTGAAATGTATAATGTTTTTGACTAGGCGTGGAATGGAGTTGAGAGACCATCATTAACCTTAGAGTAGTTTGGATTCTTGGAATTTTAGTGTGTTGTTGTTGCTTACAAACATGACGGTAAGCATTATGCTATCATCAAAAGGGCTGAGATACTTTCCATGAACAAGAGAAATATCCTCTAAATACATTGACAAAAACAACTTGTGAAATAAGCCATTACGAATAGGGTACCACAAAATAACTTGTCAAATAAGCCATTACAAATAGGGTACCACTTTTACACCCCACTTTTGCACTCACTTTTGCACTCACTTTGCACTCACTTTTACAACTACTTTTACACTTACTTTGCACTCACTTTTGCACTCACTTTGCACTCACTTTTACACCCACTTTGCACTCGAACATTACATCATCTGACATAATAAAAATAGGCATGGTTGTTGTCGAGACCGAGATAAGAGTGGGGGTAATGAATTTATAGTGATAGGATCGGAAAACCCATTATCACTTTAGTATTGACATCAAGCAAATATTTAAAAAAAAATCGTGTTTTTGACAGAGTGGGATAGACATAGTTATAAGAGTTGAGAGTCGATAATTAATCTAAAAGTACTCTGGAATTCATGGAATCTTAGTGTGTTGTTGTTGTTGCTTACAAACCGGTATGGTCACGTCAGGTGAAGTTAGCTAGGATTAGATTAGGATATGTTCAGGTAGTTTCCATAGTCACCGCTAGATAGCGGAAACATACTTTGCGTATCGCATGTGGCTATTTGACAAAGTTTTACTGTGTGAAAAAACGTGCTTGTATAACCTGTGTATATAAATTTAAAATACAAATAACCACTAAGTGTTTAGAACTAACATGTATAGCCTTGTATAGGGAATATATAGGGGTCCTTAACAAGATAGAGTGTCTAACATACGAGTGTACAGCCTTTTGATATGCAGTAAGTACCTGATCACACCTACTATCAATTGCGCCTACCATTAATCGCGTCTACTATCAATTGCGTCTACTACCAATCGCGCCTGCTAAGACATGACGTTTCATTAAACCAGAACATTTCCTTTTTGTCAGCCTCTCACCCCTCCCATCAATCTATGACGTCATAATCAGTCTTAAAGCTAGTCTAAACTTGTAGAACATGTCACGTGACAAAGTTAGGGTAGGTAAAGTTAGGTTATGTTAAGTGAGCTGAGGTTATGTCTTAAAATACCCTCTACCTTGTACTTTGTATAAACATTGACACTGTAACTTTATGATATCAAAAATGATCTGAGTCGCGCCCATGTCAAATTGCGCCTACTATCAATCGCGTCTACTATCAATCACGCCTACTATCAATCGCGCCTACTATCATTTGCGTCTACTATAAATCGCGCTTACTACAAATCACGCCTACTATCAATCACGCCTAGTATCAATTGCGTCTACTATTAATCACGTCTAGTATCATTTGCGTCTACTATAAATCGCGCTCATGTTAAATCGCGTCTACTACCAATTACACCTATTATCAATCGCGCCTACTATCAATTGCGTCTACTATAAATCTCGCCCATGTCTAATTACGCCTACTATCAATCGCGCCTACTATCTTTCGCGTCTACTATAAATCGCGCTCATGTCAAATCACGCCTACTATCAATCGCGCCTACTATCAATTGCGTCTACTATTAATCGCGCCTACTATCAATTGCGTCTACTATAATTCGCGCTCATGTCAAATCACGCCTACTATCAATCACGTCTACTATCAATTGCGTCTACTATTAATCGCGCCTACTATCAATTGCGTCTACTATAAATCGCGCCTACTAGGACATGACGTTTCATTAAACCAGAACATTTCCTTTTTTGTCAGCCTCTCACCCCTCCCATCAATCTATGACGTCATAATCAGTCTTAAAGCAAGTCTAAACTTGTAGAACATGTCACGTGACAAAGTTAGGTTAGGTAAAGTTAGGTTATGTTAAGTGAGCTGAGGTTATGTCTTAAAATACCCTCTACCTTGTACTTTGTATAAACATTGACACTGTATCTTTATGATATCAAAAATGATCTGAGTCGCGCCCATGTCAAATTGCGCCTACTATCAATCGCGTCTACTATCAATCACGCCTACTATCAATCGCGCCTACTATCATTTGCGTCTACTATAAATCGCGCTTACTACAAATCACGCCTACTATCAATCACGCCTAGTATCAATCGCGTCTACTATCAATCACGCCTACTATCAATCGCGCCTACTATCATTTGCGTCTACTATAAATCGCGCTTACTACAAATCACGCCTACTATCAATCACGCCTAGTATCAATTGCATCTACTATTAATCACGTCTAGTATCGATTACACCTACTATCAATTACGTATACTATCAATTGCGTCTACTATAAATCACGCCTACTAGGACATAACGTTTCATTAAACTAAAACATTTCCTTTTTGCCAGCCTCTCACCCCTCCCATCCGCAAAACGTGCTTGTATGAGCTGTGTATTTAAATTCAATATATACAATTAACCACTAAGTGTTCAGAACTAACATGTCTAGAGTATATATGGAATCCTTAGCAACAAACAAAAAAAACGGTCTAACCTACGAGTGTACGGTCTTGTCATACGCAGTAAGTACCTGTTAACCTTGACTAGGGTATAAGAATATTGTCAGTTGACTACTGCCTGTTACAGTGTTCACATCGTGAAAGACCGTCTCACCTACCAGTCTCCAGCCTTGTCATAAGCAGTAAGCAGCTGTTGGCGGAAAACAACATCCATAAATCTTGACATTTAGGAAAGTGTGTGTGTGTGTAAATCACTTGTAATCTAAAGATTGTTCATGTGACTTTACTAAAATTTAATTCATATGTATTAGTTGATATGGAAGTCTCAACAACCAGTCATGGCAAGCTATGTGTCTTCTATAAAGGATATACATATATTGTAAAAACAACCAATAAAGATGGAACTGTTATTTGGCGATGTTCAAAACAACGATCCAAAAAGTGTCGAGGAATGATTAAAACAAAAGACTCCAACGTACTTACTTCAAAAGAACATCATTGTGAATCTCAAATTAATACACATTTAAATACGCAAAATACTCTAACCCAGATAAAAAAGCAAGTCCAAGAAAAATATATTGCTGATCAAGATAGTGCATTGTTTGTTAAAAAGCATTCATCATCACCTCAAAAAGACATGTTGGGACAAATACCATCGTTCAAAAAAACCCTTAACACTATCAAAAGCAACGCAGACTCTACAAGAGGTCCCTGTGGAAAACAAACAAGAGGAATTGGATAGTTCTAGTGATGTTGAGAATGATGATGATAATGATGATATTGATGGTGACAATGACTATAATAATTTTGATGATAATATTCATAATGATGATGATGATGATGATAATTATGAAAAAGAAGAGGATGAGGGTTTTATGTTTATAAAACCATTGCGGCTTCCCCAGTTTTTAAGAGCAAGAGTACCTGGAGAAAGTTGTAAAAGGATCTACAACAAGCGTTGTGTTTACAAATCTATATAGAACAATGGTAAAGAGATAGACTTGAATTCAGTGTGTAACTATTATAAAATGAATTTAATAAAAATATTGTATGGGTATTGTCTGTTTTTTCTTAATTACTATCCCCATGTCCCACTATTAATACAATTGTTAACCATCAACAGTCTCTGACTATGTTCAGAAAGAGAGTGGCCTTAAACAATACACTATATCTATGGTTTGTGTACCGAGTATCATAATAATGCAGTGTGGCCAAGCCATGTTAAGGCAATAGTTATGTCAGGTAAGGGATTCGAACCCTTGCTTCCATATACAGAAAATTTGATCTTAGTCAAACACCTTAACCACTCGGTCAACCTGACAGTTACTAATTTAATTAGTCTTGAGGACTTCAGTGTTTACAAAACTTTTTCCAGTATACATTGACTAAACCACTTGCTTGTTTTGAAATATAGATTTTGTTTTGTTTTACCATAACATTGCAGTTATGAGTCTTGTGAACTGGGTGTTCAATATAGGGTTAAAGGCATTTTAAAATCATTTTAGAAAAGCTCTTAGGTATCGTGTCATGGGTTTCAGTAATGCATTACTGTTCGTTGACTAACATATACCGTTACACAACATTATTTTAGTGAACTTACATGTTGTTGTTTGAGTCTTTAGTCCTTTGACTGGTTTGATGCAGATCTCAGCGCCTATCTGTCCCGAGCTAATCGTTTCATCTCTATATAGCTACCACACCCTACATTCAAGGCTATCTGTTTAACATATTCTAAACTTGGTCTACCCCTACAGTTCTCGTCCTCGATCCTTTCTTCCTTAACTAAGTTTGCTATTCTTGGGTGTCTTAGTACGTGTTCTACCAACCTATCTCTTTACTTCATTAACAGTCGCCAGATACATTTCTTCTCCCCCACTCGTCTTAATACCTCTTTGTTAGTAACCCTATTTACCCATCTAATCTTCATCATTCTCCTGTAACACCACATTTCAAACACTTCAATTCTCCACTTTTCTGCTACACCAATTGTCTAAGTTTTTCTTTCATAGAGTGCCACGCTCCAGACAATGGCCTTCAAAATGACTTCCTAATACCTAAATCTATATTCAATGTCAACAGATTCTGTAGAAATTCTTTCCTTGTCTGAGCTACATAAGAATCCTAATCGTGTCTGGTATAATGTCTTGTTTAGCAAACATAGTCACTCAAAAGGTCTAAGCATTTTTTGTATATAACCCAAAATAACAAACAGTTTTTCTAAAACCCCACTCATTGGTCAATAACAAGCAGAGTCGCCAAAGTGTTTCGTTGGTAGTTAACTCATGTCTAGTTAATCAATTCCTTTCATATCGTTATCCAATTGTAGTAGTAAGGACTGGTGAACAACGTCAGTTCAACACACTGCTTTACACACAAATGTAGTTAGGCCCTTTGACATAATTTGGATAAATTTCATGGGCCGGTCCATAGGGATCAGTCCAAAGGGGCCAGTCTAAAGGGACCCTTCCACAGGGACCCATCAACAGGGACTTGTCAGCAAGGACCCATCAACAATGACCCGTCAACAATGACCTGTCATCAATGACCTGTCAACAATGACCTGTCAACAATGACCTGTCAATAGGGACCCGTCAACAATGACCCGTCCACAGGGACTCATCAACAAGGACCCGTCAGCAATGACTCGTCAACAGGGACCCGTCGAAAAGCACATGTCAAAAAGGATCCATCAAAAATGACCCCCTGTCAAAAAGGGCCCGTCCAAAAGGGGCTAGTCAACAGAGACCAGTCCAAAGGGATAAATCAACAGAGATCAATCAACAGGGATCAATCAAAAGGGGCTATCACCTCAAGGCCTGACATATCCCTCTTTGATTACTGGTTTGCCAATCGACAAGCGTCACTTAAAATACTTTTTGATCACCACTCGTGGGTTGGGTTAGGTTAGGTTACACTACAGCCGCCTTCTTTTAAAAAGCCTGCCCTCTTACAAAAGCTATGAGTGGGCATGCGTAAAAACAAAAAAACAAAACAAGCATGTTAATTCATAGTGGCTATCCACCAAACACATGTCTCTTGTGTGGAACATCGTTTTATTCCATATCGACATTCAAACTCTCACCTGTTGCAATTGGAAAGAGAGATTCTCTAAAGAAATTACAATTTAACCCTCTAGTAGGGGTAGGTTTTATTTTGGGGTAGAAATTTGTTGTTCATTGGAAAGGGGGTATCAGCCCGAGTTCAATGACACCTCATTCGTCAAAATCCGACCACGGGTTCGAACTCACATTTTCTCACGTATGAAGCAAAACAGGATGTGACTTGTTTCACAAGGAGGACGGTAATAAGGTCACTTCACACGTGTTCACATGTATTTCGTCACTTTCCTTTCATATCGTTATTCCATTATAGTAGTGGTGTACAACGTCAATTCAACACACACAAATGTAGTTAGTCCCTTTGACATAATTTAAATAAATTCATGGGCTAGTCCATAGGGTCCCGTCCAAAGGGATCAGTCCAAAGGGACAAGGACTCGTCCACAAGGACTTGTCCACAAGGACCTGTCCACACAGACTTGTCCACAAGGACTTGTCCACAAGGACCTGTCCACAAGGACTTGTCCACAAGGACTCGTCCACAAGGACCTGTCAACAATAACCCATCCACAGGGGCCCGACAGCAGGGGGGCTCGTCAACAATAACAGGGGCTCTCACCTCAAGGCCTAACATGCCCCTCTTTGATTATTGGTTTGCAGAACATCGTTACATCCATATCGACATTCAAACTCTCACATGTTGCAATTGGTAACAGAGATTCTCTAAAAAATTACAATTTCACCCCCTAGTAGGGGTAGTTTTTATTTTTGGGGTTGAAATATGTCGTCCATTGGAAAGGTAGTGTTCGCCTGAGTAATTTGACACCTCGTACAAGTCTCTAGCCTGATTCGTTCGCGAGATATTGCCATTTTAGTATTCCAGCGGTGGCGGTGGCGGTGGATTTAGAACCCCCACAAAACCATTACTCACTGTCTATATAATATAGTTTTCCGCCGAGGGATTTTCTACCCAATTTAAACAAGTCATCATTGCTCTGGAACCTTCCACAACCTGCACTCTATCTACCAGTTATACTGTCATGTAGTTTCCAGTCACATATGGGAATACTTTTTCAAACTAAGGAATCTTCCTTATGAACTGCTAATCAATATCAATTTTTCTTCCTCCATTGGGATTTTTCTGGTGCCTTCAACTATAACCTACAAGTTTCTCAAGCAATAGACTCTCGCAAATCTAGTTTAACTAGTTATTTTCCACCATTGCAATAACTTTCTTTGCCATCAACGTTTTGTGCTACTACAGTGAACTCTTCAACTATATCAACAGACTATAGTGAAAACAGTGCCTGTTCAACTTTTCATCCGCGTCGCGCTCGTCCGAGTACAATAAATACGGCCATGAACACTTTTCCACAATCCCATTTGATCTTTCCCAAACCCTTTGCTAAGAAACTAAAATAATAAAATTGTTAATTTAGGTCTTTTTTCAATGAGGTGTCACTCTACATAAGTGCCCTCCCTTACTTGCTCCACGTATTACGAATTAATATCTGTAAAACTTCGTGTCTTGTACAGGCCTTAAATTATATTGTTTCTCCCTTCTAATTAGGGAATCCAATTCTTTCAACTCATAAGTGAGTTATCTCTAGGTTTCACGAAAAGGAAACTTGCCCCATTTTTCTCGTGATCCCTACTTAAACATAGGAGTTCTAGAGACTTCCTTTCAATTTTTCTCTTCAGGTTTCTCAATAAGTGACTTGCCCTATTGGTATTATCTCCTATGTATAATGTACCCAAGTATTTCTGTATCAATACAAGAAGTTATAGAAACTTCTATTTCATTTCTTCCCGTTTTTTGTTGTTGTTACTTTCCAAGTTGTTCATATTTCTAAGATACTTATCTAGAAATCCTTAAAGTACACATCTTGTACTTGATTTATTGTTTAACTTTAATTACGTCAGTTATCTTTAAATTTTTCATTTATTCATCTTAGCCATTTCAAAATCCTACGAAGATTTTAAAGCATATAAAAGGTTTAAAATCAAAAGAATTATCAATTTCCCGGCGCAGGCTTTAGATGTTTTCGGAGGTCTGCGACCCCAATTGTTTATAAAAATCAAAATTATATATTTGTTACAAAAACTACTTCCTTTTACATTGTTAAATAAATTAAAGATTTGTTATTTGCTTTATCATTTTTCTAACATAACGGTTAGGCAAGATCCTGTCTTCCTTGACTCATCCTATTTAATAAAATTAAATCTATTGATAGGGTGTTCACCACTTGTTGCATTTGAGCAAGAACTCTTGGTTACTAACTTAGTAAAGTCTCTCTTAGCTTTAATAACTAATTCTAACTGGCCAGTAAGGCAAGCATAGCTCGCTACGCCAGCTTCCTGCTTGTGGAGATTCTCTCAAACACTTATGGTTGGTTTTTCAAAATATAACTGTTTCTCCTTGTCTAAACTTTTAGTCGGCGCCTTGCTGGGTAAAAGCTTAGTCATTTCTAAATGCAACTATTGGTACACTTACCAAAATTATTCCCAAGGGTATAATTGCTTTAACCCTATCCCTCTTGGAAGCATTTGGTCGCTCTTTAGATATTCTACAATTTCAAAAACTAAAACATCAAAGCTGATTCAAATTATTTGCACTCTTCAAATTACTTGTTTAGAAACAAACTCCTTTGAACAGATACACAATAAATCTGTTACTATTTGTCTTGCCAGACCACCACCCTTCCCCATAGTAGGCATATTTATGCTTGAGAGGGAATACGCAACAGAGACTTTCTTGCGAACAGCCCAAGTTCCAGCTGCGTTTCCTGTTAGCTTCGCCAAGGTCCCTACCCATTTTAGGTATCGGAGAGCGGATTTGCAGTGGTAGCTGCCGTTGAGTATACTTAAAGTTAAAATTGTAACTTCTGTTGGACTCTCGTCCTATTTCTCCATCCCTTTTCTCCAGTCCGAAACCCACTTCTTTTTCTTCATCATCATCCCTTGAGGGGTTAGGTTATTCCCAAGCTAATAATCTACTCAAATGGTTTCTAGTCACCTCCAGAACTATTTCATAGACCAATAGTTTTGAGACACCTCCAGACCTACTTCATAGACCAATAGTTTTGAGCCACTTCCGGAACTATTTTATAGACCAATGGTTTTTAGTCACCTCCAGAACTATTTCATAGACCAATAGTTTTGAGTCACCTCCAGACCTATTTCATAGACCAATAGTTTTGAGCCACTTACGGACCTATTTCATATGGTTTTTATTCACCTCTGGACCTATTTCATAGACCACTGGTTTTTAGTTACCTCTGGACCAATATCATAGACCAATGGTTTTTAGTCACCTCTGGACCTATTTCATAGACCAATAGTTTTTAGTCACCGCCAGACCTATTTCATAGACCAATATTTTTAGTCACCTCCGGACCTATTTCATAGACCAATGGTTTTTAGTCACCTCTGGACCTATTTCATAGACCAATGGTTTTAGTCACCTCCGGACCTATTTCATAGACCAATGGTTTTTAGTCACCTCCGGACCTATTTCATAGAGCAATGGTTTTAGTATCCGTCAGACCTATTTCATAGACCAATGGATTTAGTCACCTCCGGACCTATTTCATAGACCAATGGTTTTTAGTCACCTCTGGACCTATTTCATAGACCAATAGTTTTAGTATCCGCCAGACCTATTTCATAGACCAATGGTTTTTAGTCACCTCTGGACCTATTTCATAGACCAATGGTTTTAGTCACCTCCAGACCTATTTCATAGACCAATGGTTTTAGTATCCGCCAGACCAATGAAATTAGTATCTACTGGATATATTTCATAGTTCAATGGTATTAGTATCCACCAGAGCTAATCTGGGTACAACCATGGTTTTATTATGCACTGGACATAGCCGACAATGGTGGTGTAGATTCATCCTGAACAAGATGTGCAGTAAAGAACATATAGCCTACTTTCTCCTAAATGCATGGGTATTGTTATAACTCTTTGTCCTTTTCAAGGAGTATAATTGAATGTTGGTTGTAATAGACTGTTGAAATACAACGTTCTATAGGGATATTAAACATGAATATGAGGTGCCCTTTGCTGGTGCTACCTCTGTAAAAAATTTCATTAAATTCGGTTTCACCGTGTTTGAATTGATATGGGGAATGGATTTGCACACATACATGGCCGCTATTTGCAAACTATAAGGCTGATGACCTTGTAGTCAGTCATAAGATGCTTTCCACAAAAAGGCATGTTGTTGCAAAATCTGGTAGAGATCAAATTATTAGGATGGTCGTAATTTGATTTAAGCTTTTAACATTTGGGTGGCCGTCATTCCGTTTCCGTCAAGATGGCGGCGATATAAAACATGACACTGAGGTGTCCGTTGATCGTGCTTCCTCTGTACCAATTTTCGTTCAATTCGGTTTCACCGTGTTCGAATTGATAGGGGGATTCAATTTTCACACAAAGATGGCCGCCATCCGCAAACTATTAGGCTAATGACCTATTAGATTGGTCAAAGGATGCTCCCTCCACAAAGGTATGTTGTTGCAATATTTGGTAGTGATCGGATGATTATGTTAGTCGTAATTTGATTTAAGCTTTGAACATTTGTGTGGCCACCATTACGTTTCTGTCAAGATGGCGGCGATATAAAACATGACACTGAGGTGGCCTTTGCTAGTGCTACCTCTGTACCAAATTTCGTTCCATTCGGTTCCACCGTGTTTGAATTAATAGGGGGAATCGATTTTGACACAAAGATTGCCGCCATCCGCAAACTATTAGGCTAATGACCTACTAATTTGGTCAAAGGATGCTTTCTCCATAAAGGTATGTTGTTGCAAAATTTGGTAGAGATCGGATGATTAGGTTAGTCGTAATTTGATTTAAGCTTTGAACATTTGTGTGGCCGCCATTACGTTTCCGTCAAGATGGTGGCGATATGAAACATGACACTGAGGTGTCCTTTGCCAGTGCTACCTTTGTATCAAATTTCGTTCAATTCGCGTTCACCGTGTTCGAATTGATAGGGGGGGGGGGCAGACATTCAGAGTACACACAGTCACACACACACAGACTCACACACACACAGACTCACACACACACACATACGCACACACACACACACACACACACACACATACACACACAGACAGACACACTTTTTTCGCCCTGTGTTGATCTCATATCTCTACTTTCATTTTTTGCAAAAATCGAAAGTAGGCTAAAAATGGCTACAAGGTAGTGTAATGAAATGTTGTTGGCAACGTTGCCTGAAAGACGCCTTATTTAACTTGGCGACCTGTGTTTTCGTCGGTTTAATACTGCAAAGTTATGATGTTGATAATTTTGTTGTTAATGTGGTATTTCCTGAAAGCAGCCTCAATAACCTGGCACAGTGAATACAAACACCTTTGAGAGTGATTATTATTCATACACCACACTGCCGGCCCCGTGGGGTTGGGGTGGCGCACCTGCCTCGCCGGGCTGGAGCACAACACCGCACTATATAGCAGTCGAGAGACTTAACATCTTATATTCCGATGAGAACTAAATAAAACTGACAGTAACATAATGAAGAACTAGTTGAAACCCGTCAAAACCTGACTGTCATAGGGAAAATATTTACTGAAGGATTCTCTTTTACAGTATGCATGATTAGAATGATTACTTTTTGACACATTTGCAACTTTAAGGGCGTCGAAAGATCGACTTCGCAACATATAACTGGCCATGACTGAAACATTAGCTTGCCTCGGTGGGTGAGTGGTTATAATGTCGGACTACCAACCCCAAGATTGCAGGTTCGCCCCTGGCCATGGTAGGTGATTTTTGAAGGCGACAAAAATCACGATACTCATGTCATACGTTGTTGGCATGTTAAAGAACCCATTTGAATTCAGTAGGCCTTGTTCAATGGCAAAAGTAATCTCGGGATTTTCCGCCAACACAAAGTTCCTCCATTCTCTACTTGAAAGCGCTGTAGTGTCAAGGAGTTTAGATATCTAACCTCCTTGACTTTCATAGCGTTCAAAGGCACGACGAAATTCGACATGCAAGCTACCCTCTGGGTGTCAATTAACAAAGCTTGCACCAGGCACCCGAGGCCATAGGATATTATATTATTACAGAAACATTGATGAGGCAAATAGAGACCTACACGTTTCAGAGTTTCCCCTAGAACTTTATTGATTGTGATAAAGTACGCCAAGAGAATTGGAAGTTGGAAAATTGAAGTGTTTTATCGCAAGATGTTAAATCAAGTTGAAAGAGTATAGCTCTCTGCCCATTAAGTGATTTTCCTCCACATTTACTTGCTCTAAAAGTTTGAGGCATAGGGCCACAACAATAATTCTCCACTTTTTAATTCTCATAACCAAAGGGCTCAGTAAGACGCGGTGGGATCTGCTATTTCTCTGGTGGAATACAGCCATTGTGGGCAAACACGGTAGCGACAAATATTACATCTTTCTTTAATAATTTAAAAATATACCCTAACATATATTTTCCTTTTAAAGACACTCTGCAAATCTACATGCCAAGAGCTCTCGTTAGAATGCATTACGAAGTCAATCGGTTAAGACGTTATCTCAAACTCGCGGTAAAACAAGATGTTCAGTAAAGAACATATAGCCTACTTTCTCCTAAATGCATGGGTATTGTTATAACTCTTTGTCCTTTTCAAGGAGTATAATTGAATGTTGGTTGTAGTAGCGTGTTGAAATACAACGTGCTATAGGGATATTAAACATGAATATGAGGTGCCCTTTGCTAGTGCTACCTCTGTAAAAAAAAAACATTCAATTCGGTTTCACCGTGATTGAATTGATCTGGGGAATGGATTTGCACACATACATGGTCGCTATTTGCAAACTATTGGGCTGATGACCTTGTAGTCAGTCATAAGATGCTTTCCACAAAAAGGCATGTTGTTGCAAAATCCGGTAGAGATCAAATTATTAGGATGGTCGAAATTTGATTTAAGCTTTTAACATTTGGCTGGCCGTCATTCCGTTTCCGTCAAGATGGCGGCGATATAAAACATGACACTGAGGTGCCTTTTGCTAGTGCTACTTCTGTACCAAATTTCGTTCAATTCGGTTTCACCGTGTTTGAATTGATAGGGGGAATCGATTTGCACACATACTTGGCCACCATCTGCAAACTATTGGGCTGATGATCTAGCAGTTTGGTCAGAATATGCTTCCCACATAAAGATTTGTTGTTGCAAAATTTGGTAGAGACTAGGTTGGTCGTAATTACATTTTAGCCTTTAACATTTGGGTGGCCGCGATTACGTTTCCGTCAAGATGGCGGTGATATAAAACATGACACTGAGGTGGCCTTTTCTAGTGCTACCTCTGTACCAAATTTCGTTCCATTCGGTTTCACCATGTTCGAATTAATAGGGGTAATCGATTTTGACACAAAGATGGCCGCCATCCGCAAACTATTAGGCTAATGACCTATTAGATTTGTCAGAGGATGCTCCCTTCATAAAGGTATGTTGTTGCAAAATTTGGTAGAGATCGGATGATTAGGTTAGTCGTAATTTGATTTAAACTTTGAACATTTGGGTGGCCGCCATTACGTTTCCGTCAAGATGGCGGCGATATAAAAGATGACACTGGGGTGCCCTTTGCTAGTGCTACCTCTGTACCAAATTTCGTTCCATTCGGTTTCACCATGTTCGAATTAATAGGGGTAATCGATTTTCACACAAAGATGGCCGCCATCCGCAAACTATTTGGCTGATGACCTATTAGTTTGGTCAAAAGATGCTGCCCCCATATAGGTATGTTGTTGCAAAATTTGGTAGAGATCGGATGATTAGGTTAGTCGTAATTTGATTTAAGCTTTGAACATTTGTGTGGCCGCCATTACGTTTCCGTCAAGATGGCGGCGATATAAAACATGACACTGAGGTGTCCTTTGCTAGTGCTACCTCTGTACAAAACTTTGTTCAATTCGGTTTAACCGTGTTCGAATTAATAGGGGTAATCGATTTTGACACAAAGATGGCCACCATCCGCAAAATATTAGGCTGATGACCTATTAGTTTGGTCAAAGGATGCTGCCCCCATAAAGGTATGCTGTTGCAAAATTTGGTAGAGATCGGATGATTAGGTTAGCCGTAATTTGATTTAAGCTTTGAACATTTGTGTGGCCGCCATTACGTTTCCGTCAAGATGGCGGCCATATATAACATGACACTGAGCTGTCCTTTGCTAGTGCTACCTTTGTATCAAATTTCATTCCATTCGGTTTCACCGTGTTCGAATTGATAGGGGGGGACACACATTCAGAGTATCACACGCTCTCTCTCACACACACACACACACACAGACTCACACACATACACACACACAGACAGACACACTTTTTTTCGCCCTGTAGTGATCTCATAATTCTACTTTCATTTTTTGCAAAAATCGAAAGTAGGCTAAAAAATCACCTTAGTCTTTTATATAGAGAGAAAATGAAGAATGCTCTTCAGGTTCAGCGTTACTTACCGTTGCTCCGATAGACTCCAGACGATAACCGCTGTACTGCTTCACAAAACATTTTGTCATGTTGATGTACGATTCCACCGTTTCGTTACTCCACCATTGACGTAGATTGCCCTCCTTATCGAACTGACGACCTGCAATCAGTGAAAGAACAATTTGTTAAGATAAGCATTATTTATCTCTTTATTATGGTGTTCGAAGCAATTTTTAGCCTATTTTCAATTTTGAAAAAATAGGCTTATGAGATCACCTTTTGTCCGTGTGTGTGTGCTTGTGTGTGTGTGTGTGTGTGTGTGTGTGTGTGTGTGTGTCCCTAATAAAATCTAAACGGCTGGAGCGATTTCAATGAAACTCGGTAAGTTCATAGCACTATTCCCGGCGACCTCGACCGTGCCCTTTAAATTTTGTTACGTCTCACCAATCCAACATGGCGACTGTGCGAAATATTTCACTAGCATTCAATATCTCCGAAACTATTACCGATATCGCCCTGAAATTGAGTACGGTGATAAAAGGCACTACTAGAAGTTCACCTATGAGACTTTCAAAATCCTGGTGACTACAAAACCAACATGGCGGTCAAGCGAAGTTGAGACTTTTAAATAGACTTTTCTCTCGATTTAACTATCCAAACGTAATGAAACTTGGTACAGCAAATGTTTATACACATTGTAATGCACTGGAGTCTAATTTAGTTCAATTGTTTACATAACCTCAAAATGGCGGCTGTGCGAAATATTTCAATGATATTCTATATCTCCGAAACTATTACAGATATCACCCTGCAATTTTGTACGGTGATAAAAGGTACTGATACAAGTTTATCAATGTATATTTCATAAACCTGTAAAGTACAAAACGAACATGGCGACCATGCGAATTTGAAATATTTTAATAGACTTTTCTCGTGATTTAACTCTCTGAGCGCAGTGAAATGTGGTACAGTAAATGATTTTGCAGATTTTTATGCACTGCCAGCTAATTTAATTCAATTGTTTACATAACCTCAAGATGGCGGCTGTGCGAAATTTTAAAATTATGTTTTCATTTCTTGTGTCGTAATCATGCGATCGAAGTGAAAGTTTGAATAATGAACCTAGGCAATAATTGTCCTTGAATGGTACATAACTGTATGGCCTATACATATAACAATCCTAAATGGCGAGCTTCCGAAATATTTAGATGGTTCTCAATATCTATGAATCTTTTACTGCAACCAAACTGAATTCTTTTATGTTCATAGAGACTATGAACATATGTTCACCTATAGGACTTCAGTAACCTGGTGAGCACAAATCCAACATGGCGGTGACGCGAAGTATAAATATTTAAATGGACGTTTCTCGCGAAATAACTATCCGAGTGTCGTGAACTGTTGCACGTTAAATGCTTATGCAAATGTTGATCAACTGGCATCTAAATTATTTCAATTGTTTGCATAATCACAAGATGGCTGCTGTGCGTAATTTTAAAATCTCGTTTTTACTTCTTGTGTTCTAATCATGCGATTGAACTTTGAATACCACACGTACACAATAATATTAATGTAATAGTAGAAAAATAAAAATCCAACCTGGCGACAATCTGAAATATTTAGACGGTTCTCAATATCTACGAATCTGTTGCAGCAATTGAACTGAAATTTTGTATGTTGATAGTGGCAATTAATATGAGTAGGATATATGAAAATAGGCTGTATAGTTCTTCACGGAACTACTTGTTCAGTGTTGTCTTATTAAACAAAAGTTTAACGCTTTACAGTCGGTCAACACGATTGTACCCAAAAAGAGATGGGTTATTCCCTAATCCTGAAAAAAAAAAAAAAACAAGAAGTTCCGTGACGAACTAAAGAGCCTACTTTTCTTAAAATTTAAGATTCATGCCAATAATTAATCTATATGGATCTATCTAGAATAATGACGAAATTAAGTTGGTAATATCAAAATTTTTAATTAGTTCGAAATACTGTATACCTGGCATAATGTAGCCTAATAGAGAACTACAGTTGGCAGCCCTGGTGAATGAATATAATCTTAGTTCCATCTCTTAAGGTACAGAATACCAAATTTGGTTGAAGTCCAATGGATAGCATGGACGTTACATGCAGTTAAACATTGGATCTAACAGCGCGCGTAAAATCATGTTGGCAACAATGACATACATGTATTGGTCAGAAATAATCTGAAATAAAATGATCTGTTGTTGTGTCAATTTTGAATGACATCCATTAGTTAGTATAGAAGTTACATGCATTTTAAAATTGGACCTATCAGCAGGCTTAGAATCAATTTGGCAACACTGACGAACATTAGTTACTCCAAATTAATCTAGAACTAGTTGAAACCCGTCAAAAATGACGGTCAATAGAAAAATATTTACTGAAGAATTTTCTTATGTAGGCCTACTGTATATTCTTTGTACGATTATTTTTTGGCGCTATTGAAACTATAAGGGCGTCAAAAGATTGCACTCTCAACATTGCAAAATACTGCTGGCCATGACTGAAAAATTGATGAGGCAAATTGAGACCTATACGTTCCAGAGTTTTCCCTTGAGCTTCATTGATTGTGACAGAGTATGCCAAATAAATTGGAAAATATTGCCTCTTAAAACAAAATGATAGTGTTTTATCGGACGCTGTTAAATCAAGTAGAAGGATTAGACCTCTCTGCCTAATTTTAACTGCACTTATTATTTCCAAATCCAAGCAATATAGTTGCATTTAGGAGCCCTTGGGAAACGTTCAGATTTCTAAGCAGCATAACGGTTCAAGCGTTTGGAATATGTGGAGGCAAGTCATTTAGTTCCAAGGAATTCAAGAACTCTGAGGAGTCTAATAAAACTGGCCGCAAACCGTCACATATAATTTTGGAATATAACTAAGAAATGCGATGATGTGCACCTCCATACATCTTAAAACAATGTGGACCGTATGGGTGTGGCACAGTAACATTGGCACCAAATGAAACGAAGGACATAGCATTGTACTGCCGATTAGTCTCTCTGAAATTCCTTGAGATATCATCTCCAGTGAAAAATAATTGTTGCAGCATGTCAAATATTTTATATTTAGTCAGATTAATTTTACCATTACAACAGCAAAGGTCAAAGTAACCAAGTGTAGATTTCTCTCAAGAGAAATACAGTGCAGAACCATGTTTACATTTGTTCGTCAAGGACCCTACACTGTAATGGTATAGTATCTGGAATTGTATCTGAAATGCCGTATTCATATTGGAGTTTAAAAGTGGCTTCGTATTTTTCTCCGATTTCCCACTTGTTTGCGGCTAATGTTCTATTTCGTAAAATGGGTTTATTTATAGCAGCATTTCTCCCCAAATTAACGTCATATTAAATAATACTATAGTGGCCTGCATCAACGCAGCAGCCAAATATTAAATAGCAAATAATAACTTACTTCCATTGCCAAAATCAACTGCGTGGTTAGACTCATTGTTATGTACTCTAAAAATAATCAATAAACAATAATATTCACTTATACAACTAAGTTCAGAGACTTCCATTCTCAAGTTGGTTGCTGATGAGAATGCGATGAGACTGATCGCCAATAATAAAATCCTTGCAATTTTTGCAATTTGCTTGCAAACGCAACTCAGGATGACGAACTTCATTTTTAAATAAACAGAATGAAACTGCTCTAAATAATCAATTTCCATCACCTGTTGAAGGTACAATACTTTGCATTTCCATGACAGTAAATTATGCAAGGGAGCATAGAATCACTTCGCCACTACTGGAATGAGCATGGACTCACTTCGCCAGCCACCGTAATGGAGGGAGTTTTAGAATTATATGTTCAGTGTTTTTCAAAGATCGTATTAACACAGGGAAGCCCAGTCTTAAGGCTACATTCTGAGCTATCGCCCCAGATTCCAGGTTCGATCCCTGCTCTGCCAAGAAATTTAATTCTGGTCTGAGGGCTGGAACGTGGCGCACTCTTGAGGCAAACCTAAGAAGAGCAAAATTTGATTCCCATCTCAACAATCTTGGATGTGGTTTTCCGTGGTTTCCCACTTCCACTCCAGGCAAATACCGGGATAGTTCCTAACTTAAAGCCTCAGTCGTCAACTCTCCATTCCCCATACTAATTACAAATGCACACATCAATACAGCCATCATATTAACACAGGTTATCAGAGAAAGGTTTACACTCACACACCAAAGTAGACGGCGCTGAGTGACCACGATGTCTGAGCCCATCAAATGAATTATGTTCGACAATTTTCTCTCAAGGCGAAGCGATTGTGCCGATTTTTATTTAATAATTTAAAAGTATCTGGCAACGTAAATCATGGAGAATTCCTTACCTTACGGGAATAATAAACGTAACATATGTTTAGACAACGTAATACCAATTGCAAGATAGAATAATTGGGAAATAAAATTACATGTCTGAGGTGGGAATCAAACTCCTCCGACGATGCATAATCAATTTCGTTGTCCACAATGTTAGCCGCTGAGCCACCCAGACAACGAAATTAGAGTGCAATATTAAGTGACGTAAACAACAAACGCACTCAACTGCCAGTTATAGTTCATCAATATTTCCCTTATTTCATGATTCTATTCCAGTATATATCGGGATACAACATAAGCGATATTTCCCTTTTCAATTCTCATAAACAAAGATCACACTACGATACGGTGGATCGTTTATCCGCCATTTCTCTCATGAAGAAACGCCATTGTGGCAACGCGCAATAGCCACATATATTACATTTCTCTTTAAACATATAAAAATATACCGTAACATATATTTTCCTTTTAAAGACACACTGCAAATCTGCATGCCAAGAGCTTTCGTTAGAATGCCATACGAAGCCAATCGGTTAAGTCGTTTTCAAAATCTCGTGTGTACAAAAAATACCTTAGTGTTTTAAATATATACTAGTTGAAACCCGTCAAAACATGACGACCAATGGGAAAATATTTACCCAGGGATGTTCTTATATATATTCTTTGTACGATTACTTTTAGGCACTGTTGAAACTTTAAGGGCGTCAAAAGATTGCACTCTCGACGTTGCAACATACTGCTGGCCATGACTGAAAACGCGATGAGGTAAATATTGAGACCTATACGTTGCAGAGTTTCCCCTTGAGTATTGATTGTGATAAAGTATGCCAAGCGAATTGGAAAATGTTGCCTCTTAAAAAATGGTAGTGTTTTTTCGGATGGTGTTAAATCAAGTCGAAGGATTAGGCCTCTCTGCCTAATTTTAACTGCACTTATTATTTCCAAATCCAAGCAATATGGTTGCATTTAGGAGCCCTTGGGAAACGTTCAGATTTCTTAAGGAGCAAAACTATGAATCAAGCGTTTGGACTATGTGGAGGCACATAATTTAATTCCAAGAAATTCAAGAACTATGCAGGAAACTGAAATAAACGTATAGGTCTCAATTTTCCTCATCAAGTTTTCAGTCATGGCCAGCAGTATGTTGTAATGTCGACAGTGCAATCTTTCATCTTCAGTATTTAATCTGTTAATGCTCGTGTACAGTATTTTTTTTGGAACTAAGTTACTGGATAGAAGGTCAATGACTTATAAGTTGATTTCATTACATTGTTCATTTTTTTTGTGTAAGAATCCCTCAGTATGCCTTCCTTCGGAGGGGAAGTAAATCCGGCGGTCATATGCCTTAGATTTATGACATGAAAAAGAATCTTCCACTAACTACAGTTCATTTGTGTGAAGCCAAAATTTGTTGGTTAGATTATTTGATAACGCTATATTAGTTCCAGAGTTCGGCGCCAGGTGCTGGCTACGATGGCATCTAGTAGTCAAGTCCGCAGCTAGGTGTCGTGGACGGTAGCATTTGGTAGCAAAAGTGGGAACTACTGTACTTGAAAATTAGATCGTCTTCAGTCCTTACCTGAATCACAGATAACACACACTAATACAGCCATCTCATTATTAACACCGGTTATCAGACAGATTCTACGCACCGACAGTGGTGGCTCAGCTGGCTAAAGCGCAGCGTTAGGTCATGGGACCAAGCTCTCTGTTGACTCGGTAGACGCGTGGGTTCGAGCCCCACCGTCGGCTGTCCTTGAAATGGTTTTCCGTGGTTTCCCATTTTCAACACCAGGCAAATGCTGGGACAGTACCTTCTGAAAGGCCACGGCCGCTTCCTTCCACATCCTTGCCCAGTTTCATTCACCATCATTCATTTCATCTCTCATTAACTCCTCTCATGAGGTTGGCGTCAGGAAGGGCATCCGGCCATAAAAACCACCGCCACAATTACTTCCATCGCATCTCATCCCCGACCCCGTTGGAAAAACGGGAATAATAAGGGGTAGACATACAATACATCAGACAGATTCTACGCATACACCCAAAGTACACGGGGCTACATGACCGCATTTTGCAGCCCTTAAACTAAGGAACCAACCATTCGTGTAAAAATGCGAACTTTCGAGAAATTTATTATATCCTTCGCAGAAGTAAATGTTTCAGGCACTGTATCCTCATGCGTTGCAAGTTTGGCAGGTAATTCAGTAACACTTGATTATCACCATCCATAGAGAAGTTGTCGCCGTTAACATGTAGCATATAATCAGAAAATTCCATTTCACCTGGTTTCAATCGCGTGTCTTTAAGTAAGTGGCGTATTTTGGAGAAAGGCCAGAGAGAAGAGTATTTAATATAATTGTGAATAACTGTTTGGCGAGAAGCGTGCAACAGATCTGAAGTCACCATGAAGAATAACTTTCCCGCAAAAAGGAATAATGTCGTTAACTATCTCTTAGAAGTAGATTCACACACATGAAAGAATGAATGTTTGCCATTGGGGCTCCATGCCAAACTATGAGCCGAGCTCATCGAATATCGTCAGCTGGATTTTGAATGTTAAATGTAGGAGTTTTGCAAGAATTCACTTGATTTGCAGATCTGACTCGATTAGCTTCTGGAGAATCTAATATATACAACTGGTCGCAAGAACCGTCGCTTATAATTTTGGAATATAACGAAGAAATGCGATGATTTGCAAATCCATACATTTTAAAACAATATGGACCGTATGCATGTGGCACAGTAACATTGGTACCGGTACCGAATGAAACGAAGTTCATGGCATTGTTGTACTGCCGATTTTTATTTCGGAAATTGCTCGAGATATCATCTCCAGTGAAAAATTGTTGCAGCCTGTCCAATATTTTATATTTAGTCAGATCAATTTTACCTTTACAACAGCAAAGGTCAAAGTAACCAAGCGTAGATTTCTCGCAAGAGAAATACTGTGCAGAACAATGTTTACATTTGTTCGTTAAGGACCCTACACTGTATAGCATATACTCTGGAATTGTTTCTGAAATGGCATATTTATATTGGATTTTAAAGGTGGCTTCGTATTTTCTTCCGATTTCCCATTTTAATGCGGCTAATGGTTTTTTTTCGTCAAATGGGTTTATTTATAGTAGCATTTCTCCCCAAATTAATGTCATATTCAATAACACTATAGTGGCCTGCATCAACGCAGCCGCCAAATATTAAATGGCAAATAATACTTCTATTGAAAAAATCCACAGCATGGATAGATTCATTGTTATGTACTCTAAACAAATAATCAATAAACAATAATATTCACTGATACAATGAAGTTTAGAGGCTTTCATTCTCAAGTTGGTTGCTGATGAGAATGCGATGAGACTGATCGCTAAAAATAAAATCATTATTATTATCCCTGCCTGCAACTATTTTTACAATTTGCTTGCAAACGCAGCTCAGGAAGAAGTTCTTCGTTTTGAAATAAACAGCACGAAACTGCTCTAAATAAGCCATTTCCATCACCTGTTGTAGGTACAATCCTTTGCATTTCCATGACAATAAATTATGTGAGGGAGCATAGAATCACTTCGCCAGCCGCCGTAATGGAGGGAGTTTTAGAATTATATGTTCAGTGCATGTCAAAAATCATATTAACACAGGGAAGCCCAGTCTTAAGACTACATTCTGAGCTATCATCCCGGATTACGGGTTCAATCCCTGCTCTGCCAAGAAATTTAATTCTGGTGTGAGGGCTGGAACGGGGCGCACTCTTGTGGCAAAATTAAGAATAGCAAGATTCGATTCCCATCTCAGTAATCTTGGATGTGGTTTTCCGTGGTTTCCCATTTCCACTCCAGGCAAATACCGGGATGGATCCTAACTTAAAGTCTCGGTCGTCAACTCCCCATTCCCCAACTTAATTACAAATGCACACATCAATATAGACATCACAATAACACAGGTTATCAGAGAACATTATTACCACGATGTCCGAGTCCATCAAATTAATTATGGTCGCCAATTCTCTCATGGCGGAAGCGATTGCGGCCATTTTAATTTAATAATTCAGAAGTATGCCAACGTAAATCGTGGGGAATTCCTTACCTAATGGGAATAATAAAAGTAAAATATGTTTAGACAATGCGACACCAACAGCAAGAAAGAATAATTGGGAAATAAAAATTCATGTCTGAGGTGGGACTCGAACTCTCTAAATAATGCATAATGAAATTCGCTGAGTCCAGCGCAGGCCATGAGCCACCTAGACAATGTAAATGGCATGCAATATTACAATACTTAAACATACATACTCACTCAACTGACTGTTTAAGTTCTTAAATACCTCCCTTATTTTATAATTCTCTTTCAATGTATATTGTGGAAACATCATAAACAATATTCGGGGCCCTTTTTAATTCTCATAAACAAAAATCTCAGTAAGAAGCGGTGGGATGCGCCATTTCGCTCATGTAAAATAAAGCCATTGTGCGCAAGCGCGGGAGCTACAAATATTATCTTTTTCTTTATTAAGGAGAATTCGTTACATTAGGGGAATTTTAAATGTTAAGTATGATTTGGCTACGTAATACCAATTGCAAGAAATAAGATTACGGAAAGTAAAAAAACCTGTCGGAGGTGGGAATCGAACCCTCTCCATTTCACACTGCATAATTTTCAACTTCGCAACTCTAGCATTGAGCCACCAATCAACTGGAAAATTGACGCAATATTGTGTTACATAAACATTATACACACTCAACAGTATGTGTAAGTTCTTCTACATTTCCCGTCTATTATAATTCCATTCCTTATATATCGTGGAAACATCATAATCAATATTCCCCTCCTTTATAATTCTTATAATAATAACTATTACATTAAAACGCGGTGGACGTCCGCCATGTCTGTCATTAACCAACGTGATACTGCGCATGCGCCTGAGCCAATAATTTTGCAGTTTTGTTTATAAATTTAAAAATATATGGTAACATATTTGTTTATTTTAAAGAAACTCTGCAAATCTGCATGCCAAGAGCTTTCGTTAGAATGTCTTACGAAGCCAATCGGTTAAGTCGTTTTCACAATCTCGTGTGTACAAAAAACAGCTTAGTGTTTTAAATATATAGATGCCAGGTACTATACGTGAGTTGTTTAGTTCTATTGGCTAGCACACTTTCTGATATATTGATATTAGGGTAACAAAAATCGAGACAGTATTTATTAACAGTTGGCAGCCCTGGTTACTCTTAAGAATCGGCATAGTCATATCTGTTATGGTACACATAGCACACATGAAATTTGGTTGACATCCAAATGATAGTATAGAAGTTACATGCATTTAAATTTGGACCTCTCAGCAGGCTCAGAATCATGTTGGTAGCACTGACGTATATAAGTTACTCCAAATTAATATAGAATGTCAGGTACTATACGTGTGCATAGTTTAAAGCTATAGGCTTGCATACTTTCTGGATGTGTATTTGGATTTTTAAAAATCATAGCCTTTATTAACAGTTGGCAGCTCTGGTGGCTCTTAGGAATACGCCCAGTCATATATGTTTATGTACACATAGCACATACGAAATTTGGTTGAAATCCAATTGATGGTGTAGAAGTTATATGCATTTAAAATTTGGACCTATCAGCAGGCTTTTAATCATTTTGACAACACTGCCATATATGGCCTACTGGAAATTACACTGCAATATTATTATCTATACGTGTGCTAATTTTGAAATAGCTCCCATTTATACCTTCCAAGATATCCAAGATGGAGCTCAAATTTCAATTGCGATTTTTCAGCAGTTGGTAGCACTGACATAATTTTCAAATACGGCCGTGAGATATTCAGGTATAGATCGTTACTCCTACCAAATTTTGTTTCGATTGCTGCAGCCGTTTAGGAGTTGATAGGGGGACACACATACACAGCCAGCCAGACAGACAGAAGGACAGACAGACAGACACACACACATTTGCCCGATCTCATAAGTCTACTTTTTCCTCATTTTTGCAAAATGTGATAAGTAGGCTAAAAATACTTGCTGTATTAACGGCAGTATTAAAGGTGCCGAGACATTCTCATTTGTCCGGTTGTGCTTAAAGAGGGCGTTTTAACTTAAGCGTGGAGAGTTTGAAACCCGTTCTTTAATACTTGAAGTTTATCCTGAATACAGTAACATACACCACATTAGAATCGAATCGAATCAAGTCCAGCGCGGACAGTATTGGTTAGAGGTGTTGGGTGATTACTAGGGGCTCGGATGTTTAGGTAAATAAATATATTTCAATGTAAATACATATTTTAAGCAATTTCTCTATAAATACATAAATTCCTGCTTTTCACTTATTAGCACATAAAAATACATAATATTTACATTTTAAAAAATCAGTACGCTAGATCTGTTTTTTGCATTTTTGTTCTGTGTTACTTCAATGGGGAAACCTGTGAGCTATCTAATCTTCCTGCAAAGGGTATGTCATCTTGCAACTGTGCAATTCTTAACTTGTCGCCCCGTACTACTCACTATGGGAGCCAGGGATTTCCAGATAATTTTACTTCTGTTGGGGGCGTTCTGTTCTGCCAACCATGTGGGAAAGCAATCAAGGGTGAACAGCGATCTCAAGTTACACAACACCTGAAGGACAAGAAACATATCGCCGCAGTTTCGCGCCTTCAAAGAAGTGTGTCGCGTTAATCATCGGTCATTTGTGATGGACAACCTGAAGATGTATCTCATTGTGTATTGTAATGCTTCAGCAGTCAGTGAGGCATAGTATAAATTGCATTCATGCGTACTGCATATTATTTATATTCACATTAATAAACTAAATTATTATTAAATATTTTTATTTTTTGTCACATATTTCAGGTATTATTATTATTATTGATTTAAGCCCACTACGGAGCGCTTATGACTAGTTCTTCGATGCTCTTTTCCGTTCCCAATATCTCTTGAGCCCTGCTGATAATTTCTCCTTTCTCTCCTGCGAAAGGGGCTGCCGACATTTAGAGACTCTAGGTGGTGGGGTCCAAGATTCTACCATAGCACAAAATTTAGAACGATCTTCTACATCAAGGTCAGCAATTCCAGCCGAATCCAAGTCCTTTAGTACTTCATTAAACCACAGGCTTCCAGTATTGTAGCTTTTAACCAAGGAGAAGATCTTCTTATTAAGCTTGTTGCTGTTCATTCGTTGTAGGTGCCCATAGAACTTTAGCCTCCTACGTCGCATACTGGTATTGGCTGTTTCTAACTGTCGATACAGGTCAGAATTAGATTTCAAACGGTAGGTTCCATCTGGGAGCAATCTCGGGCCATGGATTTTCCTGAGGATACGTCTTTCGACTTTCTCCAGGTCATCCATGGTGCCTTTTCTGTTCATCAAGAGGGTCTCTGCGGCATACAGAAACTGTGGTCTGACAGCAGTTGTTTAGTGACAGGTTCCTCGAAATGCATTTCTTGTTGTACAAATTGTGGGATAGTTGGTATGCTGCGTTGAGTTTGGTACGCCTTGCTAAGATGGAGGTGCCATCTCTACCATTGGGGTGGACCCATTCACCAAGATAACGAAAGCGATTGACTCTTCCAATCGTTCCATGTATGGTCGTCAAAGGGGTGTTTCCGGAGTGCCGATTCTCAAAGTACTTGATCTTATCGTAAGATATCTGTAATCCAGATTTCACCGCTATCTCGTGCAGGACTTGGACAGCTATGCCAGCATCCTTAGAGTTGTTGGCCAAGATTGCAATGTCATCCGCGAAGGCAAGGCACCTGATCTCGATTCTTCGGATTCCAGCTCCAATGGCAACTGGTTTGATTCCTAGATTCCTCAATGTGTATTCCCAGGTCTTGATGACTTTATCAAGCACCAGATTAAACAGAATGGGCGAGAGACCATCACCCTGTCGTACTCCGGTTTGATCTTGAGGCTCCGAGATAGTTCTCCTCTGAACTTCGCCTTAGAGGTTGCATCCGTGAGAGTCTGTTTGATGAGGGTGCGTGTGTTATAATCCACACCTCGTTCTTGGAGTATTGAGAACAGTGTCTGGCGGTCGATGGAATCATAAGCTTTTGCGAAGTCGACGAAAACCACAATAATGTTCGTACTCCTTACTTGTTTTAGATGGTGAATGGTTTTCAGATTGAAGATCGGCTCGGTACAGGACCTTCCACGCAGAAATCCTCCTTGATATTCACCAATTGTTTGTTCACATTGACTTTCTACATTGTCCAGTAAAATCCTGGAGAGCACTTTGTATGCCTTTGACAGCAGAGATATCCCCCGGTAGTTGTTTACATTATTTTGATCGCCTTTCTTATGTAAAGGGTATATGACAGCTGATTTCCAGTCATCAGGGATCCTGCCAGTCTCCCAACATTCGATTAAGAACTGGTGTAGGGCCTCTGCGATCGTATTTCCACCTGCTTTCAGGGCTTCTGCAATGATTCCATCTTCCCCGGGTGCCTTGTAGTTCTTAAGATGGTTGATGGCATTAGCAACTTGCTGAAAAGTTGGTGGGTTAGATGCCAGGTGTATCTCTGGAGGATCTTCAACAGGCAATCTGTCCGTGGGCTCTTCGCAATTAAGCAATTGTTCAAAGTAGTTTGCCAAAAGTTCCACGTTCTCGCGGTTTCTCGTGACCAGTTCCCCGGCTGTATCCTTGAAGTGAAGGCATTGTGGTCTATACCAAGAGAGTTTCAGGTGTTATACATTTTAAATTCTTCATCCAACTTTTCCAGTCTTGACCTATCGTAAGATCTCTTCACACGCCTTATGGTCTTGCTCGACAGTTTCCGCACCACTGTGAAATTCTCCCAATCTTCTTGTCGTTTTGTCGAGTTCCACTTCATCCAAGCTGCAGCACGCTCATCAACTGCAAGGTCACATTCAGAATTCCGCCATCTATGGCGTCGCTTCCTTCGAGGTTGTCCGAGGTTACTGCTCGCTTCGCATATAGTGGACCTCAGGTGGTTTCAGTCTTTCATTTCATTTTGCATGATGTCAGATTTAAAGCGTTCTCTATTCTCCATGAGGAATTGAGGATCAATCCGTGGTGGAATTATAGTAGGAGGTATCTTTCGTTTAGGTAATAATCTGGTCTTAATTTGTGTGAGGAAATAGTCAGAGTCAACATTCCAACCTTTTCGAACTCTGACATTCATGACCTCTTTCCTACTCTTTACACTGATTGCAACGTGATCGATTTGAAATGATCCCATAGCAGTGTTCGGTGACTGCCAGGTGGTCTGGTATCTTGCCTTTCTAGAAAAAACTGTGGACATGATCTGTAATTGGTACAACCTACACAGTTCAATTAAGCGTTTGCCGTTGGTATTGGTTCGTCTATGTGCTGTATATGGCCCCAGTATGTCTTGGTACTGTCGTTCTTTCCCCAGTTGAGCATTGAAGTCTCCTACCAGGAACTTGACGTGGTGATCGGGGATCTTACTGATCTCGTCTTCTAGCAACTGCCAGAAACTTTGGAACTTTTCAGGGTTCTTCTTGTTGTCATCATTAACTGGAGCGTGTGCATTTACAATAGAATATCCCTTGTTGCCGCATCTGAGAGATACGTTCACTAGCTGATGTGAATCCGATGACAGAATCCATCACACACGTCTTATTAAAAAGGCTGTTCCAAAAACGCTAGAGCCTTGTTTATTCTTAGACGCCGGCTTTTCTTACTTACTCTATAACCTTCTGACTCAAAAGCCACATCATCAGTAAATCTGGTTTCTTGGACTGCTGTTATTGAAATTTTACGTTTATTCAGGATATCGGTCAATTGCTTGAGTTTTCCGGTCTTACAAAGAGTTTGAATATTGATAGTTCCAATGTGTGTGATAGTTTTGGGTCTCAATCGGTTGACAGTATTGGGGAACTCCAACTTTTCCCGCACGATGATGTAAGGCTCCCCAGAGTCCGAAGGCCTGAATGCGCCACCATTGGTGACGGGAGATTGGATACTCCCTGGGGTAGTGACATCTGCATCGTTGTTTATCATCGTATGTGAACTCGTAAAGAGATATACTAGAGGTGAAGACTGAACGCCTTCAAGGTTGGCCACTCCGAATCTTATTCAGGAGCGTTAATTACAATGGGGTCGCCACTCCCAAAGGCATTTTAGATCTACTGCCAGCAAGTATTCAGGCCGCCCTTTACATGGAGAACAGACGCCCTTGCAGCCGCCCCTAACATGGGAAACAGACGCTGCTGATGCTTAATGCACTCACATTATTCCCTGAGTACTGGGCTGTCTCGTTCGCAATCTCCACCGTTCCGAAGACCATCTTCTCCGCTGTAGATTCCGTTGAGGTCTTCACTCGTAACCCTGAGCTGGGACCCTTACCAGATGGTACACACCTGGTCAGTATGCTCTGGGACTCACATAGGCAGGGGCGCCAATCCCTGGACAGGGCAACCTCCGAAGAGGGTATTTTTAATACATAAAATTAAATATTTTCTCGATTTTTAGCTCCTAAATATCTGAGCCCTCGAGATTACCATTTTCATTTTTAATTAGCCAGGATATGGCTAAGAGCACTAGGGCACTGCAAATGCTTAATATGAAAGATAAAAATATGATAGACAATTTTTATGAATTAGGAGAATGAAAGGATAGAAATCTGGTTATCTATAGTAGCTGTAAGTTGAGTTATAGAGTTTACTCAATTATAATTCGGGGGCGCTTATGGCGACACCCTGTGGCTTGGTAATCGCCCAACCTGTTTATAAGAGGGTTGGTGCTTCTTGTACTTGATTTGTAAAGGTTGACTGCCTGCTTCCTAATCCTCTGACTGATGGTCTCGAGGTGATAGTCCTGGTGTAGTTGGGTGTTACGTACGTAGCAGGGGGCGCCTGATATCGTACGTAAAGCCCTGTTCTGAATAACCTGGAGTTTCCTGATCGAAGTGGGGGCTGCAAACCCCCTTGCTGGACAGCCATACTCCATGACTGGTCGCACTATAGTGCTCTATGCGGAGACTAGACTTGGCAACTTATAGGTACATTTGTACGAAGAACACATAGTCTTAGGAATGCGAGAGGGGAATATCCCAACAAGATAGATAGATAGATAGATAGATAGATAGATAGATTTATTTTGACTGGCAAGATTAGGGCCATTGGGCCCTCTCTTCCATCTAACCAGATTATACAAATAATAAATGATGAACAATACAAATACAACTTAAATCTAACAATATTACAATGTTGATATAATATAAAATACATATGAAATGGATTAGCTTGATAATATACAATACAAATACAACTTAAATCTAACGATTTTACAATATTTATACAAAATAAAATACATATAAACTGGATTAGCTTGGTGGTGTAGGCTGTAAATTGTTGCATTGTTAGGGTGAATAACTGAGATACTTAGGAGTAAGTTTAAAATTACAGTAAGGTAAAGGAAATAGGCTACTGAAAAAAAGTAGACTAATGATGGTGATGAAGATGATGATGAAGATAATTAGTCGTTACTGAAGGAGGTTATTTAGATATCTAAATAGAGAGTAAATGAGAAAGTGAGAATTGGAAAGTTTGAATATATGTAATACGACGTAAGAATATAAGCATAAATGTTGAGTTCAACTTTCATTTACTTAGTGAGTATGTACTGCTGGCAACGCTGCTTGAAGCTGGACGGGGTTGCTCCTCTGACAGAGCGAGGCAGATTGTTCCACAGTCGTGCAGTAGCAACAACGAAGGAGTTGGTATAGCGTACTGTGCGGTGTATGGGTATCAGCAAGAGTGTGTCGTTTTTTGACCGTGTTCCAAGAGTATGCTCGTACGAGAGGCGGTGAAGCTGAGAATGCAGGTAAGCTGGAGTTGAAGTTGAGAGTATTTGTTGAAGAATACATAAAGAATGGAGGTCGCGGCGTTGATTTAGACGTAACCAGTTAAGTTGCTCATAAGCGGGGGTGACATGGTCATAGTACCGTAAATTAAATATGTAGCGTACACAGGCATTTTGTGCATGTTGGAGTTTGTTTTTAAGAGTAACAGTGAGATCTTTGTATACCACATCGCAGTAATCAAAATGAGGCAATATTAGGGAGGAAACAAGTCGTTCCTTTAATACACGAGAGAAAATATTCCAGAATCTTCTAAGTGAATTCAATGCGGAAAATACTTTTCTGGAAACATTGCAGACGTGCTGCGTCCAGGAAAGATGTTTATCTATAATAACGCCTAGATCTTTAACTGACTCACGGAATTCGATTGGGGAATCGCACAAGCGTAATTTTGGTAATGTGGGTTCATTTTTTAGTTTTAGGAGGATTTTCGGGTGGGAGATTATGATTGCTTGGGTTTTAGCCTCATTGAGTCGTAGTCCATGTAAGCGAGTCCAGTTACAGATTTCAGTTAAGTCTTCATTAAAGGTGCCGATTGCTTCCGATAGTTTTTCTGGTGCTGAATGCAGGTAGATTTGTACATCATCAGCATATAGGTCGTGTTTGCATTTAGTGATTGATGACGGAATGTCGTTTATATATATTGAAAACAGGAGCGGTCCAAGGACTGACCCCTGAGGGACTCCTCTCTCAACTGGACGCCATGAAGACATTTGATTTAAGTTAATTTTAACACATTGTTGACGTCCACGTAGATAAGAGTCCATCCATTGGATACTGTTCTTGGAGAGATGAATTTTAAATAGACAAGAGAGTAGTATGTCATGGTCAACAGAATCGAAGGCTTTACTGAAATCAAGCAGTGTTAGGATTGTTACTAGCCCACTGTCCATAGCCTTTCTTATGTCATCCGTGACCTTGAGTAGTGCAGTACTAGTACTATGATTTTTGCGGAAGCCGGATTGGTGTTCTTCAAGGATATTGTGCTCTAGCAAATAGGAGGAGAGTTGTTCGTGGACGATAAATTCCAGTGATTTGGAGAGGGATGATAGTATACTGACTGGGCGATAATCGCTTACATGTTTAGCCTGTGTATTTTTTGGGATTGGGATGACGAAGGCCGCTTTCCAAAGCGATGGGTACATACCTGTCATTAACGAGTGATTGAATATGTATGTTATTGTGGGAAGTATAATATCAATGATACGTTTGAATAATTCGATTTCTATATTGTCAATCCCTTTAGATTTCGATTTTATTCGAAGAATAGCACGTCTGGCTTGTGAGGGGGTAACATGCGAGAAATGGAATGTTTCTCTGATAGGGGTGGGGATGCTGTAGTTATTGATCAAAGTTCTGTGTTTCATGTCAGGGTCAACTGAGCGTCCGATAGTTGTAAAATGTTCGTTGAGTGTGTCAAGAGGTAGATTAATGGGGTTGTCAATTTTCTCTCTACCTATTCCCATATTTCTTAGTTCCTTCCACGCCGCAGAGGGTTTAATATTACCTCCTAGCAGGTTATGAGCATGTCTGATTCGAGCATTACGTACCGTTTGGGAAGTTTTGTTTCGAAGTTTTTTGTAATCATCATAATTCTGTTGAGTTGGTAATCTCTTAAACTTTCTGTGTGCCACATCGCGCTTAGCCATCAGTACTTTAAGTTCCGGGCTGAGCCAAGGTGCGGGAGGTCGCGTTGCTCGAACAGATTTTACTGGAGCATGTCTGTCATAAAGTTCTGTCAAGTATTCGGTCATTGTGTGTACCTTATCATCTATGTTGTGAATAGTCAGTATGTCGTGCCATGGGATACATAGAGCATCTTCTGTCAAGGAGTTCATATCAATTTTAGAGAGGTCTCTGTACATGATGGTCCTTGGTTTGGTCTTGGGATATTTTAATGAGTAGGAGATATAGATTAA
The DNA here is from genome assembly GCA_946902985.2 of Meconema thalassinum. Lineage (NCBI taxonomy): Eukaryota > Metazoa > Arthropoda > Insecta > Orthoptera > Tettigoniidae > Meconema > Meconema thalassinum. The sequence continues at coordinate 86,385,448 of OX336400.1, read as the reverse complement.
ATCATGGGCTGAAATTCCGGGTACAGATGTCTGACCAAACTGAAGCACCCTGTCAGTGTTCTTTACTGATATCAAGTCAATTGTCGTGTGTGAAGTACGCGTGTGATGTGTTGGTAATAGTTCTAATATTTTCATGTCTCGTGACGAAAGCATATTCAGCAGTTGCCGAGTTTCAGACTTGGTGTTGTCGCCTATATTAGTATTGAAATCGCCCATGACTATTACATGTTGGTAAAGTGGTAGGATTCTTAGTAACGCATTCTCCACGTCCTCCAAGTGACCCAGTGAAGGTGCTTTGTAAACAACACAGACAGCGCACTTTTGATGGGCGGCATCAATTTCAAATAGCATAAATTCAGGCCTCCTATTATACTGGCTATCAGAACATGCTAAGACTTTAGGATTAAGGTTTGACTTAACGAAAGCTCCTACCCCACCTCCTCTCTTCCCACCACGGTCATTACGTATTAGAGTGTAGCCGGGAAAGTGGAATGATTTAGATTGATTTAGCGGTGATAGCCACGTCTCGCTCATCAAACAAATATGGAACAAATCAGGAATAATGAGTTCAAGTTCATGAAAATTTGCCGATAAGGATTGTACATTCACGTGGGCTATATGGATTCCGGTTGGGTGAAGTGACACATTTTCAAACAGTCGATCTCGAGTCGAGATAAGGTCATTGTTTGCGGGAGCTAATTGCAGCCTGTTATTTGAAGTGAATGGAAACGGTTCGGTAGGGGAGGGGAGGGGTGAGGGAGTGCGGGAGAAATTCCTTTCACTGCAGGGGGTGGCTGCGAGAGTGCTGCTGTCAGAGGTAACATTCTTGTCGATCAGGTTTGCCAACTTAAGAAATGAAAACTGAACTAACCGAAATGTACTAAGGCTAATATAACTGAACTAACAGAAATGTACTATGGTAAACTAAGACTAATATAATATAATAGTAAACAGATAATAATAATTAGAACTAAGATGGCATATATTGGCCGCAGTCAGCTAGGTGAATAGTTTTTACACTGTAGATACTGATTAGTTAGGTAAGTCACTCATACGGTTAATCCTGATTTTGGTACCATCCGGTTTCTTGATAAGGATATCGCCCTGAGAACTCCAGCAATTTCTGACTGAGAATCGAGAAATTGCAGCCTTCAGAATCGTCAGTCGGGTGGAGGTGAGATCCTCACGGATGGTCACATTGCTTCCCTTGAGCAATCTTTTATTAAGGAACACCTCCTGCCTCGTACGGAATGAAGTGAATTTCACAATGATGGGCCTAGTTTTTCCAGGGGATTTGGGTCCAACACGATGGCTACGGTCAATATCAAGGAGGTTAACACTAGCACCAATATCTTTAAATACGTTTAGAGCAAGTTCATCTGTATTTTCTTGAGTACTTTCATGCACACCGAAAATCCTGATATTGGCACTCCTGCTATATTGTTCTAAGGAGTCGTATTTTTCTTCAAGCTCATTTCTCAGTGCTTGGATTTCAAAGTCACGACTCTCAAGTTTTTTAGTGAGATCAGATACCAGGTCCATATTGAACTGAAGAGACTTCTCCAGTTCTTTGATAACAATTTCAGTCACTCTCACAGATATAGCGGATATAATAGTTTCAAGAAACTTACCCGAACTGAGAGTCTCGTCGAGTACCTTAGCTACGGTCTCTTCAATTAAGTTGGCACTATCGCTGGCGTCTCTTGAGGCACGCTTATTCTTGCTTCTCGTCATCCTGGTTTAATTATGATTTTGTTATATATGTAAGGGTTATCACTCGAAATAACGTAACACAGGTTATGCTCACTTACTATACACACGTGAACCACTTATTTTGGATGTACCTACTACACAATAACACCTTCTAATCCACCTAAACTGAGGAGCCGAGCTCACGCACGTCTGTCAAGCATGGCATGGCAGTAGACTGTGGCAGTAGATAAGGGACCCTCGCACACAGGAATTTCCCCTCAGTCGAGTGCAGACAGTGACCACGTTAACTGCTCTCAACAGGACCGCGCAAGACTCAACCAGATAAGTAGCCTGTACAATACAATCTGAATTGACCATTTACAACAACCACATATTCACTCCAAACAAGCAAATTCCGGAGGTCAATCACCACTTCCAGTATCTCAACACATAGACCACTACTAACAAATATTGGCGAGTTGGATTATCTCAACTAATACTGCAACGAAATAAGTGTATATATTGTAAAAATTTCACCCACACTTTCGAAACTGGTCATCCATGCGTATTTATTCATCTCATGTAGGCTATTTTATTTTCACGATTAGGGAATAACCCATCTCATTTGGGTACAATCGTGCTGACCGATTGAAAATCATTATACTTCTGTTTCTTTTTTATTTATGTAGTTCAATAATTTTTAATTGTTTAATAATGTAATTATTTTATTAATTATTTTATTGTTAAGTTGTTTAATTGTTTTATAATTCAATTACAGATCTGTTCAAATCATTAAACTCAACAAACAAATTTCTACCATTTTCAAAAATATTTCAACATATCTGTTTATGAAAGGGAATGTTCTTGTCAGATTGTTGGTATAATGTGCAATAACGGTTCTCACTCGATTTATGGATTCATCCTAGATGTTGGCAACTCTGCTTTGACCTTCAGCTGTTTTGTTTTGAAGGAAGAGTCACTCACTGCTCTGAGAGTAACAGCTAAAAACAACAATTAAAATTTGAGGTTATGGTCATTGTTAATATTGTTGATAAGGAGTTGCTAGGGAAGTTTAGCTAGTTAGCTATTAAAACTCAGCAATTCTTCTAGGTGTGAGCCGTGTCTTGAGTGGGGTTTCGCCTAGGACACCAAGCTGGCTCATCAGCGGGCTCTTGGTATCCGTGCTCGGATCCCCACAGGGGTAGTGAACTGCGCTACCTCCCTTTTTATGAAGCGCACCTACGCCTCTTACCATCTTTTTGGAAGCTATGATTGGGAGGTTAAAGCTGCTTAAGCTTCACTTCCCCCGGCGGAGCGAGCAACAGCAATGCAACAACGGTGGTTTCCGTAAAACAGTCAGTTTACGCTTGCCTGTGCAGTGTAGAAGACGTGTCATAGGTGTATTGTAAAATCACTAAGCAGAAAGTTTCCACAAGGAACAATCTCCTCAGATGATTGGCCGGATCGCAGTGGGGCAGCCAACCTGCAACCATCAGATCTTTGGTATAACTCAGCTCATGCCAAACAGGTGGATGTGGCTCTCAATGATACGTGCAGAATAATAACTGGGTGTCTCAAATCCACTCCAATTGAATGGCTTCACCACCTCGCCGAGATAGCACCACCTTCTGTTCGAAGAGAAATAACAGCGAACAAGGAAAGGAAGAAGGTGGAGCATGAAAGAACTCATCCGTTATATGGGTACGAATTACACACACCAATACTGAAATCTAGGAAGAGTTTCCTAAAAACATCAAAGGAACTCACAACCACCGAGAAAAATGATAGACTACAATCTAGGAAAGCTAAAGGTCTTCTTCTTGGTGGCTGTACAACACCATCTGAAACTTTACCACCGGGCCAAAACGAGGCATGGATGACATGGAAATCCCTAAAATAGGTTGAAATCAGGAGGCGGCAAATGAAGAGCTAATATGGTAAGATGAAACTACGCTAAAGACGGAAACATCAAGTGTGATTGTGGAGAAGATCAGACTGTCAAACACATGATTCAATGTCGTATGTGTCCAACCACCTGCACAATGGATAGGCTTGCCATATTTTTGGTGAGAGAAACCGGGACTCATTAATATGGGGTGGCCTTGCCAGGGTGTTTGGGAAGTGTGGGGAGTGGAGGGTCCTCCCCCGGGAAATTTTTAAGAGATTAGAATTAAAATGGTGAGTTTTAAGCCTTCTTTTTAAACCTCGCAAGTGACGGGAGGGGGGAATGTGGCACCCTAATTTGTTTGTTCTCCACACCTTTTAAAAATAAAAAAGGAATTTTTGCTACATAAAATTATATAATTTTTCCTTTTAATGATAATTTTTTTCTGGTCTATCATCTAGAAAGAAGTGTTAATAAAATACAATTTGAAATACTTCATAAAATTGTTTAATTGAACAATTTCTATGTCTTATAATTTTTTGAAAAACGACAACTTTTTATCTAATTACAAAAACAATTACAAATAACTTTTTTGTCAATCTAAAAAAAAACAATTAATTAATCAGTTAACAATTTGGGCTATTGTTTTGTGTCATTCGTTTGAATACTTCTGACCTCTTTGACGCTGTGCGCGATAGTCAACGATGTTGATTGTTGAAAAGTAACCGATTCATAAAATATTCTTAAACACATAAATTCATTACTTTTTACATCTTACATTTTACAGCCGTTTTCCGGGACATTGATAAAACCGGGCGGGACACCGGGACAAGAGTAAAATTCCGGGACTGTCCCGGTCAAACCGGGACGTATGGCAAGCCTAACAATGGAGGATCTACACCTAGCCTCAGAGAATGCACTACAAGTCGCCAAGTTCTGGTCTAACTGTATTTAGTGAAATGTTTTGTATTGTGTAACGTGTTTCTGATACGAGAATAATTGTAAAATCCATTTATATGGCAAATTACCAGAAACTCCCGCTCGAGCTAAGAGTGTTCATGTATGACACGTATGTAAAACCGAAGTCATGCTGAGCGGTGTGTAGATGAATTCCCTACCGATCCAGTTCCAAATATCGAGACTGTCAGGCGTCTTGTTAATAAATTACGGACAAGGGGAACCCTAAACGCTGCATGTCCCATGCCAACGAGAAGGGTCCTGATGGTGGAAAATCTCGTTGAAATTAATGCATAATTCTCTCGCTCTTGAAATAGTGTTGCACAGAAGGTAAGTGTTTCGAAGACCTTAGTCCATACGGCTACTAAATTTTAAAACTGAAACCATACAGAATAACTGTAGTCCAAGAATTACGACCCCCTAAGGCAATGAAGGAAGCATCACTTTCTGTAATTAGATTTTACACAACATTGTTGACGGCATTGTTGATCCATAGTTAATAATTTTCTATGATGAGGCGTTGTTTCATTTAAATGGTCTCGTCGCTTCACAGAACAATAGCCTAGATACTGGAGCACAGAAAACCTCCATCTGATTCTCTAATTTATTTTCTTGTCGTGTGGCCTCCTGAGAGGCCGAGTGCTGGTCTTTCTAGTTGACGCCCGTGGGGGACTTGCGCGCCGAGATGACAGATGGAATGGGTCAAGATGAATTAGACTGGGCAAGGATGTGGAAGGAAGCGGTTGTGGCCTGTCTGAAGGTACTGTCCCAGCATTTTCCTGGTGTTGAAAATGGGAAACCAAGGAAAACCATTTCAAGGACAGCTGACGGTGGGGCTCCAGCCCACGCGTCTACCGAGTCAGCAGAGAGCTTGGCCCCATGACCTAACGCTGCGCTTTAGCAAGCGTAGCCACAGCTCTCAGTTGATTCTCTAATGTTTGCATGGGAATTACCCGGCCGTAGGGGAAAGTGAACGCACTGTACAACCGTGTACAAAAATGTTGGCCAACAGAGAAAGATACAATTTCGTTTACTAAGGATAAACTGAAATTGTTTCCAACACGATAACACTATTATAAGACTGTTGTGAATGCAAGAACTAAAGTAGACACCACAATAATAGTACAGGGTCATTACCTATGTGCGCCTCGATAAACACGGCAAGCTAAGCCGGCTGTGACTGGCTCAGATCGCGAGGGCGCATACCCGGTTCAGCCGGTGGTAGAGCGCACTTTCACCCTTTTACGAAACATGTTCAATAATGTGTACTTAGAGCTCATAGGCGATGCAGAAAATGTCCTCCCTCTCTTGCAACACACACCTGACATCTCCTGATGAAGGAATGTCCGTCAACTCTTTTATTATTTACGGAGCCTGTTTCCTTGAATCGTTTAGCGAGCCTCCTAATTGTACTGGCATTAGGCACAGGTCTTCCTGGAAACTTGATTCGAAATTTTCGTCTCATTTCAAAACAAGATTTTCTGCTTTCCAGAAACGAATTATGGAAATACACGCGTTCGCGCAATGTGAATTGATTGGTGTCTAGGCATGACCAACAATCACAGTAATCACAATACTCACTAAAGGTGCAACACTTAGGTCTAACCTTTGCATATACACGTCCATATGAATGACAAAACACGTGGGAACTAACGATATGAGTCAGTGGACCACGCCTACCACTGGCTGAGCCGCGTACGTGCGTCCGTGATCTGCGCCAGTCACAGTCGGTTTAGCTTGCCGTGTTTATCGGGACGCACATAGATATGATGAATGATGGTGATAATTGTTGTTTTAAGGGGCCTAACATCTAGGTTATCGGCCCCTAATGGTTTGGTTGAAGGGGAAGATGATAATGAAATGTAAAGTATAACTAAAACTAACTACTAACTTATAAACTAGAAGAAGGAATGGAAAACAAAAGGAGAATAAAGCAATTAAAGGATAGGAGAAAAAGAAATGCCCTCAACCCTCGAAGAATGCTGATTGAGGGACTTGGAAGGAAGGAGAACTATGACAGGCAGATAGGAAATTGAAAGAGGAGAGGGTCCAACCCAGAGGTAATGGATAAAAGGCGGGAAAACCGGACCTAGCTCAGGAATCCCTCAGGGTCGCCAACTCCCGAACTCACCAGCCATGAGTCCTTGAGGGTGTTGCAATATCCAGGGTGGACCAGAAGTGGTGGGGCTACAGACACCCTTCCTCCTTGAGGGCCTTGAGCAGAAGGCAGGAGACAACATGAAAAGAGAAGGAGGGTATCAGAAACGATGGGACAAGGACCAATTAAGGCGGGAAAGGAAGAGACTCTCTAGATCTCGGATACCCTAATACAGTCGGGGTCGGAAGAGAACAAGAGTTGACCAAGTGAGGTCGACAGGAAAGAAGATTGAGAGGAGCCCGGCACAAGTAAGTGGAAGCAATGCTGGACTCAGCTGGGGTCCCGTGGTTGCCAACCCACGTCCCAATAGATGTGAGCCCCTAGGGGGAGCAGATAGATTATGAACCTGTACATGCATAGAACTGTCCCTAGTGCTTACAATAAGAAGCAGCATCAAGTGACTTACCTTGATCATCGTATCCATGGGTCAGTTCATGGCCGAGGATTGAACCAATAGCGCCGTAGTTCAGAGCTCTGTAACAATATAAATTGTACACTATGATCTAAGTACGCTTTAATATTAATACAATACAAAGGTTTGGTGCTTTTCAGTCGGTCAACACGATTGTACCCAAATGAGATGGGTTATTCCCTGGTTGGTTGGTTCCTCAGTTTAGGAGCTGCGACAATGCATTCATGTAGCCCCGTGTACTTTGGGGGTTTGTAGAATCTGTCTGATAACCGGTGTTAATTGTGTTGACTGTATTAGTGTGTGTTATCTGTTTCTTTAATTCAAGTAAGGACTGCAGAATTTGAATTGTTCAAATAATTCCTACTTTTGCCGCCAAACGCCACCGACAACGACTGCTAGTTCAGAACTTAGCTACTAGACGCCACCGCAGTCGGCTCTCGGCAACGAACATAGGAACCTAAGATCGTTGTTTACATTTTTAACCTCAAATTTAGCTTCAGGTGTAATTAGTGGAAGGTTCTTTAACATGCCATAAATCTATGACATGGGACCGCCGGCTTTACTTCCCTTCCGAAGGAAGGGGTACTGAGGGATTTTTAACGCTCTTTAAAAATCCGACGACTTCGGCCGGGTTTGAACCCTCGATCTTGGGCATAGAAGCTCAGCATGCTACCAACAACGCCACCGAAGCCGCCGGCGTATTCCCTAATCCTGAGAAAAAGAAAATGACATGAAGGCCTAGTCTATGATTTCCATTAAAAAAAAGGCGAAGTAGAATAGCTAGAGAAAAAGGAAAGAAGGATACTTCGAAAAATATTGGAACCATTAAAAACAGAAAGTGGAGAGTTCAGATACAGAAACAATATGTTCAGGAAAGAACATATAGCCTACTTTCTCCTAAATGTATGGGTATAGTTATAACTCTTTGTCTTTATCATCTCCTAATTTCTTCCAATTCGAAGTGCAAATTGGCACACTGGATTTGAGGAGTGGCGTTCAAATAATTTACCCCAGCATTTTGCAATTTCATCAGTAAACACTCCAAACAAAGTAGGTATTCAGTTTATTAACACCGACTACTTACAATAATTTAAACTTCGTTGCTCTAAACGTATCACTGGGAGAAACATATTTAATATAACTATTACACAGCTAATTTGTAATCGCGCACGGCTAACGAGAAAGACAGGCCATGGCGCGTAAACCAAACCCTTCTGTGACGTAGGCAATGTACCGGTACTGCTTGATGATGCTTGTACGTTTAAGTCGAGAGCAATTCATAAGCAGCAGAAATGCAATATTTTATATCAATCTTCATAAAATGGACGCAGTTTAGATGTTCCGTGTGTTTTCAAACACGATAAATTATACTGTATAGGTTTGCAAAACTACGCCTATTGAAGTTACTCCTTACAAAAATCCACGCGAACTAGGATTCAAGGGTTCGTTGTGTCTTTAATAGCTGCAACGAACAGGCTATATTAAGTCGAGTTGTAGATTCTGTGACCTTCGTTGTGAGATAAATTATGTGCACATTAGTATAATTAGATCAAAGAATCTTGCAGCACAGTATAGATATCATTAACTTATTGTTGTTTCAAGGGGCGGAACATAAATTAATTCGTTTATAGAAGAGATCTGCGGAATACACTACCCACCGACTAACGACTTGTATCAATACCTTCTATGAAGACAAGTGATAAATGAATACCAACGTTTATACAGGTTCAATGATGTAGACAAGATGACTAGGTACCACACCGGCTGTAAAACGAAGACCAGGCAGTGGTGCAACAGAACTACATTGCTGACGTCACGAAAACTCACCAGAGCCAGTCATTCTCGTTGGCAGAGATAATCGCGCCTTATCTTGGGGATGTGTACCCTCTATCGGCAAAAATAATAACCTTCGCAATTATACTGTAGACATGGGTTCACTAACTGGCCGGTAGAGAGCATAGCTCGCATCTAGAAGGCTGTGGTTACCAATAACATAGTTCAAGTAATTACTCTTAAATGTCACTCCGGTGGTGAATGTTGTTTTAGTTAAATATATATTTTCAATTTCAAAATGCACCATATAATGCTTTATTTTATATCGTCTCAGTACTCAAGAAATAATAAATATAAAAAAATCAAGAAAAAAGTCTAACTCTGATAGGATTTGAACCACGGCCAGCCTGATGAAAGACTATCGCGCTGACCACTCAGCCAATCATGCACACTCTAATAGATCGTTAGGGACCAATACATATACCACGTTATAGCAAATCATGACTTGGACTAAACGTTTTCTTTACTGGAGTATATTTTAAACCGAGTTCATTTCATAGAAAGTTCATATATTTGTTACCACTAGCCTATATTGCATGCCACATACTGAAATTAATAAAATAATGGTCAGAACGAGAGATCAGCTGCCATCTTGTCAAATAACCGAGACGACTCAGCTTTTTAAAATCACTTCTAGACTATAATATTAAAATATAAACTTTTAATTTCAAACGGGCCACGTCGTTTCAAACAGATTAAACGATTCTTGGTTCGATAGTCGGAACTGGTGGGTCCCATGTTATGGATTATAAAGTTTGCATAATTCACATGGCCGCCATTCTGAAATGGTACGGTTGATGACCTCGTAGTTTGGGTACAAGACGCGCCTCATACGAAGGAACGTTGTTACCAAATTTGGTAAAGATCCGATTATTAGTTTGGTTGTAATGCATTATTAAGTTTTGACCATTTGAGTGGCCGCCATTAAGTTTTGGTAAAGATGGCGGCAATATAAAACATGACACTGAGGTGCCCTTTGCCAGTGCTACCTCTGTACAAAATTTCGTTCAATTCTGTTTCACCGTGTTCGAATTGATAGGGGGGGACAGACATTCAGAGTACACTCACACACACACACACACACACACACACACACACATACAGACTCACACACACACATACACACACACAGACAGACACACAATTTTTGGCCCTGTAGTGATCTCATAAGTCTACTTTCATTTTTGCAAAAATCGAAAGTAGGCTAAAAATGATGACCTCTACTTGAAAAATCTGCGATACGTTCAGGAACACGAGGGTTAATTTCTTTGGACACGTAATGAGGATGAATAACACCAGACTCACAAAACAAATTTTCAGTCATGTATACAAAAGCAAGAATGGTAATCAATGGGTACAAAGTATAAAAAGGGATATGGAAGAGATGGAAGTAACAATAGATATTATTCAAGACAGACCACTGTTCAGAAATATGATCAAAAATTTCAAGGGTTTCCAGGAGAAGGAAAAGAAGAAGCGGATTAACATCTGGACGGAAGCGAGAAGAACGAGACAAAGTGAAGTAATGAAGAACTACTGGAAGGCAAGAAAGGATAAAGGTAATAAGAGACGGTGAATGAAATGGGTTATTTTACGCGGCCCAAAAATGGCCAAAACCGAGGATAGAAGAAGAAGAAATACACCTGACGACCAGTTTCGATAGTCAAGTGATCATCATCAGAACCATTACTCTTAGGCTATAAAAAATCTATGTCTGAAAGCAGTGTGGCTCTAGCCACGAACGAGTAAGGTCATGCTTGTCTGGTGCATCTGAGCAGTGAGAGTGCAGCCAACACACAACAGTTAAGTGCGCCGAATAGCTTCGTCTAAGCTTAGTACAGGCTCTTTGTCAATTGGATAGAACCCCAGGAAGAACATGCAAACCATCAGGAAAAATACGTTGAAATGCTCCTTCCAACGGAACACCACGCGTCCGTCGGCAGCGGAAATTCACACCTTTGTGGCGGAGATGCTGAAAATCACGGTCGACCAACTGGAAACCCTGCAACTTGACGCACCGTCCAACTCTGTTTTTATCAAGGTAATCTCTCAATCTATTATGGACAAACTTTTGAGTAAATTTGCGGGAACACACAGGCTTACTTTGTTTAATGGGGAGTCTGTTTCGGTAGAAATTGCCGCTGCCGGCATGGAAGCCACGCGGGTAAGGCTCTTTAATATTCCGCCTGAATTATCAAATGATACAATACGCACCCATTTTGCAAAATATGGTACAGTCAAATCCATCACAAATGAAAGTTGGTCCCAGTATTACAAGTTACCAGTTGCAAATGGTATCCGACAAATACAAATAGATTTTAAAAAGCAAATTCCGTCCTTTATCATGATTGATGGGCACCGTGGACAGGTTAGCTATGAAGGGCAAGTTAAAACATGTGCCATATGTCAAGCTATAGACCATCTGCGTATCGACTGTCCGCGCCGATACTCGGCCATGACGCGCCTTGAACGCGACACACGGACAACTAGCCTTGCGGCTATGGTCACCCCTAGATCCAGCCGCCGTATAGACGACTCCCCGCTTCACAGCCCAGGCGATACTCAAGCACGCTACGATACAGATTTTCCCCCGATAGACAGCACGCCTCCCATGGAGACGGAGCCTGTCACCCTGGCTGACAGCATAGGTGTGCCTGACATGAATCCAGAGTCTGTGGTCTTGCACCAGGAAGAGTCTTCACAGCAACCCTTGGATGCTGACCGGTCACCCCCTCCAGTTGCCAAACCTACCCATAGTTCCCCCCAAGGAGAAGGCTCGGCACAGGAAAATTCGGGGATACGCAAAACGACCACCTGGTCTGAGGACATTGAGGAAAGCATGCTCGTTAGCCGTGGGCATACTTCTGATGACTCAGATGCTTCGCTCGCAACCCCAGTCGTGAAAAATCGTAAACCTAAGCGCAAGGTTAACCCTACTTCCGATGAATCCGATGCTTCGCTCGCCACCGAACTTGTTAAAACCCGTAGAGCACAGAACAAGCCTAAGCAGCTGAAGAAAGGTGAAATACGTGTCAGTGAGATAGACCCTCGTTTCCGAGTGCCGGAAACCACCAGAAGTTGTCCAACAGAGGCCTCACCTGCTGCGAGCCTTACTACCGGCGAAGCCCTTGAGGTTCAGCAAATGATGTCGGACCTGTGTCATATGGCAACCCTTCCTAGCCCCGGACCCATTCTTTCACTTCTACGCAAGTGCGCTCAAATGGGTCAGCATGAGGGAGTCCCCGAGTTCGTTAGCAAGATGCGGGCTAAATATAGTGAGCAGTCCCGGGAGGCACTGCAGGATTTGGATCTACAGTTAGCTCCCCTCTTAGCCGATATCAACTATGGACCATAATTCACATTTGAAGACCTATGCCACAGTAAATGTTCCTGGCTTGAGGAATCCGGCCACTCAGGCGCTGTTAAGCCGTTTTCTGCGTGAATATGATGTTGACATTCTTTTTCTGCAAGAAGTCAGCGAATGCAATATTGGCTTCCTCTATGAACATGACTATATAGTTAACATGGGCACCACTGCTAGGGGTACGGCCATTATCTACCGTAAAGGCACCCTAGTAACGGATGTGGTGATGGATCCTTCCGGGCGTATAACATCTGCTACGGTACATGGTGTCAGGATCATAAATGTTTACAGTCCATCTGGCTCCAATTATAAATCTGAGAGAAACGTTTTATTTAGGCAAGACATCTTACCCCACCTGGTAACGAATCTCCCCATTCTATTGATGGGGGATTTCAACTGCACCTTACGCCCCCAGGATCAGACGGGTTCCTTCAATTTCTGTCCTGGGTTACAGGGACTCACCCAGAGCATGCAACTAATAGATATATGGCCACACATACATGGCAACCAGATCCAATATACATTTTGCCGTGGCGCCTCTAAATCCAGGATTGATCGGGCGTATATGTCCAGTACGCTTGCCTCACGTGTACGCGGCTGTCGGATAATCCCTGTCGCCTTTAGTGATCACAATGGCTTTTTATTTACGGCGCGAAGTGCCGTCCCTGCACACACAATACAAGGGCGAGGCACGTGGAAAATGAATACCAACTGCTTTGAAAAGGAGGAGGATTCACAGCGTTTTAAGGCTGTGTATCGGCAGTGTCAACGGCTGAAACACCGTTACAACAATGTGGCTGACTGGTGGTTAGAAAAGGTGAAGCCGGCCATTCGGGCAGTCGCCAAAGCCATAACCTTTGAACGTAATCAACGTTTATATCGGAAACTGGACTTCTATGACACCGTGTTACAGGACCTCCACCATCGAGAACAACTAGGGGAAAATGTGTCGGTGGCACTACGCACGATTAAGACAACCATCTGCCATGTCCGAGAAAGCAATTTAGCCAACCTACAGCAGCATGTCAAGAAATATTCCTTGATTGACAGGGAAAAGATGTCTGTTTATCAGCTTGGCCGTCTCCGCCGCTCGCAAGGGCGTCAGTGTATTAGTCAGTGGACGGGACCGGATGGGGGCATATTAACGACCCGTGAGGAACTACTTGCAGAAGGTGAGCGCTATTTTCGGGAGATGCTGGCTGAGGAACCAGTCTCGGAATCGGCAGGTAACCAACTCTTGACGTCTACGGACCGGCACCTGGACAACGACTGCATGCGTCAACTTGGCGCCCCAATCATGAAGGCAGAGATCGACTATGCTCTCCGAAACACAGCTAATAACAAGACGCCGGGAATAGATGCTCTGCCGTATGAATGGTACAAACACTTCTGGCACCTTGTTGGGGATGAGGTCACCCAAGTCCTCAACTACCTATTCACACATGAAGTACCCCACGGCTTAACGGAAGGCGTTATCCTTTTGATTCCCAAGATTAATGGTGTGCGTGGTATTGCTGACTACAGACCAATAACTATTCTCAACACAGATTACAAGTTGCTGGCCAAAGTCCTAGCACTTCGGCTCAAAAGTGTGCTGCACAGCTTGATAGGCCCTGGTCAAACCTGCACGATACCCCAGAAGACCATTCTGCATAGCATTCTTGCTATCCGAGACCTCATTCTTTATGCTTCAGGTAATGGAAATCACGCGGCTGCCTTGCTGAATATTGACCTGAACAAAGCATTTGATAGGGTCGCCCACGCATATCTTTGGCAAACTTTGCGTCACTTTCACATTCCTCTGGGCGTCATACACTGCCTCCAACGACTCTACGCATCCGCTTCATCCAGAGTGTTGATAAATGGATTTTTATCCCGTCCAATTCCCGTCCATAAATCCATCAGGCAGGGCTGCCCATTGTCGATGGTGCTCTTTGTTTTGGCTATTGAACCCCTGATCCGCAGTCTGGACGAGAAACTCCAAGGTATCGATCTGCATGGTGCCCATATCACCCTGCGGGCATATGCCGATGACGTGACCGTCTTTATCACTGATGAGTCAGAACTTACGTCTACGAATAGCATCATGGACACCTACGCCCTAGCATCAGGTGCACGCATCAATGCTGCGAAGTCATCGCTCATGCCCATCTGCTTGCCTACAACAATCAGGACGCCGCACGACCTAGCCATTCCAATAGTTGACAGGTGTACAATATTGGGGATAACTTTCTTCCCCGATTTTGCAGAAACTGTCAGCTATAACTGGAACCGGAGGCTAAATACGCTGAGATTTCAATTAAAGGAAGAACTGACGAGAAGATTGAACCTGATACAGAAAGTGTGGTTTATTAATACCTTTGCCCTGTCCAAAGTATGGTTTCTGGCACAAGCAATCCCAGCTCCGCACGTTCTCTGCCAACGAATGGAAATGGCCATCGGGTATTTCCTCTGGTCCGGATACCGCTATCGGATTCGTCGAGATCAAATGAACCTGCCACTCCGAAGAGGCGGACTGCAACTTGTGGCAGTTGAACACAAATGTGCCGCCTTGCTGGCCGCACAGCTTTTTCGAGCGCAACACCATATGGGGGACCCCTTTGACACTGTCTGCATCCAGTCACTTGTCCCAGGTGCGAATCCCCAGATGCTCATCCCAGCCAATGTTTTCAAGAAGGAACTCGCAATTCTTAACCGTCTGAAATCCAGTGTCTCCACACCCTTCACCGCCCTCCCTACCAAGGTGCTTTATAGGTTTCTGCTCGCCGAAAGACTCTTCACTCCCTATATACAGATGAAATATCCTACGCGAGCCTGGTCGACTATTTGGGAGAACTTGTGGAATCCCTGGATTCCACTGGAATGGCGATCGACATTGTATGAGTACCTCAATGAAATTGTGCCGACAAGAGAAAAACTGTCTCGGCATGGGCAGAGTGATGTCGACCAGTGTGACGCCTGTGGTCGCACTGACACATTAGACCATCGAGTCACTACGTGCGGGAATGCGACAGTCGTCTGGACTTGGACCCTCCAGGCAATATCTGGAATCTGCGGACGGCCGCTGGACGTGTCCGATGGCATGAAGGTGCAACGTTTTGCAGTAACACATTCCACTGGGGAAAAGCGTAACGCCATCCTCTGGTTCACGGCGGGAGCGATTCATTACAACCTCTCCCGCCACAGGTCTCGGGACCACACACTGGTGGGGTTCTTGGACCACCTCCGCAGGGAGAGATGGAAATCCGCCAAACATGGAACACTGACTGCAGCGTTTGGACGGATGTTATGTATGTTTTGAATTGGACAGCCACGAGTTCTTATCGTCAGCCTGGAGTGTTTAATGCGTATAAGTGCTTGTGACTTTAAAATGGTGCAGTGACGATTACTTTCTGTGTTGACCTTTACAAAGGTGCAGTGACATTTTGCTTCTGTGTTGCTTTATAAACAATGGTGCAGTGACTTTTATTTTCTGTATTAACTATTCAAATTGTGCACTGACAATTCCTTTCTATGTGTGTAAAGTTATTACTATGTAAATAAAACCACCTAAAAAAAAAAAGCATGGGTGAAAATATTTACAATATACAGTACACTTATTTAGTTATTTAGTTTCACCCATACTTTCAGACATAGATGTTATAGCCTAAGCGCAATGGGTCTGATGATGATCACTTAACGATCAAAACTGGGCATCCAAGTGTATTTATTAGCCTATTTTCGATTTTTGCAAAAAATGAAAGTAGACTTATGAGATCTACACAGGGCCAAAAATTGTGTGTCTGTCTGTGTGTGAGTCTGTGTGAGTGTGTGTACTCTGAATGTATGTCCCCTCCTATCAATTCGAACACGCTGAAACCGAATTGAACGAAATTTGGTACAGAGGTAGAACTAGCTAAGGACACCTCAGCGTCATGTTTTATATCGCCGCCATCTTGACGGAAACGTAATGGCGGCCACCCAAATGTTCAAAGCTTAAATCAAATTACGACCAACCTAATTATCCGATCTCGACCAAATTTCGCAACAACATATATTTATATGGCAAGCGTCTTTGGCTAAACTACAAGGTCATCAGCTCAAAATATTGAAGATGGCGGCCATGTATGTGTGCAAACCGATTCCCTCTATCAATTCAAAAACGGTGAAACCGAATTGAACGAAATTTGGTACAGAGGTAGCACTAGCAATGGGCACCTCAGTGTCATGTCTTATATTGCCGCCATCTTGACGGAAACGGAATGGCGGCCACCCAAATATTAAAAGCATAAATCAAATTACCACCAACCTAATCATTTGATCTATACTAAATTTTGCAACAACATACCTATATGTGGGAAGCATTTTTTGACCGATCGACAAGGTCATCAGCCCAATAGTTTTGGAGATAGCGGCCATGTATGTGTGCAAATCGATTTACTATATCAATTCAAATACGGTGAAACCGAATTGAAAGAAATTTTGTACAGAGGTAGCACAGCAAAAGGCATGTTTAATATCCGTATAGCACGTTGTATTTCAACAAGCTACTACAACCAACATTCAATTAAACTCCTTGAAAAGGACAAAGAGTTATGACAATACCCATGCATTTAGGAGAAATTAGGCTATATGTTATTTACTGAACATCTTGTTAATCTCATGTAATTTTTTTCAGGATCTCATTTGTGTACAGTCGTGTTGCCCGACTGAAAAGCACCAAACTTTTGTTTACTAAGACAACACTGAAGAATGGCTTCAACTACCATAACTAATAAAGGGAAGTGTTAACTTAGAGCATTCACTAAAATGATAGAGGCCACACCGGTTAGCACATAATCACAATAATAATATCGTATGCCCTCGGGTGCCGCTTGCGAGCTTTGTTATTTGACACCCTGAGGGTAGCTTGCATGTCGAATTTCGTTTTTCCTTGAAGCACCATGAAAGTCAAGGACGTTAGGTTTTTTTTTTTTTTTTTTTTTTTTTTTTAGCGTATGGCTTTTAGTGCCAGGAGTGTCCGAGGACATGTTCGGCTCGCCAGTTTTGTAGCTGCTTCGAGACGGACACCCAATGGGTGAGCTACAAGTACCGTTGGGGAGGGAAGGAGGGAAGTTGGAATGTAAGGACGAGGAGTTGGAAGGTAGCGGCTGTGGCCTATAGTTAGGGACCAACCCCGGCATTTGCCTGGAAGGAAGATGGGAAACCACAGAAGACCATCTTCAAGGTTGCCGGCGGGGGGATTCGAACCTCCTTGCCTCCCGGATGTGAGCGACTGCCATCAGTCATGCCGTAACCACCACGGCTAACTCACCCGGTAGGACGTTAGGTATCTAAGCTACTTGAACACTATAGCGCTTTCTAGTAGAGGAGTAAGGAACTTTGTGTTGGCGGAAACTCCCGAGATTAATTTTGCCATTATGAACACGGCCTACTGAATTCAAATGGGTTCTTTGACATGCCAAGATCGTATGACAGGCGTGTCGTAATTTTTGCCGCCTTTCAAAAATCACTTAACTTACCACGGCCAGGAGCAAACCTGAAAGCTTGGGGTTAGTAGTCCTACACGCCAACCGTGGCGAGCACATACACTGTACAGAAGGCTCGTGAAAGCCAGGTGGCACGCGCAGCTTATGATGTGCTGCAAGTCTATTCAAAGCACGCCTCATTTTATCATTTTAAATGATCTTGTCGACTTCGTCGTTACGCTGGGGTCTGGCGTTACGTTACGGTGAGGGGACGAAATGTACCCAGACGCACTGAGGTGTGTGACGTCATAGTACCGCTTGGTGCATGTGTTCCCCGACAATCTCTAGTTCATTAGTATAAGACAAAAGTCCCCGATTCTTGGATGACACGGGTAATCTCGAGAACTACTGGATGGATTTTGATGCGCTTTTCACCATTCTGTAAAGGTTATCTCGAGGAAAAATTCTGTAGATAATATTGTATGTATGATCAAAGGAAGCCAAGCAGTAACGATTTCAGTGAAAAAGTCGAAAATAAACTTGGCGTCCGTGCGCTTCTTAAGCTTACGCTGGGCAAACCGTTAAAGATATTAATATACTATGAGCGTAAGAATTGGTCAGCAAGAAAAGTTCTACAAAAAAGTCCGTGAGAGCATATGTCTATCTTCAATACATCGCCCATTATAAGTGTTTTTAGACTGGATGGAAGGGGCACGTCCCCACGCGCTCTGGTGAGCGTGACGGCATCCCGGGCGCTTGACCATGCTTTGCCCTTAGTTTGCACTTGCCGTTCGCGAGTAATTTGAAACAAGATAAGCAAGATAAGTATTATTCAGATGATTTTCTACCATGTCAACAGTCTTTGGCTTCGAGCGAAGCGAGAAGTCTCCAGCCTTTCTTGCATTTTTCAGCATTTGTAGCATTTAAAATGATACAAAGTCTAGTCTTTCAGACTGACTGTCACCTTTTTATTGTTAGGTTCAGTCCAATTCCTATGTCTTGTAGAGGGCAATTGTAATCTAAACTCCGGCCAAGCAATCTGCGAAGTGCCAGTGTGAAAACACATAGTCTGCGCACAGGAGGGACTCGGCTGACTGGTCCAATTGAGAAGCGATTACACGGAATAATTAGCGCAAGGGGGTAGTGCGACCTTGGCTTCAACCATGGAGGAATGAACGGAAGGAGATGCCTTCGCTGCGCTGCCTAGTGCAAGCTGCTGAAGCCAAACGGCACGCCCACTTAGGGGAGCAAGAAAATGTCTGTTCCTATGCTAAAAGCCGTAAACCACTCCAATTAGTCTTGGATTTTAGTGACATAAAACTGCAATGACTAGTCAACATTGTTTCTTGGATAGGCAGAATACACTCTGTACATCACGGTACTTGGCAAAAATAAGCTGCGTTATCGTTTTAAAAACCCATTTAATTAGAAATATGAGAGCACCTATGCAAGGCTAGTTTTGTAAGAAAGACGCAGCAAAACGTAATAATACGCTGAAACACTGATTAAATTAAATACAGGTATCTGAAGGTGCGAGTTAAACCAAGGAAGGAACATCTTGGGAACTAATGATTCCGAACTAATCACGGTATTTACACCAAATTGATTTTTACGTTCTTATTGGTGTTGAGGCATTCATCAGATTTTAGGCCTAATTTCGAGCACAGTCACTTTCACTCATTGTTCGTACACATTTTGATATTCAAGAATACGAACCTTAAAATTAATAAACATAGCACTTAAAAAAGGACTCATATTTGTACAAAACTACGGTATAGCCTTTACTTTTTGGTACCGTACGGTATTCTGTTTGTGGGGGTAGAAACTTGGCGATTAGCCTCGAATTGATTAATTACGCAGGCCTACCGTAATTATTGACCGACAGCTGTTTGATAATTTGTGATTTGCAGAGAAATGGACTTTTTTTGGTATGTAGGGCAAACATGCTGAGATTAGAATTGAAGAGTTTTATATATATATATATATATATATATCCCTATACATAACTTATCACTACTTCTCCAGCATGAGTTAAGGTAAGAAAAGGCTGGAGATATATCCTGCAAGGATAACTCAGAAAACACCCTGCACAATGCCTCGTGCAAGTCACGGAACACCGAATACAGGATAACGTTACGCCCACTTTGGTTGCAGCGCTTTGCTTCACTTAAACGAGCTCAGGGCATCTCCTCTTATTCTTTCCTCCATGGCTTCAACCAACTCTCGCAATGGCTGGGCTGCCAAGCTCCACCCATCGCATTCTCTTTTCACTTCCTTCGTGTGACGTCATACGCAAACCTACTCCACAGATTCCGTGGAAGTCTTCAATAAGCAACGTTTCTCCGGCTAGTTCATAAGTTAGCCTGGAGAGTAACATTTTTGAGATTGCCAAAGTTCTTTTCAAGAATCTCGCCTTGACATTTTCTACTACTCTGAGGTTTGCTTTAAGCTACATAGTTGAGTTACAGTAAATAAAGTCTGATCTGCTCAGAGGTACTTACTCTAATCCTAGGCGATAGAAAGGGTACTGCAATATCCCCATGGGAATGGCTGTGGAACAAACAAACAATTGTATTATTAACACACTACAGTATTTTAGATGATTAAAATGACTGCATTCTGATCCCTCGAATTGTCGGCATCTTCAATGCTTCAGGTGCGGCAGGCGCAAGTTATAAGTCCCTGGACGTTATTGCCCGTAGACTAGACTGTCCTGCTGCACATCCAAAGAATTAAAGTTGCCTACACGTAAGGGTTTTTTGACAAAACGTCTGCTCTTCCGAAGCTTCTCCAGGGTATTTCACTCAAAGCGTACCGCTGCAGGTAGAACGTCGAGCTAAAGGTCAGACAAGCAGGAAGCAACGCGGAAGTGAGACAGCAAATGTCTTAAGGAAAGAAGTGTTGTAGGATTGAAGAGCTTACTGCTGCGGAGCGGCGCGGGACTTCGCTTTCCTTGTCTCATTCTTAGGAATTCCTGTTCTTGTCTTGTAGAAGTCAATATTGTATGTGTTTCAAAATTTTATAACGTGTTATTGCTAAGTGTTAAAGCGATTTGTTTCAATAATGCCTCAACCTGCGTACACATTAGCACAAAATTTCACGAGAAAAATTGAGGCTATCTCAGTAGATGAGATAAAGCGTGTGAATAAAAATGTCCTTAGACCATGCCAGAAATGTGTAGATTCAGGTAGATTACATTTTCAACATCTTCTGTGACAAGGTGAGTAATTTATTTTACTTTGACTACGTGTTATTATGTGCGCTTGTTATTTACATGCGATTCGTACGGGCGCTCTGTCGACCCCAAGCTCAGTGAGTGGCCATGTGCTCGTCCGACACTCCACGCACGTGCAGTGCTGCCGGCCCCACTTTGAGTGAAAGATCCTGTATTTCTGTAAGCAACTCAGCTTAAGGAGCTGTATGTACAGTGTTTGTTATACCATACCACCTGGTGGTGTAGTGGCTAGCTTGTATGGCTATCGCCCAGGAGAAAGTCCGGGTTAAATTTCCGACTCTGCTAAGAAATTTAATTCTGGTCTGAAGGCTGGAAACCCCACCTCAGCCATTTTGAGGGTGGTTTTTCGTGAAATTTCACATCTACTTAAGTCGCCGTGATGATTCGTAACTGAAGGTCACAGACTTTTCCTTCCAATCTTCGCTTTAATTACAAATACACACACTAATACAGACTTCACAATAATACAGGTTATCATACAAATTCCACACACACACACCCAAGTACACGATGTCGCAAGGGCTCTAAATATATCTATATATATATGAAGCACAAAGTTTGTCTGTCTGTTTGTCTGTTATGTATACAAATCTACACCGTTTCACCGATCTGAACCAAAATTTGTATACTTACCCTTTGGAACCCTGCGGGTAACACTGTCAACTTTAAATATCGGACAGACCACCCCATTCCCTGCATTTAGGCCCTTTTGCACAAATCTACACCCTTTCACCGATCTGAACCAAAATTTGTATACTTACCCTTTGGAACCCTGCGGGTAACCCTGTCCACTTGAAATTTCGGACAGACCACGCCATTCACTGCATTTAGGCCCTTTTGCACAAATCTACACCGTTTCACCGATCTGAACCAAAATTTGTATACTTACCCTTTGGAACCCTGCGGGTAACCCTGTCCACTTGAAATTTCGGACAGACCACGCCATTCACTGCATTTAGGCCCTTTTGCACAAATCTACACCGTTTCACCAATCTGAACCAAAATTTGTATACTTACCCTTGGGAACCCTGCGGGTAACCCTGCCCACTTGAAATTTCGGACAGACCACGCCATTCACTGCATTTAGGCCCTTTGGCACAAATCTACACCGTTTCACCGATCTGAACCAAAATTTGTATACTTACCCTTTGGAACCCTGCGGGTAACCCTGTCCACTTGAAATTTCGGACAGACCACGTCATTCACTGCATTTAGGCCCTTTTGCACAAATCTACACCGTTTCACCGATCAGAACCAAAATTCTTATTCTTACCCTTTGGTACCCTGCGAGTTACACTGTCCGCTTGAAATTGGGGACAGACCACTCCATTCCCTGCATTTAGGCCCTTTGGCCCAAATCTACACCTTTTCACCGATCTCAACCAAAATTTGTATATTTACCCTTTGGAACACTGCGACTAACACTGTCTGCTTGAAATTGTGGAGAGGCTACTCCATCCCCTGCATTTAGGCCCTTTGGCACAAATCTACACCGTTTCACCGATCTGAACCAAAATTTGTATACTAACCCTTTGGAACCCTGCGAGTAACACTGTCCACTTAAAATTTCGGACAGACCACCCCATTCCTTGCATTTAGGCCCTTTGGCACAAATATACACCGTTTCACCGATCAGAACCAACATTCGGATACTTACCCTTTGGTACCCTGCGAGTAACACTGTTCACTTTAAATTTCGGACAGACCACCCCTTTCCCTGCATTTAGGCTCTTTGGGAAAAATCTACACCGTTTCACTGATCTGAACCAAATTATTTATACTTACCCTTTGGAACCCGACGAGTAGCACTGTCGACATGAAATTTCGGACAGACCAATCTATTCCCTACATTTAGGCCCTTTGGCACAAATCTACAAGATTTCACCGATCTGAATCAAATTTTACATACTTTGCCTTTGGAACCCGATGAGTAACACTGTCCACTTGCAAATTTCTGACATACCACTCCATTCCCTGCTTTTAGCTCAGGAATTCCTCGGGGTTGCCAGCTTCCTAACTCACCAGCCATGAGCCCTTGAGGGTGTACCCGAAGTGGTGGGGCCACACACACCCTGCCTCTTTGAGGGCCTTGAGCAGAAGACAGGAGATATTATGAAAAGGGAAAGAAGGCAGACCCCTCGAAGAATGAGGGTATCAGGAAAGATGGGACAACGGCCAATTAAGGCGGGAAATTGAAAGACTCCCTAGCCCTCGGATACCCTAATACAGTCGGGGTCGGAAGAGAACAAGAGTTGACCAAGGGAGGCTGACAGGAAAGAGAACTGAATGGAGCCTGGCACCAGGAAGTAGAAGCGATGCCAGACTCAGCTGGGGTCCCGTGGTCGCCAACCCACGTCCCACAAGTTGTGAGACCCTGGGGAGGGGGTCAGTTGTGAGAATAGCTTGCTGATTCAACGCGAGGTGACATGAAAGGACTTTCCAGAGCCCACCGTGTTATCTGCTGTCTATGCTGATGCCAGCACAGGGCCGTAGCGAAAGAGTGAGTGATTCCCGGCCAGTCTAAATAGGACGGGGAACCCCGAACGTGTGTCATCATTTTTGGTCATCATCTGCGATCATCTCAGGTTCGTGCAGCTTGGGCCCATATTCTTTGCCGAGCCGTACGCCGTAAGCTCTTCCACTAGACGCATCGAGCCAGAAAATAAGGTTGTGACTTTGGAAGACATCGAAGCTAGACATCTGAATTACCTATATCAGTTTTAAAATAACACCATGTTCGTTTAGTAGTCATTTTTTCGCTGCCTTATTATTATCATCATAAGTGCATATGACCTAGATGTTACGCGCATCATACCACTAATCACCGCCGCATAAAGTCTTTCTCGACTGTGATTTTTAAAATCTTTATGTTTATTACAGTACATTGTGTACATTATAAGTTGAAGTGTCAATTCAATACCGGTAGTAGTTTCCCTTATCATCCTCATCATAAGAGCAAATGACCTAGATGTAACGCCCATTACACCATTAATCATCACACAAAATAAGTCTTCCTTGCCTGTGAATTTTGAAATTTGTATTTCTCTTACGGTAGTTTGTAAGTTTGACGTGCCAATTCAACAGCAGTTTTTATTATCATCCTTATCAAAAGGGCAAATGACCTAGATATTACGCCCTCATTGTCTTTGGGGGCAAATGACCTAGATTTTAAGCCCATTACATTTATAAGGAGACTTTAAGACATTATCATCATTCCACCGGGCGAAGCCGGGTACTACTACTAGTCATAAATAAATTGTCAACAACATTTGTTATACCCTAATGCAAAGGGTTCAAAGATGAGGTACTGAGAATTTCTATCTGGGGGTGTGTTTTACGCCTGATGCCTTTCTTAAGGAAGTAAAATAACGAAAGATGGAAGACGCAGCAGAGAGATATTAAGAAGGATTGCCCAAGCCAAGAACGCTTTCTATAAAAAGAAGAACCTATTTACTGCAAAGAACATAAATCTTGATGTGAGGAAACAAATGGAGCGACGCGCTATATGGCAGCGAGTTTTGAACAATAGGAGAGAGAGAGAGGAAGAGACTGCTAGCATCTGAGACCTGACGTTATAGAAGGATTATGAAAATCAGCTGGAAAGAAATGGTCACACATGAGGAAGTTTTTAGAAGAGTGGGAGAGAAAATATGCTTCCTTAAATATTTAAAAAGAAGACGGAATCACCTCGTGGGCCACATAATGTGTCACAATGGACTGATTAAGCTTAAAATCGAAGGAACAGTAGACGGTAAGAATTATAGAGGAAGACCCAGACTGGAATAGATGAAGGTATGGGTTGTGGCTCATACTGTGAACTGAAGAGGAAGGCGGAGAGATAAGAAGAATGGCGAGCTGCTGCCAACCAGCCTCACGACTGTTAACCACAGAGAGAGCCTTTCATAATGCAAACTCATTAAATGAGAAATGAACTGAATAAAAACTGGAGAAGTAGGTGGAAGGAAGCGGCCATGTCTATTAGAAGGTATCGTTCCAGAATTTGGCTGCAATTGAAGATGAAAACCCACGGAAAACTTATTTTTAGGACGGTTGAAGGTGGGTGTCGAACTCCAATCTTCTACCATGTCGGGGGAGAGGTTGGCTCCACGGTCATCGTTGCACCTTGGCGAGCGTAGCCACTCCGGTCGGTACAGTACCCACAAGAAGAGCTTGCCGAAATTCAATGATAAGCAGAGACCAATATCAATCGGCGTAGTTTAATTCTCATTGCGGGGCTCCTGTGTGTTCCCCGAATGCTGATTACCGGGCCCTCTGCTCACTGCAATCTTCAACCCTGCGGGCTCGCTGCGAGACGCGGTCTACAGCTGTAGAGTGCAAGGAAGCAGCAAACAATATAGGCTAATTAGGGTATAGGTTACTGTACCGACAGTAGTGGCTACGCTGGCTAAAGCGCAGCATTAGGTCATGGGACCAAGCTCTCTGCTGACTCGGTAGACGCGTGGGTTCGAGCCCCACCATCGGCCGTCCTTGAAATGGTTTTCCGTGGTTTCCCCATTTTCAACACCAGGCGAATGCTGGGACGGTTCCTTCTGACAGGCCACAGCCGCTTCCTTCCACATCCTTGCCCAGTTTCATTCACCATCATTCATTTCATCTCTCATTACCTCCTCTCATGAGGTTGGCGTCTGGAAGGACATCCGGCCGTAAAAACCATCGCATCTCATCCCCGACCCCGTTGAAAAAACGGGAATAATAAGGGGTAGACATATAGGGTATAGGTTACTGTGTCCTGGCTCAGGTAATATCTACTGTGTAAGACATTAAATACACACGCGGAGATCTCACTTGAACCCCAGTCAAAGTTTAGCATCCCAAGCCTCCGGCCGGGCAGATGGTCCGTTCAGAACTGTTGCCAGCGAGCTACTGAAGCCAAGTGGGAGGAGCGTGTTCTGCCACCCACCCGAACATTGCCGAAGATCTGCGCAGGATTCTGAGGCAAGCTCTTCTTGCGCGTATTCTATTAAATGTACAACACTACGAGACCACCTTGTGCTGTAGCGGCTTGCAATCTTCGGTGTCACTCCCGAGGTTAGTGTTCCCTTCCCGGCTCTGCCAAGAAATTTTAACTATAGTCTAATGGTGAACATTCAGCCTTATGAGGCAAAACTGAGAAGAGGTGGGTTCGATTCCCATCTCATCCATCCTGGAACTGGTGTTCTGTGGTTCTGCACTTCTACTCCAGGCAAATAGCGGAATGGTTCCTAACTTACGGCCACGGCTGCCTCATTCGTAATCCTCACATGCATCACAAATACTCAAACTACTACAGACACTAAAATATTACTGGATATCAGACAAATTCAAAACACACCCTAGTATACGAGGCTAAATGACCTAGCCCGTACAATAAAACAACGTCAACATAATGCAATACGAGTATAAAATATAATAAAAAGAGATCCCGTAAAATCAATACAATGTGATTTTCCCCCTTCATGCAGTGCGTTATCTCATATTATACCTGTTCACCATCTTTGGCACAGGCTAGAGCAAAATGTGGCTAATCACCGATGTCTTAGACTCATTCATGGCTGTGATTATTGAGTAATGACATTTGGGGCACAGCTAGTGTTTGTAGAATTTGTGAAAGGTTCTACTCGTAGGGTTATTACTGTTGAACTGAAAGCGAGGAAAGCAATGGCAAATTACCTTACTTCTCACCTTTCCTAGTACGCCTCGTTATGGTGCTGCCTAGGTTGTGTGGGTTTCTACCACATAACCCATATGTTAATAATAATGATATTTATTGCAACCAATCTTTCTGTCAGTATCTTTGACAATAGCTTAAGACCTGTATTTTCCAACGCTATACCACGATATGAATTGGGATCATCCATTTGACCCTTGCCTTTATATAGCATTTTCATTATGGAGTATCTCCATTTCTCTGGTATTGAGGCCTGCGCAAGACATTGATTGAGTAGTACTGTCCAAGCCTCTACCAACATAGGGCTACTTTCTTTGAGATGTTCATTGCAAATCCCGTCCGGCCCACAGGCTTTTCCATTTTTTGTTTGTTGAATTACATCCTTGACTTCCTCACTGGTAATAGGTTTCATTACTGCTGAGTAGTCTACCATTGGAGCAGCGATTGGAGATGTGTCCGGTTTCTGTAGTACAGCTTTAAAGTGTGTTGTCCATCTTTCCATGGGTATTTCTCTGGAGAATTTTGGTTTCCTTTGTTGAAGGACGCTGTATGGTTTTTCTTTTGATTGTTCTATTAATGCTGCCTCTTGCACCTTCTGATATTTATCTCTTGTGTCCTGAATAAGATTCTTGTATATTCTCCGTTTATGTGCGTAGTCGTGTCTTGATTCTTCTGTGTTTGTTCTCAGGCATTCGTGTAAGGCGTTCAATGTTGTTTGATACTTTTATATCCTTGTAATTTGTGAACATAAGGTCAATGACACTTTGCCCATTATGACATACAGGGTGTATTTGATATGATGGAAGTCCGTTACACTGGTGATAGAAGAGACTATTCTAAGCTTCCTAGGTAAAAAATTTGTCACCTATCTTGAAATTTATAATTAATCATTAAAAAGTCAATGTTTTTAGTTATTTCAGAAACTAATCAGGCAGAAAGTCGTGCGGCAGGCTGGGGAAACGAGGTGGAGCCAGATGTGACGACGCGCGAAGGGGAAGTTGTTACGTAATCGGAGCATTGACCTTACCGGTTGACTTGAGGGGTGGTAGGCTATCAGCTGTTATGAGGATGAGCTCTACCGTCTCGTAAGAAAATGTGCATTGCCGTTGTTCTTGTTGTTGTTGTTGACAAAGCACGCAATGGCTTGGGACGTCAGGACCGGTAGTATTGTGTAGCCTACTTTGTAAGTGTGGAATTCATTGATTGATGTTCATGTATAAAATAATTTCGATACTCAGCCCTGATGTATCATTGGCGTCCGTGTCGGACCTTCTGTTGACTAGTTTCTGAAAATACTAAAAACATTCTCTTAATGAAATGCAGTGTGATAAAATTCCGACATCCCGCAGTCTGTTCAGAACTAGGCATTTAGAACGGAAGTAAAAAACTTGATGTTTTGTTTGAGAGGCTTGGCGATTTTGGTCATTTAGCCCCATGTAGCTGGGTGTGGGTAGAATTTGTGTGATAACCTGTGTTTTGTGGTTTCTGTAGTAATGTGGGTATTTGTAATTCAGGTGAGGATTCGGAAGAAGGCGCCGGCCCTGTGGTGTTGGGGCAGTGCAACTGCCTCTCACCTGGAGGCCCTGGGTTCGATTCCTGGCTCCATCAGGGATATTAGAAACTGACGTGAGGGCTGTAACGCAGTGCACTAAGCCTCGTGAGGGCAATTAAGTAGCTGTCTGACAGTGAGGTAGTGCCCGAGTCAGGAAAATCAAGATTAATGGCCGAGGGGACCCGATGCACTGACCACGCGTCACCCTAATATCTGCAGGCCAAATGGCTGGACAGCGGTCGCTTGGTAGGCCTAGGCCCTTCATGGGCTGCACTGCCAGCGGTTATGATTATTGAGAAGAAGGCGGCCGTGGCCTTAAGTTAGGAACAATCCCGACATTTGCCTGGGGTAGAAGTGGGAACCCATGGAAACCTACTTCCAAGATTTAATACTAGTATGGTACCACATGTTCATATTGTGAATTGTCCCATCCCATCTCCAGCCCTCGGGTGGCCATTAACTGGAGAGGGGGGGGGGGGGGGATTGATTTATTGGTCCATCAACAATGTAAATACATATGCAAATACACGAAAATGAAAATAAAATACAAATACATTGTTATAATACAGTGTTATAATAATAATAATAATAATAATAATAGTCTAATAATAATAATAATAAGAGTCAGCATGTGTAGTTCTGGTGGTAGAGTGCTAACCATCCCGAGGGTGCGATCTACGTTCAGTCATGTAGTAAATGAATGGGATCTAATAAGATCATCTCCATGGATTTCATGGCACATACAAGAAATCCTACGTACATTAAAGTCTGGCAACTCGACATACCAAAAAGAAACATAAAAGAAGTTAGTGTGTCTAAAAGCCTACTATTACTATTATTAGTATTATTAATAAGTTTATTACAGTTGTTGCACTATCTTCACACAAAGATAGACCAACAGTTCCTTAAATTAATTCACTAAATCTTTAGGATTTCTATTTTCTATGCATAGTTCATGAAGCTGGAAAAATCCTAGACAGATCCACCATCACTAGTCATGTAGCCACTCCCCATGAAGGTGTGAATCAGCTGTTCATAGGCTCGGTTTGTGTATTTCAATGTCATTGGCAGACAAGGCGAGGAGGTCACTCAACTGCAGACTCTGGTCAACATTCCTCAGCGTAGGAGTGGAGGGAGACGGGGAGAAGTCAGCTCTGCTGCAGAGGGGAACGAAGTGAAAGCCCGTTTCCAAGATATTGACCGACGATTTTTGTAATTTAATTCCACCTACACTAATTAAGATCCGACTTAATTTCATGAAGATATTTGCTTAGAATACCATCTTCTATCACCAGTGTAAAGGACTTCCATTATATCAAATACACCCTGTATATATGTCGATTCCGTTATTCCGTTGATGAGTGAGAGGCCCTCCTCCTCTATGTATCTTAATACTGCTCTTGATTTGTATTTATTTTTATCCACTCTACAATTTAAATCTCCCGCTAATATAAGCGGTATTTCGGTGTCAATATCAGCTATTGTGTTGCTTAATTCATCTATTATATCAATTTCTGTCTGTTACGGTTGGAAGTATGCTGCTATTAATATGAAATAATTCGTTTTCAAGACTATGAGATGTTTTGTGCTCTTTATTACTTTGAACGGGCAGAAGGTGGGTTTAATCCAGCATGCAATGCCACCTTTAGGCCTCCCTCTTGGTCCCTGATCCGCCATTACTTGAGTACAATAGAAACCATTCGGTTACCAATCGTCCGTAAGAAAGGTTTCTACCAAAATCACTACGTCATATTCATCTATGAATGTTATTGGACTACTGGTCATCACAATCTTTAGCCCTTCTATGTTCCATAGTAGAACCCTACATGTTGTATCCTTTTTTGAGGGATATTCATTCGAGAAATGGCCTTTCGGCTCCTCGATAAAAGCGGTGGAAACGAAAACGTCTAACGATTATTCCTATAGGCCAAAACTCGGCCACATTTACCTTTTCCAAGTAATTAAATGGTATTCCTACCTTGAAGGCTTTCGCGCTCCTATCTTTTGTTCCTGTGCAGCTCTCTGCACCTTCTGTTGTATCAATGACATAAAATTTGTTAACCTCATGCCCTGGGATTGTCAAATCTCTATTCTTATTGTTTCCTGAGTTCATGATGTTTTCCATCACATTAAAGTGTGTCTCTAATATACTCACCGCATTTAACATTTCTTCCTTGTTATCTTTTTTAATATATCCGCCCATTTCAGCGATATTTCTTAATTTTTGCAGAGCACTCTTAACATGTTCATATGGTACTGCCGCCATCTTATATCATATTTCAACCCATATGATAATGAGTTGGGGTTGATTTTGGTGATGTAATGAATTTTTGTCCTCTTAAATGAATATGACTTTACTTATTGTTTGTTGCCTTGTATCTTATATCTCATCAATGCTATTCGTTGCTTTCTTACAATAATTGACTGCCGACAGCGCAGCGCTATGGCCTATCTAAAACCACGGCCCACTGGATGCTGCTCTCCAAGGAGCTTACAAAAGTAGTCCAATATATAGAGGGCGCTCATAGCAGCACATTAGCAGCTAACACCATAATAAATAATAATATCGAATGGCCTCGTGTGCCGAGTTCAAACTTTGTTATTTGGCGCCCAGAGGGCAGCTTGCATGTTGCATTTTGTTGTTCCCTGGAGCGCTATGAAAGTCAAGGATGTTAGATATCTGAGCTCCTTGACGCTATAGCGCTCTCTAGTAGAGAAAGGGAGAACATTGTGTAGGCGGAAAATCGCGAGATTAATTTTGCCATTATGAACATGGTCTACTGATGGGTTCTTTATCATGCCAAACACGCATGACATGCATCGCCTCTCAAAAATCAGTTACCACGGCCAGGAGCGAACCTGCAAGCTTGGGGTTGGTAGACCGACATGATAACCACTCACCGACCGTGGCAAGCACATAACCCATAGTAGCACTTTCTGAGGATCCAACTAGCATCCGGGCTGACTACCTAACATACATAATCACCTGCTGCAAAATGCTGTACCTTTAATATTCGTGAAAAACAGTTGAGCATGTTTTGAACCTGTGTGTTCGCTGACCTATAGAACACTGAACTACTTACTTACATCTACATAACAAAAGATTGATTGTTTCAAGAAGCGAGAGACTGTACTTACTCACGGCGTTAGCTTGGAAGGTGTGGAACGCATTAACATCTGTTGGATCTGTAGCCCACCTGGAAATAAAACACACCATGTTAGTTGCTAGTTTATTCGTACCTAGTGCGCATGCGTAGCTCAGTTAAGAAGAACTCGCAAAATGGTTACTTTCAGCAAACTAGTTGTGATGTTTCGAAAATAAGTTTCGTCATTTGTTTTCCCAGAGACCCTTTATTGCCAAACTGACATACATCATGGCATTATGAACTATAGGCTACACTTTGCGCTATTATAGTCGTCACCGACATAAGGACAATGTCGTAGCGTGCAATCTGTTTGAAGAGACCACTCTGGTTAAACTCGGTGCCCTGCGATGCAAGGGACTTCTGTCGACCAAAGTATTATGTGCACTCGAGTTTGAAGGTTGTTTGTGAAGTAACCAATAGACCTACATAAAATCCAATAACACCATAATTTTTGTCGTTCTATTTTACGGTAGTTCACGTAGGTTTGGAATTTTAATTTATATTTTAATATTTTTTATCGCAGTTGGAACACAAAAAGTGCACGTTTTTAAGTGTCTTTTTGCCATGCGTCACATTTAAGAATTATTATCTCAAAAACCCGTCATCAGATCGAATCCAAATTTTAACACAATATACATTGGAATGTTGTATAACTGGTTTATTAATTTCAAAATGTTGTGTGTTCAAGAAACAAGGTTGTTGTCATTTTTGTAAGGTAACTTTTTCTCGGCTCAGGGTGGTTGGAAATTGTAGATCTTGGTCGCGTTGTAATCCTTATACATCTAAACGTTATGCTGTGTGACTGTGAAATACGTAAATTAATTCACTTATTTTATATCAGTTGGTATTTGTAGTGGGAAATAAGACATGTTTCACAAGTTAGCCGTTCCGGGGAAAGCTGTACAGCGTTGCCGAAATGGAGTCCATCACGCATCATGGTGCGCATCACTCGGAAGTGATAGGCTCCATCTCAGCAACGCAGTACAGCTTTTCCCGGAGCGACAAGCTGGTGATCCATGTGTTATTTCGCCATAAAAATACAAACCGATATAAAATACTGGAATTAATTTACGTATTTCACAGTCATACATCATAACGTTTTGATGCATAAGGATTACAACGCGACCAAGCACTACATTTTAGAACCACCCCGAGCCGAGAAAAAGTCTCCTTACACAAATAATAGCAACTTTGTTTCTCGGACGCACAAAATTTTCAAATTAATAAACTTGTTAAACAACATTCCAATGTATATTGTGTCAAAATTTGGATTCGATCTGATGACAGGTTTTTGAGATAATAAATCTTGAATGTGACGCATGGTTGAAACACGCACTTTTTGAGTTCCAACTGCGATAAAAATATTAAAATATAAATTTAAAAATCCAAACCTACATGAAAAAACGTAAAATAGAACGACGAAAATTATGATGTTATTGAATTTTATGTAGGTCTATTGGTTACTTCATAAACAATCTTCAAACTCGAGTGCACATAATACTTTGGTCGACAGTAGTAAGTTACTTAGTAATTGGGGTTTTAGGGGTAGGAACTACGAGGTCATCTGCCTCTAAATGATGCAAGGAATTGTCGCACAGCTTGCTCTGGGGGTCAGGTTACTCGGCACCTATCTTGCGGACACTTTTCGGTTACCCAACACATCATGGAGCAATGATGGGCCCGGGCACAACCAATACGCAGTATGGGTGCCACGTCTGTCACAGTTATGCGCCTGTCCGCCCGCCACCACCATGTCCTGTACTCGAGCAATGTAGTTTATCTCCGATCTAGTTTATTAACAGCAAAATTGACGATGGCATACAATTTAACATCAACTTATTCAGATGTAAAATAGGAGATTGTAGTATACTTTTAAATAAATAATTTAAGAGAAGCCATCCAACCCACAGGATTGAACACATTTTCTAATGCAGAGAGAATAGTAATTGCAGAAGGCGTACAAGGTGACATGGAATCATTATAACAAAAGAGCAGTATCTCGTAATGCAAAACTGCGCCATTACAACGCCTGAAGCCTTGTACGCGGCAGAAACCACAGTCATTAGAGGATTGACGAGAATTCATGATATTGAGAAACAGGAACGAAAAATTCTTAAGAAAATCCATGGCGCTGTTTTCCGTAATGGAATTTGGGTCGGGAGACCAACAAAGGAACTTTAAGAAAATACAGACACCATTATAGATACATTTAGGAAGAGACGTCTGCAGTTCTATGGACACATATGTAAGATGGATGAGAACAGACTCACTAAGAAGATTTTCAATATCGTAAATGCAAGTAAATTAAAGACCAGTTGGGTAAAAGAAGTACATGAAGACATGGAATTACTTAAAATCTCTGAAGACGACATTAAGGACAGAAAACAATTTAGAAATAAAATCAGAAACACGAAAATTGTACAAGTTTCAAGGAAAGACACATCAGGGAAAAAATGGACAGAGGAAAGGAAGAAAAGGCACAGTGAACTAATGAAGAGGTTTTGGGAAGAAAAGAAGAGAGGAAGTGGAAGTGAAGCTGTGATTGGCTCAAGTTTTCACGCCCTTCTGAAGGGGAATAATCGGAAATAATAATAATAATATATAAGCATATAAATAAATATTTATCGGAAAGCAAAACTTAGACACTATAATACTGTAATCAAACCTGAATCGTTGTATGCATCGGAACCCTTAATCATTGGTGGCGAATCTTTAACCAAAATCATAGAGATACAAGAAAGCAAAATTTTACGAAAACATTTTGGCCCAGTTTGTATAGAGGAATATGGAGGACAAAATCATCCCAGGAAATATATTGTCAATCTGAAAAAGAATCTCAAACTTTTGGGAAAAATGATTGAAATGTTATGGACACATTATTAGAATGAACAATAACAGAATTCTCAACCTGGCCCTTTTATTAAAAACCAAGAGCTTCAGATCTCAAGGAAATCAACATTGTACGGGACATATATAAATTCAGAACCAAAATCGACAATTACCAATTTGGAGACAAACCCAACACCAGAGCAACTATAACTTGGACAGAAGATCGAAGGAAGAAGCTCAGCGAGAGGATGAAGAGATTTTGGGAGGAAACGAAGGCCAAAACATCAGCTAAGCTCCTGAGTAGGGCATAAGGATATATAAAAAATTCAAATTAAATAAATAAATAAATAAATAAATAAATAAATACAAGAAATTTCGTGACGAACAAAAGAGCCTACTTTTCTTAAAATTTAAGATTCATGCCAATGATTAATCTATATGGATCTACCTAGAATAATGACGAAATTAAGTTGGTAATATCGAAATTTCTAATTAGTTCGAAATACTGTATACCTGGCATAATGTATCCTAATAGAGCAGCCCTGGTGACTGAATATATTCTTAGTTCCATCTCTTAAGGTACACAATACAAAATTTGGTTGAATTCCAATGGATAGCATGGACGTTGCATGCAGTTAAACATTGGATTTAACAGCGCGCGTAAAATCATGTTGGCAACAATGTCATGTATGTATTGATCAGAAATGATCTGAAATAATATGATCTATTGTTGTGCCAATTTTGAATGAAATCCATTAGTTAGTATAGAAGTTACATGCATTTAAAAATTGGACCTATCAGCAGGCTTATTATCATTTTGGCAACACTGCCATGTATGGCGTCCTGGAAATCAAACTGAAATACTATTATCTATACGTGTGCCAATTTTTAAATAGCTCCCATTCATACCTTCCGAGATATCCAACATGGAGCTCAAATTTCAATTGCGATTTTTCAGCAGTTGGTAACACTGACATCATTTTCAAATATGGCATTGAGGTATTCAGGTATAGATCTTTACTCCTACCAAATTTTGTTTCGATTGCTTCTGCCGTTTAGGAGTTGATAGGGGGGAAACACACACAGCCAGACAGACAGAAGGACAGACCGACACACATTTTCCCGGATCGATCTCATAAGTCTACTTTTTCCTCATGTTTGCAAAATGAGAAAAGTAGGCTAAAAACACATAGGCTACCACAAAACACAAACACATTGAACACTTAATTATAGAATATACATTGAAAAAATCCTCTCGGCACGACCGGAAGGCGGAGGTATATTTCACCGGGCAAACTAGGGTTTAGGCTATAATAGGCAAAATATGCAGGTTTTCGTAGAAGGATCAGACCTCATTTGTCGCGAGAAAGTATTTTACAATGTAATTGGAGCTAAATGAACTTTTGTGTTCGTCTATCTATGCATATTAGCCTACTTGTCACATTTTGCAAAAATGAGGAAAAAGTAGTCTTATGAGATCGATCCGGGAAAATGTCTGTCTGTCTGTCCTTCTGTCTGTCTGTCTGTCTGTCTGTCTCTCTCTGTGTGTGTGTGTGTGTGTGTGTCCCTTATCAACTCCTAAAACGGATGCAGCAATCGAAACCAAATTTGGTATGAGTAAAGATCTATACCGGGACATCTCAACGTCATACTTGAAAATAATGTCAGTGCTACTAACTGCTGAAAAATCATAATTGAAATTTCAGCTCCATGTTGGATATCTTGGAATATATAATAATATATTTAATGCAGCCAAATAGCCATAACTTAAAATATAGGATACATTGATGGGTTACATATTTGCATAATCACTTACAGACATTGTTCTTCTTGTGCAGAATTCTATGTGGTACCGTTCACACATTTTTCCACATAGTGTGCACTCACAGTCTATACTTGGGTCATGGAAGTGTTATGATTTGCAGAGTAGGTGGTGAAACCCGTGAACTGCCAACCTTGTAATGACTTGTCTTAGTTTGAAATTAGCTTTTGTCCACGAGCGGTCTATCATGGCCCCTGTGCCATAGAAGTCTGGTTGTACTTCTTCTGTCCTCTTTGTCAACGTTGCCACAAGTTTCTCTGATGCACCGGTGCTCGGTAGTGGTATGCTTGTCCTGAGGTCATCTACGAGGAAAGTTTCTTTCGCCAGGAGATATACAAATCTAGATCGTGTCGTTTTTGATACTCCTATCACCTTCTTTATGTAGTTCATCTTGGAATATAAACATGGGAACTATTCCAAAATTGGCACATATATAGATAATAATACTTCAGTTTAATTTTCAGGATGCCATACATGACAGCGTTGCCAAAATGATTCTAAGCCTACTGATAGGTCCAATGTTTAATTGCATATAACTCCTACACTATCAATTGGATTTCAACCAAATTTCGTATGTACTATGTGTACATAAACTGATATGACTGAGCGTATTCTTAAGAGACACCAGGGCAGCCAACTGTCAATAACTGCTCTCTCTATTTTTTTTTCAAATACCAATATATCAGAAAGTATGCGAGCCAACAGCCTTAACCTTCGTACACGTATAGTGCCTGACATTCTAGATTATTTTGGAGCAACTAATGTATGTCAGTGCTACCAACATGATTCTAAGCCTGCTGATAGGACCAATTTTTAAATACATGTTACTTCTATACTATCTATTGGATTTCAACCAAATTTCGTATGTGCTATGTGTACCATCACATATATGGCTATGCGTATTGTTAAGAGCAATCAGGGCTGCCAACTGTTAATAAATGCTGTTTATATTTTTTACCCTAATATCAATATAGGCTATCAGAAAGTATGCAAGCCAACAGCGCTAAATTTTGCGCACGTATAGTACCTGCCATTCTAGATTAATTTGGAGCAACTAATGTACGTCAGTGCTACCAACATCATTCTAAGCCTGCTGATAGGTCCAATTTTATAATACCAGTAACTACTATACTAACAAATGGATTTCATCCAAAATTGGCACAACAATAGATGATAATATTTCAAATTATTTCTGACCATCACATGCATGACATTGTTGCCAACATCATTTTACGCACGCTGCATTAAGTCCAACGTTTAACTGCATGTTAAGTCCATGCTATCCATTGGACTTCAACCAAATTTTGTATTCTGTGCCTTAAGAGATGGAACTAAGAATATATTAAGTCACCAGAGCTGCCAACTGTAGTGCTCTATCAGGCTACATAATGCCAGGTATATTTCGAACTAATTAGAAATGTCTATATTACCAACTTTATTTCGTCATTATTCTAGATAGCCTAGGTCCATATAGATTAATCATTGGAATGAATTTAAAATTTTAAGAAAAGTAGGCTCTTTAGTTCGTCACGGAAATTCTTGTTTTAACATTTTATTGTCTTATGGGGACGGTAACCTTCTTGTCATTTGGGGTCCATTTTTAGCCTATTTTCAATTTTGAAAAAATAGGCTTATGAGATCACCTTTTGCCCGTGTGTGTGTGCGTGTGTGTGTGTGTGTGTGAGGTGTGTGTGTGTCCCCCCAAATAAAATCTAAACGGCTGGAGCGATTTCAATGAAACTCGGTAGTTCATAGCGCTATTCCCGGCGACCTCGACCGTGCCCTTCAAATCTTGTTACGTCTCACCAATCCAACATGGCGGCTGTGCGAAATATTTCACTAGCATTCAATATCTCCGAAACTAATACCGATATCGCCCTGAAATTGTGTACTGTGATAAAGGGCACTACTAGAAGTTAACCTATGAGATTTTCAAAAACCTGTTGACTACAAAACCAACATGGCGGCCAAGCGAAGTTGAGACTTTTAAATAGACTTTTCTCGCTATTTAACTATCCAAACGTAATGAAACTTGTACAGCAATTGTTTATACACATTGTAATGCACTGGAGTCTAATTTATTTCAATTGTTTACATAACCTCAAAATGGCGGCTGTGCGAAATATTTCACTGACATTCTATATCTCCGAAACTATTACAGATATCACCCTGCAATTTTGTACGGTGATAAAGGGTACTGATACAAGTTAACCTATGTATATTTCATAAACCTGTAAAGTACAAAACGAGCATGGCGACCAAGCGAATTTGAAATATTTTAATAGACTTTTCTCGTGATTTAACTCTCTGAGCGCCGTGAAATGTGGTAGAGTAAATGATTTGCAGTTCGTAATGCACTGCCATCTAACTTAATTCAATTGTTTACATAACCTCAAGATGGCGGCTGTGCGAAATTTTAAAATTAAGTTTTTATTTCTTGTGTCGTAATCATGCGATCGAAGTGAAAGTTTGAATAATGAACCTAGGCAATAATTGTCCTTTAATGGTACATGACTCTATGGCCTATACATATAACAATCCTAAATGGCGAGCTTCCGAAATATTTAGACGGTTCTCAATATCTATGAATCTTTTACAGCAACCAAACTGAATTTTTTATGTTCGTAGAGACTATGAACACATGTTCACCTATAGGACTTTCAGTAACCTGGTGAGCACAAATCCAACATGGCGGCGACGCGAAGTATATATATTTAAATGGACGTTTCTCGCGAATTAACTATCCGAATGCCGTGAAACATTGCACGTTAAATGCTTATACAAATGTTGATCCACTGGCATCTAATTTATTTCAATTGTTTGCATAACCACAAGATGGCTGCTGTGCGTAATTTTAAAATCTCGTTTTTACTTCTTGTGTTCTAATCATGCGATTGAAGTTTGAATACCACACGTACACAATAATCTTAATGTAATAGTACATAAATAAAAATCCAACCTGGCGACCATCTGAAATATTTAGACGGTTCTCAATATCTATGGATCTGTTACTGCAATTAAACAGAAATTTTGTATGTTGATAGAGGCAATTAACATGAGCAGGATATATGAAAATAGGCTGTATATTTCTTCACGGTACTACTTGTTATACTTGGGGTCACACTGTCCTTATGCGAGGTTTGGAACTGATGTGTAACTATCTAACAGTCTGTTACTTCTTGAAAATTTTTATCTCCCGCAGTGATGTTGGTTGGTTCCTCAGTTTAGGGCTGCAACAACGCGGTCATGTAACCCCGTGTACTTTTTGGGTGTGTGTAGAATCTGTCTGATAAACGGTGTTAATTGTGATGACTCTATTAGTCTGTATTTCGGGTAAGGACTGCAGACGGTCAATTTCAAGCAGTAGTTCCTAATGTTGCTACCAGATACTACCGTCAACGACACCTAGCTGTGAACTAGGCTACTAGATGCCACCGCAACCAGCAACTCGCAACGAACGTTGGAACTTCCCCACGAAAGGAAAGCATACTGAGGGATTTTTAGCGCTCTTAGAAAATCCGACGACTTTGGCCGGTTTTGAACGCGCGACCTTGAGCATAGAATTTCAGCATGCTAACATTTACGTCTTCGAAGCCGCTTCCCACAGAGTCAGATGAAAAACTGAATGTTATCTCGTGCAATGGGGTTGTCATGGCAACCTCTGAAAGCTCATCCCTCATCAATTTAGAAGCGTTGTCATGGTAACCTCTGATAGCACATGGCATTTTCTTCTAATTCCGGATTCATTTTTCTCATGCCTTGGCGTAATGGTGGGTCATATCAAAAATTCTTTCAGACAAAAGTTTTAGGTATTGGGGAATATTGTCCATTTTGTACGGATTTGATATTGTGCCTATTAAGAGAGATATGATTAATGTTTCCCGAAAAACCCAAATTTTAGCCTATTTTCAATTTTGAAAAAATAGGCTTATGAGATCACCTTTTGTCCGTGTGTGTGTGTGCGTGTGTGTGTGTGTGTGTGTGTGTGTGTGTGTGTGTCTAATAAAATCTAAACGGCAGGAGCGATTTCAATGAAACTCGGAAAGTTCATAGCACTATTCCGGCGACCTCGACCGTGCCCTTCAAATTCTGTTACGACTCACCAATCCAACATGGCGGCTGTGCGAAATATTTCACTAGCATTCAATATCTCCGAAACTATTACCGATATTACCCTGACATTTTCTCTGGTGATAGAGGGAACTACTATAAGTTCACTTATGTGACCTTTGAAAACCTGGTAACTACAAAACCAACATGGAGGCCAAGCGAATTTGCGACTTTTAAATAGACGTTTCTCGTGATTTGACCAACCAAACACAATGAAACTTGGTACAGTATATGTTTATATACATTGTAATGCACCGACATCTAACTTCGTTCAATTGTTTACATAATCACAAGATGGCGGATGTGCGAAATATTTCACCGGCATTCTATATCTCTGAAACTATTCGCGGTATCTCCCTAAAATTTTGTACGGAGATAAAGGGCACTACTCGAAGTCCATCTATAAGACTTTCAAAAACCGGTTGACTACAAAACGAACATGGCGGCCAAGCGAATTTGAAACTTTTAAATAGACCTTTCTCGCGATTTAATGTTCCAAGCGCACTGAAACCAGGTACAGGAAATATTTATACACATTGTAATCCTCTGGTATCTAATTTAGTTCAATTGTTTACATAACCTCAAGATGGCGGCAGTGCGAATTTTAAAATTAAGTTTTTATTTCTTGTGATGTAGCCATGCGATCGAAGTGAAAGTTTGAATAATGAACCTACGCAATAATTTTCCTTTAATGGTACATGATTCAATGGCCTATACATTTAACAATCCAACATGGCGACCATCCGAAATATTTAGACGATACTGAATATCTACGAATCTATTTTAGCAATCAAACTGCATTTTTTAATGTTCATAGGGGCTATGAACTTAAGTTCACCTATAGGACTTTAAATAACCTGGTGATCACAAATCCAACATGGCGGTGACGCGAATTATAAATATTCACATGGACGTTTCTCGCAATTTAACCATCCGAGTGCAGTGAAACTTGGTACAGTAAATCCTTATACGAATGTTAATCCACTGGCGTCTAATTTATTTCAATTGTTTCCATAACCTCAAGATGGCAGCTGTGAAAAAATTTAAAATCGCCTTGTTTTTTCTTGTGTCCTAATTATGCGATTGAAATTTGAATACCTCACCTTCACAATAATCTGCATGTAACAGTACATAACTCTAGGACCTACATATATGAAATCCAACATGGTGGCCATCCGAAATATTTAGTCGGTTCTTAATATCTACGAATCTATTACAGCAATCAAACAGAAATTGTGTATGTTGATAGTGGCAATTAACATAAGTAGGATATATGAAAATAGGCTGTATAGTTCTTCGCGGAACTACTTGTTTTCCACCCCATTGGTCAATGGTTGGTGCTATCAAAAACGTGTTAACATAAATTTTTGTTACGTATCCGACACATAATATGAACTTTGAATGGATTCGATATTTCACATATTAAGAGAGTTATAGTGATATTTCACTTTTTAGAAAAAAAGCCCCCCATTTTCACCCCCTTTGGCCGATTTTGCTCATTAACGAACTCGACCGATATTTTATAGGGATATATATTATGTAAACAATTCAAAGTGATTTGTGCAAAATTACGGCAGTTATCGTGTCCACAAGAAAGTGATATATGCATATATATATATATATATACATAAATTATATATAAACTTTTGAGCTGTGGTTTTGGGGTCTAGGGGATGTGAAACGCGAAGATATATCGGAATTTTCCGGAAGTCGAAACATGGTACCCATTGCAATAGTTGGCTTTCTAACGAAATCTACCTAAAACGAACACACAAAGCAAAAAGAGAACAACAAATGAATTACTGTACAAAAATCTAACCAAAACAAACATTGGACAATAAGAATAAAAACACACAGAAGAAGGCAAAAATCAAATTATCACCATTCCAAACAAGTCGCAGAAAACAAATCAGATGGAAACAATACACTAATAACACTAATACACTGAACAAAACACACAACAAAACACCAAATACAAAGAAAGCATAACAATGTAAAATTAAGCAAAATAGCAAACACATGAAAATTACCCAGGAGGTCCGTTAGTCTCCCTCAAACTGTTGAGCATGGTGAGTACAATTAGATGTTTGACGGTGAGCATGTTGTTGAGGTACGTTAGCTCATCTACTTCCAGCTGAAACAGAGACGATAACTGTGGTTTAATTACCTCCATAACATTCACAGCAAATACAACACTGGCCTTATACTGTACATTATTACAGAATTGTTGTTGTTGTTTGAGTCTTCAGTGTTTTGACTGGTTTGATGCAGCCCTCCATGCCTCCCTCTCCTGTGCTAATCGTTTCATCTCTACATAGCTACCACACCCTACATCCGAGGCAATCTGTTTAACATATTCTAACCTTGGTCTACCCCTACAGTTCTTGTCCTCAGCACTTCCTTCCATAACTAAGCTTGCTATTCTTGGGTGTATTAGTATGTGTCTACCGACAGTAGTGGCTACGCGCGCTAAAGCGCAGCGTTAGGTCATGGGGCCAAGCTCTCTGCTTACTCGGTAGACGCGTGGGTTCGAGCCCCACCGTCGGCCGTCCTTGAAATGGTTTTCCGTGGTTTCCCATTTTCAACATCAGGCAAATGCTGGGACGGTACCTACTGACAGGCCACGGCCGCTTCCTTCCACATCCTTGCCCAGTTTCATTCGCCTTAATCAATTCCATCTCTCATCCCGACGCGCAGGTCGCCCACGGGCGTCACTTAGAAAGACCTGCACGCGGCCTCTCAGGAGGCCACACGAAAAAAAAAGCATGTGTCTACCAACCTATCTCTTCTCTTCATTAGCAGTTGCCAGAAACATCTCTCCTCTTTCATTCGTCTTAATACCTTTTTGTTTGTAACTCTGATCTTCATCATTCTCCTGTAACACCAAATTTCAAACCCTTCAATTCTCCTCTTTTCTGCTGCACCAATAGTCCAAGTTTCACTTCCATAGAGTGCCACGCTCCAGACAAAGGCCTTCAAAAATGACTTCCTAATACCTAAATCTATATTCGATGTCAACAGATTCCTTTTCTGTAGAAGCGCTTTCCTTGCCTGAGCTAACCTACTTTTTATATCCTTTTTGCTTCGTCCATCACTGGTTATTTTGCTTCCTAAGTAACGGAATTCTCTTACTTCCTTTAGATTTCATCTGCCAATTTGATGTCCATAGAGGTTTCTGATTTATTTCGGCTGCATTCCAATATTTTTGTTTTTTATTTATTAATTTTCATCATGAATTGTGTCCTCAAGACGAAGTCTATACCATTCAAAAACTCATTCATATCCTCAGGCGTGTCGGCCAAGATGACTATGTCATCGGCAAATCTCAGAGTTGAAATTATTACAGAATTATTATTATTATTATTATTGATTTAAGCCCATTAAGCAGCGCTTATGACTAGTTCTTGTTCGATGCTCTCTTCCGTTCCCAATACCTCTTTAGCCCTGCCAATAGTTTTTCCTTCCTTTCTGTTATTTTATTTATTTACATCGTATGACAAAACAAGGATACATTATAATTACATATATCTTACAATTATACGAGTATATACAATTATTTACAAGTCAACATTCAAAACTTAATGTCCAGAATTTTCAGCCAGTCCACTGCCACTCTAGAGGCACTATGTTGTTCTTGAACAGATCCATTGAATCTTCTTTTAGGGCAGTCCATAACAACGTGCTGGATGGTCTGGAGCACATTATCGCAGTCGCAGAATGAGTCTTCAGATCTTCCCCACTTGTGAAGCCAGAATTTACACCTGCCATGATTTGTCCTGATTCTGTTTAGAGTTGTCCATTCCTTTCTCGGTTAGTTGAAAACAGGAGGAGCTCTAGAAGGATGATGGATTAAACCCAAGCGGTCAAGATTTGAAGAGGTCCAATCTTCATGCCAGATCTCATCAGCATAAAAATGTGTTTCCAGGAGCCTCTCACATAGCATCCATTATGGGTTTCTGGAGTTTAATCTCTTCGGTTTCTGGGGGTTGCAGTCCTGATGTAAGGCAGCTGAGGGTTGCTACGACACTTCTGCCATTCTCTTACAACAGCCAGTTTTCTTCGCATGGATGTTGGATAAAACGGGCAGCCATTTTAGCGGTGTCGATTTGATGCTGCCAGATATTGTCCTCATGGTGTCAGGTTTACGAGATTTAACATCCGTTGATTTGGATAGGTCATGGACATCAGTATCAGAAATATCAGCTTA
The DNA here is from genome assembly GCA_946902985.2 of Meconema thalassinum. Classification (NCBI taxonomy): domain Eukaryota; kingdom Metazoa; phylum Arthropoda; class Insecta; order Orthoptera; family Tettigoniidae; genus Meconema; species Meconema thalassinum. The sequence continues at coordinate 86,341,131 of OX336400.1, read as the reverse complement.
AGCTAAGTCTTCTTTTACTTCTTTGAGTCGCAAGCTTCCAGTCTTGTAGCTTTTGACGGGTGAGAAGATCTTCTTTGCAAGCCTGCCGTTGTCCATTCTCAGAAGTTGCCTGTAAAACTTGAGCCGCCAACGTTGCATGCTAGTCTTAGCCGTTTACAACTGTTGGTACAGGTCAGAGTTTGCCTTCAGTCGATAGGTACCATGCGGGAGCACTCATGGCCCATGATTTTTCCGCCTTTTGACCTTCTCCTGGTCGACCATAGTGCCTGTTCTGTTCATCAGTAAGGCCTCCGCAGCATATAAGAACTGGGGTCTGATGACAGTTTTGTAGTGGCGTATTTTGGCGTTCTTCGAAATGCACTTCTTGTTATAACTGTTTTGCGACATTTGGTAAGCTGCGTTGAGTTTTGCACATCTGTCTAGGATGGAGGTTCCGTCTCTACCATTACAGAATTATACTTCGTGTTTGGCCCCACATTCGTACACAAAGAACTTTATATTGTAGACCACTCTTTGGCAGAACTCCAACAAGTGGATTTGTTCTTTGCGCAAGCCTACACTATCACCAATCATGCCTCCTTGCTTAGAGAGTTGAATGTCATGTCACGTTAACTCAATTGATGATCAAAGACGAAGGTGTCAGGCTGAGTTTCTCCACGCTTCATGACATTTTACCTCTCTACCGAACATCTATTTATTTATCGTATGGCTTTTAGTGCCAGGAGTGTCCGAGGACATGTTCGGCTCGCCTGAGTCTGTAGATGCTTCCAGCGGACACCCTTAGGGTGAGCTACAAGTTCCGATCAATTTCAAGTAGTTCCAACATTCGCTACCAGATATCAATGATACCTAGTCGTGAACGTTGGAACTTGGATAGAGCACTCTGACCAAATCTAACCTAACAATTTAGTTCCACACAAGTTTAGTCTGTGGAAGGATCTTTTACATGCCATAAATCTATGACATGGGACCGCCGCTTTACTTCCCCTCCGATGGAAGGCATACTGAAGGATTTTTAACACTCTTAAAAATCCGACGACTTCGGCCGAGTTTCAAGCCGCTATCTAGGGCACAGCAGTTCAGCATGCTACCAACTACGCCACGGAAGCCGCTTACCGAAGATCTATATGGCTAGTACTCATGTAAACAACACGTCCTAATGGCTGAAAGCCTCTTTGATGGATTGTTTTGAGTTCCCGAAAATGTATCAACACAAAACATTTAATATATGCGATTGAAAGTGCGACAGCAATTACTCATTCTTTTATCCTTTCTCCGTATCTCACAACCCCCCAAGACACTTCCTGCGACCCTCCAGGGCGTCGCGATCCACAAGTTGAGAACACTGTACCAATTACAGTAGGTACATTATTTCAAGAAACTGATGGTAAGATTCCAGAATAATTTTATGTAAGATTCCTAAGACCCTGTTTGACTTACAAGGGAACGGATTGCGGTGTAAAATTCTAATCTGGCTGATATTTAGTACACAATATTCCTACAAAGTTGTACAATGACGTAGTGAAAACCGCACGGGCCACTTTCAATTTGGAACGCCAATATTAAACGGCGAAAACCTGCCTGGCGACGGCATGAGCGAGGAGGTGGGGTGAGGTAAACCTGGCCTTGAATCCTAGCAGCACGTGATGGATCGCGGCCACCAGGCAGCAACCTGCCGTGCTGCGTTGCATTCTCCACCTTCCCCTCAAGCCGTCACTCCCTTATCAGCTCGCATCCACTATTACAGGAATTACAAAGAGTAAAAGAGGGAAACATGAAAGGTCGTTTTATTCACTTACAGTATGGCCAAGTGCAAAACATCACATTATGTTGCATTTTATACTCTAATCGAGAGAATAGAAGAGTGAGGGAATCGTTTAAGGTGGAGAATGCAGTGCAGCACGGCTGGTTGCCGCAAACCATCGCGTGCTGCTGGGATTCAAGGTCAGCTTTACCTCTTCCCAACTCCTCGCTCACGCCGTTGCCCGGCAGGTTTTCGCCGTTTAATTGGCGTTCAAAATTGAAAGTGTCCCGTGCGGTTTTCACTACAACATTGTACAACTTTGTGGGAATATTGTGTACTAAATATCAACCAGATTAGAATTTTACACCGCAATCCGTCCCTTGTTAGTCAGTGAAATACGTATTAAATTACAACCCTCCTCCTTGGTAGAGGTAGCTAATATAAAGGTAGCATGAATGATTTCTGGGACAAATAGAAGGGAGCAATGGCAGGAAGTAAGGAACGAAACAAACAGGACAGAGACTGGCATAGATATGAGTGCTAAAAAATATTTGCAGAAGCAACGATTAGGATGGAATGGGCATCTTCAAAGAATGGGAGATGAGAGGGCACCAAAAGCTTATTTCAACAAGATTATCCCAGGAAAAAGACCAGTAGGAAGGATGACCAAAGAAGAAATGGTTGGACCAAATCAAGGATGATCTTGAAGACAAAGGGATAGACTGGAGAAGGACCCATGAAGACCAACTATTCATGGACTGGAAAAGGTGGCAAGGCCTCGTTAACAGTACCCGGGCGACTGGAGCGGGAATTTGATGATGGTGATGATGATGGTGATGATGATGATGATGAATGGCAGGAAGGTACTCGTAATGGAGAGATAAAGGCTAAGCTAGAAATGAACACGCTACATGAAGCTGTTCGTATCAGACGACTCAGATGGTGGGGTCATGTGGAGAGAATGGGGGAGGAGAGATTATCTAATTGCAACCCTGGAACACCACACTCATAAATTACATACGTACATACCACAGTGGGGTCTGACTGACCCAGTCTAGTTGTAGTCATTTATATCGTCTATGGAAGTGAAACTTGGACTATTGATGCAGCAGAAAAGAAGAGAATTGAAGCGTTTGAAATGTGGTGTTACAGGAGAATGATGAAGATCAGATGGGTAGATAGGGTTACAAACGAAGAGGTATTAAGACGAGTGAAAGAGGAGAGATGTTTCTGGCGACTGCTAATGAAGATAAGAGATAGGTTGGTAGGACACATACTAAGACACCCAGGAATAGCAACCTTCGTTATGGTAGGAAGGGTCGAGGACAAGAACTGTAGGGGTAGACCAAGGTTAGATTATGTTAAAGAGATTGCCTCGGATGTAGGGTGTGGTAGCTATCTAGAGATGAAGCGATTAGCTCAGGACAGGGAGGCATGGAAAGCTGCATCAAACCAGTCAAAAGACTGAAGACTCAAACAACAACAACAAACACATCTTAGTAGCGTACTGTTTCACATAAAATAATATTCAATAATTTGTTTTTTGCAGAGTCACCTAAACCCCCGTGTGGTGTTCCAGGGTTAATGCGTTCATCTGTATAGGAGAATTAAGTAGAGGCAACGTAGGAGGCGTTGGTTAGTTTCACTGTTCAACGATATCACAGTGAGAGGTGTAGAAGCAGAGATATTAATAATGTTATTGGTTTTGCGTCCCTTTTAACCATTGCAGCTCGTAAAGACGCCAGTGTGCTGGAATTTTGGCACAACGGGGATCTTTAACGTGCCAGTAAATCTACTCACAACGCTCCCTTGTATTTTACGCTGCCTCAAATGCCAACTGGCTGTGCCAGGATTCGAACCTGTAATCTTGGACACAGCAGGCGAGAACGTTACCGCTGAGCCACGCAGCCAGCAAGAAGCAGAGAGGGACTATTGATGAGAGCGTTGCGTGAGGAATGTGGCCAAAACGTGCCTCTCACCCCCACCCTCTCGCTTCCATCCATAAGCTTGTGTGTATACCTGCGTTTCTAGAAACGTTGTCCATCGAAGTCGCACTCGGACATATGATAGAGAGAAGAAAGTAAAATATTATATTTGTAACTCGGCCACGTGGAGATCATTAGCTTACAGACCTGCCTTAAGCTCAGTTTCTTTATCTTCAATCCTACTGCGTTTGAAATCAAAGATATACTATATTTATATAATAAAATTAATAGCGGCAGCTCTTCCCATAATAACAAGGCATCCAATACATTTCAAATAAGAAGTTGTAATAATAACAAGAAGTTCCGTGACGAACTAAAGAGCCTACTTTTCTTAAAATTAAGATTCATGCCAATGATTAATCTACTGAATATGAACCTATCTAGGATAATGACGAAATTAAGTTGGTAATATCGAAATGTCTAATTAGTTCGAAATATACCTGGTATAATATCTCTTAAGGTGCAGAATACAAAATTTGGTTGAAGCCCAATGGACGTCACATGCAGTTAGACATTGGATCTATTAGCACGCGTAAATGCATGTTGGCAGCGTGTGATGGTCAGAAATAATCTGAAATAATATGATCTATTGAAGTGCCAATTTTGAATGAAAACCATTAGTTAGTATAGAAGTTACATACATTTTATAATTGGACTTATCAGCAGGCTTAGAATCATGTTGGCAGCACTGAGGTATATTAGTTACTCCAAATTAATCTAGAATGCCAGGTACTATACGTGTGCCAAGTTAAGAGCTATTTGGCTTGCATACTTTCTGATATATTGATATTAGGGTAACAAAACTAGAGACAGCATTTATTAACAGTTGGCAGCCCTGATTGCTCTTAGGAATACGCATAGTCATATCTGTTATGGTACACATAGCCCATACGAAATTTGGTTGAAATCCAAATGATAGTATAGAAGTTACATGTATTTAAAGTTGGAACTCTCAGCAGGCTTAGAATCATGTTGGTAGCACTGCCGTATATAAGTTACTCCAATGTAATATAGAATGTCAGGTATTATACGTGTGCATAGTTTAACGCTGTCGGCTTGCAAACTTTCTGATATATTGATATTTGGATTATAACAGTTGGCAGCCCTGGTGGCTCTTAAGAATACGCTCAGTCATATCTGTTTATGTACACATACTACATACAAAATTTGGTTGAAATCCAACTGATAGTGTAGAAGTTATATGCGTTTAAATATTGCACCTATCAGAAGGTTTAGAATTATTTTGGCAACACTGTCATGTATGGCCTCCAGGAAATTAAACTGAAATAGTATTATCTACATGTGTGCCAATTTTGGAATAGCTCGCATGCATACCTTCAAGGATATCCAACATGGAGCTCAAATTTCTAGTACGTTTCTTCAGCAGTTGGTAGCACTGATATTATTTTCAAATATTGTCGTGAGATATTCCGGTATACATCTTTACTCATACTAAACTTGGTTTCGATTGCTGCAGATGTTTAGGAGTTGATAGGGGGGACACACACCCAGCCAAACAGACAGACAGACAGACAGATGGACAGAAAAACAAACAGACACACATTTTCCCGGATAGATCACAATATAAGTCTACTTTTTCCTCATTTTTGAAAAATGTGAAAAGTAGGCTAATAATAAGTCGATATTTAAGGAGCGCATGCTAGGGGTTGCAGGGTCGAGTCTCGGTACCCGATCGGATCATTAATTGATTTATGATAGTTGCAAAAATGTAATATAGCTCCTACGGTTATAGTAAAATAAAATGTGTAATATACCAGTGTAGACACTTTTTACCAGTCAAAATCTCTAACGATGAAGTCAAGTAAATGTAAAGTAAAATAATATAACAATAAACCAGATTGAAACAATGTGTTTATAAAAATAATAATTGGATTCGTCACGAATTCTGTCGAAGGAAGGGCCATAGCTGAGTGACAGGCAAGGGAGAGAAAGCTGATTCCCTGTCCCACCTCCCGTCCCGCTAGTCAACTCTTCAGCTCGCATCAATACCTCTAATGACTAAATGACTCATGACTCAAACTTCATGAAAAATAACATGGTTTGAAATTAGATGCTTACCCCTGCATAGTAGGCATCCAGTGCACCTGGTTTGAGAAGCCACTCGGGAAAGCCGATGAAACTGCGAGTGGCTGCCGCTTTCTCTCCCGTGGCTGTCTTGGTGGCATCATCCATCCAGTCCAGGTGATCCACTAGGTGGTTGAAGGCCCGCTGCACATCCATCAGCATCTCTTCCACCTGCAAGAGAGAGAAGCTGTATGAAACAACCAACAAGAACAATAGGGTAGTCATATTATTACCATTTTAAATGATCTTGTCGACTTCGTCGTTACGCTGGGGTCTGGCGTTACGTTACGGTGACGGGACGAAATGTACCCAGATGCACTGAGGTGTGTGACGTGATAGTACCGCTTGGTGCATGTGTTCCCCGACAATCTCTACTTCGTTAGTATAAGACAAAAATCCCCGATTCTTGGATGTCACGGGTAATCTCGAGAACCACTGGATGGATTTTGATGCAGTTTTCACCATTCTGTAAAGGATATCTCGAGGAAAGATTCTGTAGAAAATAATTTATGTATGATCAAAGGAAGCCAAGCAGCAACGATCTCAGTGAAATAGTCGAAAACTAACTTGGCGTCCGTGCGCTTCTTAAGCTAACGCTGGACAAACCGTTAAAAATAGCAATATACTATGAGCGTAAGAATTGGTCAGCATGAAAAGTTCTACAAAAAATTCCGCGAGAGCATATGTCTATCGTCAATACATCGCCCACTATAAGTATTTTTAGACTGAATGGAAGGGGCACGTCCCCGCGCACTCTGGTGAGCGTGACGGCATCCCACGCGCTTGACCTTGCTTTGCCCTTGGTTTGCACTTGCCGTTCGCGAGTAATTTGAAACAAGGTAAAGTATTATAAAGCAAGATAAGTATTATGCAGATAATTTTCCAACATCTCAAGAGTCTTTGGCTTCGAGCGAAGCGAGAAGCCTCCAGCCTTTCTAGCATTTTTCAGCATTTGTAGCATTTAAAATGATACAAAGTCTAGTCTTTCATACTGATTGTCACTTTTTAAATAGAGCTACTTAAAACTCTTCAGCATCACAATAATAATAATAGACTAATAATAATAATAATAACTCTATTACTTTTAAGTTAAGAAGAGACTCAATATCAGAGCGTCTTTGGTGGCGTAGTTGGTAGCATGCTGAGCTTCTATGCCCAAGATCGCGGGTTCAAACCCGGCCGAAGTCGTTGGATTTTTTAAGAGCGTTAAAAATCCCTCAGTATTCCTTCCTTCAGCGGGGAAGTAAAGTCGACGGTCCCATGTCATAGATTTATGGCATGAAAAAGAACCTACCACAAACTACACCTGTGGAAGCTTAAATTTGTAGGTTAGTTTGATAACGCTATATTAGTTCAAACGTTCGCCGCCAGGTGCTGTCTGAGATGGCATTTAGTAGCCACGTCCGCAGCTAGGTGTCATGGACGGTAGCATTTGGTATCAAAAGTAGTAACTACTTGAAAAAAATCAATCGTCTGCAGTCCTTCTACATGAATCACAGGTAACACACACTAATACAGCCATCACAATTAACATTGGTTATCAGGCAAATTGAACATACACCCAAAGTACACGGGGCTACATAACCGCGTTGTCGCAGCCCCTAAACTAAGGAACCAACCAACCAGATTCAATATCAGGTGCGCAGTGATAGATGCAATGCCTGGTTGTCCAAGCAACTGCACGGAAGACATCCCAGTGAAGTCATCCAAACTCGCATCGACAATCTAGCATCGAACGTTTGGCTAATTTCATGGCAGATGTTTCCTGAATCAGAAGGATTTCTGTTGGCTATTCAGGACCAGGTTGTCCCCACGAGAAACTACCTCAAGTTCACGTCTGTGCAAAATGGCCATTGCGGATACGTTGTTTCCAACATCAGAGAATGTTCGGCATGTAATTTCACGTTGTCGACATTTCGCAGGGACAGAATATAGGAAGAGACATAATTTTGGTTGGTTGGTTCCTTAGTTTAGGGGCTGCGACAACGCGGTCATGTAGACCCGTGTAATTTGGGTGTGTGTAGAATGTGTCTGATAACCAGTGTTAATTGTGATGGCTGTAGACATGATTTTGTTGCTAAGAAAGTACATCAAGAACTGGCCATAAGCCTTCGACTGTTGAGCAAAGAGAAAGTGCCGTACTACACTGTTCAAAAAAAGTTTTGCATATTTCAAGTTTATGTATTTGTGGACCAAATATAATACACGCGCTTTATCCGATAACTGTTTTATTTATTTAGGTAGTGAATGGCATTACACATGAAATAAAATAATAATGAAAATAATAATAATAATAACTAGCATTACCCGTCGCAGCTTCCCCCTCGAATATTCTAGTTGTAAACAGTACACTTAGCAAAATCTCAATCATGAATGCTATGACTGATTTATCCTTGGTATGAATAATCAGACTTTATCAATTCAGCTACTGGTGCAGTGGTTAGGGGTTTGTCATTCTTTCATAGGTATATCAGAGCGAATTTAGTTTTCAGGGAATATCACAGACACTGTTAATTTGAGGGCCTTTAAATGTGGTTTTCGGAGACCCTTTATAGTCGGGTGAAAAATACCTTTCGTACCACACTCACATGTGAAAATTGCGTGAAAAATTCTAGAGCGCCCCTTTACCCCCTTAAGCTCATTATACTGTATGTATTGATGAATTTTACAGCTTAATTTGGTTCAGCGATAACCTTATAACCGTCTGGAAACTTTCACAGTAAAGTAATAATTGGAATTGCATTGCGCCTTACAGAAATAGATGGACCTGTGAGATTCTGTTACCATGGTTGCCGTGTTGCATTCTTTCATTATTTCATTGTAAATATACATGTTTTAAGGTATTTATTTAATTGTGAGGCATTTAAAGAGTAAGTGAGTGCGTTTCGCTAACGCATTGAGTTATGCTGAACCTGCAGGTACCCGATATATGTAGGTTGGTGTTAATGGGAGCTTATTTTCGGTACAAAACTGGAATAGGACCTTAGCAGAATAATATAGTGAGGGATAAGAACAAGTACATACAATCAGAACCTTATGTCCAGTCTATTTCTCCAGTCCAGGCTCGATGGTGTAGCACTGAAAAAGTCGTTAGGGTCACCTGGATATGCTCTTAGTTTGCAATTTTGGACAATGTGCCTGATGGTCTGGTTCGATGTACCGCAATCACAGCAGGGGTCTGGCCACTTCCCCCCTATGTGCAGGTTGTATGCACAAATTCCATGTCCGATAACAGTGTTCGGTACATACAAATAAACGTGTTACCTTAGAGTTAACACATGAGTCAATGTGCAAAAACGAAATGTTTTCATACAGTAATGAAAATACGTCATGCCAAATGCAAAACAATTTTTTGACAAGTGTATAAATATGCCACAGAAAGTGTGCTGGAAAGTGACAACTTTACCTTGTACTGCTCAAGTCCAAGCTTGGTGAACCGGAGAGGAATGTGGATCGCGGACGATGAGGAGAGATGTGTGGGTCCCCCGTCCGTGCGTAGTAACAGAACCAATTATATTGGTCGGTCACTCACACACGCACTCATTCGCAACACCACAGTGGTTTAGGTAACGGACGTATAAGGTGCATTCCAAAAGTAACGAGCCGGAGGCTGTAATGCGCAAACCGGTGACGACATCGGCTAATCGTGGCGTGTGTAACAAGGTGTGGTTCCGACCAGATCGTGGAAGGTCACAGCCCGTCGCTAGAGGGCACGCGTGCACGTCACGTGACGATACAAAGCGAGCAGCATGCATCAATCGTTCAACGCTGCCAGTCGCGTTGCAAACAGTAACATGGAGGCGTCAAACGAAGAGCAAAGAGGTGTTGTTCGGTTTATGAAAGCGGAAGGAGTAGGGGGAACGGACATTCATTGCCGAATGTCACAAGTGTACGGCGAACACTGCATGTCCCTTGCAAGGGACAAGGCGTGGCACAAGCGCTTCAGGGAAGCACGGGTGTCGTTAGCCGATGATGCTCGGTCTGGGGCACTCCTCTGCAGTACCGATGACAACGTCCAGCTGGTTGATGCACTCATTACCCAGGACCACCGAGTGACAGTGAACGCCATAGCCACCGTGGTCGGATTGAGCGTCGGAAGTGTGCACACCATCATGAAGGAACGGCTGCACTTGCGGAAAGTGTGTGCCCAATGGGAGCACCACAGTCTTCAACCACACCAGGAAGCATGTCGAATGGCCTACTGTCTTGGTCTTGGTTGGACGATTGATGCATGCTGATGCTCGCTTTGTATCGTCACGTGACGTGCACGCATGCCCTCTAGCGACGGGCTGTGACCTTCCACGCTCTGGTCGGAACCACACCTCCTTACACACGCCACGATTAGCCGATGCCATCACCGGTTCGCGCATTACAGCCGCCGGTTCGTTAATTTTTGAACTCACCTTCTATGTTAGCCCTATTGGAATAGACAGGAATACCAGATAACACGTTGGGCTGTTGACAGGCCCTTCTCTTCCCGCGTCACCTCACTCTTCAAGTTCACAGTGCTTGGAACCGAGCCGGACTGGGATCGTACTGTATTGACCTACCAGTCAGCTGTACACATTTGGTTCTTGTTGACAAATGCACGAGGCACACCACCTTCGATGATGTGCAATCCCAAATAGCGTCAACATGCTAACATAACACGTTGAAAAGCTGTTAAAACACAAAGAGATTTCTGGACTCATCCGGAAGCAAAGATATATGGCACAAATCAGGACAGTACCTACTGGCGTGATTCCGAACAACTTTAAGGAACCTCTCACAGAGTATTTAGCCTATTTTAATTTTATGAAAAAATTAGGCTTATGAGATCACCTTTTGTCCGCGTGTCTGTGTGTGCGTGTGTGTGTGAAGGTGTGTCTGTGTGTCCCTAATAACTTCTAAACGGCTTGAGCGATTTTAATGAAACTCGGTAAGATCATAGCACTATTCTGGCCGATCTCGACCGTGCCCTTCAAATTTTATTGTGTCTCACCAATCGAACATGGTGGTTGTGCAAAATTTTCACTAGCATTCAGTATCTCCGAAACTATTACAGATATCACCCTGAAATTGTGTAGGGTGATAAAGGACACTACTAGAAGTTCACCAATGAGACTAAATAACCTGGTACTACAAAACCAACATGGCAGTCAAGCGAATATGAGACTTTTAAGTAGACTTTTCTCGCGATTTAACCATCCAAACGTAATGAAACTTGGTACAGCAAATGTTTATACACTGGCGTCTATGTTAGTTCAATTGTTTACATAACCTCAAAATGGCGGCTGTGCGAAATATTTCACTGGCATTCTATATCTCCGAAAATTTTACAGATATTACTCTGAAATAGTGTACGGTGATAAAGGGCACTGGTACAAGTTAATCTATTTAATTTTCATAAACCTGCAAAGTACAAAACGAACATGGCGGCCAAGCGAACTCTCTGAGAGCAGTGAAATGTGGTACAGTAAATGATTATACATATTGTACAGGCCCCGGGGGGCTGTCCCCCTGAAAGCCACCCCCCATCTTTTACTAAAACCACCCTAACTGGCAACATCATAAGACCAGAACATTACCTTTACACAGCAAGAGGCGGCCACCCAGCTTGGGAGGTTAGCCAACTACTTGCGACACATACATAAACATCTACACAACAACTAACTGGGGCAGCTACGTCGACGGAATGCTGACCACGCAACGCCGAGAACTATAAGAACGGAGTCCTTTTTGGAGCCATTTTCTGTTATACAGTGTGCGTCGCCGAAGGCCCTAGCCACGTCTGCTCCAGCTGCATCATCAGGTGAGACTCAGCAAAGTGCTCAGAATCCTTTACTTTGTGAACACCCACTCATAGTTTTGTACACTCTACTTGTATAATTGCCTACATTCCCCCAAGAGGGACTTACAAATTCACACTCACTGACCAATAAACACATGGTCAGTAAATTACACTTGTATTGATAATTACACTCCTCTTTACATCCCCATACCCTTCCTGACTCTCGTCACGATTAACCGTGGTCATAGTAGTCAGTAATTGCTTGGTCAGACTCCATTGTGTTTCCCGCACGCGACTCGACTACATAACGTCGAGCCGCTGACGTAAGCACGCCTATTGTATTACCCATCCCGTCCAGCTGGCAGGCCGGTATACTAGCCTGCATTTAGAGGTCCATCCCCTAATCAACACTTGCATCTTTGCAGGAACACCCCCTAGCGTTTAAACACTGAACAACACACTACACTGGTAAGCTCTTCCAGCTACGGGAAGCTACCCTCACCTAGGAACTACTTTCCAAGTCATCACAGTAACACAAGTGTTTTATCCCTAACTACCCCCAACTAAGGGATCTAAAACAATATTGTAATGCACTGGCATCTAATTAATTCAATTGTTTACATAATGTACAGGCCCCCAGGGGGTTGCGTCCCCTGGAAGCCACCCTCCATCATCTATTAAAACCATCCCTAACTGGCAGACATTATAAAGCCAGAACAGTATCTTTTACACAGCAGGGCGGCCGACCAGCTTGGAAGGCTTGCCAAACACTTGCATCACACTAAAAAACATCTACACTATAACTAACTGGGGCAGCTATGCCAATGGAATGCTGACAGTACAACAGCAAAACCTATAAGAGGAAGGCCTTAATGAGGACACACTCTCTCTCGATTATCAGTCATACGGTGTGTCAGCCGGAGGCCCTAGCTGTTATCATCAGGTGAGTCAGCAGTGTTCAAATATCCTATACTCTGTAAAACCTACCCCACAAACTTGTACACATAATTTGCACTATTGTTCACACTTCCCTAAAAGGGACATACAATTTCATACATCACTGACCAATAAATACTTGGTCAGTAAACTACACCTTGTATTCGTAATTACACACCTCTTCACATCCCAACACCCTTCCTGACTCTCGTCACGAGTAAGCGTGACAACAGTAGCCTGTAATCGCCGGCTCAAGTTCTATTGTGTCTCTCACACGCGACCGCTGGCTGAAAGCCGCCAGCATAGCTGACACAAGCAGGACTGTTATATAATTCCTTCTGACCAGCTGGGAGTCTAGTACATTAACCTGCGCCCAGCAGATCACCCCCATAAGCGACACTTACGTCTTTACAGGAGCACCCCCTAGCATTTAAACATCACACAACACTCTACACTGGTAAGCTTACCCAGCTACGGGAAGCTGCCCTCTTTAGAAATCACCTTCCAAATTAGCACATTAACACGTACGTTTTAGATCTAACTACCCCCAACTAAGGGATCTAAAACAATAACCTCAAGGTGGTGGCTGCGCGAAATTTTAAAATTAAGTTTTTATTTCTTGTGTCGTAATCATGCGATCGAAGTGAAAGTTTGAATAATGAAGCTACGCAATAATTTTCCTTTAATGATACATAACTCTATGGCCTATACATATATCAATCCAAAATGGCGAGCATCCGAAATACACACATCAAAAAAAGTTTTGCATCACCTCGGTTCCAAGAGTTCCGGAACCGTTAAATACAAAGGGAATAGAGATCAACACAAACAACATTTCAGCTCGTTTTATTGCTCATGAGACCCACACATTGCATGTTGTACCATCATACAGCTAGACTTTCAGCATTTGTGGTCCAGATTGCAGTACACACCACTACCTCTAATACCCAGTAGCACGTCCTCTTGCATTGATGCATGCCTGTATTCGCCGTGGCATACTATCCACAAGTTCATCAAGACACTGTTGGTCCAAATTGTCCCACTCCTCAACGACAATTCGGCGTAAATCTCTCAGAGTGGTTGGTGGGTCAAGACGTCCATAAACAGCCCTTTTCAACATATCCCAGGCATGTTCGATAGGGTTCATGTCTGGCGAACATGCTGGCCACTGTAGTCGAGCGATGTCGTTATCTTGAAGGAACGCATTCACAAGATGTGCACGATGAGGTCGAGAATTGTCGTCCATGAAGACAAATGCCTCTCCAATATTCTGCCGATATGGTTGCACTATGGGTCGGAGGATGTCATTCAGGTATCGTAAAGCCGTTTCGGAGCCTTCCATGACCACCAGTGGCGTACGTCGGCCCCACATAATGCCACCCCAAAACATCAGGGAACCACCACCTTGCTGCACTCGCTGGACAATGTGTCTAAGACGTTCAGCCTGACCAGGGTGCCTCCAAACACGTCTCCGACGATTGTCTGGTTGAAGGCATATGCGACACTCATCGGTGAAGAGAACGTGATGCCAATTCCGTGGGGTCCATTCAGCATGTTGTTGGGCCCATCTGTACCGCGCTGCATGGTGTCGGGGTTGCAAAGCTGGACCTCGCCATGGACGTCGGGAGTGAAGTTGCGCATCATGCAGCCTATTGCGCACAGTTTGAGTTGAAACACGACGTCCTGTGGCTGAACGAAACGCATTATTCAACATGGTGGCATTGCTGTCAGGGTTCCTCCGAGCGGCAATCCGTAAGTAGCGGTCATCCACTACAGTAGTAGCCCTTGGGCGGCCTGAGCGAGGCCTGTCATCGACAGTTCCTGTATCTCTGTACCTCCTCCATGTCCGAACAACATCGCTTTGGTTCACTCTGAGACGCCTGGAAACTTCCCTTGTTGAGTGCCCTTCTTGACACAAAGTAACAATGCGGACGCGATCGAACTGCGGTATTGACCTTCTAGGCATGGTAGAACTACAGACAACATGAGCAGCGTACCTTCGTCCTGGTGGAATGACTGGAACTGATCGGCTGTCGTACCCCCTCCGTCTAATAGGCCCTGCTCATGCATGGTTGTTTACATCTTTGAGCAGTTTTAGTGACATCTATGAACAGTCAAAGGGACTGTATCTTGGATACAATATACACAGTCAACGTCTATATGCCGGAGATCTGGGAACCGAGGTGATGCAAAACTTTTTTTGATGTGTGTATATAGACAATTCTCAATATCTACGAATCTTTTACAGCAATCGAACTGATTCTTTTTATGTTCATAGAAGCTATGAACATAAGTTCACCTATAGGACTTTCAGTAACCTGGTGATCACAAATCCAACATGGCGGCAACGCGAATTAAAAATATTTGAATGGACGTTTCTCGCGATTTAACCATCCGAGTGCAGTGAAACTTTGCACGTTAAATGCTTATACAAATTTTAATCCACTGGCACTTAAATTATTTCAATTGTTTTCATAACCACAAGATGGCAGCTGTGCGAAATTTTAAAATCTCTTGTTTACTTCTTGTGTTCTAATCATGCGATTGAAGTTTGTATACCACACGTACACAATAATCTTCATGAATTAGTACATAAATGAAAATCGAACTTGGCGACCATCTGAAATATTTAGACGGTTCTCAATATCTACGAATCTATCACAACAATCAAACTGAAATGTTGTATGTAGATAGTGGCAATTAACATGAGTAGGATATTTTAAAATAGGCTGTAATGTTCTCCACGGATCTACTTGTTAATTATGCTGAAGACAGTTATATAGAGATTTGAAGCCTTTCTTTCAGTGTTGATACAAAATTGTCATTTGTTGCTCTTCAGTCGGTCAATGTAAATGTAAATCCTTTCTTCAAGATCTTTACTACAAATTGCCAGCGTTGAGTTATGCCGTAACATTTATCACATTTTGTGTTTATATATATAATGGCTCAACGGACAATTGGGAAAATTATATATTCAATACCAAGGTAAGTTTAAAATTGCCTTGGAGTGGAGCTTTGACTCCCGTAGTGCACTGGCTTTGCTCGTGACTTGGGTACACATGTATCAAATAAGTCTTTCAATGGCCTTTCCAGTGTGTGCTAGCCAGCGTCTTGGTGAGGTGTACTTTTACCAACTGAAGAGCCCAATGGTACACCGGGGCGAAACGCTGGCAATTTGTTGAGTTATGCCGGAACATATATAACATTTTGTGTTTAAATATATAATGGCTCAACGGACAATACATATATTTCATTCGGGAAAATTATATATTCAATGCCAAGGTAAGGTTATAATTGCTTTGGAGTGGAGCTTTGACTCCCGTAGTGCACTGGCTTTGCTCGTGACGTGGGTACACATGTATCAAATAAATCTTGCAATGGCCTTCTCAGTGTGTGCTAGCCGGCGTCTTGGTGAGGTGTACTTTTACCAAATGAAGCGGCTTCGGTGACGTAGTTGGTAGCGTGCTGAACTGCTATGCCCAAGATAGCGGGTTCAAACCCGGCCGAAGTCGATGGATTTTTAAGAGCGTTAAAAATCT
This sequence comes from Meconema thalassinum, assembly GCA_946902985.2. NCBI lineage: Eukaryota > Metazoa > Arthropoda > Insecta > Orthoptera > Tettigoniidae > Meconema > Meconema thalassinum. The sequence goes on along the minus strand of OX336400.1, from coordinate 86,325,072 downwards.
TTCAGTATGCCTTCCTTCGGAGGGGAAGTAAAGCCGGCGGTCCCATGTCATAGATTTATGGCATGTAAAAGATCCTTTCTCAGACTTAACTTGTGTAAAGCAAAATTGTTAGGTTAGATTTCGTCAGAACGCTCTATCAAAGTTCCAACGTTCACCACTAGGTATCATTGATATCTGGTGGCGAAAGTTGGACCTACTTAAAATTGAACGGAACTTGTAGCTCACCCTTTAGGGTGTCCGCTGGAAGCAGCTACAGACTCAGGCGAGCCGAACATGTCCTCGGACACTCCCGGCACTAAAAGCCATACGATAAATAAATAAATAAATAAATAAAATAAACCAACTGAAGAACCCAATGGTACACCGGAGCGAAACGCTGGCAATATGTAGAGTTATGCCGTAACGTTTATCACGTTTTGTTATATTGACAAAGATGTTGACGGTTGAATCTTTCAGTCATAGGCTATATCAACAAAAACTCGTTTGGAAGTTTTAAAATATCTCAAAAGAACCTACCACTACAATTGGTAGTGTGTAGTCAAAATTTGAAGGATATTTGGCTAGAAACGCTCTATCAATTTTCGGCGTTCGCCACTGGGTGTGAGCGACAGTGGAATCTGCTATCCAATGTTGGAACTACTTGAAATTGAACTAGTTGGGGAGCCTGCGGGCGTTCAACTGAAATGCCCTGCTCTGGCCATTGGCTACAATTCAAATATAAGAATAACATTTCTTAAAACAAAATGTTATTTCTTTGTCTCCTTTATCTAAGATGATTGATGAACATTTATTATTTAAATTTGACTTTAAAATTATAAAAAATTAAATTTATAACAAGTAGTTCCGTGAAGAACTATACAGCCTATTTTCATGTATATCCTACTTATGTTAATTGCCTCTATCAACTTACAAAATTTCAGTTTGATTGCTGTAATAGATTAGTAGATACTGAGAACCGACTAAATATTGCGCATGGTCGCCATGTTGGATTTCTCGATATGTAGGTCTTAGTGCCGATTGTATAAACATCGCTTGACTGGGGATCAAATTAACTGGAGTTCAAAATGTGAACCAAGTTCAGTCGTCGTCCATGTTGTATAAAACTATTCGCGGGTTCCGAGATCCCAGTTCAACTTGATCTCAAGTTCAAGGATTGCAATATGGCAACAGCGCAAAATAGTAAGAATATTCACGTATAGAGTGCACTAAACTCATTTCGCCGAGTGATCTTCAGCTTTTTGTTTGTTTATTTTTGTATATCATCATCATCTTGAGCAGTTTCCAACCGCTGGTCGGGTCTGCTTGGAACATAAGCCTCTCCATCGTTTCCTGTCCATCCACCATCTCTCGTCATTTACTGTGTCCCAGCACACTCCTCTTTCCTCCACACTCTTCTTAACTCCTTTTGTCCATCTGTCCCTTGGTCTTCCCCTTGGCCTCCTTCCCGTCATTTCCATTCCAAACATCTTCTTCGGTATCCTCTCCTCTTGCATCCTCCTCACATGTCCATACCATTGTAGCCTAGATCGCTCTATTCTATTTTGCAATGGTTCCTCTCTTACCATCTCCCTGACTCTCTCATTCCTTACTCTGTCCATTCATGTCACTCCTACCCTGCTCCTCTGGAACTTCATCTCCACTGCTCGTATTTTATTCTTGTCCCTTTCCTTCATCACCCATGTTTCTGAACCATATGTCAAAATTGGCACAAAGTAGGTCTTGTAGATGATTCCTTTACATTTTTGTGGTACATCTTTATTCCTTGTCATCCCCCTAACACTCTTGAAAAATCCATCTGCGCACCTTCCCCTCTCATTTATTTCTATCCTATTGCCTCCCTTTTCTTCAATTATGCTTCCCAAGTACTTGAAGCATTCTACTTTCTGCAACTGCTGTCCTCCAAGTGTTATGCCCATATCCAGTCTGTTCTTCTTCCTCGTTGTGATGACCACTTCACTCTTTTGTGCTGAGAACTTCATCCCATATGATAACACTACCTTCTCCCACTCATCTAATTGCTCTTGTACTTCTTCCTCATCCTCTCCCCATACCAGAAGGTCATCAGCAAACAACATTGCCTTCATTTTCCTTTCCCCAATGCTATTTACCACTTTTCGTATGATTTCATCCATCATCACTATAAATAACAGGGGTGAGAGGGCACTTCCCTGTCTCAGACCACTCTCCAGTTGAAACCATTCCGTTCTCTCTCTTCCCACCTTTACACAGCTTTTGCTTCCCTCGTACATTGCTTTCACTCTTGCCACTGTCTCCTTGTTCACTGCTTTTGCTCTCATTGCTTCCCATACCTTGTTTCTATTAATACTATCATATGCTTTCTCAACATCCAAGAAGGTCATCACCAGATCTTTCCCATATTCATAATGGTGTTCTTGTAGCTGTCTTACTGCAAAGATGAGGTCAACTGATGACCTTCCTGGCCTGAATCCATACTGTTCTTCCCTCAGCCCATCTTCAACTTCTGTCCGAATTCTTCTCTCCAGTACCTTCTCAAATATTTTGGCGCAGTGGCACATGAGTGTAATTCCCCTGTTGTTCTTGCATTCCTTCCTACTTCCCTTTTTAAATATGGGTATTATTATCCCTCTTTTCCAGTCCTCTGGTATTTTCTTCTCCCTCCATATCACTTTCATTACTCGAAAGAGCCACTGTGTTCCTATCACCCCTGCTGCTCTCACCATCTCCACACTCACTTCATCTATTCCCGGTGCCTTTCCCCCTTTCATCTTCTTTAATGCTTCCTCCACTTCTTTCCATGTCAATTCCTTCTCTGAAATGTCTTGGTCACTGTCTGTTTCTTCCTCCACAATGTCCACTACGCTGGTTTTAGTTGGATTTAGGAGTTCCTTGAAGTATTCTCTCCAGATAACCTTTACTTCTTCCATATTTTCGACCTCCTTTCCATTCCTGTCCACCATTCTGACATTTTCCCCTGTATCTCTTCTCTTTGCCTTTATCATTCCATACAACACTTTCTTACTGCCATCACAGTCCACCTCCATCATTTCCGTCCATTTCTCCAGCCATTTCTTTTTCTCTTCCTTCACTACTTCTCCTGCTTCTTTCTTCCGCTCTTGGTATTCTTCTCTTGTTCTGTCTGTCCTCTGTTGGAACCATTTCCTGAATGCTTCATTTTTCTTTTTCACTGCTTCCTTAGTTCTGGGGTTCCACCATGGTGTTTCCTTCCACCTTTTCTTTCCACTAGTTCTGCCACACACGACTTCCGCTGCTTCTACCAACACGTCCTTGAACCTATTCCATTCTTCTTCACCTGTTTTCGGATCATCCTTCGGTAATTTGTTCCTCACTATTATCTGGAACTTCTACTTATTTCCATCCTCCTTCAGCTTCCATGTCCTTATTCTTCTTTCTTGGTTCTCAGTTCTCCTCTTTTCCTTCAGTCCTCTCACCTTGGCGACCAGCAGACGGTGGTCACTGTCCAGGGCTTCTGAAGGTATTACCCTTATATCCGTGATACTCTTCTTTGTCTCCTTCCCGCATAGAATATAGTCCACCACTGATTTCCTAGTCAAATCCCTGCTGTACCAAGTAATTTTATGGCTCTCTCTCTTCTTGTAGCATGTGTTTCCAACCATTAGCCCATTTATCTTGCACAGTTCCAACAATCTCTCTCCTTCCTTATTCCTGTTTCCCCATCCTTCACCACCAATCACTTCCTCAGAACCTCTTCTATCGGTTCCGACATGGGCATTTAGGTCTCCCATGACTATCAGGTCTCTCCCCACTATCTGCTTCTGCAACTCCTCTTTAAACTCGTCCTTCTCGCCTTCTGTGCATCCCACCTGTGGTGCATAGACTTGCAGAATGTCCAGGTTTCTACCTTTCACAGTGATTCTGGCTCTAATTATTCTATCACTTACCCTCTTTACTTCCTCCCTCAGCCCTTCTCTCACCACCATTCCCACTCCATTTCTCTTCCCCTCCTCATTTCCTATCCAGTATAGCTGCAAGCCATTTCTCAGTTCTTTTCTTCCTTCCCCTCTCCATCTGGTCTCTGCCAGTCCGAGTACATCCAGTTTTCTCCTCTCCATCATATCCACAACCTCCTCCACTCTTCCCATCAATGTAGTTATATTCAAAGTTCCGATTCGTAGTCCATTTCCATAGCCAGGTCTGCTTCCTTTAGATCTGTCCTTTCCGAGGCCCGTTCCCGTTTTAAAAGCAGTTTCATATCCACTACTGGCTTGCTAGGCCTAACGTAGGTTCAGCATAACCCTGGCAAGGGGCCTGTTTTTGGTCCGCGAGAGGTATTTTATTTCCCTCAAACCCCCCGGACAAGTCCGGCGAGCCCCCCTATCCGCCACCTGGGACGCGCCCGATAGAGGAACAGGCAAACCCCCAACCTCAAAAGAAAGTGTTTGACATGTGTTGGGGAAAACTTATGTAGAACATAAGCTAAGTGCACATAAGGTTTGTCTGAGCGGGAATGTTAAGACAAAAAAAATGTAACATAAAAGACCATTTCAGTACCGGTAACCGGAAAAAGAATTTTCCATGGACTTCAAATTCGCGGCTGAAATTTCGCAAAGGACTTGCAACCGAATCCATAAAGGTAGGTGAAGTCAATTGATATAACTATTTACAGCTTTTAAATGTAGATGCTATTACAATGCGATTACAAGTTTAACACGGTTTTAAACCATTTTTTTAATTTCTTTCAGGTTCACATTTGATTAGGCTATAGCTAGCTGATCCAACCTGGTCCTGCCTGTGCTGAAAGTGGGTTCACATGTGAATTGTGGTCTCATAAAACTTGTGATTTTCATACAAATCACTGTGCTTTCTCCTGTATGAAATCCATGAAGGTAAGTTCCTTGCACATCATTTACTTACCGGTATGTTGTATAGTAGGGCATGTCTCTGCCCCACCTATCTACCTAACCTGAAAATAATATACAATAGCTGAATTTGGTCCATGTACGATAGTTTTATGCATTAATGAAGTGAGTTTCAAAATGTAGATAGGGAAAGAGCATGTTGATACCTGATATTAGGACCCTGAAAGTCTCCATAAGTATAAATTTACATCAATTACACTGTTATGCCTATATAATACATGCTAACACAAGTAGGCTAGCTCATTCCTCAAGGTAAGTAGGCTACTGGTAGTGAACACTGAATCAGTAGCCTAGATATTGTAAACTATTGATTGCTTAGTTTATTTGCATAACATTACTTGAAACTTTTGTCATTGTATCACAATGGACAACAGGGTATCCTTTTTATTGGCAACCAAGGGCCCTAAATCTTAAAATAATCCATCAAAAAATAATATACTAGCATGCATTGCTAGGTAATGGTATAGGTTTGGAACAGAATGGTATCCAAAGGTTTATTTAAATCAAAACTTTTATTTAATTTTGCAAATTAATGCCATATTAATATTATTAGGCCTACTCCAATGGCAACATCATACCATACATCATGTTTGGAAACTCATTGATTTTCTTTCTCGTAAGCTGCAATTGATTACTATAACGTTTGCAACATTGTTGGTATGGAAAATCTTAAAAATAAGTTGGTTGAAAAATGTGCAGTAGCCTATATTACCTAGATAAAAGAAGTACTAGTACGGTATGTAAATAAATATACTGTATCATACTGCAGGAGGCTTCCAGTTATTAGGTCATGGTATAGTGCAGGTAATTAAAGTGGAAGGTCTTTTTACTATTTTTACAACACATGACCCAACAGCTGAAAGCCTCCTTGGTCATATATGCAGCCATGAAAATCCAATTCCTGGAATATACTGTAGCCTACCTATTCTTCCTCTGGTCGTACTCCATTCGCAGGGGGCAGTAAATTACAGTGAATTCTTTATCATGTGTGCCAGGGCTGAACTCGTGCTCACAATTCAGTGTGACCAGGCATTTCTGTCCAGTTACACTGTAGCCACTGCCCAGCTCTCCACTTCAGTGTTGTGGAGCTAGGTCATGAGTATCCAAGAGCCTGAACATTTTTGCTGCCTTCGCTGGCAATGGCTACAATAGCTTACTGATGAACAGGTCATGTTAAAGCAACTTGATACCAATCTCTGATAGGGTTTACGCAGTCTTTTTTTGTTTCTGCTTCATTTTGGGGATTAGTACATGGTCATCAGCTCCTTGCACTGGAGTGTATGTTGAAGCTTTGACTTTATTTGAGATACAAACTATTTGGCCATACAAACTGAAAAGTTTCAATAATTTAAATCTCTATAATGTATATAGTGGATTGTATTGTTTAGATAGGTCCTGTTACTATATTCTAAATTTAAGAAAACCTTGACACAGTACTGTCCAATGCTAGGTCTCCTTAGCATGCTGCAGTAGAGAGGCAAACTTATCTGTTTACAGGAACTATGCTGAGATCGCTATTTATGGACAACATAAGCACAATGGTTCAGTAGCATGGTTTACGACAGTCTCAAATTAAATTATGGCAACATTTTGATATAAAGATAGATAAGCCTCTGTGAAATTTGTTACACCGGACTACATTTAATTGAAAGGGGGAGGAATGAAATCTTCTGATGCTATCTGTTTTAGTACGTCAGCATCAAACATAGCAAGAAGATACTAATTCCCAAGCAATAGGCAAATAAACTTAAAACGTGCACTACCGTTTTAAATAAAACAAATTATTTAGCATGACTTTTTCCTAGACTTTTACTTATTATTTATTTATACTGTAAATTAGTGCACTTTATGCCCTAAGGCTAAATGAATGCTTAACCAGGGTGAGAATTCAGTTGCTAAGTACACTCCACACATCACTTGTTATTTTCTAACTTGTTGCAGGTAGCTTTGGAGGAGCCTTTAACAACACAGAGCAAGCAGAAGCCACTGTGTGGAGAGGACAATGAGCAAAATGAAAGAATAATTAGAATATGAAATATTGAGCAGGCAGAACCTGAAGGAAATGAAATGTACTAATGCATTATTTATTAAAAATAAAATAAAAAGTTGTAATGTTATTCTGAACTAGTTGTTAATTCTTCAGGCCCTGTTAGTTTCTGAAATTGTTGCCACAATATTGTCCTCCATTGACTTAACAAGGTTACACAGTGATTGGAGTACAAAGTCCCTAACACTCATTTATGCTCTCTCTCTACAACTAAGCATAAAATCTTGTTATGTGCATATAAAAAATGTTTGTGTTAAATGTGCAACATGAGACTGGTGAAGACCACCGTTTTATTGGAGGTTTCAGGTTCACTTCTCTTTCAAAAAGTAGTTTTTAAATATGGGTTTTTATCACTTTAAAAAATTGAAATGTTAGAATATGTTATCAAATGGTTGTTGGAACATCTTGGTGAACAGCCCTGTGTACTTGGGTGTGTGTTGATTTTGTCTGATAACTTGAGGTGGCTGTAGTAGTGTAACTTACCAGCATGTAACGGTAATAAAAACGGTGGATTTAGTAAGTTTTCTATGGATGATATTTTAAGGAAAACCTGGAACAAGTTTGGGGTAGGTGACCCAGGACATACAGGTACCCATAAGTAGCATTCTAGCATTTGCCTTGGTATAGTGTGGGTACCCCTGAAGAGCCACACTCAGGATGATCAATGTCATCACTGGGATTAAAATCTTTGGACTTGTTGCATTTCCACATTACAGTCTTGGACCATGGCCCAATATAGGCCTACTCAGCTAAGCTGCTGGGTTGACATATGATTACACGCAGATAGTTTGGGTGGGTGGATAAATGAAATGTTGAGTAGGTAGAAACTGAAGAAAATGAAATGTGCTAAAGCAATTTTATGCCCTGAGAGTTCCTGAAATTGCTGCCACAATATTGTCCTGCATTGACTCATGTAGGGTGCGAGTTATTGAACGGGGTATTCCTTCTTTGGGGGATTTGTACTCTCTCCACCCCTTAAAACATTACACCTCAATCAAACACATTTTATATCCCTGCCTGAGATAACATCTATCCCCAATCAAAGAAAAATGCTTTCCACAAAGAAAAGAAAGGAAATTGTGAATATACACCCTATATGCTACAGCTGGTGATCTATTACAGTATTGTTTTAGCATTTTCTTGTTAATGTGATGCAGTTGTACAACATGGGGCTCTCCTCAAGTGCTCGGAGGCACAGTCCAGGGGATGGTGGGATGACCTGGGTCCATTGACGCTACTGGTATTTGGAAATAAAACATATGGACACAGTAAAAGGTGGGGAGTGGAGAAGTATGGAAGCAAAATAGGATAGATGGAAATGTTAAAAAACATTTTCTCAGTACAAATGAATTCATATACCTAGCAAAGATTTCTTGAACAAACATTTTGCATAAATGTAAGCCATTGAAATGTACATGTATCTAAATTTACAAGAGGGATTATTTAGAACTACCGTAGCTTATGGCACCCAACTATGGGCTTACAATTGTGGTGCATGTTTACTGCCATATGGGCTAAATAATGTGAAGTGTGTGTCACATGAATACTAGGCCTATGATACTGTAGTTCTTCTACAGGATATCTAATAGGCTACCCTATTAGCAAAGGTAAGATTAAGTACCAGTGACCTAATACTTTCAAAAACAAAAGGCACCGTGGATAAAATAGTCATTTAATACTACTATTACCGTATCGTATGTGTGTGGTACCGGTATTAATATATTCACTGGTGGCATGAAGCACCTCTCGGAATGCTTTTAACCTCAAAATTGTGCATCGCATTCGTAGGCTTAATTACGGTATTGGTGCATATGTCAACGATACAAAGAAAAGTTACAACACCATCACTGATTACAAACACACAGTTTGGAGTGAAAACATAAATTGTTATAAAATGTGAACACATATTACGTCCGTATAGCCTTTAGGCCTAATATAACCCTCGACTTGGAGGCAAAGAACAACATGGTTTATAGATGACTCATACAATAAAATGTAAAAAAAAACGGTCGTGATATTTATTTAAAACTGAAGAAATATATCGTTCAAGTGTCTCAATAAGACACGATTTTTAGGAGAATGACATTATTCCTCAAAATCTAAAATCACTCTGACTGAAATGCATCATCGAGCACGCGCTATTTAAGCCTAGTCCAGAAAGAAATGGTATCGTTTCGTCGTATAACCTAGGTCTACTAATGTACACGCTTTCTAACATATTTCTCTTTTTAATACAGCCTAGAACTGGATTCTAAGCGCTAAAATATTTCACGGACAACAGCTGTGAACTAAGATCAACATGGCTGAACCGAGAACTGTCGCCGGTTAAATATGAACTCTGATCAAGACGCGGTGATCTTAGATTAACGTTTATACAACAGAAATTCTGAGTTCAGCAAGCGCTAAGATCAGCTGAACCTGGTGAACTGAGATCAAATGCTTTATACAATCGGCCCTAGAGTTATTTACTGTTACATGAATATTATTGTGTACGTGTAGTATTCAAACTTCAATCGCATGATTAGGACATAAGAAGTAAAAACGAGATTTTAAAATTTCGCACAGCTGCCATCTTGTGGTTATGGAAACAATTGAAATACATTAGATGCCAGTGGATTAACATTTGTATAAGGATTTACTGTACCAAGTGTCACTGCACTCGGATGGTTAAATTGCGAGAAACGACCATGTGAATATTTATACTTCACGTCACCGCCATGTTGGATTTGTGATCACCGGGTTATTGAAAGTCCTATAGGTGAACTTATGTTCATAGCCCCTATGAACATTAAAAACTTCAGTTTAATTGCTGTAATATATTGAGATCCATCTAAATAATTCGGAAGGTCGCCATGTTGGTTTGTTATATTATAGGCCATAGAGTCATGTACCATTAAAGGAAAATTATTGCGTAGTACATAATTAAAACTTTCACTTCGATCGCATGATTACGGCACAAGAAATAACAACTTATTTTTAAAATTCGCACAGCCGCCATATTGAGGTTATATATCAATTGAACTAAGTTAGATACCAGTGCATTACAATGTGTATAAACATTTCCTGTACCAAGTTTCATTGCGTTTGGATCATTAAATCGCAAGAAAGGTGTATTTAAAACTTTCAACTTCGCTTGGCCGCCATGTTCGTTTTGCAGTTAACCGGTTTTTGAAAGTCTTATATATGAACTTCCAGTAGTGCCCTTTATATTCGTACAAAATTTCGGAGTGATACCGCTAATAGTTTCAGAGATATAGAATGCCGGTGAAATATTTCGCACAGTCGTCATCTTGAGGTTATGTAAACAATTGAACAAAGTTAGATGTCGGTGGTTTACAATGTGTATAAACATATACTGAACCAAGTTTTATTGCGTTTGGTTGGTTAAATCGCGAGAAACGTCTATTTAAAGGTCGCAAATTCGCTTGGCCGCCATCTTGGTTTTGTAGTTACCAAGTTTTCGAAGGTCACATGGGTGAACTTCTAGTAGTTCCCTTTATCACCGTAAAATATTCCAGGGTGATATCGGTAATAGTTTCGGAGATATTGAATGCTGGTGAAATATTTCGCACAGCCGCCATGTTGGATTGGTGAGACGTAACAAAATTTGAAGCGGACGGTCGGGGTCGCGCGGAATAGTCCTATGAACTTACCGAGTTTTATTGAAATCGCTCCAGCCGTTTAGAAGTTATTTGGGGGGGGGGGGCGGGGGGACACACACCATCTCTCTTACACACCATCACACACACAAGCACACACAGCCAGAAACACGGACAAAATATGATCTCATAAGCCTATTTTTTTTTCATAACTTGAAAATTGGCTATAGATAAATATGATCATGAAAATCCCAAAGAAAACAAATTATAAAATTTATTAATAATAAAAAATAAGCTAGATTAATCCAAATTAAATTCAAATAAATACAAATTAAGTACCTTCAATATGGACCTATATGGTCCATGATAAATCTTACCTGATTTTGGAAGGTGGAATAAGAAAAGGTAGGAGAACGTTCACGGCATTTGTAGACTTAGAAAAGGCTTTTGATAACGTTGATTGGACTAAATGGTTTGACATTTTGAAAATGATTGGAATAAAGTAGATTCGAGCTGATGGACGTGAGAGAGAAGCTGGTATTCAGAGAGGTGTGAGGCAAAACTGCAACTTATCACTCATACTTTTCAATCTTTACATTGAACAAGCAATGAAGGAAAATGGAGAAAAGTTTAAAGTGGGAGTGAAGATTCAAGGAGAAATAATTTCAACTCTGAGATTTGCCAATGACATAGTCATCTTGGCCGAAACGCCTGAGGATTTGAATGAGTTTTTTAATGGAATGGACTCCGTCTTGAGGAAAGAATTCATGATGAAAATTAATAAAAGGGAAACAAAAATACTGGAATGTAGCCGAAATAAATCAAAAACCTCTATGGACATCAAATTGGCAGGTGAAAAACTAAAGGAAGTAGGAGACTTCTGTTACTTACGAAGCAAAATAACCAGTGATGGACGAAGCAAAGAGGATATAAAAAGTAGGTTAGCTCAAGGAAGGAAAGCATTTCTACAGAAAAGGAATCTGTTGACATCGAATATAGATTTAGGTATTAGGAAGTCATTTTTGAAGGCAACTGTCCGGAGCGTGGCACTTTTTGGAAGTGAAACATGGACTATTGGTGCAGCAGAAAAGAGGAGAATTGAAGCATTTGAAATGTGGTGTTACAGGAGAATGATTAAGAACAGATGGGTAGATTGAGTTACAAACGAAGAGGTATTAAGACAAGTGGGAGAGGAGAGATGTTTCTGGCGACTGCTAATGAAGAGAAGAGATAGGTTAGTACAGTAGGACACATACTAAGACACCCAGGAATAGCAAGCTTAGTTATGGAAGGATGGGTAGTAGGCAAGAACTGTAGGGGTAAACCAAGGGTAGAATATGTTAAACAGATTGCCTCAGATGTAGGGTGTGGTAGCTATGTAGAGATGAAACGATTAGCTCAGGACAGGGAGGCATAGAGAGCTGCATCAAACCAGTCAAAAGACTGAAGACTCAAACAACAAGATAGTCCATGATAAATCTTACCTTCTTCTTGGTGGTCTTCAGGAACTCAGGATCTGCTATGAAGTAACTGACAGCCATGCCCATTAGTTGGTTCACCCCAGCAGCACAGAAGAGTGATCTATAAATACATTAGTTCGTCATTATCAGTTAACGAGCTACAGGGTCTTCTATTTTGCTAGGCAATTACATTCTCGCCCACGCACTCCGCAGTGACGGCTCAGTTGCCGGCTGCCACGCGCGCATATGTACGGCAGAATACGGTGCTTACAATCAGTGTCATGCATTTTTACTCACCATGTTTACAGTAGATGCTGAAAATGTTCCCCATTCACTGCCAAACATAATCGGCATCTCTTTATGAAGTTTCCGGTTACTCCGTTAATTTAGCTTCAGTAAGGAAATAACGACCTTACGCCTATTTGTATTGTTTACTGAACCTGTAGGTTTGAATCACATAGCCAGTTGTTTTATTGTGAATGTGTATGCCTTATGTGAAATATTCGTTACTTGAACGAGTATATCTGCACAATACGTACATAAAGTGCAGGAAATCGTGCGATTGAACAAGACAAAAGTTTCGAGTGAAATTTCTAGGGAGACCCATTCCTATAAATCGGACAGTAAAACAACTGGCTAAGAGATTCAAACGTACAGGTTCAGTAAACAATAAAAAATAAACGTAAAGGTCGTTATTTCCATACTGAAGCTAGATTAACAGGAGTAACCGGAAACTTCATAAGGAGATGCCCGTTATGTTTGGCAGCGGATGGGGAACATTTTCAGCATCTAATGTAAACATGGTGAGTTTTTTTTTTGTCGTGTGGCCGCCTATGAGGCCGAGTGCAGGTCTTTCTAGTCGACGCCCGGGGGCGACCTTCGCGTCGGAATGAGAGATGAGATGAATGGATGAAAGTGGGTAAGGATGTGGAAGGAAGCGGCCGTGGCTTGTCAGAAGGTTCCATCCCAGCATTTTCCCGGAGTTGAAAATGGGGAAACCACGCAAAACCATTTCAAGGACGGCCGACGGTGGGACTCCATCCACGTCAACCGAGTCAGCAGAATGCTACGCCCCATAGCCTAACTTTAATGAGGGTAGCCACCACTGTCAGTGAGTAAAAATGCATAATACTGATTTTAAGCACCGTACTCTGTCGTACATATTCGCGCGCGTCAGCCGGCAACTGAGCCGTCACTCGCGGAGTGCGAGAGAGAGAATGTCCTTGCCTAGCAAAATAGAAGACCCTGTACTTAAGAGTATCTGAAAATAGCTTAGTAGACCTCGCCAATTCATTGCTGGGTTTACAAGTTGAAAAGATTGCCCTCGATAGCAGAGGTTACGAGTAGGCTATCAGCGGAAACTATAGCGGCTAATGCTAGTCCCCAGAGTACCTGGAGTTTAGCAGCATAGGACAATGGTGATGATAATTGGTATTTTATGGAGCCTAACTTCTAGGTTATCACCCCCTATTGGTTTTCATTATAATTTCATGATTATCTGACTGGCTGCGTGGTTCAGCGTTAACGTCCTTGCCTGCTGACTCCAAGATAGTGGGATCGAATCCTGGCGCAGTCAGCTGGCATTTTAGGGTGATTGGATGTGAGGGAGCCGTGCCAGTAGTTGGTTGGTTGATTCCTTTATTTAGGGGCTGCGACAATGAGGTCATGTAGCCCCGTGTACTTTGGGTGTGCGTAGAATCTGTCTGATAACCGGTGTTAATTGTGATGACTGTATTCGTGTGTGTTATCTCTTTTTAATTCAAGTAAGGACTGCAGACGATAATTTCAAGCAGTTCCTACTTTCGCTACCAAATGCTACCATCTACGACACCAAGCTGTGAACCTGGCTACTACTAGATGCCATCGCAACCAGCGCCTGGTGATGAACGTTGGAACTTATGGGCATTAATCAAACCTTACCTACAAATTTTGCTTCACACAAGTTTAATTAGTGGAAGGTTCTTTTACATGCCAAAAATCTATGGCATGGGCCCACCGGTGCCGTGTCAGTAGGATTACTGGCATGTTAAAGATCCTCTTCGGGGCAACATTCCGGCACCCCGGCGCACAGTGGGTCAAAATCGAAATTTAGGAGGAAAAAATTATTTATTTTCATAATTAAAAATCGAAATGTATTACTTCTACAGCATTCTTATATAATTGCCGCTCACTATTCTGGGATATAAACGCATCTTAGTGTAAATCTGTCACCACTGTTCGAGCAGTCTGAATTGGAGGGTGAATGTAAGTGGCTGTGGTTTGGTTGTCTTTGTGGTTAGTGTGATGCTTTAAGATGGGACATGCAGCTGAAGGTATGATCTTTGTAACGTGTTTCAGTTATTAATGTGCGTAATTGTTCCGTAATGTTAGCTGTATTTGCATTATATAATATTTAACTATTATTTTTAAAATTATATTTTCACTTAGATTTTTATTAAGTCGCGTCACTCTGCGACACTTTCTACTTAATGTTAAAATGTAGATAAAAATCTTGTAGTTTACGCCTGTTATAAGATTTATTGCATCTTTTTGCAACTTACTTAGTTATTTTACGTTTTAGAAGATGCCGCCCAACCAGTTCTCACACGTTTACAACTGTTTGAAGCACCGGATTCGACGATTATGCCAAAAGTGGAACTTAGTGACTTTGTTAAAAGGAAATTTGGGGGTAGAAAATTGTTCTGAAGAGATAACTAAATGATCTATCCAACTCTTAGTCATAGACAATTTCTTGCATGTGTAGACGTAGCTTAAAAAGGTCTTAATTTATGTTTATTATTAAGTAAACACATTATTTACGTTGCTTTCACTCTAAATTCATGATTAAAACGTAAAAATAATTTTGTCCCCCAAGATTTTGATTTTGAGCCTCTGTGGGGCGTCTCTATAGGCCGCAGTAGTTAATAGGGACGTAATAACCATAACATTAAAAAATATTAATTATTTTCACCATCTACAACAAACTACACAAACTGCCTAACACCTTCTCCCTTGCTCTGCGTGATGACGGGAGGTCAGCTGAACTCGTCATCCGGTTCATAAGGGACTGGCTACTTTTTAAAGTTTTAATAGAGTTTAAGAATTATAGGCTTTCTGTTTTATGTTTTGCATGCTGTCTATATATTTTTTTTTATTGTTCAACTAGCAACCCGCCCTGGCTTCGCCCGGTATCTTAAACGGTTTACCCAGCGTAAGCTTGAAAGGTGTACGGACGGCAGGTCCCAGACCCAATTCAGGAAAACCGAGGTGAACAGCGAAACGCCAAACACATATATTCTTCTCTGAAGCCTTAACTCGACAGGAGTCGACAGTTTGATGCTGGCCGAAGGCTCGATAGGCTCGCTAGCTTGTAAACTCGCTCCGAAGCTAGTAATGGAATTTTCCACTGAATGGAAATTTTGTATGTTGATAGAGACAATTAACATAGTAGGATATATGAAAATAGGTTTTAGTTCTTCACGGAACTACTTGTTATAAATACTACGATGTAATGGCGGCTTCGGTGGCGTAGTTGATAGCAAGCTGAGCTTCTATGCCCAAGATAGCGGGTTCAAACCCAGCCGAAGGCGTCGGACTTTTTAAGAGCGTTAAAAATCCCTCAGTATCCCTTCCTTCGGAGGGGAAGTAAAGCCGGCGGTCCCATGTCATAGATTTATGGCATGTTAAAGAACCTTCCACTAATTACACCTGTATGAAGCTAAATTTGATAGGTTAAGAATGTAAACAACGCTCTTAGGTTTCTACGTTCGTTGTCAAGAGCCGACTGCGGTGGCGTCTAATAGCTAAGTTCTGAACTAAGCCTAGTAGTCGTTGACAGTGGCGTATGGCGGCAAAAGTAGGAACTATTTGAAAAATTCTAAGTTGCAGTCTTTACTTAAATTAAGAAATAGATACACACACACTAATACAGCCATGACAATTAACACCGGTTATCAGACAGATTCTACACACACCCAAAGTACACGGGTTTACATGACCGCGTTGTCGCAGCCCCTAAATTGAGGAACCAACCTACGATGTAATTACTATAGTTTCGAAATCACGACTTGTGTACATTAGGAGTGTTTGACGTTGACGTTGACAATTTTTGGAAGTGTACATTTTGCCATCGGGGAATTACCCCCATTTTCAAATAAAGTAAATTAATGACTGAATGAATGAATGAATGAATGCAAAACGTATCTGACATTTGTGAAGATTTATTTGCTAAGCCAATTGAAGACTGGCACACACACACACTCACACACAAACACACTATGTAGCCTACTATTTCACTGCCATGGACAGTGGTGAAGCGTCATATGATCGCCTATTACCGGTCGGATAAGTGGTTCACTCGTAGATTATGAATGACAATGAAGAAATGACTTCTAAAACTTGCATACTTTGTCACACCGGCAAAGTAGACAGGTCTACTCGTAAGCCCAGTGTATAATTCATCAGAAACGCTCAGACAGAATCAGTGGTGTAACTAGGATATGCTTCTGGGGGGGGGATGAGCGGAGCCAAATCTCAACTAATTACGATCTTGCTTTCGCTTCTTTTCTTTTTCTTTTTCAGGTTTGCTTTTTGTTTGTGCTTTTAGTTTTGTGGTTCTTTTATGCTTTTTGCTTTGTGATTTTTTCTTTTGTTTTTGAAATTAGCTTTTTGCTTTGTGTTTTTTGTTTTGATTGAATTTTGCTTTTGCTTTTGTTTTTGGATTTTGCTTTTTCTTCATGGATTTTTGTTAGTTTTATGCTTTAGCTTTTGTTTGGGAATTTTGCTTTTTGCTTTGTGCATTTTTTTGTGTTTGTTTACTATTTTTGAATTTTACTTTTTGCTTCGTGTCATTTTGTTTTGTGTTTCTGTTCTACTTTTTTTTTGGTTTCATGTTTGTTTTCTGTTCTTTAAAAAAAATCTGTTTGCTTTATGTTTTTGGTTTTGTGTTTGTTTTTCGCTTATGTTTCAGAAATTTCGATTTTGCTTTGTGTTTTCTGCTTTTGAAATTTGGTTTCTTCTTTGTGTTTTTTGTGTGTTTCTTTCTGTTTTTATTTGAATTTTGCTTTTTGCTTTGTATTTTTTGACTTGTGTTTGTTTTCTGTTTATGCTTTTGTTTTTGAATTTTGCTTTTTGCTTCGTGATTTTGTTGTTTTGTGTTTCTTTTCTGGTTTTTGCTTTGTGTTTTTTGTTTTGTGTTTGTTTTCTGCTTGTGTTCTAGAAATTTGTTTTTTGCTCTGTGTTTGTTTTCTGCTTTAGAAATTTGGTTTTTGCTATGTGTATTTTTTGTTTTGTGCTTGTTTTCTGCTTCTTTCGAATTTTGCTTTTTGCTTTGTGTTTTTGATTTTGAGTTCGTTTTCTGCTTTTGCTTTTGTCCTTGATTTTTACTGTTTTGATCATGTCTTTGTTTTTGCTTTTTGCTTTGTGGGGCAGCAATATAAGACAATCCATGAAAGTGAACCTACACGTTTTCATGTTTGATCTCTATAACATTAGCACCCCTCAACGTGCGGTCTAACACTAAATATTTTACACACGTAAATACACATGTTCTCGAATTAGGTGCACAGTATCAACCAAAAGTTTAAGACCACCTACCATTTTCACATAAATGATTCCATGGTTTCAAATTTTTGAGGGAACGAACCTGAAATATCCCCCAATAAAAGTATGTGTGAAACGTATTATTTAGGTATAAAGAACATTAAAATATCTCAATTATTAGCCAAGTTATGATTTTAAAAGTTAAAAATGGTAATAGCCAAAAATATACAATTTTTCAAGTGATGAAAGCTATGCAAGAAATAATAGGCCTACTCGTGTACAAAATCATTTCTTATACACGATGTGGAACTACAAGGAATGTATAATGTAAGTTACCAGTATCGAGAAACCCGTTTAAAGTGGATTTTTCTCAGCATTTCTTTTTCTCGTTTTAGACAAAAAATACTATTGAAATGCGTGCATTTGCTTTTGTTATATTTCATAAACGAAGCGAGCTGGCGAGGCCGGTTATGAAACAGCACGTATTCCACACGTTGCTCGCTAGATAGCATGTCAGTACGGATTCGTACTGCAGGCTGTGTTTCATACAGCAGCCACTCCAGTTGAGGTGTTTGTGAGTAAGCTATTTTTTCATTACATTGTTCTCAATATGGGTCGAAAAAGTATTCCAGAAAATGAAAAGTGGCAAATTGTTGGTATGCTAAGGTGCAGTACGAAGCCCGGCATTAAATCCCATCGAGAATGTGTGGAGCTACATAGGTTCTAAAGTAGAGGAGTCTCGACCAAAAAATGTACACGATCTCAGAAATTTCACTTCAGTTCTACCAGAATCTCATTTGCAGTATACCTACAAGAATAAAAGAGTGTCTGAAGGCTGCATGTGGTACCATTGACTACCAAAATGATTAACTGAACATATGCAGTGATAATTGATTACATGAAGTTTGTAATAAACTTTTGACAAATGAAATTCATGTTTCACCTTTCTCACTAAGTGGTCTTAAACTTTCGGTTGATACTTGTGTATACACGTACATAATACAGTCGTTTGTCATCAATCCAAAATTGGCTTTTATAAACAAATACGGTATTTTTCAAATTATGTTATATTTAATTATTTGGCTCTGCGGGAAATTGATCCCCCTAATCACCCCCATAGTTACGCCACTGGACCGATGTCATAATTAGGGCCCGGATTCTTAGGTTTTTACCTATTTTTTCCTGGCTATGTAATTAACAAATTTCAACATAATATGTTCGTTTCACACTTCCTGGAGCAGAATATATGAATTTCATTTCACCTAAAAAAACTAAATGAGGGGTTGACACCTAAAATAACCTAAATAGCTGTTTTGCCTTTTTCAAAAAAAGAATGTTATTTCCCCATTGAAATGCATCGTAAAATTATTTCTATCGCGATTACAATCAGTAGGACTGAGATAGTTCAGGTTACTACCGTTAAATGCAGTACGATGATGGTGATAATTGTTGTTTTAAGGGGCCTAACATCTAGGTTATCGGCCCCTAATGGTTTGGGTGATAGTGAAAGATGAGATGAGAATGAAAACTATAACTAATACTAACTACAGACTTATATACTAGAAGAAGAAATGGCAAACAAATAAAGGATTAGGCAAATAAAAGACAGGAAGAAATGAAGTGACCTAAACCCTCCGAGAATGAGGATTGAGGGACTTGGAAGGAAGGAGAGCCATGAAAGGCAGATGGGAAAGGGAAAGGGAAATAGGAGAGGGCCCGCCCCAAAGTCAGGGGAAAAAGGGGAAAAACGGACCCAGCTCAGGAATCCCTCGGGATCGGCAACTCCCGAACTCCCCAGCTGTGAGCCCCTGAGGGTGTGGATATATCCAGGGTGCACCAGAAGTGGTGGGGCTACATACACCCTCCCTCCTTGAGGGCCTTGAGCAGAAGTCAGGGGATAACATGGAAAGAAAAAGAAGGCTGACCGTTCGCAGAAGGAGGGAATCAGGAAAGATGAGACAAGGGGCAATTAAAGTGGGAAAGGAAGAGACTCCTTAGGTCTCAGATACCCTCATACCGTCGGGGTCGGAAGAGAACAAGAGTTGACCAAGAGAGGCCCACAGGAAAGAAGACGGAGAGGAGCCCGGCACAAGTAAGTGACATTGTAAACTTTTGTGAAATAAGTTCATAAATAAATTTCACAGAAATAAGAAAAAACAGAAAACTATTGCTGCCTGCATTGATCCTGGAAGAAAAACATAAATAACCTATTTTTAGAATAAAAGAAACCTAAAGTAAAGGATTAAGCCACCTAAAAATCCGGGCCCTTGTCATAATGTTGAAGAAAAGAAAAAAAATGTGGCAGAATGAAATACTTACCTGGAGATAGGCATGTTTCCATCAGTCACTTCCTCTAGGTACTGTTGTTTTAAATCTCTCATGCGCCGACTGACGTGAGGAGATAGTGACTCCACCACCTGCCACCAGAGGTAGTTGTCTGTAGACAAACCAAGGGTTGGATTTATATACAGGATCATTATCCATGTGCGCCCCGATAAACACGACAAGCTAAGCCAGCTTTGACTGGCACAGATCGCGGGTGCGCGAACCCAGCTCAGCCGTCGGTTGGTGCGCTCCGCTGACTCATATCGTTAGTTCACACGAGTTTTGTCATTCATATGGACGTGTATCTGCAAAGCTTAGACGTTAGTGTTGCACGTTTAGTGAGTATTGTGATTACTGTGATTGTTGGTCATGCCTAGACACCAATTCACATTGCACGAACGTGTGTATATCCATAATTCGTATATGAATGGCAGAAAACCTTGTTCTGAAACAAGACGAAAATTTCGAGACATGTTTCCAGGAAGACCTGTGCCTAATGCCAGTACAATTAGGAGGCTCACTAAACGATTCAAGAAAACAGGCTTCGTAAATAATAAAAAAGTTAACAGACAACGTTGTGTTCTTATTAATGAACAAAAATTAGATGAAATTGTTATCCATTCATTCATCAGAAGATGTCAGATGTGTGTTAGAAGAGAGGGAGGACGGTTTCTGTACACATTATTGAACAAGTTTTTTTTTGTTTTGTTTTTTTGCGTATTGCTTTTAGTGCCAGGAGCGTCCGAGGACATGTTTGGCTCGCCAGTTTTTGTAGCTGCTTCGATGCGGACACCCAATGGGTGAGCTACAAGTACCGTCGCATGTGGAGTGTTGTCTGGGGAGGAAAGTTTGAATTTAAGGACGAGGAGTTGGAAGGTAGCTGCTGTGGCCTATAGTTACGGACCAACCCCGACATTTGCCTGGAAGGAAGATGGGAAACCACAGAAGACCATCTTCAAGATTGCCGGCGGGGGGATTCGAACCTCCTCACCTCCCGGATGTGAGCGACTGCCAGCAGTCATGCCGTAACGACCACGGCTAACTCACCCGGTAACAGTAACATGTTTGGTAAAAGTGTGCAAGTGCGCGCTAACCAGCGGCTGAACCGTGTACGCGCACACGCGACATGTGCCAGTCAAAGCCGGCTTAGCTTGACATGTTTATCGGGGCGCACAAGGGAGGGATTCCCTCCAATAACATTTACGACCCTAGCCAATGCGACACAATGTTGCCAGCTTAAATACAAACAAATTTTTCGACACTTTACCTTTCCACGCACTGGTGTAAAATAATAACTTTGCCACAGAATAAGTTTCCGAACAGGCGCGCAGAGTAACGTGGTAGTGACGAAAATTATGACAGAGGTCTAGCCTCGCACACCACTTCTGCAGAATGACGAATAGCGTGGCGTCACAAACAAGTCAACATGTATCGTGACCACGACATGTAGACAATAACATGCCTTGGCACTTGGAGAGTTGTTTATTTTTATACCACACCAAGGTCAGATATCGACTCTCGTAGCCACATTACGTAATGCGATATCTTCCTTGCTATTGGCTCCCGCGGTGGAAGTTGCTAGAAGGATTCCTTTTCTGCAATTAATCATTGTATAATCAATACAGGAACAACTCCAAGCGATATCCCAAGTCACTGATATAATCGATTTTCGTATATATGAAAAAGACAAGTATATATGCTTCAGTGTTTCCTGGCGGCTTCTCGTGCCAAGCGCCAACTTCAAATCATAGCAGGGTGACATCTTGTAGCGACTCCGGCCTCACCTAAGCGCGCTAGATTCAAAACCTTGAGTCACGCCAGCCTCTGCGCTCCGCCCCATAAGTCACAAAGGGCACAATATATATACATACATTATATATAAACTTTTGAACTGACGGTGGTTTTGAGGTCTGGGGGATGTGAAACGCGAAGATATGTCGAAATATTCCGGAAGTCAAAACATGGTACTGCGACCGAATTCTTCTAGAGCACAGTCCCAAATCCGCGCAGATGGTAAATGCATCGTGGGAATGTCAACACCCGGCTAAGAGCTGAACAAACCCCACCGGACTAATGACTAGGGAACCCTAGGAACACATAAATACATCTCTAACTATACTACTAACTAGCTGCATACAGTACAGAAAAAAGAAATAAATAAAGGTAGAGCATTTACGAGCAACTCGGCTCTCGGGCGTTAAGATAAATTGTCGATCAGCTGTCTGCATCTAGCTAGCGGTATCGTTCTAGTGTAATTAAGCGTTGAATAAAAAATCAGTTCTAAAATCTTAGCAAGAATAAAAATATGCTCGCCATTTATTGACAATAAAAACAACATAACAAATTATGTTCCCGTCACCACGAATAGAAATAAAATATGTATGCCTCACTTAGGCTGGATGCGCTTGATAAGTGTCTTTCTTGCATCCTTACACATATATGAAATGTATCTCTTGCTCTAAGATATTTAAATAAGCACATTGTTTAAACTTATGACAGTAATATCTGTCCTACTTGTTCACTGAAGTTGTGCTTTAACGTTTATAAAACAAACACACTCCCTACGTAATACAATCGTTAAAGTCTTCTAACTAAGATCTCAAGCATTAAAATGCAATAAAAGAAATGGTTAATAATAAAGATAATAAAGTATTTACATTTTACACATGATCGCGACCCGCACGATATCATAACAACTGTCTCAATTTATTAGAGTTGATTCCACTACTTTCCTCCTGTCTCACCATCTTTCTTCGTATTTCACACAATAAAACTGGTCAAAATAGGTGTTTATGTGTCAATTCCATGTGAATCATAAATACAAACGATAAAGTTAATATTTCATCACTAAAGTGTACAACTCTGGTTTTTCATAGATTAATAATAAACAAACTTACAATGCACGCCTGTTCAGATAAGCTCTCCAACCAAATACCGAGTGTGGGTGGCATTTACCCTCACGTCTCACACTCCCATCCTCTTCAAACACAAATATGATTTCTCTTAATCACCACAAATATTACAAAACCTTTCTACATAAACTCACGTTGCATATCATCGCGTCTCTCTTACGCCTTCGTAATACAAATGCATTTCATTAACATTTCTTCCCTTAGCACATTCACAAAACTTCTAACGTTCCATATCAACTACATTCATCAAAGTATGATATTTAGTATTCCTTCTGGAAATCACAAATGCAATAACGTTCACGAATACACTATACCTCCTCCTACAAAATCCTCTATCGATTATACATTCCGTGCTATGTTCAAATACTTTCCACTTACTTCCTTTTCTGGTTCAAATACTTCTTCGTTACAATTTCTCGCTTAATTCTGAATTTCAAGTCTGCTTGTGTCTGTTATAAAAATAACAATAATCTTCCCTCTCGTTTCTTTTCACAATAAATGCTAATATCTTTCCTTCCATCTTACAGTATCATTTATGACAAATATACATTCATAACATTTTATAATATCGTTTCTTATTCGGTTATGCCTTCAATTATCGCATACTGTTCTTCCCCATACAATAAAATTCTGTGTTTTACAATGTCTTTACATTTCTTGCATACTGGAGTTCCTTCAATGCCAATATTGAATACTCCTGTCAACAACTTCGTTTTAAACATAATATTTCGTTCCTGAAATGAATAAACTCTTTATCAAAGGGTTCTCTGTCCTTCCTTCCTCTACTTCAAATAATAACTTATTTGCTTTCGTCAAACACATGACTATACTCTTTCTCTGATACATTATTTATTTATCACAAAGTTGTGCTTCATTTCTCATGTTTCAATACATATATATAATCGTTCTTCGATATTACCTCAAATCTACGGAATTCTCCAATGTTACAACAAATCTACGGAATTCTCCAATGTTACAACAAATCTACGGAATATACGTTCGCAATAGCTACGAAATCGTTCTAAGTAAAATTTTAACGCTCTAAAATGACAATGAAAAATACTGACGATGTCTATGATCATCGAACAAGCCTTCAAAATACGTCTAAGTAACGTATGAAAATAATTATCGCTGTTACTAGTAACTTACTAAAACTTTCAAGACAACACAATAACATAGGTTGTAAATGCAAATATGTTGGTCAACATTCTGGAATAACGTGTACAAGATCTACCTACATATGTGTGAAAAATGCACTGGTCTACCTTTTCTTTGAGATCGTTGGTGACAGACCTGATGACGCCTGTGTCCTCGGAATCTCACCATGTGGTTACTGGAATGCAGCGTACTCGTACAGACTGGCTGCATTATATCATCTCTGCTATGACTGGACTGCAATGAAGGTGAACGACCTGGGTTGATGTTACCAAACAGGTTTCCAGCTTGATCCTCGCCGGCCGACCTGCTTCCCCCGTTCATGATGGTAATACGTACTCGCCACAGCTCTGGTTACCTCGCATCCTCCAGTCCTGGGTTCCTCGCCGTCTCCATCACGAATCCGCTCGTCTTCTTCTTCTCAGATCTAGATGTTCTTTGAAGTCGGTAGTTTGCAGTGTTCTTTCCATGACAAGAAATCACCTCCAAGTCGTGAATTTCTCTCGTAGTAGCTTGTAACGTTATATGAGCGAAGACTGCGGAGTTCTGCAGCTCGCTGTTCATATTGCTATGTCATCCTGGTCATTTCTGGATCTCACCGGTTTAGCATAGTTCTACTTTCCCAACATGATGAATTTAAATCCTCATTCTCACTACGAAATAATGTGTAGTCGTAGTTCATTCCCTCCGACCTGAAGTTTCATCCATACTTGCGTAGATTGATAAATTCTTAATAGTTTAGGTCTCACTTCTTCAGACTTTCTTCCTGCGTAGTTACGTGTTCGATGTCCAGTTTGTAACTCTTCAATATTCTATCTCGTCGTAGATTTCTTCTTTAAATGCGATGAATAACTTCTTTCTTAATACAGTTGACTTATAATGCTTAATTCTGCGTTTCCATGACTTGTTGCTTCCTCTCGAAGTCTCGGGTTTTCAAAGACCTTTGTCTATAATTTTCGAAGAGTGAATATAATTGCGTCTTGTCTCCTCGACGGTCAAAATAGAAAGAGCCTCGACTCCTAGAGTCTCCTCGCCTCCTCGCTCAGATTTCCCTCGCAAATCTGGTCAACTAGCCGCCAACCTCTATGAATATTGACAAATTCATACATAACTCCTCTCTCAGTCATTAAATTTAAAATCCGTTTTGCCAATTAAATTTCTTTTTCTCTGCTGGTGAATTCAATATGTAACACACTTATAAAATATTAAAATAAAGATTTTAATATTTATTCCTTCCTCAGCATTCAAACTATTTTCTTATTGGTTCTCGTCTAAAAGTGGCGCTTCTGACACGCGGCTGTTCCCCCACTTTTGATAGTGGCGTGTGTCTGACCTCAAGTCAACCTTGCTCTCTACCCCTGGATAAAAACTGGTTTCTCGCAGCGAACCCCGCTAAAAGTGTCGCTTTCCAGGACAGTACTTATTTCATTTACTCTTGGTTAAAAATTACCGGATCATAAAATCTCCATTATCTCTTGAAATAAAAATATTTCTTCAGGCGAAAATTTTTCTAAATTGCTTATATAAACATTCTCTTCTATCCAGACTGCAAATTTAGTCTAAAATTCCAAATTTAAAACATGCCATTTTTCTGAGGTGGTCCTCGGTTCGTTTCCTCGTCCTGACTTCTCCTCTCTACTAGACATGATTTCGAGCGCAGTACCCATTGCAATAGTTAGCTTTCTAATGAAATCTACCTACAATCCGAAGATTTCGGCCGGGTTTGAATCCGTGCCCAAACTCAGCATGCTACCAACTACACCACTGAAGCCACTAATAATTAATATTTTCCACAAGATATGAATAAAATTTTGAAGAACCAGCAAAATAGATGAATCTTCAGATTAATAAGAAAAAGACTAAGTAGGCCTACTTTCCAGTATCCATGAAAGGTTTTCCTAATAAACCCTCAACCGTAGAAATTGGTTCATGTAAGTTTGAAGTTGTGCATAGCTTCACATACCTTGGATCAGGTTGGTTGGTTGGTTGGTTGGTTCTTAAGTTTAGGGGCTGCGACAACGCGGTCATGTAGCCCCGTGTACTTTGGGTGTGTGTAGAATCAGTCTGATAACCGGTTTTAATTGTGATGAATGTATTAGTGTGTGTTATCTGTTTTAGCCTACTTTCGATTTTTGCAAAAAATGAAAGTAGACTTATGAGATCAACACAGGGCGAAAAAAGTGTGTCTGTCTGTGTGTGTGTATGTGTGTGTGTAAGTCTGTGTGTGTGTGTGTGTATGTGTGTGTGTGTGTGAGTCTGCGTGTGTGTGTCTGTGTGTGTGTTAGAGTGTGTGTACTCTGAATGTCTGTCCCCCCTATCAATTCGAACACGGTGAATGCGAATTGAACGAAATTTGGTACAAAGGTAGCACTAGCAAAGGACACCTCAGTGTCATGCTTTATATCGCCGCCATCTTGACGGAAACGTAATGGCGGCCACAAAAATGTTCAAAGCTTAAATCAAATTACGACTAACCTAATCATCCGATCTCTACCAAGTTTTGCAACTACATACCTTTATGGGGGAGCATCCAATGACCAAACCAATAAGTCATTAGCGTAATAGTTTGCGGATGGCGGCCATCTTTGCGAGAAAACCGATTCCCCCATTAATTCGAACACGGTGCAACCGAATAGAACGAAATTTGGTACGAAGGTAGTACTAACAAAAGGCACCTCAGTGTCATGATTTATATCGCCGCCATCTTCACTGAAACGTAATGGCGGCCACACAAATGTTCAAAGCTTAAATCAAATTACGACTAACCTAATCATCCGATCTCTACCAAATTTTGCAACAACATACCTTTATGGGGGGAACATCCTTTGACCAAACTAATAGGTCATCAGCGTAATAGTTTGCGGATGGCGGCCATCTTTGTGTGAAAATCGATTCCCCCTATTAATTCGAACACGGTGCAACCGAATGGAACGAAATTTGGTACAGAGGTAGTACTAACAAAAGGCACCTCAGTGTCATGTTTTATATCGCCGCCATCTTGACGGAAACGTAATGGCGGCCACACAAATGTTCAAAGCTTAAATCAAATTACGATTAACCTAATCATCCGATCTCTACCAAATTTTGCAACGACATACCCTTATAGAGGAAGCATCTTTTGACCATATGAATAGGTCATTAGCCTAATAGTTTGCGGATGGCGGCCATCTTTGTGTGAAAATCAATTCCCCCTATTAATTCGAACACGGTGCAACCGAATGGAACGAAATTTGGTACAGAGGTAGTACTAACAAAAGGCACCTCAGTGTCATGTTTTATATCGCCGCCATCTTGACGGAAACGTAACGGCTGCCACCCAAATGTTCAAAGCTTAAATCAAATTACGACTAACATAACCATCCGATCTCTACCAAACTTTCCAACAACGTACCTTTATGGAGGGAGCATCCTTTGACCAATCTAATAGGTTATTCGCCTGATAGTTTGCGGATGGCGGCCATCTTTATGTCAAAATTGATTCCCCCTATTAATTCGAACACGGTGGAACCGAATGGAACGAAATTTGGTACAGAGGTAGCACTAGCAAAGGGCACCTCAGTGTCATGTTTTATATCGCCGCCATCTTGACTGAAGCGTAATGGCGGCCACACGAATGTTCAAAGCTTAAATCAAATTACGATTAACCTAATCATCCGATCTCTATCAAATTTTGCAACGACATACCTTTATGGAAGGAGCATCCTTTGACCAATCTAATAGGTCATCAGCGTAATAGTTTGCGGATGGCGGCCATCTTTGTGTGAAAATCGATTCCCCTATTAATTCGAACACGGTGCAACCGAATGGAATGAAATTTGGTACAGAGGTAGTACTAACAAAAGGCACCTCAGTGTCATGTTTTATATCGCCGCCATCTTGACAGAAACGTAATGGCGGCCACACAAATGTTCAAAGCTTAAATCAAATTACGACTAACCTAATCATCCGATCTCTACCAAGTTTTGCAACAACATACCTTTATGGGGGAGCCTCCTTTGACCAAACTAATAGGTCATCAGCGTAATAGTTTGCGGATGGCGGCCATCTTTGTTTGAAAATCTATTCCCCCTTTTAATTCGAACACGGTGCAACCGAATGGAACGAAATTTGGTACAGAGGTAGTACTAACAAAAGGCACCACAGTGTCATGTTTTATATCGCCCCCATCTTGACGGAAACGTAATGGCGGCCATACAAATGTTCAAAACTTAAATCAAATTACGATTAACCTAATCATCCGATCTCTACCAAATTTTGCAACTACATACCTTTATGGAGGGAGCATCCTTTGACCAATCTAATAGGTCATTCGCCTAATAGTTTGCGGATGGCGGCCATCTTTATGTCAAAATTGATTCCCCCTATTAATTCAAACACGGTGAAACTGAATGGAACGAAATTTGGTACAGAGATAGCACTAGCAAAGGGCATCTCAGTGTCATGATTAATATCGCCGCCATATTGACAGAAACGTAATGGCGGCCACACAAATGTTTAAAGCTTAAATCAAATTACGACTAACATAACCATCCGATCTCTACCAAACTTTGCAACAACATACCTTTATGGAGGGAGCATCCTTTGACCAATCTAATAGGTCATTAGCCTAATAGTTTGCGGATTGCGGCCATCTTTATGTCAAAATTGATTCCCACTATTAATTCGAACATGGTGGAACCGAATGAACGAAATTTGGTACAGAGGTAGCACTAGCAAAGGGCACCTCATATTCATGTTTAATATCCCTATATCACGTTGTATTTCAACAAGCTACTACAACCAACATTCAATCATACTCCTTGAAAAGGACAAAGAGTTATAACAATACCCATGCATTTAGGAGAAAGTAGGCTATATGTTCTTTACTGAACATCTTGTTTAATTTAAGTACTGCAACTTAGAATTTTTCAAATAGTTCCTACTTTTGCCGCCAAGCTCCACCGTCAACGACTACTAGGCCAAGTTCAGAACTTAGCTACTAAACGCCACCGCCGTCGGCTCTTGGCAACGAACGTAGAAACCCAAGAGCGTTGTTTACATTCTTAACCTATCCAATTTAGCTTCACACAGGTGCAATTAGTGAAAGGATTTTTAAAATGCCATAAATCTATGACATGGGACCACCGGCTTTACTTCCCGTCCGAAGGAAGGCATACCGAGGGATTTTTAACGCTCTTAAAAATTTCGACGACTTCGGCCGACTTTGAACCCGCGATCTTGGGCATAGAAGTCCAGCATGCTATCAACTACGCCACGGACGCCACCAATGCCAGAAGGAACCAGGAAAGTCGGAAGGCAAAACTGAGATGGGAAAAAGGTGTGCGGTGAGAGAGCATTTCAACATCCGTAAGATTACCAATTGGAGAAGGTCATCACTAAGGTTCGGATGTTAAGGGAAAGTCATATTTTTTTCCTGAGCTCATTTTACCCGAAATCTGAAAAATAAGTTTGAATTGCGGGACCCTGACCACGTTTAAAGCAATTTGATGTTGCCTATAAATGCATATTTCGGCCATTTTTAGCCTATTTTCAATTTTGAAAAAATAGGCTTATGAGATCACCGTTTGTCCGTGTGTGTGTGCGTGTGTGTGTGTGTGAGGAGTGTGTGTGTGTGTGTCCCTAATAATTTATAAACGGCTGGAGCGATTTCAATGAAATTCGGTAAGTTCATAGCACTATTCCGGACGACCCCGACCGTGCCCTTCAAATTTTGTTGCGTCTCACCAATCCAGCATGGCGGCTGTGCGAAATATGTTACCAGCATTCAATATCTCCGAAACTATTCCCGATATCACCCTGGATTTTTTACGGTGATAAAGGGAACAACTGGAAGTTAACCTATGTGACTTTTGAAAACCTGGTAACTACAAAACTAACATGGTGGCCACGTGAATTTGCGACATTTAAATAGACGTTTCTCGCGATTTAACCAACCAAACGCAATGAAACTTGATACAGTATATGTTTATACACATTGTAATGCACCGACATCTAATTTAGTTCAATTGTTTATATAACCACAAGATGGCGGATGTGCGAAATATTTCACCGGCATTCTATATCTCTGAAACTATTAGCTGTATCACCCTGAAATTTTGTACGGAGATAAAGGGCACTACTGGAAGTTCATCTATAAGACTGTCAAAAAACGGCTAACTACAAAACGAACATGGCGGCCAAGCGAATTTGAAAATTTTAAATAGACCTATCTTGCGATTTAATGTTCCGACCGCAATGAAATCTGGTACAGGAAATGTTTATACATATTGTAATACACTGGTATCTAATTTAGTTCAATTGTTTACATAACCTCAAGATGGCGGCTTTGCGAATTTTAAAATTAAGTTTTTATATCTTGTGTCGTAATCAGTGCTTGATTTGTAAAAATAGATGTTCCGGTACTGTGGGCTACCGGGTGGTGGTGGGAGGGGGGTTATTTATTTATCGTATGGCTTTTAGTGCCGGGAGTGTCCGAGGACATGTTCGGCTCGCCAGAGGGTGAGCTACAAATTCCGTTCAAATTCAAGTAGTTCCAACTTTCGCTACCAGATGACAATGATACCTAGTGGTGAACATTGGAACTTTGATAAAGCGTTCCAAGGAAATGTAACCTAGAAATTTAGCTTCACACTAGTTAAGTCTGTGGAAGGATCTTTTATACGCCATAAATCTATGACATGGGACGGTCAGCTTTACTTCCCCTCCGAAGGAAGTCACACGGAAAGATTTTAATGCTCTTGAAAATCCGAAGACCCCGCTATCTTGGGCACAGCAGTTCGGCATGCTACGAACTACGCCACCGAAGCTGCTGGAAGGGAGGGGGGGGTCTTTATGGTATATTGAATTTTAAAGTTCTAAAAACAATATTTCTACTCTTTTGTGAACCGTTTAAAAATTAATCAGTGGACAAAATATCAATTTTATTTTTGCTTGCAATTTTAGATTAAACTGAGACTGCTGTAGCAACAGTTTTCTTACCATTTTAATGTAGGCCAACTAGGCTACCATTCAAACAATGTATATTATTTCAATATATTTTTTACGTAATAAAAAAAAACATTCGGTTTGAAAATACACACAAGTTCACCAACAATCTTCTATTTCTTGTTTTATAATTTTGTCTTTACAGTTTTCTGAAATAATTATCCAGTCAAAGACCAAGTTAACTTTGACTTACAACTAACGTTCCACAGTTCTAAAAATTATGTTATATATTCGACTTTTCCCCCGACCAGAGGTTTCGGTGCCGCGTACCGGTGCGTACCGTCACAAATCTAGCCCTGAGTAAAAGCGAATCAGAAGACGGAACCACAAATCACAAACAACACGAGGTCGCAAACACCACTTGGAAACGCAATCCAAAGAATGCAAACAACTCCCGCCGATCGGCTTGGTGCGAGCCAACTGCGGGACCTTGGTATCTATATATTTAAAACACTAAGCTGTTTTTTGTACACTCGAGATTGTGAAAACGACTTAACCGATTGGCTTCGTAAGACATTCTAACGAAAGCTCTTGGCATGCAGATTTGCATAGTTTCTTTAAAAGGAAAATATATGTTACGGTATATTTTTAAATGATTAAAGAAATATGTAATATTTGACACTCCCGCGCATGCGCACAATGGCCTTTCTCAACAAGGAAAATGGCGATTCCGGTCGCGTCTAACTGAGATCTTTGTTTATGAGAATTAAAAAGGGACTCCAATAATGTTAATTATGTTTTTACAATATGCATTGAAATAGAATTATATTAAATAAACCACGAATTGAAGGACTTAAACTGCAGGTTGAGTGTGTATACTAGTTAGATAGCTTAATACAGAAGTGTCCCATAGTTGTCTGGATGGCCAAGGGGATAAGGTTACTGCCTAGAAATATGTATTATGCATGATCGAGAGGGTTCGATTCCCACCTCGGATATGTTTTTTTATTTTCGTTTTCTGCCTTCCTGCGATTGGTATTGCATTGTAGAAACATATTTCACTTTTATCATTCCCGTCAAGTAACGAATTCTCTGTTGCCATCCTTTGCATGGTCGAGAGGGTTCGATTCCCACCTCGATATGTTTTTTTTTATTTTCGTTTTCTTCCTTCCTACGATTGGTATTACATTGTAGAAACATATTTCACTTTTATCATTCCCGTAAAGTAACGAATTCTCTGTTGCCATCCTTTGCATGGTCGAGAGGGTTCGATTCCCACCTCGGATACGTTCTTTTATTTTCATTTTTTTCCTTCCTACGATTGGTATTGCATTGTAGAGACATATTTCACTTTTTTCATTCCCGTAAAGTAACGAATTCTCTGTTGCCATCCTTTGCATGGTCGAGGGGGTTCGATTCCCACCTCGGATATGTTTTTTTTTTGTTTTCTTCCTTCCTACGATTGGTATTACATTGTAGAAATATATTTTACTTTTATCATTCCCGCAAAGTAACGAATTCTCTGTTGCCATCTATATATTTAAAACACTAAGGCGATTTTTGTTACCACGAGATTGAGAGAACGACAGAACCGATTTACTTCGTAGAGCACTAACGAAAGCTCTTGGCATGTAGATTTGCAGAGTGTCTCTAAAATAAACAAATATATTACGGTATATTTTTAAATAAATATAGAAAATAGCATGCGCACAATCCGCCTGGGCTCATGACAAAATGGCGGTGAGAAGTCCATTAAAATGTAAGTTATTTAATAAGCTTCCATGTAATTGAAAACATACATTAACCAAGTTCTGACAATAAAATATAATAACAGTATGAACATATACGAATGTGCAATATTGATTTTATTGATAATGAATTGGATAATTTTCTTCAGATAACGGCTTTTGAAGATACTGAATGGTTGCGTCTGCGTCCAAACATTAGTGCACGAGTAGCCATTTGGTTAAGGCGCTCGACTGTGGATCCAAGGAACACAGGTTCGATCCCAGCTCTCGCCAGTACTTTTTTTTATACCTCTGAAATATTGTTTTATCAAGGAGTATTAGTAAGGTTTTATGTCGGTTAAAGATACATATTTCTACATTCCCTCTCAATACGTTTTATTTCCATTTTACCATTGCATTGCAGCATGTACTCAATACGCCGTTTGAATATCTGCAATCAGTTCCAGTAACTGACAACAGATGGCAGTACCTCGCCCATATAGTTCCAGTAGCTGACAGCAGATGGCAGCACCATTGCATCGATATACTTAAAACACAAGACACGGCGCGTTTTCACGTGATGGAGAATTATAAAGGAGGGGAATTTTTAAGAAGGGAAACGTTGAAGAACAATAACTGACAGTTGAGTGTGTATGCTATGTTGTTTATGTACCTTAATATTGCAATTTCTTCCCAATGCTTCGGTGGTCAAGTTGGTAGCATCCTAGACTAAAAGTTATAATTAAGCATCGTCGATATACTGTAGCCTACTCTTAAATTATTAGAGAAAAAGTAGTTTTCCAGGCCCTGGCGCGTGTCCACAATTGCTTTCGCCATGAGAGACACTTGGCAAACATAATTCGTTTGAAGGACTCCGACATCGTGGTCACTCAGCCCCGTGTACTTTGGTGTGTAAGTGTAAAATTTCCTCTGATAACCCGTGTTGTTGTGACGGCTGCATTAATGTGTGTATTTGTAATTAATGTGGGAAATGGCAAGGTGACGGCCGAGGCCTTAAGTTAGGAACCATCCCGGTACTTGCCTTGAGTGGAAGTGGGAAACCACGGAAAACCACATCCAAGATTTTCGAGGTGGGAATCAAACCTTCCTCTTCTTAGTTATACCTCAAGAGACTGAATGTGCCCCGTTTTTGCCCTCAGACCAGAATTAAATTTCTTGGCAGAGCAGGAAATGTAACCCGGGTCTCCGAGGCGATAGCCAAGAATGGGTGGGCTTCCATGTGTTAATACGATTTTTGGCAGGCACGGGACATAGAATTCTAAAACTGTCTCCATTAGGGTGACTGCCGAAGTGAGTATTGAGTATAGGCCTATGCTCATTCCAGTAGTTGGCGAAGTTATTCTATGTTCCCCTGCAAAATGTACTGCTATAAACTATAACAGGTGATGGAAATAGCTTATTTAGAGCAGTTTTGTACTGTTTATATCAAAACTAAGAACGTCATTCTGAGCTGCGTTTTCAAGCTATTGCAAAAAATTTCGCTGGCAGGAACAATTATAAGGAATTTATTTTAAGCAATCAGTCTCATCGCATTCTCCTCACCAACCAACGTGAGTATGAAAGTCTCTGGACGGTCATGTTGAACTTCATTGTATAAGACAGTTGTTTAATGATTATTTGTTTAGAGTACTGAGTCTAACTACGCAGTTGATTTCGGCAATGGAAGTATTTTCTGCCATTTAATATTTAGCGGCTCCGATATACACTATAGTGTTATCGAATAATACGAAGCCTCATTTAAAATCCATTATAAATAGGCCATTTCAGAAACAATTCCAGATGTTATGCAGTACAGTGTAAGGTCTTTGACGATCTAATGTAAACATTGTTCTACATTGTATTTCTCTTGCGTAAAATCTACGCGCGGTTACTTTGGCCTTTACTGTTGTGATGGTAAAATTGATCTGCTGGAATATAAAATATTTGCCAAGCTGAAACAATGTAATGATATTAATTTAAAAGTCATTGAACTTATATCCAGTAGTTCAAACACATACATCAGCGTTTACAAATTGGCGAACATAATTCATTTCATGGACTCAGACATCGTGGTCACTCAGCCCCGTCTATTTTGGTGTGCGAGTGTAAACGTTTCTCTGATAACCTGTGTTAATGTGATGGCTGTGTTGATGTGTGCATTTGTAATTAATGTGGGGAATGGGGAGTTAACGACCGAGGCTTTAAGTTAGGAGCTATCCCGGTATTTGCCTGGAGTGGAAGTGGGAAACCACGGAAAACCAAATCCAAGATTGTTGATATGGGAATCAAACTTTGCTCTTCTTAGTTTTGCCTCACGAGTGCGCCCCGTTCCAGTCCTCAGACCAGAATTAAATTTCTTGGCAGAGCGGGGATCGAACCTGGAATCCGGGGCAATAGCTCAGAATGTAGGCTTAAGAGTGGGCTTCCCTGTGTTAATACGATATTTGACAAGCACTGAACACATAATTCTAAAATTCCCTCCATTACTGTGGCTGGCGAAGTGAGTCTATGCTCATTCCAGTACTGGCGAAGTGATTCTATGCTCCATACATAATTTACTGTCATGTAACTGCAAAGTATTGTGCCTTCAACGGGTGATGGAAATTGATTATTTACAGCAATTTCATTCTGTTTATTTCAAAATAAAGATCGTCATCCTGAGTTGCGTTTGCAAGCAAATTGCAAAAATTGCAAGGATTTTATTATTGGCGATCAGTCTCATCGCATTCTCATCAGCAACCAACTTGAGAATGGAAGTATCTGAACTTTATTGTATATGTGAATATTATTGTTTATTGATTATTTGTTTAGAGTACATAACAATGGGTCTAACCACGCAGTTGATTTTGGCAATGGAAGTAAGTTATTTGCCATTTAATATTTGGCGGCTGCGTTGATGCAGGCCACTATAGTGTTATTTAAAATGACGTTAATTTGGGGAGAAATGCTGCTATAAATAAACCCATTTGACGAAATAGAACATTAGCCGCAAATAAGAGGGAAATCGGAGAAAAATACGAAGCCACTTTTAAAATCCAATACTGTATAAATATGGCATTTCAGAAACAATTCCAGATACTATGCCGTTACAGTTTAGGGTCCTTGACGAACAAATGTAAACATTGTTCTGCACTGTATTTCTCTTGCGAGAAATCTACACTTGGTTACTTTGACTTTTGCTGTTGTAATGGTAAAATTAATCTGAATAAATATAAAATATATTTCAGGCTGCAACAATTATGGAGATGATATCTCAAGGAATTTCAGAGAGACTAATCGTCAGTACAATGCTATGTCCTTCGTTTCATTTGGTGCCAATGTTACTGTGCCACACGCACACGGTCCACATTGTTTTAAAACGTATGGAATTGCACATCATCGCATTTCTTCGTTATATTCCAAAATTATAAGCGACGGTTTGCGGCCAGTTGTATTACACTCCTCAGAGTTCTTGAATTCCTTGGAACTAAATGACTGGCAGCCACATACTCCAAACGCTTGACCCGTTATGCTGCTTAGAAATCTGAACGTTTCCCAAGGACTCCCAAATGCAACTATATTGCTTGGATTTGGAAATAATAGGTGCAGTTAAAATTAGGCAGAGAGGTCTAATCCTTCGACTTGATTTAACGCCATCCGATAAAACACTATCATTATCTTTTAAGAGGCAATATTTTCCAATTCATTTGGCATACTTTATCACAATCAATAAAGCTCAAGGGGAAGCTCTGGAACGTATAGGCCTCAATTTGCCCCAACAATTTTTCAGTCATGGCCAGCAGTATTTTGCAATATTGAGAGTGCAATCTTTTGACGCCCTTATAGTTTCAATTGAGTCAAAAAATTATCGTAGAAAGAATGTACATTAGGCCTATATAAGAACATTCTTCAGTAAATATTTTTCTATTGACCGTCATGTTTTGACGGGTTTCAACTAGTTAAAGTTATTTCTTCAGAGCTTTACAGCATCCCATTCGCTCCCTATTAACCCTTTATAGGTTAGTAGTCTATATATTAACAACATACTATAAGGACAATTTATATTGTTAATGATGCTGATGGTTGAATCTTTCCGCCATATAACAACACATTACTTTTGGAAGTGATAATATTACTGAAAACCAAATATTATCTCTTTATCTCCTTGACATGAAACACTTCTTTAATAAAAATAATTTAAATTAAAAAGTTTAAAAATAGTAGGCCTGATAAAATTATAATAAAAAAAAACAAATAAGCTCATAAAAAATAAAATTATAATACTTGCATATCCTTAATTTTTAGAACATTAAAATATTAAAGAAATAAAAAATAAAATTATTAATTAATATTAGGGTGAAACAATTAAAGTTATACATTTAAAAAATGATAATAAAATTAGAGTAAAAAATAAATAACCTTTACAAATTAAACTCATTTATAATGCTAATTTTAAGAATAATTAAATGTTAAAGAAAACAAAAACAAAATAATAATAATAATAATAATAATAATAATTAATATTAGGGCAAAGCAATTAAAATTAAATTAAAATAAACACAAATAAAAGATCTTCAATGTTATTCTGCCCTATAAAGTGTTAAGGGTCGTTTAATCCGAAGATAGTCCCGCCGTCAAACGGCCACACGGGAAACTAATTGGTGACCTACAATAACTGCTTGCGCTTTCAACGCTCTTTATTTGAACTACTATAAATTGATGGCTTCAAAATCTTCATACGAGTAACACCAACCCAAAGCGCACAACAAACTTGCGAAATACCTCCATAATTTTCTAGTTTGGCCAGCGTTCGGCGAAAAATAATTATTTCGTTTTAACAATTTCATAAAAGTAGAGTATATAAGTCAATGGTAAGAGCATTATGACTTTCAATTATAAACACTCACATGTTTTGGATCATTATCGAGGTATAAATAGGGAGACATGAAAATGTATTGCTAAACAACAATCAAATACTCACTAAGTTTTATAGACCAGACCCTACCAGGCTTTGGTGATCAGCCGTGTTAAAACTAGCTGTTATGCCCGGCATTGCTCGGGATCACTATTGGATATTAAGATATCGTATCTTTGCTCTCAATGTCGTAATGTGTGCAACCCGAAGGAAGGTCGTTGTTATAGTGAGCAATATTACTGGTACTCAAAGTCGTTGAGTGTGATTTCCATATGATCAAAAATTGTGTTGAAGTTGTTAAATAGGAGGGTATGACGGCTTATACTGCTTGTAGCTTACAGATTAAGCCTGATATTTCGCTAATATAACTGAGAAGCGGCTACAAAATGCGTCTGTTCTCCATGTTAGGAGCGGCCTAGTTCATACCTGGCAGTAGGTCATAAAATGCATTTGGGAGTGGCGACCCCATCTTAATAATAGACTAAAATGAAAGCAAATATGGTTCAGCCTCGGAAAATACTAGGGCGTCCCCTGCAGGCAACGCGCAGTTCTTCAGATGCTGGGGGAGCTGTGAGAAATGGGCGACCAGCATCCCAATACATCCGAATAGGGACAATCAACATCTTAACCCTGACGGACAAGACTCAGGAGCTAGTGGACTTCATGATATAGACTGGTTCAGTTTTACCAAATTCTAAATTTGAGCGGCATTTTGGGTAACATTTGGGCAAATGGCATATATTTACTGATTCGGATCTGCTGAACAAGGATATCGCTGTTGCCAGGCTGATTTCTCGACCGGAAGCCAGAAAACCAAGATGGCAGACTTAGCCTTATATTTGCATTATTTTCGTTTCCTCAGGTTGTATTTTTTTAAATTCTGAAAACTGTTTTGGGGGTACATTTGTCGTGAGAAGCGATATAAATGATAGTTATGCGTTACAAAGAGCTACCAACGCTAATTTTTTCGTACATAATATAATTCGGACAAAAACTATGACTATTTACAACGAAAATTAAGAAAATGTTCAATAAGATTACTTCTTTTTAGCACTACGTAAAATCAGTTAGTCATCCTGTTTCGAGTTCTGGCAGATTCCAGAATAGAAAATCATCCTTGTGACAGCTTCTTCGAAGGAAGCTTCCTGAGAGATGACATTTGAAGACGGCATGTTGGAAAAAACTTTTCTTTCATCACTGAACCCTCCGGCGATAACTAGTTCAACTTCCTTTATCTCGACTTCACTGAGATGTTTTGATACGAACTCGATCAGGTTGATCTTATTTTCTTCTAAGGACAGAAAGTCTTGCCAGTTTTGTGGCAAGGGCACGTTTTCATCGCCTATCACGCGACGCACTGGGGCAGTATTCTTTGAGCGCCTAGCACGGGTTGTGAACTTGACTGATTTGGATCTGTACCTAAAGAAAAAAAATGGAATTTGAATAATAATAATAATAATAATAATAATAATAATGTAAAACACCTACCGGTCGAAAACAATGTCTATTCTTGAATAGACAAACGTGTAGGAACGGATATGACTTTCCACTGCCATGGCGTAATCTCCAAACGTAACACATTTTGCTGGCTTCTGCAGTGCATTGATCATTGCCATGCCGTCAATGAGTAAATGTGAATATTCTCTCTCCAGAACCATATTATCAGGGCAGTCAATATCCTTAGTTAGAGTTGTAATCAGGGTAGACTTATCTCCACTTCATATATTTCCATCCGTGATTGTTAGGGATGGAGGACAGACCATGAGCTCATGTTTTAAAATTTCTTGAAGATCAATTTCCCTCCCGGCCTCGTAAGCCATTACTATTCTTTGGAGAACGCTCCTGTCACTACTCCGCACTGTTTTGTGCGTAGTTTTCTTCGTCAAAACTTTCGGCAAGTCGTTCAGTGTGAGAGGGCGATTCTTAGAAATGGACAAATGGAAGCTCACCTGCGGTTTCTCCATGTCTTCAGATGACACAAGGCGTTCGGAGACGAACTTATTTACTTGTTCAAGCCCCAGTTCTCGTGCGCGTAGCATTGCCCTTAGTTGCTACATTGTGAATATTTGAGAGATGAGCATTGTCTTCTGAGAAAACTTTAAAAGTTTTCAAAGTGGACAAGAGTTTTTCTTCGTCCGAGTTGTCTCGCCGTCTCCTACCAGGATAGACAGATTGTTCTTTATAAGAGCAGCCTTCTGTTCCTACCCCGAACATTTCAAACGCGGAATTAGTAATATCGCTCCTCCAGTGAAATTATAGGCCCAACGTTGCAGAGCCGACTCTTCCTGCGTGATTCCAACTAATCCGTCGGCTTTCTTAGAAGTGCCCACTATCCATTCCTGTGCATGATCCGCGTCAACTTGACAAAATTTTCCGTTGCTGCGTTGGACCCCGAAGTCTCCCTTCCTGAATGCCATCTCGACTTCTTCAGGGAGCTGATGCATTTCAGCTATATACACTGCCAAGGACTTAGTGTAATTGGCGTGGTCGTATCGTGCAGTAAAAGGAAGCATCTCCTTAAGAGCAGTCATGTACATGTCCCAATTTCTAGAACGGATCCCCTTGTAAATTTGAGTAATGTCGAAACCATCTCTAGATATGACCACCAGTAAGTAAAATTTGAACTCGATCGTGATGCCTCGGAAACAAAGTCTTTGAATTTTTCCCGGTTTTCTTGTACGAGGAAATGCTCGATAGCTGTTTCTGCATCATAGGGGAGGTTTTCAAAAATATCGCAGCTCTTCTCATTAGCCAGCATATCCAGTAAAATGCGCCATAATGCCTGGAACATAAGTTTGTGAATATGAAGACCTTTACCATATGCCCTTCCATCAAGAACTCCAGCGGCCGATCCCTCGCTATGACTCCGCTTTCCACCCAGATCTCACGAATACCACTTCCAGCCATATGCTATCCTATAGTTTTCAGAAAATTAAGTGCAAGGTGTAAACCTCCCATCTTCAAAACAACCCGATTTGAACAGAAATAGTAGTTATGGTATCAGTATTATTTGTAATTAAACGTATAGAATAACGAACTTAAATCAATCTAAACAAAAATTTTGTAAAATATTACAAGGAGAAAATGTATATATTGCATATATATATTTTAAAGGGAAATATCTATTCAGTGTGATTAAAAACTTATTCAATCGACAAACCATTGTTTTAACAATGCTTTACGGCATAATTTACCCCTATCGGAATAAAAATACGTGATGAAACGAAAATAGTACAGATATAGGGCTAAGTCCGCCATCTTGGCCACCATCTTGGATTTCGGGTTTCCGGTGGAGAAATCAGCCAGGCAACAGCAATATTCGTGTTCAGCAGGTCCGAATTAGTAAAAATAAACAATTTGCCCAAATGTTACCCAAAATGCCACTCAAATTGGAAAAGAGTCGTTTTTTTGAAAAAGTGAACCAGTCTAATAGAGAAGGATATAGTCATCCTCGGTCTCAGTGAAACAAAATGGAAAGGAAAAGGGCAAAGAAAACTAAAGGAAGGAGATAGGTTGTTTTACAGTGGAGGACAGGAGGCAAAAAAGGAGTAGGAATGATTTTAAGAAAGGATGCACTTGAGTATGTGGAGGAGGTGAAGAAGATAAGAGTCAGGATGATCATAGGAAGGATACAATTGCAAATAGGGACAAAAGATCTGGTTCAAGTATATGCTCCACAAACGGGGAATAAAGAGGAGAACATAGAAGAATTCCTAGAAGAGGTGCAAACATATATAGAGGGTAAGCAAATAATAGTAATGGGAGATTTGAATGAGCAAGAGGGAAGAGACAGACAAGGAAGAAAGGAGATTTTGGGACCATATGGTTATGTCAGTAATAATCCTTAAGGGGATTTCTTAAA
Organism: Meconema thalassinum; assembly: GCA_946902985.2. Lineage (NCBI taxonomy): Eukaryota > Metazoa > Arthropoda > Insecta > Orthoptera > Tettigoniidae > Meconema > Meconema thalassinum. The sequence goes on along the minus strand of OX336400.1, from coordinate 86,283,767 downwards.
GGATTTCTGTCAGCGGAACCAATTAATTATAGGGAATACGTGGTTCAGAAAGGAAAATAGAAGATAACGAGGTATGGATGGGGAGATAAAAGAACGAAAACTTTGATAGACTATGTTTTAGTCGAAAAAGGACATCGGAAAGAGCTAATGGATGTCACAGCCATGCCAGAGGAAGCCTTTGGAGGAGACCATAGGGCAGTGGTAGCAAAATTAAAAGTAGGAAAAGTTATGAGATTACCAGAAAAAAATGGAAAGAAAGATTAAGGTCTAGAGACTAAAGGAAAAGGAGGTTGCAGAAGAGTTAAAGGAACAATTGCAAGAACAGATACCAAGGACGGATATTACCCATGTGGAACAAGAATGGGAAAATTTCAAGAGTGCATTTGTAAATAGTGCAGAGAAAACATATGGTAGAACATCAGGAAAGGTACGAGAAAAGGCGAAAAAATGGTGGAATGATAGAGTGAAAGAAAAGGTAAGGGAGAAGAAGAAAACTTGGAAGGAATGGAAAAAAATAGTTCCATGAAGAACTATACAGCCTATTTTCATATATCCTACGTATGTTAACTGCCACTATCAACATACAAAATTTCAGTTTGATTGCTGTAATAGATTCGTAGATATTGAGAACCTACTAAATATTTCGGATGGTCGCCATGTTGGATTTTATATATGTAGGTCCTAGAGTTATGTACTGTTACATGAAGATTATTGTGTACGTGTAGCATTCAAATTTCAATCGCATGATTAGGTCACAAGAAGTAACAAGGAGATTTAAAATTTCGCACAGCTGCCATCTTGTGGTTAAGGAAACAATTGAAATAAATTAGATGCCAGTGCATTAACATTCGTATAAGGATTTACTGTACCAAGTTTCACTGCTCTCGGATGGTTAAATTGCGAGAAACGTCCATGTGAATATTTATACTTCGCGTCGCTGCCATGTTGGATTTGTGATCACCAGGTTATTTATAGTCCTATAGGTGAACTTAAGTTCATAGCCCCTATGAACATTAAAAAATCAGTTTGATTGCTATAATAGATTCGGAGATATTCAGAGCCGTCTAAATATTTCGGATGGTCGCCATGTTGGATTGTTAAATGTATAGGCCATAGAGGCATGTACCATTAAAGGAAAATTATTGCGTAGGTTCATTATTCAAACTTTCACTTCGATCGCATGCTTACGACACAAGAACTAAAAACTTAATTTTAAAATTTGCACAGCCGCCATGTTGAGGTTATGTAAACAATTGAACTAAATTAGATACCAGTGCATTACAATGTGTATAAACATTTCCTGTAAGAGTCTTCATTGCGTTTGAATCATAAATCGCGAGAAAGGTCTATTTAAAATTTTCAAATTCGCTTGGCCACCATGTTCGTTTTGTAGTTAACCGGTTTTCGAAAGTCTTATAGATGAACTTCCAGTAGTGTCCTTTATCTTCGTACAAAATTTCAGGGATATACCGCTGATAGTTTCAGAGATATAGAATGCCGGTGAAATAATTCGCACATCCACCATCTTGTGGTTATGTAAACAATTGAACTTTGTTAGACGTCGGTGCATTACAATATGTATAAACATATACTGTACCAAGTTTTATTGCGTTTGGTTGGTTAAATCGCGAGATACGTCTATTTAAATGTCGCAAATTCGCGTGGCCGCCATGTTGGTTTTGTAGATACCAGTTTTTCAAAAGACACATAGATGAACTTCTAGTAGTTTCCTTTATCACCGTAATAAATTCCAGGGTGATATCGGGAATAGTTTCGGAGATATTGAATGTTGGTGAAATATTTGGCACAGCCGCCATGTTGGATTGGTATGACGTAACAAAATTTGAAGGGCACTGTTTAGGAACACGTGTGAAACTGTTTGCCAGGCCTCTAGTTGCCTTTGTTGGGAGTCCCGTTATTCCCTGGCCGCGAGGGGTCTGCTATCATACCTCTCGCCGCGTCCATTCCTTCGCCAGTGCCACTATTGTGCTCAACTGGACAAGTCAATACGGGGTGAGAACGAAGCAGAAACGCTGACATGCAGTCCCGGACCATTATATCGAACGAGTGACAGTGTTAATTGTATCAACATGTATTGTATATAACTGTGTAATATAGGCTAATATAATTATTTAAATGTTCCACAGAAGTCCAGTGATTTGAAATCCCAGCATTATAAATTACAGTCAACCAGAGTATATTCTTCACATTTATTATCAAACTTTCTTCATGGTCCTCCGGGCCGGATTTCTGTGGAACAAAGGACGTGTGTTATAATTCGTGCATCATTTCATATTGACGCCTCGCATTGTGCATTGTAACGGTAGCCTCAACGCGAAGTATGAGCAGTAATCGTGTGTTTCTCCTTGAATGCAAGCTACTTCTATGATTCGTATTAACTACAGCGCGCAGTGGCGCAGATTGAACCTCGATACATTACACTTGGAAGGAATTCAACTTTAAGCAGCTTCGGTAAGTACATACACAGTTCTGGTTACCTGTATTCCTGTATGCTATTCCCATTATGGATCCGAAATTGAAAGCATTTCTCGTAAAGACTAGGGGCCTCGCAAAGGCAAATATTACTCGTTTGCATAACTTCGTCAAGAGCTTTCAACCAGGGTCAAGTATTAACGCAATAAGGGCAAGGTAAGACAATCTACCAAAATTAAGGCAGAAGTATGAAGACGCGCAGGAGAAATTAGAATTAGAAAACGAATCCGAGGACCACAGTGAAGATAGGAATACATTTGAGACTATGTATTATGATCTCGTGGATAAAATGACCACGTTGATTGAAGATTGCGGAGATTTACGATCGAAACAGAACAATCCTTCGAGTACTAAAAGTGATGGTCAGTCTAGTTCCGGCAAGAGAGAGCTGACACTTCCTACAATTAAATTACCTTCCTGCGGGGGACAGGTCACTGAATTCCGCCATTTTTATGACTCATTTACTAGCCTGGCAATAAACAATCAAGCAATTGACGATATACAACGATACCACTATTTGTTATCTTCATTAACGGGCGAAGCACATGGCCAGATTAAGAACCTTCCCCTAACAGGTCCTAATTTTAAAATTGCTTGGCAAACTGTCTGTCTGAGATACAATAATCCTAGATTAATTGCCACAGCACACATCAACAACTTGCTGAACCTTCCACGTGTACATAATGAATCACCCACAGAGTTACGAGCACTTCTAAATCAGGTATCAAGCAACTTAAATGCACTTGAAGCACTTGAACTTGGAATCCCTCTTCACGACATCCTTCTAGCGCAATTAATTCTTGAAAAGACTGATGACGTCAGCAGAAAACAGTGGGAGCTGACGTCATCAAATTCACAATTCCCAAGACTGGAAGTGCTAAGTAAATTTTTAAAGGACAGATGTCAAGCCCTAGAATTAATCAATGGTAACCGAATTCCTACCCCAGTTGTCAATTCTACCACTCAAAACATCACTAGAAAGAAGCTCACGAACCAAGTCAGACAAGTGTATGTTTCCAGTATCTATAATTCTTTATTTCGTACTGGCATGCACCCTCTTTATAAATGTCAAGACTTTTCCAGTGTTAGTGTTGCACAACGAACAGAATTTGCCAAACAGCATAAATTGTGTACAAATTGTTTGAGACATGGTCACATTGTTGGTGATTGTTCTTCAGGTTCTTGCTATTCTTGTTGTTTGAAGCATCACACATTACTTCACCGCAACCGAGGAACTGGTCGTTCTCCTAGCCCAAGGCCGCCTGATAACACGCATGGTAGGCAACAGGCAAGACCCAACAACTCTATTGTTAACGCAACAACGTGCCGACACAGCATCCTATTGCTCACTTAAAATAAATCCGTATACTCATAATTGCTCTCGACTGCATTGGTAAAGGTGCATGATGGGGAGGGCCGACTTCAGACTTGCCGAGTCCTGCTAGACTCGGGCAGTCAAGAACATTTCATCACGGAGGCCTGCACACAAGGACTGAACTTAAAGAAGATACGGAATAGAATTCCAATCCAAGATATAAGTAGTATCGACGCAGAGTCACATCATAGTGCAAACATAGAGGTGCATTCCATTACTAGCAACTATCAAGTAGTTATTAATTGTTCTGTATTGTCACGAATTTCAGCTGAATTGCCAGGATCATACATTAACTATCAAGAATGGCAAATTACCGAAGAACTGACCTTAGCTGACCCCAGCTTCAACCAACCAGATCAGATTGATATGTTAATCGGGGCAGAGATATTTTTTGATCTTCTTAGGCCTGAAAGACGCACGAGGAGCGGACCCTATACAGTTCTTCAAAACACGGAATTCGGTTGGATTGTAGCGGGACAGTTTCAAATGGATAGGGCGAGCGGTCCGGGTTCACGACCTGTACAGTCATTCTTCACTATGAATGACCATTCACTCGACCAGCAACATCAACGATTCTGGGAATTAGAAGAGATCACTCAACCAATCAGGTCGAATGATGAAATGGAGTGTGAAAGGCATTTTGTTGACACAGTCAGACGGGATGCAGAAGGTAAATTCACGGTACGACTCCCACTCTGTGGAAAACCATCAGAACTTGGCAACTCACTAACAATGGCTACGTCACGGTTTCACAATCTCGAGAGACGCCTTGAAAGAAACCCTCAGTTGAAGAGGGATTACGACAGCTTTTTAGAAGAGTACGAGACTCTAGGGCATATGGAGCCTATAACCACGGCGTCTGATGAGGAGGAACAGAGCTACTTCATGCCCCATCATCCAGTTTTCAAGGAGTCAAGTTCAACTACAAAAACCAGGGTTGTATTCGATGCCTCCGCCAGTACTACCACAGGACTGTCACTAAATGACATCCTCAGGGTTGGGCCGACAATCCAGCAAGATATCTGGTCCATTATCACCAGATTTCGCACTCACCAAATATGCTTTACGGCAGATATTCGACAGATGTACCGGCAGATAAGGGTTGATAGTCATGACCGCAGACTTCAGAGAATCGTGTGGAGATCATCCCCAGAAGATCCTGTAAAACATTACCAGCTGAACACCGTCACCTACGGCACAGCGTCTGCACCCTTCCTCGCCACTAGATGCCTCCAACAGCTCGCTATGGAAGAATCAGACAGCTTTCCTGAGGCAGCGAAGATTTTACAGAGACTTCTACATTGATGACTGTATGTCTGGAAGTGCGGCCGTCGAGGACGCGTTAGACAAAATCAACTCATCAACCTTCTACAAACTGGAGGGTTCCAGCTTCGAAAATGGTGTTCGAATCACCCCCGACTACTTGAAGCAGTTCCTTCGGAGTGGCGAGAAACCCAGCTCCCACTTCAACTAGATAATGGGGAAAACATTAAGACATTAGGCTTGCTATGGCATCCTGCTAGTGACCAACTGCAAATCGTAAACGGCAACTTACAACTACGCAACCCAGTAACAAAACGGAAGGTACTATCAACCATAGCTTCAATCTACGACCCACTTGGGCTAGTGAGTCCAATCATCATCTCCTGCAAGTTCTTCTTACAGCAACTGTGGCAGCTAAGTCTAGGGTGGGATGAAATTTTACCACCAGAGCTACTTCATAGTTGGCAGAAGTTGTGCGGCGAACTTCCACTTCTCAACCAAATTCGGATCGACAGACTTGTATTGGCAAAGGGAACTCCGTTGAACATACAACTGCATGGTTTCTCGGATGCATCTGAGAAGGGATATGGTTGTTGCATTTATCTTAGATCTGAAACTCAAGATGGAGACTGCGTTACGAAATTGTTGAGTGCTAAATCCAGAGTTGCACCATTGAAGCGCGTTTCTCTACCCCGTCTAGAGTTGTGTGGAGCCCTACTTTTATCTCGGCTGATTAAGAAGGTCAACTCAATCCTAAACCTGAATGTCACTAGCGTTCGTCTCTGGACAGATTCCACAATAGTTCTTGCCTGGATTTCAGCGTCTCCCAACCACTGGAAGACGTTCATTGCCAATCGAGTTGCGGAAATTCAGCAAACCGCATCGATTAGGGACTGGAAACACGTTGTCTCAGCTGATAACCCTGCTGACATGATTTCTCGGGGGGTCACTCCATAAACTCTCATTTCTAACGCCGTGTGGTGGAACGGACCATCGTGGCTTATGAAGCATTCGGCATCCTGGCCTATATCAGCCCCTTTATTAATATCTCAGGACGTCCCAGAACAGAAAAAAACTGCTGTTAGCCTGATTGCAGCTCAACCTCAAGATGATTTCATGAAGCGATTCTCCAAGTTAACGCGTCTCACGAGAGTAACGGCATATTGTATCAGATTTGCCGCAAATGCCAGACGTCCTCGCATTCAAAGAAAAACGGGTGAATTGGAGTTCGAAGAACTGCGTGTTGCATTACATGCATGCATCAAAATAGCCCAAGCTTCAGAATATGGTCCAGAAATTCACGATCTTCGAATGACACGCCATTAGTAAAGGAAGCAAGTTAATACCTCTGAATCCTTTCCTCTGTGACCAAAAACTCCTTCGAGTAGGTGGTCGACTACAACAATCTGATCTTCCGTTTAACCAGAAACATCAGATCATTTTACCGCCAAGGCATCACCTAACAAAACTGACCATTGAAAATGAACATCTACGCCTGCTTCATGCTGGATGTCAACTACTACTCTCGTCGCTACGTGAGCAGTACTGGATACCTAATGGCAAGAGTACGATTCATCACATCATTCATTTTTGTATTATCTTCCACAAACTTAAGGCAAAAAACGTTGAACAACTAATGGGTCAACTGCCGAATTACAGAGTAACTCCAGTCAATCCATTTATCCTCTGCGGAATCGACTACGCGGGGCAATTCTACATAAAAGCGGTCTCTCGCAAAACCAGATCCAAAATCAAGTGTTATGTAGCACTCTCCGTATGCCTTTCTACTAGGGCAGTGCATCTAGAGATTGTGAGCACTATGACTACCCAGGCCTTCATTGCTTCTCTAAGGCGTTTCATATCCCGTAGAGGCAGGCCAGCCCATGTGTTTTCCGATAATGGCAAAAAATTCGTTGGAGCCAATAGAGAACTGGAGGAGATAAGAAGATTATTCAACGAGGGACAGCATCAACGTGATCTGTCTACCTTTGCAAGCTGTGAGGGAATTCAGTGGTATTTTATTCCTCCTCAAGCTCCGCACTTTGGAGGAATATGGGAGGCAGGTGTCAATTCATTTAAACACCATCTTCGGCGAGTGATGGGCACCGCATACCTTACCTTCGAGGAATTATCAACACTCACAACCCAGATCGAAGGATGTCACAATTCGAGGCCTCTAGTCCCGGCATCCGATGATCCCGATGACCTAGTTGTCCTTACCCCTAGTCACTTTCTCATTGGCCGACCAATCACTGCACAAACCCAACCAGATCTGAGTAATGTGCATGTACGCTTGCTTTCCAGATGAGAGCAAATCCAAAGACAGTTCCAAGTATTCTGGAAGGCGTGGTCAACCGACTACTTGTCTCATCTACAACAGGGAGGAAAATGGAAGAAGGAAGGGCGCAACGTCCAGGCAGGCACGCTGGTGATCGTGAAAGAAGACAAACTTTCCCACTGTGCTGGAAGCTTCCAGTGGTTGATCAGGTCCACCCTGGAGCTGATGGACTCGTACGTGTTGCCACTATATGTACCTCGTCCGGTACATTGAAGAGACCCATTACAAAACTTTGCCCACTTCCCATGCCAGACAGAGGCATTTGTGAAGGTGGTGTTTTGACTAACTAACTATGTTCAGTGCATTGTGTTCTTATGTTTGTTAGTGTTATATTTCAGGTGACTGTTTGTTGTAAAAAGTGTTAAACTCTTTTTTGGCGGGCGGCATGTTCAGGAACAAGTGTGAAACTGTTCGCCAGGCCTCTAGTTGCCTTTGTTGGGAGTCCCGTTATTCCCTGGCCACGAGAGGTCTGTTATCCTACCTCTCGCCGCGTCCATTCCTTCGCCAGTGCCACTATTGTGCTCAACTGGACAAGTCAATACGGGGTGAGAACGAAGCAGAACTGCTGACATGCAGTCCCGGACCATTATATCGAACGAGTGACAGTGTTAATTGTATCAACATGTATTGTATATAACTGTGTAATATAGGCTAATATAATTATTTAAATGTTCCACAGAAGTCCAGTGATTTGAAATCCCAGCATTATAAATTACAGTCCACCAGAGTATATTCTTCACATTTATTATCAAACATTCTTCAGGCACGGTAGGGCTCGCCCGGAATAGTGCTATGAACTTACCGAGGTTCATTGAAATCGCTCCAGCCGTTTAGAAGATATTGGGACACACATACACACACGCACACACACATGGACAATAGGTGATCTCATAAGCCTTTTTTTTTTCAAAATTGAAAATAAGCTAACAAAAAAGACTAAAGAAAGTAGAGGAAAATATATAGAAGCAAATAGAGATTGCAAGATAGTAATTGCAGAGGAAAGGAAGAAAAGCTGGGAAGAATTCACTCCGAAAATAAGGGAGGATTTAAATTGAGGAAATAAATTGCTGTTTGGAATTATAAAAAGTAGAAGAAATTAAAAGATGAACACTGAGTTCATGAAAACAAAGAAGGTGAAATATTTACAAAACCAGAAGAGATAACGGACAGATGGAAAGAATATTTCAGCTAGCTGTTGAATTTGAGACGCCAGACATGCGAAGAATTTACGCAAACAGCCAAAACGGTGGAGGAAACAAGATGTTCAATAAAGAACATATAGCCTACTTTCTCCTCAATGCATGGGTAAAGCTTTAACACTTGGGCCTTTTCAAGGAGTATAATTGGATATTGGTTGTAGTAGCTTGTTGAAATACAACGTGTTATACGGATATTAAACATGAAGATGATGTGCCCTTTGCTAGTGCTACCTCAGTACAAAATTTCATTCAATTCAATTTCACCGTGATTGAATTGATATGATGAATCGATTTGCACACATACATGGCCGCTAACAGCAAACTATTGGGCTGATTACCTTGTAGTTCAGTCAAAGAATGCTTCCCACAAAGAGGAATGTTGTTGCAAAATTTGGTAGAGATCAAATGATTAGTTTGGTCGTCATTTGATTTAAGCTTTTAACATTTGGGCGGCCACCATTCCGTTTCCGTCAAGCTGGCGGCGTTATAAAACATGACACTGAGGTGCCCTTTGCTAGTGTCAATTCTGTGCTAAATGTCGTTCAATTACGTTTTACCGTGTTAGAAATGATAGGGGGAATCGATTTGCACACACATATATGGCCACCATATGCAAACTATTGGATTGATGACCTTATAGCTTGCTCAAAGAACACTTCTCACATAAAGGTATGTTGTTGAAAAATTTGGTAGAGATCTGCTGATTAGGTTGGTCGTAATTTGACTGAAGCTTTTAACATTGGGGTGGCCGCCATTACGTTTCTGTCAAGATGGTGACGATATGAAACATGACACGGAGTTGCCTTTTGCGAGTGCTACTTCTCTACCAAATTTCGTTCAATTCGGTTTCACCGTGTTTGAATAGATAGGTGGAATCTATTTGCACACATACATGGACGCCATCCACAAATTATTGGGCTAATGACCTTGTAGTTTGGTCAAAAGATCCTTCATACTTAGAGCTTAAATATTGCAAAATTTGGTAGAGATCAGATTGTTAGGTTGGCCGTAATTTGTTTTAAGCTTTGAACATTTGTATGGCCGCCATTACGTTTGCGTCAAGATGGCGGTGATATAAAATATGACACTGAGGTGCCCTTTGCTAGTGCTACCTCTGTACCAAATTTCGTTCAATTCGGTTTCACCCTTTTTGAATTGATAGGGGGAATCTATTTGCACACATACATGGCCACCATGCACATATTATTGGGCCTATAGCTTGCTCACAACATCCTTCAAACACAAATGTATAATGCTGCAAAATTTGGTAGAGATCGGATGATTAGGTTAGTCGTAATATGATTTAGGCTTTGAACTTTTGGGTGGCCGCCATTACGTTTCCATCAAGATGGCGGCGATATAAAAAATGACACTGAGGTGCCCTTTGCTAGTGCTACCTCTGAACCAAATTTCGTTCAATTCGGTTTCACCGTTTTTGAAGTGATAGTGGGAATCGATTTGCACACATACATGGCCGCCATCAACATATTATTGGGCTTATGACTTTGTAGTTTGGTCAAAAGATCCTCCATACACAAAGGTATAATGTTGCAAAATTTGGTGGAAGTAGGATGATAAGGTTAGTCGTAATTTGATTTAAGCTTTGAACATTTGGGCGGCCGTCATTACGTCTTCGTCAAGATGTCGGCGATATAATCCATGACAGTGAGGTGCCCATTGCTAGTGCTACCTCTGTACCAAATTTCGGTCAATTCGGTTTCACCGTGTTTGAGAAGATAGAGCGACTCGATTTGCACACAAACATGGCCACCATACGCAAATTATTGGGCAGATGACCTAGTAGTTTGGTCAAAAGATTCTTTATACATTAGTGTATAATGTTACAAAATTTGGTTGGGATCAGATGAATAGGTTGGTCGTAATTTGATTTAAGCTTTGAACATTTGGGTAGCCGCCATTACGTTTACGACAAGATGGCGGCGATATCAAACATGACACTGAGGTGCCATTTGCTACTGCTACCTCTGTACCAAATTTCGTTGAATTCGGATTAACCGTGTTCGAATTGATAGTGGGGACGTACATTCAGAATACACACTCACACACACACTCACACACACTCACACACACACACAGACAGACAAACAATTTTTGGCCCTGTGTAGATATCATAAGTCTACTTTCATTTTTTGCAAAATTGGAAAGTAGGCTAAAAATAGAAGAAGAACCAGACATTACTATGGCAGAAGTGGAATGGGAAGTTAGGAAGATGAAGATGGGGAAAGCTGTGGGAATCGACGAAGTGGCATTAGAAATGATCTAGGCGGCAGGACCAGTGGGACTGCGGTGGACATTCAGACTTCTCAGGAGTGTGTGGAGAGAGAAGAAAGTTCCTGAAGACTGGAAAAAGGGAATAATATTGCCAATATTCAAGAAAGGAGACAGGAAGGTGTGTGGTAACTACCGAGGAATCACCATCATCTCGCATGTTGCCAAAGTAATGGAAAGAATTCTAGAAAAAAGAATTAGAGTAAAGGTAGAATAACAATTAGAGGAGGAGAAGTTTGGATTTAGAGGTCAACAGTGGAACCCACTTTCATTCTGAGACAGAACATTGAAAAGAGTTGGGAAGATGGGAATGGAATGGCATCCCGACTCTCTTCGTCTACATCGCCTCCACCTCCGACACGCTAAATCATTCCTCAAAGCCATCAAACGATCCTATTCCAATACTGCCTGTACCAATCTCTCCCACACCCCTGACCCGTCCCAATTCTGGTCAACTTTTCGTCGTCTTACCAAAACCCAACCTCCCCATCCCACATACCCAATCCGTACCCCCACCTTCGTCCCTACCACCGATCTTGCCAAAGCTCACCTCTTTGCAGCTCTTTATTCTACCGTGTTCTCCCCCGTCAACCCTCACTTCATTCACCCAGATTCTGCTATCTTCCATCGCCTTAACGACCCCACTCATACCCCTGCCCTTCTTCCATCTTTTGATCACTTTGCTCATATCAACTACAACCACCCTCTCAACCGCCCTGTCACGCCCGAAGAAATTTCATTAGTCCTTCGCCACCGCTAACCCACCGCCCCGGGCGCTGAGACCATTACTTATCGCCACGTTCAAGACGCCCCGCCAGTCCTTCTCCACGTCCTCAGCTCTATTTATACTACCATTCTCTATACCGGTCATTATCCTTCTCACTGGTGCCACGCCTCCATTTTACTTTTCCTCAAACCTAAGAAACCCCCTCTCATCCCCACTATTACCGTCCCATCAGCCTTCTCCCGGTTTTATCTAAAATCCTCGAACTCATTCTCGCCAAATGCATTAGCTCCTAACTAGAATCACTCCACCTCCTCCTTGACTCCCAAGTACGTTTTAGCGCCCAACGCTCCACTCATGATCACCTCTTCCATCTCACTTCTTCTCTCCATGCCTATGTCAAACCTCGCTTTACCGCCGCCCTACTCTGCCTCGATGTAGAGAAATCCTGACACCGTTCACCACCCCGTCCTCATGTATAAACTCCGTCATCTTCCTCTACCCGCTACCCTCATTCGTCTTATTTACCAATTCCTCCACCATCGTACTGCTTCAGTCCGTATTCGCAACACCTCCTCTTATACCTTCTCCTTCCGCGCTGGTGTCCCTCAGGGGTCACCTCTCTCTCCCCTCCTCTATCTCCTTTTTACATATGACATTCCACATCCCCCACCGCCTCTTCGTCTGTACCAATTCGCCGAAGATCTCGCAACTCTCGCACTCGCCCACTCTGCTCCTTCGCTCACCCGTCGCATTCAATCCTATCTTTCTGACCTGGAATCTTGGCTCCTCTCCCCCCACATCACAGTTAATGCCCGCAAGACCCAAATGGTAGTTTTCCGCAAAAAAATCCCGTATCTGCCGTCCTCGTAACAAGGTCACTCTCACCCTTCATGACGTCCCTATTCCCGAATCCACTACCTCTGTCTATTTAGGCATTACCTTCCAGAATAACCTTCGCTGGCAACGTCACCTCAACGCCCAATACCGCCGTGCCTTACATCGCCTTACTGCTATCCGCTCCTTCACCGGACACACCTGGGGGATTACCCCCCCCCCCCAAATCATCAGCATATACAACATTTTTTATTCGCCCTCTTCTTCCTTATGCCTCCCTTGCGTGGATTACCGCCCCACCTCCCCTCTACTTCAAGCTCTCCGTCCTCGACCGCCATGCCATTCGCATAGCCTACCACCTAAAACACGATACCCCCTCCGCCCGTTTTGCACCCTACTACACCTTCCCAACTATTCTTAGCCATATCCACACCCTTCGTTTGAAATACCTCATTCGCGCCCAACGATCTTCTCTACCAGTTTTCACCGAAGCTCTTCCTCTTTCCCCTCTTGCTCAAGATATTCTCCACGACCGCCGCACACCCATCAACTCTCATCTCCCCCGCACATTACTTAATAACCTGGCCCCAGCTTGCCCCCAACCCCGCTTCCTTCTTATTCCTGCTTTCTCCCGAAATTAGCTCTACATTCTGCTCCCGGGTGTGTCAAATTTTCTGGCCTGCCCTTAGTGCAGCGAGTTCATAGGCGCATAGCCTGCTCTTGACTAAATTTCTCCACACAGCAGTTCTCAGCATCCCATTTCTGTGAACACCACCCTCTTCTCTGACCCAGTTATAGCTCTCCATCTTCGCACCCCAGTGTACCACAAGTGCTCCGACTCGATTTTATAATCCCAGTGCTCCAGAATCTCAAGAATGCAGAGTCTCCGACCACATGCTTTTCTAAGTGCTCCCCAGTGGATTGCTTACTACCAGTGTCTCCAAAGTCTCTCGCACGTTCACAGTTTCCATATTTCGAAAATATTACGTTCTACAAACTATTTTTGACATTTATTCTCAGTGTTTGATATTAACTGCTATACTGTTCTCACATTTCTGTAATTGTGTGTTTCGTCATTTTCTTTCTGTTTACATAATCTGTTTCTTTTTTCTTATCACGTTCCAGATACGAACATTTTATGGACATTTACGTACTTAAATTTCTGTGCTAAGGAACTGCACAGTGTACCCGTTTCCCAGACCTCACGTCGGCCCGGAAATCACACGTGATGTCCAAGAAATGGTACATGGTCGTTACAAAAAAAAGTAGGAGTCCCTGAAATATATATCCGGAAAAACTACCAAAAACAACTGAGAACACGGGCAGCAAGAGATCTAATGTCTCGGGTCGTTTAACGGGATAGGTGAGATAGGTTGCCTCAGATATATATCTCTCTAAATAAAATAGGATAGAATCACTCAGCCAGGAAATGGAACAAGCTGCAGGAATAATTGAAGATAACTATAATAAAATGGTCTCTCTTTATTTAAAAGCAGACGAACACAAATAAATATACCCTCCTAAAATCGAATTGGTTCAATCTTATGTTGGGATCGTAGATCCAAAAGTCCTAAACTGCCAATTCGACTTTCCTATAGCACTTGGGGTAATGCGATATGAAATAAAGTTCCAGTGTTCGTTGGTTTAGCTGAATGATAAATAAAATAAAATCGTTGCACTTCACTGTCACTGTTTCAGCTTGGAATGAATTGAAATAAGTTGTAAATTGTAACTTCACATTCCCCTCAAAAATCTAACTTATCACACATTTAAACTAACATATTTTAAGGAAAAATGTTTATCAATTACGAGAATGTTATCTAACAAGGATAAATCGTGATTTAATTTAAATTGCAATAAAAGTAGAATTAATTAGCAAATATTATTTACATTGAGCATTCACATTTGTGTGGAATACTGTTCAAGTAATGTCCAATATCTTTCATGTAGTAACTAATGTTCATTAATAATTATTCCAATCTTCAATTATATTACGTCAACCTGCTAATTGTTGTTAAATTCCACAATTCAGTTCCAATAAATTACAATCCATAAATTATTATAATATCTTCCATATATTATTATTATGAGGGGGTTTGCCTGTTCCTCTATCGGGCGCGTCCCAGGTGGCGGATACGGGGGCTCGCCGGACTTGTCCGGAGGGTTTGAGGGAAATTAAATACCTCTCGCGGACCAAAAACAGGACACTTGCCAGGGTTATGGTGAAGCTACGTTGGGCCTAGCAAGCCAGTAGTGTAAATGGAACTGCTTTTAAAACGGGAACGGGCCTCGGAAAGGACAGATCTAAAGGAAACAGACCTGGATATGGAAATGGACTACGAATTGGAACTCTGAATATAACTACATTGACGGGAAGAGTGGAGGAGATTGTAGATATGATGGAGAGGAGAAAACTGGATGTACTCGGACTAGCAGAGACCAGATGGAGAGGGGAAGGAAGAAAATAACTAAGAAATGGCTTGCAGCTATACTAGATAGGAAATGAGGAGGGGAAGAGAAATGGAGTGGGAATGGTGGTGAGAGAAGGGCTGAGGGAGGAAGTACAGAGGGTAATTGATAGAATAAGAATAATTAGAGCCAGAATCACTGTGAAAGGTAGAAACCTGGACATTCTGCAAGTCTATGCACCACAGGTGGGATGCACAGAAGGCGAGAAGGACGAGTTTGAAGAAGAGTTACAGTAGCAGTTAGTAGGGAGAAACCTGATAGTCATGGGAGACCTAAATGCCCATGTCGTAACTGATAGAAGAGGTTTTGAGGAAGTGATTGGTGGTGAAGGATGGGGAAACAGGAATAAGGAAGGAGAGAGATTGTTGGAACTGTGCAAGATAAATGGGCTAATGGTTGGAAACATATGGTACAAGAAGAGAGAGAGCCATAAAATTACTTCGTACAGCAGGGATTTGACTAGGATATCAGTGGTAGACTACATTCTATGCGGGAAGGAGACAAAGAAGATTATCACGGATATAAGGGTAATACCTTCAGAAGCCCTGATCAGTGACCACCGTCTGCTGGTCGCCAAGGTGAGAGGACTGAAGGATAAGAGGAGACCTGAGAACCAAGAAAGAAGAATAAGGACATGGAAGCTGAAGGAGGATGAAAATAAGGAGAAGTTCCAGATATTAGTGAGGAACAAATTACCGAAGGATGATCCGAGAACAGGTGAAGATGAATGGAATAGGTTCAAGGACGTGTTGGTAGAAGCAGCGGAAGTCGTGTGTGGCAGAACTAGTGGAAAGAAAAGTTGGAAGGAAACACCATGGTGGAACTCCAGAACTAAGGAAGCAGTTAAAAATAAAAATGAAGCATTCAGGAAATGGTTCCAACAGAGGACAGACAGAACAAGAGAAGAATACCAAGAGCGAAAGAAAGAAGCAGGAGAAGTAGTGAAGGAAGAGAAAAAGAAATGGCTGGAGAAATGGACAGAAATGATGGCGGAGGACTGTGATGGCAGTAAGAAAGTGTTGTATGGAATGATAAAGGCAAAGAGAAGAGATACAGGGGGAAATGTCAGAATGGTGGACAGGAATAGAAAGGAGGTTTAAAGTATGGAAGAAGTAAAGGTTATCTGGAGAGATTACTTCAAGGAACTCCTAAGTCCAACTAAAACCAGCGTAGTGGACATTGTGGAGGAAGAAACAGACAGTGACCAAGACATCTCAGAGAAGGAATTGACATGGAAAGAAGTGGAGGAAGCATTAAAGAAGATGAAAGGGGGAAAGGCACCGGGAATAGACGAAGTGAGTGTGGAGATGGTGAGAGCAGCAGGGGTGATAGGAACACAGTGGCTCTTTCGAGTAAAGAAAGTGATATGGAGGGAGAAGAAAATACCAGAGGATTGGAAAAGAGGGATAATAATACCAATATTTAAAAAGGGAAGTAGGAAGGAATGCAAGAACTACAGGGGAATTACACACATGTGCCACTGCGCCAAAATATTTGAGAAGGTACTGGAGAGAAGAATTCGGACAGAAGTTGAAGATGGGCTGAGGGAAGAACAGTATGGATTCAGGCCAGGAAGGTCAACAGTTGACCTCATCTTTGCTGTAATTCATCTACAAGAACACCACTATGAATATGGGAAAGATCTGGTGATGACCTTCTTGGATATTGGGAAAGCATATGATAGTATTAATAGAAAGAAGGTATGGGAAGCAATGAGAGCAAAAGCAGTGAACAAGGAGACAGTGGCAAGAGTGAAAGCAATGTACGAGGGAAGCAAAAGCTGTGTAAAGGTGGGAAGAGAGAGAACGGAATGGTTTCAACTGGAGAGTGGTCTGAGACAGGGAAGTGCCCTCTCACCCCTGTTATTTATAGTGGTGATGGATGAAATCATACGAAATGTGGTAAAAAGCATTGGGGAAAGGAAAATGAAGGCAATGTTGTTTGCTGATGACCTTCTGGTATGGGGAGAGGATGAGGAAGAAGTACAAGAACAATTAGATGAGTGGGAGAAGGTAGTGTTATCATATGGGATGAAGTTCTCAGCACAAAAGAGTGAAGTGGTCATCACAAAGAGGAGGAAAAACAGACTGGATATGGGCATAACACTTGGAGGACAGCAGTTGCAGAAAGTAGAATGCTTGAAGTACTTGGGAGGCATAATTGAAGAAAAGGGAGGCAATAGGATGTAAATAAATGAAAGGGGAAGGTGCGCAGATGGATTTTTCAAGAGTCTTAGGGGGATGACAAGGAATAAAGATGTACCACAAAAATGTAAGGGAATCATCTACAAGACCTACTTTGTGCCAATTTTGACATATGGTTCAGAAACATGGGTGATGAAGGAAAGGGACAAGAATAAAATACGAGCAGTGGAGATGAAGTTCCAGAGGAGTAGGGTAGGAGTGACAAGAATGGACAGAGTAAGGAATGAGAGAGTCAGAGAGATGGTAAGAGAAGAACCATTGCAAAATAGAATAGAGCGATCTAGGCTACAATGGTATGGACATGTGGGGAGGATGCAAGAGGAGAGGATACCGAAGAAGATGTTTGGAATGGAAATGACGGGAAGGAGGCCAAGGGGAAGACCAAGGGACAGATGGACAAAAGGAGTTAAGAAGAGTGTGGAGGAAAGAGGAGTGTGCTGGGACACAGTGAATGACGAGAGATGGGGGATGGACAGGAAACGATGGAGAGGCTTATGTTCCAAGCAGACCCGACCAGCGGTCGGAAACTGCTCAAGATGATGATGAGGGTGATGCATTGAAAAATTAATATGGCAAAATTCATTCATTAATAGGTTATAGATTACCTCATTTAAATGTTTTCCTTTCGAAGAGAAGATCGAATAAAGAAGATTCATAGGTATTGTTAATATCTCTATAAGCTCTTATATCAATATCCATTATTTTACAGTCTTTAATATATGTATATTATTATTATTATTATTCATCGCATTCATTAAACATGCTTATCGCAATAATAATCTCAGGATTGTGTTCACAGACACCTCCTAGAATTCTTCTAATCAAAAAAATCAATCGTGAAATACATATTTTCACTGCCTAAAAATGTGAAGTATTTCTATAATAATTATTGAATGGGCCACCTGACTCGCATTCAAATGTTGCAACTATAGGACCACTTACGTAATATGTGTCCACAACATAAATCAAATAACATGCATTCATGTATAAATAGGCTGCTGCGTAAAAATATCATAAGAGAACTAGCTTGTTATAACATAAAAATCAATCGAATCATTAATTCAGAATCTTCCAATGCTCAGTTAATCAATAGGAAATCAATAAATTATTATCTGCAATGATTCTTCAAATTGCTGTCATACATTGCCATACAAATGTGATTATTATCGTTGATAATCAACCATTAATTAATAAATATGAATGTCACCTTTACTTAAATAAATTAGTTATTATTATTATTATTATTCATTCATTCATTCAATTTCGCTAATCGGCCAACTAGGGACCACGATAAGCCTCATTTTACATTCTGGCATTTGCTCATTTTTTTCTTGATCCACATTGCCTTCATGAGCTCACTGTGTTTAGCACGACGTTCCTCTGTCCATTTCGCACCAGTTGTCCGTTTTCCGTCTCGGAAAGTCCCAAACGTCTTGATGGCTGCTCTATAAAGATTTCGGTCTTGTGCATCTTCTGCTCGTATCCCCATTTCTTTCAGATCTTTCTGGACGTTAACATACCATGGCATTGTCATTTTTGGTTTTGAGTCGAATATACTGAAGATACGTTTCGTCAATCGGGAATCGATCATCCGTCGCATATGACCGTAGAAGCAAACTCTGCGTTTTCGCATTGTGTCTGTGATCTTCTCTATCCTCGAGTAAACTTCTTGCCTGGATTTTCTGATGTAGATGCCATTTTTGTAGTCTGGGCCAAGTATGATGTGTAGGATCTTTCTTTCTTTTCTCTCTAACTTCGCGAGCAAACATTTCTCGGATAGGATAAGGCATTCAGATGCATATAGCGGTACTGGTTTGATGACAGTGTTGTAGTGACGAATTTTTGTGTTCATAGAAAAGCACTTTTTGTTATATATGTTGCGGGTGGTTTGAAAAGCGACTTCCATTTTCTTGATTCTTGCTTCTATGGCTTCCTTGTCAAGGCCATTTTGCTGGATCCATTCCCCAAGGTATTTAAATTTATTAACACGGTTTATCGTTCCATATTTGGTGTTTAGTTGTGCTGTATCATCCTTGATGTTCGACATTACTTCTGTCTTTTGAAAGGAAATTTGTAATCCTGTTTGTTCTGCTACTTCCTTCAATATATTGACATGTTCTGTTGCACTTTCGAAATCTTCTGTCATCAGGGCTATATCATCAGCGAATGCTAAGCAATCTATTTCCACTCCGTTTTTCTTCGTCCCGATCCTTAAAGGTTTGTAAAGGCCTCCTTCTTTTAACTTCTGTCGCCAATTCTGTATTACCTTTTCAAGCACGCAGTTGAACAACAGAGGTGACAGGCTATCTCCCTGTCGAACACCTGTCTTGATTTCAAAGGGTTCAGAGATACATCCTTGGAATTTGATTTTGGATGTGGTATTAATTAGGGTTGCTCTTATTATCGCCAGCAGTTTCATATCGACTCCCATTTCTGCAAGTATGTTAATCAACACATCACGGTCGATGCAGTCGTACGCTTTCTTAAAGTCTACAAATGTCGATACATACGTTCGACCTCTCAACACATAGTACCTAATTATGGTTTTTAGGTTAAAGATTTGTTCTGCAGTCGATCGGCCTTTCCTAAAAACCCCTTGGTATTCTCCGAGTTTGTGTTCAACTTGCTGTTCCAGTCTTTCAAGGATGGAAAGTGACAGGATCTTGTAAGCTACTGGCAGAAGAGAAATACCACGGTAGTTGTTCACATCTCTTATATTTCCTTTCTTGTGTAAAGGATGGATCAAAGCTATCTTCCAGTCCTCTGGGAGTTGTTCTGTCTCCCATATATCTACAATGGTTTGGTGTAGGATGTCAATTGCTTCTTCTGGGGCATGTTTCCACAGTTCTGCAATCATGGAGTCTTCACCAGGAGCCTTGTTATTTCTCAACATCTTTATGTGGCGTTTGATTTCATCGCGATTTGGTGGAGAAGATGGCAAATTGTGGTTCATTTGTTTGTTTGTTCTGATGGGGTTGGATGGCTTTTCACAATTTAGGAGGTCGTTAAAATACCCGGCTAAAATTTCGCAGTTTTCCTCGTTGGATGTTGCTAGAGTTCCATCTTTTCTTAGAAAACAAAGGGAAGGTGCCTTGTATCCTTGTATCTTCTTTTTAAAATCCCTGTAGTTTTCACGGGTCTCATTTCTGTGAAAGTTTTGTTCAATTTTGTCCATTTGTTCTTTTTCATACTTGCGTTTCTCGCTGCGTATTATTTTTGCTGTTTGTGCTCGTTGGTCTCTATAGATGTTCCAATCTTCTTCCTCTTTGGTGGTGTAGTACTTTTTCCAAGCATTTAGACGATCCTTTAAGGTCTTCTCACAGTTATTGTTCCACCATGTGTGTTTCTTCCTCTTCTTGGTTTCTGCTACTTCTTTTGCAGCGTTTATCATCTGCTTTCTCGTACTGTTGAAGTCTTTTTCCACTGGTTGGGCAAGTTCTTTGAATTCATTCTCCCTATCTCTGAGCATGTTTGTGTCGAAGCGGATTATGGTAGGTTTGTTTTTCTTTTTGTTTAGTGGAATGGGCCGGAACTTTATTACCGATACATAGTGATCTGAGTCTATGTTCATTCCCTTTTTTACTGTAACGTTCATGATTTCCGGACTAGATCTTCGAGATATCGCAACATGGTCTATTTGGAACTCTCCTAATGTTTTGTTCGGGCATCTCCATGTAGTCTGTTTTCTAGGTAGGTGACGAAAGTGTGTTGACATCAGCTGGAGGTTATGGTTATTACATACTTCAATGAGGCGTTCTCCATTCTTGTTAGTTCTATTGTGTGCTGGATAGAGCCCAACGACATTCCTGTATTTCCGTTCACGTCCTACCTGTGCGTTGAAATCACCCATTAGGATCTTGACGTGGTGTTTCGGGATTTTTGCCAATCTAGCATCCAAGAGGTTCCAAAATCTATCAGTGTCTTCCAACTCTTTTTTGTTTTGTTCATTAGTTGGAGCATGTACATTGACTAGCGTGTATGTTTTGTTTGCACAGCGCAGAGATAGAAGGCATAACCTATCGTTAACAGCTTCAAAATTCGAGACTGACCTAAGGATTCTGGTGTTGACAGCAAAGGCTGTACCGAAGATAGGGGTGTTCTTCATTACCCTCTTACGGGATTTGCTCTTGAAGAACCGATACCCATCAGACTCAAACGTATCTTGGTCAGTGAAGCAAGTTTCTTGCAAGGCCATTATTGCGATTTTGTTTTCGTGAAGGGCAAGGGTCAGCTGTTTCATCTTACCAGTTTGTATTAGAGAGTTGATGTTGAACGTCGCCAAAAAACCCTTAGATTTGGGTTTCAGCTTTCGTGACTGTTCAGGATTTCCAAGACGCTCCGACTCGTCTTTAGCATGACGTTGCATCCCCCCCAGAGTCCGAATGGGATGCATGCGTCGCTCGTGGGCGACGGTGGATTTCTTCGAAAAGTTGCCACCTGGGGTATTAATCTTCTGTATTTGTTTTACCATCATGCTTAAGAAGCTTTAGTTTAGCTTGGAGCAAATTGCTCATAATGAATGCAACCAAGGTTGTTAGCCTTGGAGGGCCTCAAGATGTTATCCGGCGGTGGGCAGGCATTTCCTCCTAACCCGAATAGTTATGGTTTTCCCGCCAATACTCGGGTGGCTGATTGCAGTGGTTTCCCACTGGGCGATGGGGTCGCCACATCCCTACGCCAAATATTATTATTATTATTATTATTATTATTATTATTCATCCTAATGAATCCAATTATTAACTTTATCAACCATCGCTGTCAAAGATCTGGAAATGTCGCTGACAATCGCATTCAAAAGATCGTGGGAAATTATTCTTAAATAGAAAGGATTATTATTATAAAAATATTTAAATTAAATTAATTTAATTTATCAAAGAATTAAATAATTATTAAGTTATTATCTCTATAAGAAAAATTTGTGAAATACTAATAGCAATGGCTAACTCTTTATGTTTGAAAAATCAGGAGTAAATATAACAGTCATGAGGAAATAAAATCAATCATGTTTCATGGTGTTGGTTGTCACGGGTAATTATGGATGTAATGTTTCACTGCCCTTGCAAATGGAGTGGTCCAACGATGACTAAAGATGTCTTGAACTTGTTAGACCTCCGTTTAATGAAATTGAAAAACCCCAACATGATCGTGCTGACTATAAGTTGGTGTGTCTGCTGATCTCGGTGTTCATCAAAGCCTATAAGTTTCCCCTCAAATTGTCTAAGCTGATGTCGTCTTGATTGTGTAAAAGCTATCATAAGATCCCACGAAGAAAAGTTTATTATGTATCAAGATCATTCTGGATAATTCAGGTTCCTCAAATACAATTTGATTGTTCGCCACTGCTTTCTGAATAATGCACATTTTTAATAGTCTTAAAATTCAGTTTATATTAATAGTGTTCTGCTCCTCAATGTTTATTTGAATGTGAATATTGCAGTAATAACTTCTTAATGTGTCAAACCTAGGACTTCACCTAGTATGAGTGCGTTTGCATGTATCGGTTTGTAGTGTTCAATACAGTTTCATCATGAAGCTGTAATTGTTACTCGTGTTGAGTGGTAATGTAAGGAGTTGTTCTACTCACATAAATCTCCGATACACTCACACGAATATCACTGAATTTATCGCTAGTTTCAAACACTAGACCGTTTGAGCGTTTATTTCAATCGAACACATGTTCACTTAAGCAATCTGATGCCGTGCGATTTGGAAAAATCATAACTTCGGTTGAAAATAGGCTATGTGTTTTCAGCGTGAACTCTCTCCGAATAGGAGCCAGCGATGCGCTGCAAAGTACAGGTGACGAGCTCTCCCCTCCTGTTATCACGTGGTGTAGTCAGGGGTGAATCGGACCTCCCTCTCCTGTGACGTATTACAACGTACCTCAAAATTCAGTATTACACAGGTGATATTTAATTAATATTCAGCCGTTAGTCGATTGGTATCTTCTATTATACATATTCTGCCAATGCATGAAGGTAAAGCTGAAATCAATGTTGCGTTGTATAAAGAGTATATTTCATATGTTAGAATGACCGGCGTCTCCTTGCTGTGTCCAGCCAAGCTGTTGCTAGGCTATAAGACTCGCTCTCAAGTTCATTATGAACTTGTCCAGTCACGAGCCTTTGATCCCGCTGTTCTGACGTATTAATGAGCGTAACTCAAAATGCGATTTTGGTCACAACAGTTACTGTATTCATTTTTTCTGTATTGTATCCACACATTGTACCATGTATGAATTTTATGTTCAATAAACGGGGCTTGTTCGGAAGTTTCCTACCTGGCGGGGTGTGGTGGTGGGGATTTTCCCTGGAGGGGGGGGGGGGG
Organism: Meconema thalassinum; assembly: GCA_946902985.2. Taxonomy (NCBI): domain Eukaryota; kingdom Metazoa; phylum Arthropoda; class Insecta; order Orthoptera; family Tettigoniidae; genus Meconema; species Meconema thalassinum. Next base: position 86,260,249 of record OX336400.1, on the reverse strand, counting down.
GGAGAGGGGCTTCCTGGGTCGCGGTGACGTCTGCGCCAGCAAACTCAATTAACCCCTCTATATACGTGTGCGTTAGCACACTCCCCTCCCACTTTTGTTCTCATCCACAAACTTACCTTACCCGACGGCCAAAGGGCTACTTGTTTAGCCGAAGGCCTCCCTCTCTCCGCACACCGGGGCGGGGGAATGAAATAACCAAATATAGCTAGATAGATATACAAACACGAATTACATAAAGTATGCATATAGGCATGAAATAGTACATTATGCAACGAGCCTATAATGGCTATAATTAAGACACGAGTATGTTTATAAAACGAGCGTGTGCGAGTTTTATATTTTCCATACGAGTGTCTCAATTACCATTATAGGCGAGTTGCATACGACTGATTATGTTCGACGATAATTATAACTTTATTATATGTTTTAACATAAATATTCATAAATATCTATTCAGTCACTAGAATTTTGTGATCGGGTGCTGCGCTGGATAGTATATCTCTGTTTTCCAAGCTCTCTGGCTGACTGACGCATGCGCTCTGTGTGCTTCAATGCCATATGTTCAGATTGTGCACCAGTATTCAGTAAAACTGTCACCGAATTCGTTTGAAAACAACGCGCTGTGTAGAAATTGGGTTTGGGGATATTAAGGTACAGTGCTATTTCTTGTCTCATATTCACCAGTTTATTTACGCGAACATATGGACGGTGCACTTTCGGTGATTTATATAGACATGTTGGATTCTGAGCGCATGCGCAAAGGTATCCCTATCTAATTGGTCACACAACTGTTCCTTGAGCTCTGATTGGTGGGAGAAACAGTTTCATAATGAAAAATAGTGTTATAATGAGCCTCATTATGATACAGTTTTCTGACACATAATAGTCAGGGTCGAACATAAATACTTTTTTCTGCTCATTTTTGATAATAAATTAAAAATATTTTTTCGTTACAGGAATTAATGAAAATAATATTGCTGTATATAGCCATAAACGAGCTTCCGTGCGACATATCATACGAGAAAATCAAAGATTTAATATAATAGGGCACTCCTTGGTTCCCTTAAGGGCATTGCATGTATTGTTGAATTTTTCATCCGAAAGTGATTCCGGTATGTTCTCATAGCCATTTGCAAATTTTTAACGAAATCTGTTGGACTATTTTTATTGATGGAGGAACAGACAGACAGAAGGACAAAAGTACAATTATATATATATATATATATATATATATATATATATATATATATATATATATGGATTACACGACTAAGAAGAGGCCGTGTTGGTGTTGTAGTCACGCCACTTCCATCTCACCAAGACTGACGGAGTTTAATTCTCAGCCAAAATATGGAAGATTTTCGGACTGAAATATCTTGTACTATGGTTGAGAATCCACGTAAGAAAGGAGGTCCCGTGCCTCATTTTCGCGTGAATAAAGGTCATGTCAACTACAAGCTTCTTTCCATTTTCACTACTATGTTGTGTGGACTACATGCATCTTCACTCACCCAATTATTAATCAGAGGTAGGAAAGTGCGTTTATATATACTGGAAATAAACATCAACTTCTATGTAGTAAAATTTAAACGACCGTTCTAAAATATTGAACACCCATCGTTTAAAGTCTTCATACTATATCTAAAAATAAATAACAATATACTAAATATACAACAAACTTTGTAGCAATTGTCATATCCGCAGTAAGAAATATTGCGTAAACTAGGTACTGTACCCGTAAAAATCGAGAAGTTATTGCTGATCATCTGAAGCGAAGCTGGATTGTAGAATAATGAATGCTTCCGGCTTAATGAACAATCAATATCACGCCAACAAGCTCTTCGGGATTTGTAGTCTACGATCGTGTTATGGATTAAACAAACTAGCTTTAATTGGTAGAGTGTGAAACTTACCTTAATTTCGGGGTTATGTAGGATAAATAAAGATAACCTATCTATATTAGTCTGTTCCATAACACGTCTCTGCTTACAGTATACAATAAGGCACACGAAAAGAGACGAAGAAAATATAAATTTATTAATAAAACTAATTAACAATACATGACAAATAACACCTAAATATCCTTTCTCATTTACGCCACTGAAGTTCTCATGACTCCACACATACACACTGACATTCCTAGTTACAATATGTAAAATAATAAAACAATTTACTTGAGATTTAATGAGTCTGGCATTCCATATGAACACGTTTAACATTCTTGCGCGTGTCAAAGAGCGCACACCTGACTTGCCGTCTAGTGGTTTGTTATTGTCACAGTCCACTGCTGCATCCATTCATAATACACAGTTGCGAAACTCCCCTCGGTTATATAACAAGCTGACCTTGGTAGATTAACGGGGCCTGCTTGTCTTGCACCTGTTAAAGTTTCCCGTCCCGTTTAACACATGAAACGCGTAGACTTGACTGAGAGAAACAAATCGTATTCTCAAACAAATACATTTACAAAACAAGATGTTCAGTAAAGAACATATAGCCTACTTTCTGCTAAATGCATAACTCTTTGTCCTTTTCAAGGAGTATGATTGAATGTTTGTTGTAGGAGCTTGTTGAAATACAACGTGCTATAGGGATATTAAACATGAATATGAGGTGCCCTTTGCTAGTGCTACCTCTGTACCAAATTTCGTTCAATTCGGTTTCACCGTGTTTGAATTGATAGGGGGAATCGATTTGCACACATACTTGGCCACCATCTGCAAACTATTGGGCTGATGTTCTTGCAGTTTGGTCAGAATATGTTTCCCACATAAAGATATGGTGTTGCAAAATTAGGTAGAGACTAGATTATTAGGTTGGTCGTAATTACATTTTAGCTTTTAACATTTGGGTGGCCGCGATTACGTTTCCATCAAGATAGCGGTGATATAAAACATGACACTGAGGTGCCCTTTGCTAGTGCTACCTCTATACCAAATATCGTTCCATTTGGTTTCAGCGTGTTTGAATTAATAGGGGGAATCGATTCTGACACAAAGATGGCCGCCATCCACAAACTATTAGGCGAATGACCTATTAGATTGGTCAAAGGATGCTCCCTCCATAAAGGTATGTAGGTGCAAAATTTAGTAGAGATCGGATGATTAGGTTAATCGTGATTTGATTTAAGCTTTGAACATTCGTGTGGCCGCCATTACGTTTCAGTCAAGATGGCGGCGATATAAAACATGACACTGAGGTGCCCTTTGCTAGTGCTACCTCTGTACCAAATTTCGTTCCATTCGGTTCCACCGTGTTCGAATTAATAGGGGGAATCAATTTTGACATAAAGATGGCCGCCATCCGCAAACTATCAGGTGAATGACCTATTAGATTGGTCAAAGGATGCTCCCTCCATAAAGGTATGTAGTTGCAAAATTTGGTAGAGATCGGATGATTATGTTAATCGTAATTTGATTTAAGCTTTGAACATTTGTGTGGCCGCCATTACGTTTCCGTCAAGATGGCGGCGATATAAAACATGACACTGAGGTGCCTTTTGTTAGTACTACCTCTGTACCAAATTTCGTTCCATTCGGTTGCACCGTGTTCGAATTAATAGGGAGAATCGATTGTCACACAAAGATGGCCGCCATCCGCAAACTATTACGCTGATGACCTATTGGTTTGATCAAAGGATGCTCCCCCCATAAAGGTATGTCGTTGTAAAATTTGGTAGAGATCGGATGATTAGGTTAGTCGTAATTTGATTTAAGCTTTGAACATTTGTGTGGCCGCCATTACGTTTCCGTCAAGATGGCGGCGATATAAAACATGACACTGAGGTGTCCTTTGCTAGTGCTACCTTTGTACCAAATTTCGTTCAATTCGCATTCACCGTGTTCGAATTGATAGGGGGGGGACAGACATTCAGAGTACACACACTCACACACACACAGACACACAGACACACACACACACAGACTCACACACACACATACACACACACAGACAGACACACTTTTTTCGCCCTGTGTTGATCTCATAAGTCTACTTTCATTTTTTGCAAAAATCGAAAGTAGGCTAATATACAGGGTGTCCGCAGCAAGCCCTACTTTGTGCTGTTACTCGTTTGTTTTTCAAGATATTTTAATTTTCACACTTGCTTTAGAAAATACTTGTCAAGCTCTAAAACTTTCGTTTTGTTAATTTTTGTGTGAAGTTTGCGCCTAACGCGCAAATCAATCTTTTGTGGCACGGTTTTGGCACTATTTTGCTCAAATCGGTTTTTTAACATCACCTATCGAAAGAGCGACATCGAATTAGTAGGATAAGCCACCAAAATATCAGTTTTTACCCAAATCAAACTCGCAAAATGCGAGTTTGTGTTTAGTTTTTCGTCCGCTTATAGCATGCGACCTGCCTCTGCCCGGCCCGAGCCGAACAACTCCAACGGGCAGCGGCAGCGCAGGGGAAAGAGGGAGGGGAATGAGCGTCACAACTTCTGCCGCCGTGAACCTATCCGGGCGGGCACAACAAGGCTGAATTTGAAACGCTATGCGGCATTGCTTGCCACTCGGCGTATTTATTTTACTTTTGATTGTTCGGAAATCTAAATTAAAAGTTACCTTGTGACTACCGTTACAAAGCAGACGTTTGGATGTTCCTACAATATTACCGGTGCTGGTTTTGTCTCGTTTAAATTACAAAACATCTTACTAATGAAGATGAACTTAAATACACTTACTCTGTAATCAGCCGTCAAAACGCCCAAAACAAATTAAGTTCTAATGTTTATTCATTTAATACCGGTAAAAATGATATTTTTTACTCAAAGATCTTCTGCTCAATTAAACTTGGTTATGGCGTTGGTAAAGAAAACAAGGCATTGTAATTATGCCAAGAAGTCTTAATTTTTTTTCTTGAAATTCGTTTTTGGCGCTTCTTTTAAAAGAAATTAGTGGTCTGAACAATAAAGCAATCAGCCGTGAGAACACCAAGCGGGCCTTCGCGCCCTATCCGGGCACCTGCGCGACACAGGCCCACGGCTCGATTGTGGCAGGGTCGCCGCGATCCTACCGGCCGGCTGCACCGGTGCGGGCGGCACTACCTCAGAGTCGGTCACACTTTTGTTGTCATTTTGAAGTGTTCTCCTCTAAGCAGTGCAAACATGCAGCGGTACTCGCCGGACGAGGTGCTCGATGCCATTTTAATCCTAGGTAAGTAATTATCTCTGGCCGGTTATTTGTTTGTACCCTGGGATCGAATAATGCAATTTTCCCTGCATCTCATAATACCGGTATTACGGAAGGAAACATAATCTAATTTTACTGTTTCCCTTTTTTTTAGGTAGCGAGTCATGCGCCTGTCATTCATTTCTTTAATTTTGCTTGTCAATTGCTTTGTTTGGTACGCGTTGAGTGTTATTTGTCAATGTATCTGATCGACTGCTTCATTTTCATTGGCTCCTTTGACTGTTATGCGTTGAACTCCAGTATCGGCCAACTTTGTGTAAGCCAAATGGCTCGACTAGCTTTAAATTTATCATGGTAAGATTTACTTCTATCTCACTACTTTGTTGTTAAACACTGGTGTAAGAGTTAAATGAAAATATTCTCTTGCAACTGCGTGGCTATTGTTGTTGTCTAGGCTACATTACAACGTGCGTCAGTCGTCAGTACAGGTGTTTACTTATTTTCCCCCACCGCGAAACAAAGTTTGGCAGTCATTCAGGTCTTTTTAAGTCTATTTAGACGTGTAAATACCGTAGTACTTAAAACTCGATACGGCTAATTATTCTAATCGTAATCTTCATTGAACCCCCTTACGAAATATAATCCGACACGCAATCTGTTCGCCTGTAGTTTGTCTTTGATTTATGTCGTGACTGTGCTTTAGATCTGTTAAGTTTATCTGCGTTTCCATTGTTAAATAATTTCGGTTCTTTTCTAGGACAATGTCATGGAAATGCTGCTGAAGCTTCGCGGGAGTATTCTCTCCGGTTTCCCGAGCGGCAAGGCAGGCACCCTGCGCTGCAAACGATTCGGGATTTCGAGACGAGGACGCGTCTCACGGGAAACTAACGACCACCACAGCGTTTTTATGATCGACCAGTGTACATGCCTTACAGAGGAAGAATTACTGACGAAGTCTGTCGTAATCCGCGAACCAGTACGAGCACCATTGCCAGGTTGTACAACGTTTCCAAGAGTGTGGTCCACAAGATATGGAAAGACGAAAATCTGCAGCCGTACCGCCTACACAAACATCAGATGCTGATGGAAGATGACTATCTAGCACGCATCGAACATTGTGAATGGATGCTCGAACAGGCTAGACCGTTCAGCGTACTCCAGACTGACGAATCGTTTTTCAGAAACGTAGGGGCACCGAACCACACCTCAAGTCATTTTTGGTCGGCAGAAAACCCGCATTGGTTGAGGGAAGTAGACGACCAACACCGATGGTCCATCAATTGTTGGAGTGGGGTGGTAGATGACTGTATTATTGTCCCACACGTTTTTCAAGGGACTTTAAACGGTCAAGGTTACACTCAGTTCCTAGAAAATGACCTCCCTGTACTAATTGCAACAGCGGACCTGGGTGAAGAAATTCTGCAAAACCTGTGGTTTATGCACGACGGCGTACCTCCCCACTCAACACATGCTGCCCAAAATGAAGCAAACGACCTATTCGACGGCAAAACGATTGGACGAGGCAGACAAATGGCCATACCATGGGCAGCACGAAGCATGGACATTACCATTATGGATTTTATTTGCGGGGAAGAGTGTAAGATCCAGTGTATGAAACCTCCTGTGACGATCGCGACGAAATGTTCGACAGGATCGTTGGTGCGTTTAGGAGACTAGACAGATCTCAGGAGTTACGAAATGCTTCGGCGGGAATGTTCCGGCGGCTAGAGTTTTGCTACCAGCAAGGAGGTGGTATCTTCGAGCACCTGCTCGATAAATAAGTGATTTTTAGTTATTGATTTAGTTTATTCGTTGTTTTTGTTACTATTTTTATATACATGACAAAGATACGATAAGGCGGATAAGAATCACACATTTTTGTGTGTGTATTCAGTGCCATTTTTATTTCTTTACCTACATCTTCTGACTTTTAAGAAGTTACCGCCGCGTATTCCTAAGCCTTCTTACTGGCGCAAATGTGTTTGTTATTGTTTTAGTTCATTCGTTGCTTTTTATTTTTATTTTTTTACATAAAAACAAGTGTCAAAAACCGATTAGAAGAATACAAATCTTTTTTTTGGTGTGTTAGAATGTATTTCTTTTCTTTGCCCACGCCCGAAATCAAGTTTGCTCTTAAAAAGTATCATTCAAAGATACTGGAGATCAAGAAAGAAAAGAGTAAAATTTATCGTGACTACATGCAACTACAATTTAGCCGCTGCCAAAAATTAGATCTAAATTTATTTCCGAGTGTTCACACGGCTCATTGCTTTATTGTTCAGACCACTAATTTCTTTTAAAAGAAGCGCCAATAACGAATTTCAAGAATAAAAATCAAGACTTTTTGGCGTAATTACAATGCCTTGTTTTCTTTACCAACGCCATAACCAAGTTTACTTGAGCAGAAGATCTTAGAGTAAAAAAATATCATTTTTACCAGTATTAAATGAATAAAAATTTGAACTTAATTTGTTTTGGGCATTTTGACAGCTGACTACAGAGTAAATGTATTTAAGTTCATTCTTAGTAAGATGTTTTGTAATTTAAACGAGACAAAACCAGCACCGGTAATATTGTAGGAACATCCAAACGTCTGCTTTGTAACGGTAGTTACAAGGTAACTTTTAATTTAGATTTCCGAACCATCAAAAGTAAAATAAATACGCCGAGTGGCAAGCAATGCCGCACAGCGTAGCAAATTCAGCCTTCTTCTGCCCGCCCGGATAGGTTCACGGCGGCAGAAGTTGTGCCGCTCATTCCCCTCCCTCTTTCCCCTGCGCTGCCGCTGCCCGTTGGAGTTGTTCGGCTCGGGCCGGGCAGAGGCAGGTCGCATGCTATACGCGGACGAAAATCTAAACACAAACTCACATTTCGCGAGTTTGATTTGGGCAAAAACTTATACTTTGGTGGCTTATTAGACTAATTCCATGCCGCTCTTTCGATCGGTGATGTCAAATGCCGATTTGAGCAAAAAAAGTGCCAAAAAAGTGCTACAAAAGACTGATTTGCGCATTAGGCGCGAACTTCACACAAAAACGAACTAAACGAAAGTTTTAGAGCTTGAAAAGTACTTTCCAAAGCAAGTGTCAAAATTAAAATATCTTGAAAAACAAAAGAGTTACAGCACAAAGTAGGGCTTGCTGCGGACACCCTGTATAATAACCATTTCTCTTTCAAACACATTCATACTACACATTACTCTTCTTATCATATACTTACATCATTCATGACTGTTGAAGCCTTCATACACGCATAATTCATCGCTATAGCAAACACTAACTTCAGAAACATTAACTCTTACTAGCTATAGACAATATTATAAACATGTAGTGAATAATTATTATTAAAAATAATAAAACCCTTAATTAAATAATTTTGAACATTTATATACAATATCTAGACACGTCTATCGATCCAAAGCTTACTTTCATAGCAATTACTATGTTAATATTATTATTAGCACTATCTCTGCTTTAAAGTTCCCTTCTTCTATACTTTTAAATATTTACAATGCTATACCATCGAAGTCAAAATAGGGTTAGTTGTCATCTCCGGTTTGATATGACCGATCAACAGAGATGAGTTCATATTATTATTATAGTTCCAGGTTTAATATAGATTAATAACAGTTTAGTGGACAAGGAATAAATAACGTTTCCCAACGTCATTCCGCCTAATTCCGGCTTTTATATCGTAGATCTATTCACACTCAGGCGTTCTCAAAAACTCTACTAATACACAACAATGCTTTAGCTTCTTCTCACAGCAGTACTTCAGTACAATAATACGGCAATACCCTCATATTTCACAATCATCTATATACGGCATGAATCACTCGTATATCCAACACACAACTTCAATCACCTCACCTCAGTTGTTCCCAACAATTGTTCAATAGTAGCCTACTTGCATTACTTCTTTCTAGCATTTATTATATCGTTGATCCAATCAACTGCTTACATGTTAACAGCAATATCTGTTCTATTGACACACTTATCGTTCTCAAAACGATTAAGTTATAATGAATGATCTTAGAGGCTTACTAAACGTTGTTACTTTGATAACAATGCCAATACATTTAATAAAAATATAAATACAAGTTTCTCCACACTGATCATTACTACAAAATACACGACTGCAATACCACATTGACAAATAACGTTGTGTTACATTTGTGTATAAATAACAACTTGTGTTATTTCAGTGTCCAATAAGTATCAATCACGACAGGATGGGATTTTATCTAACTTTCCCCATTTGTCGGATGAATTATCTTTCAGGAAGATATGCATCAATTAATTTACATTTCTTTCAACACAATATCGGTTTGTCAACGACTGAATGTATCTTCATTCTATACAAAGAATGTGCATACGTACTTGAATTCACGTCGTATTCATAACGAATATAACTTGCCAGATCGACGAATTTTTCATATTAATGGGTGATATTTCACAATATAACACGCGTAGATATCTTCTCCTAACTAGTATTCTTCATACAATAAGAATGCCCAATTCAATTTACCCAAAAATGAATTTACTAAAATATCAATTACAAACTGTCTGAAATCTTGAATAAAAGTCGAAAATCGTCGAATAATATTTTCTTACAGTTTTTCCAAGTGGAAAATACATTCTCAAACAATTAAGACTTCAATTCAGAAACTGAATTGTTAAAATTTTCAAGTATAGATGACTAATGACCATCATCCTATACGATCTTGTAGAATAAACTTCGAAGTGAATATACTTGAATTAAATATGGGGAAATGTTGCTCACAAATGCAGTCATAAAACTCAAACTTACTAATATAATGTAAAACATTTCTACCTTGACTTGTAGACAATTGAAGTTCATATCAGGTATACGAAAATACCTAGGTGTTTCGTCTTTCCAAGTATGAATTGTTAAAACCAAATCCGTTCCACGCCAGTGGACACACAGCGACCTCGGGGATAGAAGGATTTCCTCCCCGGCAAACATTCGTCTCCTCCGGGCATCGAACCTCGTCTCACGAACATAGACTCCAAGTCTCGAACAAACACCGGGCCTGGTAACTGGTATCTTCTCTCTTCCCAACGACACCTCTTCACTTGCCGACATCATTCGAATGTTCCCAATTATTACTGAGCAATGAATCCGATATAGTGTCGTCGTTACAAATAATGTTTGTATGTCGTACATCGAATCACTATCGTAGATGTTAATGTTCATTCGGTTGGTCAATGAAAGATTATACTTGCTCATTGTCGAGAATAAATGTACATGCATGTACATTAAATGTACTGGATGGAAATGTACATAATGTTTCATGTTGTCTTGGCATTGTATACCTACCAGATGTTATACATATTTTCGTTGTTAATTAACGATGTTCCATGTTGTCAATCACAACTCTCTATCGGCATACCCCAATCGCATAAAAGTCTTAGTCCATAATCTCACTCATCATCAATGTGTTGTATTATAATTTCTTCTGATAAATGTTTGTAGCCAGCATAATGTTCAAATAATACAAAGTCACGATGTTCATACAATATCACTGTGCTACTCTCTTACTCTCCGTAACGTGGACTTGAATATGCTGCGGTCTTGCTGCACTAAATGTGTTTCTTCTTACTGAGATACGCAACTTTCTCTGGCAGATATAAATCGTCCTAACTGTCTAATTATTCAAATTATTCACCTCAAATCTTCATACGCCGTTGCTATGTATCTAAATGTATATACTGGATACAATTTCCTTTCTCTAAACTCGAACACTTGATCGCTATAGACTAATATTGCCTTCGCTCAACTTCACCTAGTTTGGTTAGCGAGGCTTCTACTATAAGCTAGCCGTGATCGGCGCTGTCCCTCGAGTCGGGTCTGACCGTACTCGGCTGAAGTCTACGGGAATGAGCTGTCCCGGATAACACGTGTTGTCTCTTCGAAGTCTCCCAGAATAAGAACGCTTCTTCAAGTCGTCCCCTCTCCAGCTCGCCTTAATGTCGACGCCATTGTTGGTCCCACGCAGTTAATGGCGCGCACTTGTAATAATGCTTATTGCGGTGAATTTCTTCCCTTTTGCAACTTCTAAAGTATTACTAATATCTTCTCTTAATTTTCTTGATAATTTCAATGGAAAACAATTGTTACATAGGGCTTAAATGGAATAGTTAAACACATTAACTAGGTAAAATCCATATCTGCTTCCATAAACCCTCCTCTCATTGGCTGTGGGCAAATATCCAATGATATGTTTTATAACAATTAATTGGTAATATTTCGCGGTATTACCTTATTGCTAGGCACTTGTCAATGTTCTGGTATATTCTAGAGCGTCTCAAATCACGTGACTGGTTTCTCCCCTTGCCTGCGTTCACTAACGAAGCTCGCTTGAGAGAATTTCCAGGATTTATATTTCAATGTTAAACTGAATCATGGGGTTCGAAATATATCATCATTTTAATAATCTAGCATTCAAATTTCGGGTGCATTCTCCTCTTACCTCAAGTGAAAAACAGTTCTCTAATTGTTTTAATCAATTAATTCAGGACTTTAGATATGTCGCTGGACTGAAATTTTGGATGCTTTTTTTGCCTATTTTCGTAATATAGTTTCTCAAATTTTTCGCACTGTACTTTTCTAACATAACATTATTTTCTTCATCGAATAGTTTATAACAGTTATTTCCAAAGGCATTTTCTATACGATAGAGGCCGAAAAACCCCGGACTGAACTTAGGGTATATTTTCTTAGCCACATCCGCTTTAATAGGTCTACGTAACAAAACTAAGTCTCCAATTTTCTCCGTTTTCCTTCGACTCATTTCTAGCACTTTTCAGCTGCCTTCTGAAGTTTCTCCTTAGCTCTATCGATCCTAGCTTGTCTTCCTACATCAGGATCTCTAGGAATGAAGTTGAACACGTTATCCCACGGTCTTTCTGGATTCCGCTCTAAGTGTAGCAACATCGGAACTTCCGCCGTGCTTTCTTGAACTGTGGAGGAGGAAAGTTTGAATGTAAGGACTAGGATTTGGACGGTAGCGGCTGTGGCCTATAGTTAGGGACTAACCCCGGCATTTGATTGGAAGGAAGATGGGAAACCACAGAAGACCATCTTCAAGGTTGCCGTCGGGGGGATTCGAACCTCCTCGCCTCCCGGATGTGAGCGACTGCCAGCAGCCACGCCGTAACGACCACGGCTAACTCACCCGGTGCGGTGTTGCTGATTTGCCTCGTTAAAAGTTTAACGTCGCACAGATTTTTATCGGTTCGTTTCCGGCCATAAGTGTCCTATCTCAAATTGCTTCAGATAAGGGCCGGAAACTCTGGTTTCAGTTTTTTTGACGTAATTTTACGACACCCTGTATATATGATGGAGAGTGGTTGCTATAGTTATCATGGTGTTGGGAAATTCATGACACTAATTCCACATAGACCTCCAGACCAAAAGCATAGCCATGTTAAAAATATGAATTTGTTAGCCTGCTAGCCATATACTTACAGAGATGCACCTTGGTGGCGTTACTTAGCAGGTTGGCTACACCAAGAATATATCTCTTGTGTAGCACAACCACTCCATCCCGTCCGTCTAGATCCAGCGTCACATTCTGCACGTCCTTGAAGAAAGCTGTCAAATATTGTCTCCAATCCAGCTGGAAGAAAAACGTGATGCACAATATTCCAAAATAAATATTTTTAGTCTGTGGCTTCCAAGCCACATGGGAATTGAGGGAAATGAGTTAGCGAACCAAGCTACAAAAGAGGCGGTATCACTACCACCTCGACCAATGGAGGTACCCATAAGAGATATTCGCTTTCAGTTACGCCGACAATTACTGGCATTTTGGAGCGTCAGTGGCTTGCTGACCCAATGCCCAGTAAACTGAGAGCGATCAGGGGAACTACTCGCGTGTGGCGGAGCTCTTCCCGATCACGGAGGGAGTCCGTCATTTTGTGTAGGTTAAGGATAGGTCATACAAGATCCACCCACTCGTACCTAATGAGAGGGGAAGACCCCCCACTTTGTACCTGTGGAGCCGTTTTCACCGTGCCCCACATTTTAACCGAGTGTGTGGATCTTGCTGACTTACGAAGAAACCTTGGTTTGCAGATGACACACAAACTTATATAAGCCGATGACGCGGTGGCTGCTGATCGCGTTATCCGCTTTATAAGTGAGAGTGGGTTAGGTCCAGCAATCTAAATTTTCCTGTGTAAATTGACTCAACGACTTGTGCGTTTTTGAATGCTTATAGTGGGCGATGTATTGAAGATAGAGATATGCTCTCGCGGACTTTTTTGTAGAACTTTTCATGCTGACCAATTCTTACGCCCATAGTATATTGATAGTTTTAACGATTTGCCCAGCGTATGCTTAAGAAGCGCACGGTCGCCATTTTTTTTTACTTTTTCACTGAAATCGTTACTGCTTGTCTTCCTTTGATGATACATAAATTATTTTCTACAGAATCTTTCCTCTAGATATCTTTACATAATGGTGAAAATCGCATCCAAATCCATCTCAAGATTACCCGTGACATCCAAGAATCGGGGATTTTTGTCTTATACTAACGAAGTAGAGATTGTCGGGGAACACATGCACCAAGCTGTACTATGACGTCACACACCTCAGTGCATCTGGGTACATTTCGTCCCGTCACCGTAACGTAACGCCAAACCCCAGCGTAACGACGAAGTCGACAAGATCATTTAAAATGGTAAAACATGTCCACTAAACATAATGTGCATTCGTTGCCATGTTACAAGCATTGTTTGTGGTGTACATAACACAGACGTTGGTACGATGCTAGTTGGTCATTTGAGGAGGGCACACAGGCCACTTGTGCGTTTCGTCACTATTCAAGTCCAAACAAATGGATAGTGTGTCAGGGACCGACACCGTGACCTGCTCGTTCTCACGATCTCAACCCATTTGACTTGTACTTATGGGGTCATTTAAGGACACCACGTACTCTTGCATGATGAAAAAAATCGATTTTTTGAATTTGGCGCCATAAAATTCTTTATTCTTTTCTGAATCCAAATATATATAGTTTGTTGGGGTTTTCATGTCTACAACTACCTTAAATTCGTTTTAAACAAGTAGTTCCGTGAAGAACTATACAGCCTATTTTCATATATCCTACTTATGTTAATTGCCACTATCAACATACACAATTTCGGTTTGATTGCTGTAATAGATTCGTAGATATTGAGAACCGACTAAATATTTCGGATGGTCGCCATGTTGGATTTTATATATGTAGGTCCTAGAGTTATGTACTATTACATGCAGATTATTGTGAACGTGTAGTATTCAAACTTCAATCGCATAATTAGGACACAAGAAAAAATAAGGAGATTTAAAAAATTTTCACAGCTGCCATCTTGAGGTTATGGAAACAATTGAAATAAATTAGATGCCAGTGGATTAGCATTCGGATAAAGATTTACTGTACCAAGTTTCACTGCACGCGGATGGTTAAATTGCGAGAAACGTCCATGTGAATATTTATAATTCGCGTCACCGCCATGTTGGATTTGTGATCACCAGGTTATTTAAAATCCTATAGGTGAACTTAAGTTCATAGCCCCTATGAACATTAAAAAATTTAGTTTCATTGCTAAAATAGATTCGTAGGTATTCAGTATCGTCTAAATATTTCGGATGGTCGTTGGATTGTTTAATGTATAGGCCATAGAGTCATGTACCATTAAAGGAAAATTATTGCGTAGGTTCATTATTCAAACTTTCACTTCGATCGCATGACTACATCACAAGAAATAAAATCTTAATTTTAAAATTCGCACAGCCGCCATCTTGAGGTTATGTAAACAATTGAACTAAATTAGATACCAGTGCATTACAATGTGTATAAATATTTCCTGTACCAGGTTTCAGTGCGCTTGGAACATTAAATCGCGAGAAAGGTCTATTTAAAATGTTCACATTCGCTTGGCCGCCATGTTCGTTTTGTAGTTAACCGGTTTTTGAAAATCTTATAGATGGACTTCCAGTAGTGCCCTTTATCTCCGTACAAAATTTTAGGGAGATACCGCTAATAGTTTCAGAGATATAGAATGCCGATGAAATATTTCGCACATCCGCCATCTTGTGATTATGTAAACAATTGAACGAAGTTAGATGTCGGTGCATTACAATGTATATAAACATATACTGTACCAAGTTTCATTGCGTTTGGTTGGTCAAATCGCGAGAAACGTCTATTTAAAAGTCGCAAATTCGCTTGGCCGCTATGTTGGTTTTGTAGTTACCAGGTTTACAAAAGACACATAAGTGAACTTATAGTAGCTCCCTCTATCACCATAGAAAATGTCAGGGTAATATCCGTAATAGTTTCGGAGATATTGAATGCTGGTGAAATATTTCGCACAGCCGCCATGTTGGATTGGTGAGTCGTAACAAAATTTGAAGGGCACGGTCGAGGTCGCCGGGAATAGTGCTATGAACTTTCCGAGTTTCATTGAAATCGCTCCTGCCGTTTAGATTTTATTAGGGGGGGACTCACACACGAATCACACACACACACACACACACACGCACACACACACGGACAAAAGGTGATCTCATAAGCCTATTTTTTCAAAATTGAAAATAGGCTAAAAATTTGCGTCCCATGCTCTGAATAATACACTTTTAACTTTGCCAGCTGTTTTCCGATAATACTCATTTTTCATGTTTAGGTACCAATAACTACGCAACCATTTAAGATAGAGGGCTATTTTTGGCCTATTTTCAATTTTAAAACAAGATGTTCAGTAAAGAACATATAGCCTACTTTCTCCTAAAAGCATGGGTATTGTTATAACTCTTTGTCCTTTTCAAGGAGTATGATTGAATGTTGGTTGTAGTAGCTTGTTGAAATACAACGTGCTATAGGGATATTAAACATGAATATGAGGTGCCCTTTGCTAGTGCTACCTCTGTACCAAATTTCGTTCCATTCGGTTTCACCGTGTTCGAATTGATATGGGGAATCGAATTTCACACAAAGATGGCCGCCATCCGCAAAATATTAGGCTAATGACCTATTAGTTTGGTCAAAGGATGCTCCCTCCATAAAGGTATGTTGTTGCTAAATTTGCTAGAGATCGGATGATTAGCCTAATCGTAATTTGATTTAAGCTTTGAACATTTGTGTGGCCGCCATTACGTTTCCGTCAAGATGGCGGCGATATAAAACATGACACTGAGGTGCCCTTTGCTAGTGCTACCTCTGTACCAAATTTCGTTCATTCGGTTCCACCGTGTTCGAATTAATAGGGGGAATCAATTTTGACATAAAGATGGCCGCCATCCGCAAACTATTAGGCTAATGACCTATTAGATTGGTCAAAGGATGCTCCCTCCATAAAGGTATGTTGTTGTAACGTTTGGTAGAGATCGGATGGTTATCTTAGTCGTAATTTGATTTAAGCTTTAAACATTTGTGTGGCCGCCATTACGTTTCTGTAAATATGGCGGTGATATTAATCATGACACTGAGATGCCCTTTGCTAGTGCTATCTCTGTACCAAATTTCGTTCCATTCGGTTTCACCGTGTTTGAATTAATGGGGGGAATCGATTCTGACACAAAGATGGCAGCCATCCGCAAACTATTAGGCGAATGACCTATTAGATTTGTCAAAAGATGCTCCCTCCATAAAGGTATGTAGTTGCAAAATTTGGTAGAGATCGGATGATTAGGTTAATCGTAATTTGATTTAAGCTTTGAACATTCGTGTGGCCGCCATTACGTTTCAGTCAAGATGGCGGCGATATAAAACATGACACTGAGGTGCCGTTTGCTAGTGCTACCTCTGTACCAAATTTCGTTCCATTCGGTTCCACCGTGTTCGAATTAATAGGGGGAATCAATTTTGACATAAAGATGGCCGCCATCCGCAAACTATTAGACTAATAACCTATTAGATTGGTCTAAGGATGCTTCCTCCATAAGGGAATGATGTTGCAAAGTTTGGTAGAGATCGGATGGTTATGTTAGTCGTAATTTAACTTAAGATTTGAACATTTGTGTGGCCGCCATTACGTTTCTGTCAATATGGCGGCGATATAAAACATGACACTGAGATGCCCTTTGCTAGTGCTACCTCTGTACCAAATTTCGTTCCATTCGGTTTCACCGTGTTAGAATTAATAGGGGGAATTGATTTTCACACAAAGATGGCCGCCATCCGCAAACTATTAGGCTAATGACCTAGTCATTTGGTCAAAGGATGCTTCCTCTACAAAGGTATGTTGTTGCAAAATTTGGTAGAGATCGGATGATTAGGTTAGTCGTAATTTGATTTAAGCTTCGAACATTTGTGAGGCCGCCATTACGTTTCCGTCAAGATGGCGGCGATATAAAACATGACACTGAGGTGCCTTTAGTTAGTACTACCTCTGTACCAAATTTCGTTATATTAGGTTGCACCGTGTTCGAATTAATAGGGGGAATCCATTTTCACACAAAGATGGCCGCCATCCGCAAACTATTATGCTGATGACCTATTGGTTTGGTCAAAGATGCTCCCCCCATAAAGGTATGTTGTTGCAAAATTTGGTAGAGATCGGATGATTAGGTTAGTCGTAATTTGATTTAATCTTTGAACATTTGTGTGGCCGCCATTACGTTTCCGTCAAGATGGCGGCGATATAAAACATGAGACTGAGGTGTCCTTTGCTAGTGCTACCTTTGTACCAAATTTCGTTCAATTCGCATTCACCGTGTTCGAATTGATATGGGGGGACAGACATTCTGAGTACACACACTCACACACACACACACACACACACACACAGACTCACACACACACATACACACACACACACACACACACACAGACTCACACACACACTTACTCACACACAGACACACAGACAGACACACTTTTTTCGCCCTGTGTTGATCTCATAAGTCTACTTTCATTTTTTGCAAAAATCGAAAGTAGGCTAAAAATAGGCTTATGAGATCACCTTTTGTCCGTGTGTGTGTGTGTGTGTGTGTGTGTGTGTGTGTGATTCGTGTGTGTGTCCCCACCTAATAAAAACTAAACGACAGGAGCGATTTCAATGAAACTCGGAAAGTTCATAGCACTATTCCCGGCGACCTCGACCGTGCCCTTCAAATTTTGTTACGACTCACCAATCCGACATGGCGGCTGTGCGAAATATTTCACCAGCATTCAATATCTCCGAAACTATTACCGATATTACCCTGACTTTTTCTATGGTGATAGAGGGGACTACTATAAGTTCACTTATGTGACTTTTGAAAACATGGTAACTACAAAACCAACATGGCGGCCAAGCGAATTTGCGCCTTTTAAATAGACGTTTCTCGCGATTTGACCAACCAAACGCAATGAAACTTGGTACAGTATATGTTTATATACATTGTAATGCACCGACATCTAACTTCGTTCAATTGTTTACATAATCACAAGATGGCGGATGTGCGAAATATTTCACCGGCATTCTATATCTCTGAAACTATTAGCGGTATCTCCCTAAAATTTTGTACGGAGATAAAGGGCACTACTGGAAGCCCATCTATAAGATTTTCAAAAACCGGTTAACTACAAAACGAACATGGCGGCTAAGCGAGTTTGAACATTTTAAATAGACCTTTCTCGCGATTTAATGTTCCAAGCGCACTGAAACCTGGTACAGGAAATATTTATACACATTGTAATCCACTGGTATCTAATTTAGTTCAATTGTTTACATAACCTCAAGATGGCGGCAGTGCGAATTTTATAATTAATTTTTATTTCTTGTGATGTAGTCATGCGATCGAAGTGAAAGTTTGAATAATGAACCTACGCAATAATTTTCCTTTAATGGTACATGACTCTATGGCCTATACATTTAACAATCCAACATGGCGACCATCCGAAATATTTAGACGGCTCTGAATATCTCCGAATCTATTATAGCAATCAAACTGATTTTTTAATGTTCATAGGGGCTATGAACTTAAGTTCACCTATAGGACTTTAAATAACCTGGTGATCACAAATCCAACATGGCGGTGACGCGAATTATAAATATTCACATGGACGTTTCTCGCAATTTAACCATCCGCGTGCAGTGAAACTTGGTACAGTAAATCTTTATCCGAATGTTAATCCAATGGCATCTAATTTATTTCAATTGTTTCCATAACCTCAAGATGGCAGTTGTGAAAATTTTTAAATCTCCTTGTTTTTTCTTGTGTCCTAATTATGCGATTGAAGTCTGAATGCTACACGTACACAATAATCTGCCTGTAACAGTACATAACTCTAGGACCTACATATATAAAATCCAACATGGCGACCATCCGAAATATTTAGTCGGTTCTCAATATCTACGAATCTATTATAGCAATCAAACTGAAATTGTGTATGTTGATAGAGGCAATTAACATAAGTAGGATATATGAAAATAGGCTGTATAGTTCTTCACGGAACTACTTGTTTTACATTAACGTGCCTAATGGAGTACTTGCATGTTAACCTATTTTCACTTCCAAAACATAGTAGGCATGGATTGCGAAGAGAAAAATTGATACATATTTTTGAATAAATTTAAAAAGAAAGCGTTCGTATTTTATGTAGATTTCATTAGAAAGCTAACTATTGCAATGGGTCCCATGTTTCGACTTCCGGAAAATTTCGACATATCTTCGCGTTTCACATCCCCCAGACCCCAAAACCATCTTCAGTTCAAAAGTTTATATATAATTTATGTATATATATATATATATGTATATATATATGTATATCAGTTTCTTGTGGACACGATAACTGCCGTAATTTTGCACCAATTACTTCGAATTTTTTACCGAAGATGTATACCTATAAAATCTCGGTCGAGTTCGTTACTGGGCTAAATCGGTCGAAGGGGGTGAAAATGGGGGGCTTTTTTCGAAAAAGTGAAATTTCGCTATAACTCTCTTAATACGTGCAATATCGAATCCATTCAAAGTTCATAATATGTGTCGGATACGTGCCAAAAATTTATGTCAAATAAGATTTTTATAGCACCAACCATTGACCAAAGGGGTGGAAAAAAGTGGGTTTTTCGGGAAACATTAATCATATCTCTCTTAATAGGCACAATATCAAAACCGTACAAAATGGACAATATTCCCCTAATAATTACCTAAAACTTTTGTCTGAAAGAATTTTTGATATGACCCACCATTACGCCAAGGGACGAGAAAAATGATTTCGGAATTATAAGAAAATGCCAAGAGCTATCAGTGGTTGCCATGGCAACACTACTAAATTGATGAAGCATGGACCATCAGACGTTGCCATGACAACGCACTTGCACGAGATCAGATTCAGTATTTCCATCTGATTAAGTGGTTGGTTGGTTGGTTCTTAAGTTTAGGGGCTGCGACAACGCGGTCATGTAGCCCCGTGTACTTTGGGTGTGTGTAGAATCTGTCTGATAACCGGTGTTAATTGTGATGACTGTATTAGTGTGTGTTATCTGTTTGTTAATTTAAGTACTGCAACTAACAATTTTTCAGATAGTTCCTACTTTTGCCGCCAAGCGCCACTGTCAACGACTACGAGGCCAAGTTCAGAACTGAGGTACTAGACGCCGCCGCAGTCGGCTCTTGGCAACGAACATAGAAACCTAAGAGCGTTGTATACATTCTTAACCTATCCAATTTAGCTTCACACAGGTGCAATTAGTGGAAGGATCTTTAACATGCCATAAATCTATGACATGGGACCGCCGGCTTTACTTCCCCTCCGAAGGAAGGCATACTGAGGGATATTTAACGCTCTTAAAAAATCCGACGGCTTCGGCCGGGTTTGAACCCGGTATCTTGGGCATAGAAGCTCAGGATGTTACCGACTACGCCACCAAAGCCGCCTGATAAAGTGGGAAGCGGCTTCGGTGACGTAACTGGTAGCATGCTGAATGTCTATGCCCAATGTCGCGGTTTCAAAGCCGGCCGAATTCGTCGGATTTTCTAAGAGCACTAGAATCCCTCAGTATGCTTTCCTTTGGAGGGGAAGTTCCAACGTTCGTTGCGAGTTGATGGTTGGGGTGGCATCTAGTAGCCAAGTTCACAGCTAGGTGTCGTTGACGGTTGTACCTGGTAGCAACATTAGGAACTACTGCTTGAAATTGACCGTCTGCAGTACTTACATGAATTAAGACTAATACAGCCATTACAATTCACACCGTGTATCAGACAGATTCTACACTCACCCAAAGTACACGGGGTTAGATGACCGCGTTGTCGCAGCCCCTAAACTGAGGAACCAACCAGAGGTAGATTTCGTTAGAAAGATAACTATTGCAATGGGTACCATGTTTCGACTTCCGGAAAATTTCGACATATCTTCGCGTTTCACATCCCCAGGCCCCAAAACCACCGTCAGTTCAACAGTTATATATAATTTATGTATGTATATGTATATCAGTTTATTGTGGACACGATAACTGCCGTAATTTTGTACCAATCACTTTGAATTTTTTACCGAATACGTATACCTATAAAATCTCGGTCGAGTTCGTTACTGGGCTAAATCGGTCGTTGGGGGGTGAAAATGGGGGGCTTTTTTTTCGAAAAAGTGAAATATTGCTATAACTCTCTTAATATGTGAAATATCGAATCCGTTCAACATTCATACTATGTGTCGGATAAAGCCCAAAAATGTATGTTTGAAGAGTTTTTTTTATAGCACCAACCATTGACCAAAGGGGTGGGAAAAAGTGGGTTTTTCGGGAAACATTAATCATATCTCTCTTAATAGGCACAATATCAAAACCGTACAAAATGGACAATATTCCCATAATAATTACCTAAAACTTTTGTCTGAAAGAATTTTTGATATAACCCACCATTATGCCAAGGGATGAGAAAAATAATTTCGGAATTATAAGAAAATGCCAAGACCTATCAGTGGTTGCCATGGCAACACTACTAAATTGATGAGGGATGAGCCATCAGACGTTGCCAAGATAACGCACTTGCACGAGATCAGATTCAGATTTCCATCTAAGTGTGAAGCGGCTTCGGTGACGTAACTGGTAGCATGCTGAATGTTTATGCCCAAGGTCGCGAGTTCAAAGCCGGCCGAAGTCGTCGGATTTTCTAAGAGCGCCAAAAATCCCTCAGTATGCTTTCCTTTGGAGGGGAAGTTCCAACGTTCGTTGCGAGTTGCTGGTTGCGGTGGCATCTAGTAGCCAAGTTCACAGCTAGGTGTCGTTGACGGTAGTACCTGGTAGCAACATTAGTAACTACTGCTTGAAATTGACCGTCTGCAGTCCTTACCTGAATTACAGACTAATACAGCCATCCCAAAGTACACGGGGTTACATGACCGCGTTGTCGCAGCCCCTAAACTGAGGAACCAACCAAAATCTCTGCGGTAGATATAATTTTGCGTGAAGAAGTAACAGACCGTTACATAGTTGCACATCAGTGTCGAAACCTAGCATAAGGACAGTGTGACCACAAGTATAAAAATGGACCCCAAATGACAAGAAGGTTACCGTTCCCATAAGACAATAAAATGTTTAAAATAAGCATAAAATGACGAAAAACAAAGTTAATTAAGCTCCAATTATAAAATACCTTCTCGCATTAAATGAGGTCTGATCCTTCTACGAAAATCTGCATATTCTGCCTATTTTCGCCTATCCCCAAGTTTGTCCGGTGAAATCTACCTCCGCCTTCCGGCGTGCCGAGAGGACTTTTTTTCTTGCATTCTGTCCCAATAATAATGAAACAAAGTAGATACTCATCTGCCATGATCCATTGCAAGTATGAACATAATTTGAGAATATTTGATTGAAAAACAACTGAGAAATGTGTACCTGAAGCAACTTATACAACATTTTTTTTTCAAAATATATCTGTCCAAATTTGTATTCATTTCACACATCCTATAAAAGGAACGTAGCACTACATGGTCAAAAACAGCTCAGAATATACCGATTCTTATATGTGACAAGAACCATAGCTGTACCTTTAGCATAAACCCAGAAAATACTTAGTAAAATGATGCCACAAAAATAGACTTTTTCATCGTGTAAGAGTACGTGGTGACCTTAAAGGCCATTGTGTATGCTACCCCTATTCATCTTGTGGACATGCTGCGTCAGGGAAGAGCAAGGATGTCAGCAGATACGACAGACGCCGGGAATATGGAAGCATGTGAGACAGTCAATGATGCGGCGCATAGACGCCTGCATTACAGTTCTGGTAGCCATTTTGAGCACCTTCTGTAGAGAACTTTAAGTAGTAACGTACAGTTTATCAACACAAATGACCAACCTGCATGGTGAAGCAGTCTGTGTTATGCACACCACGAACAACGCTTGTAACATGGCAACGAAAGCAAATACACCACTTGTTTACAGGACATGTTTTGCTTGTTGTCAGGCCATCTATCGAATCCCCGGAGCTTTCCCACATATTTTGTTACACCCGTATAATACAGGGTATTTCATATAAAATAAGAATAGCGAGCGGCGGCTTTGTTATCCGCTGCTGCAGTAACCTTGGCCGAGCTTATGGCGTGCCACGGCCCCCTGCTGTAGTATTGAAAGCGCGCGCATAGGCGCATATACTGTACTTGACCTTGCAATAAGCCTGCAGGTGTCAGTCGCCAGTCTGAACCTCAGATGTTAAAATGAGACAGTTATCATTACAACATCGTATTTTTGTATGTAAAACTTATTTTAAGTACGAGTCGGCTCGGCGGGTACGTGATGCATTTGTTCAGCAATTTCCTGATGAAGTGCCACCATCACTAGCACAGATTCACGTAATTGTAAATAAGTTTGACACTACTGACTCAGTGATCAATAAAAAGCATAAAATTAAAACTCATAAACATTACAGTGGAACAACTCACCCGCGTCAGCCAGAATTTGGTTACCAGATACAATGCCTGTATAACCCAGGAAGTACGACACTTCTAGCATCTTTTATAAGGTAATGTTTCATATAGGATTGTACACACGCTTAAAGCAGGGGACCGTGGCAGGCCACAAGCTTGGCCAAGGCCACCGTAGCAGCGAATAACAAAACTGCCGCTTGTCGTTCTTACTTTATATGAAAGACCCTGTAAGTTGTTTTTTATTGAATTTTAGAACTAAAGAGCAACCTGAACGTAGAATCTATAGTATGAAGGAGTGTAAATTATGATCATTCTTACCTTGAATGATCCACTTGATACTCGATCCGTTTGACTCTGTAGTTCTACCAGGGTCATATAATGGGGCTCCAACTCATCTGGTTCCTCCGGATGCATCAGCTGAAAAATAAATTTCAGTTTCAGAAACAACAAGCAATAACTTCTGTCTTATTAGCCTGAAGACAGGTTGGATCCTCAAAGAATATACGTACATACATTGTTACACGGTAAAGCACAGAATCAAGGATTTCTTTCGAACTTAAAAACTCTTTGTACTTTTCTGCATTGGTAGTTGTTGAGGAGAATAATAAATAATACTCTTTTCAGCGTTCAATAATATACGAAATAAACAACACGTAACTAGTATGCATAGATGAACAAACACGTAACTAACAGCTTGCGTTCTTAATAGCAACGTGTAGATGACTCTACTAACCTAGTATGTACAGATGAATCAACAGCACAAAAGTAAGACACGAATAAATAGCATTTAACTAAGACACGTAACTAAGAGCTTGTGTTCTTATAGCATCGTACACATGGCGCTACTGACCTAGTTTAAATAGATTATTTTTGTCGTGTGGCCTCCTGAGAGGCCGAGTGCAGGACTTTCTAGTCGACACCCGTGGCGACCTGCGTGCCGGGATGAGAGATGGAATGGATGAAGATGAATGAACTGGGCAAGGATGTGGAAGGAAGCGGCCGTGGCCTGTCAGAAGGTACCGTCCGAGTATTTTCCTGGTGTTGAAAGTGGAAAACCACGGAATACCATTTCAAGGACAGCCGATGGTGGAGCTCGAACCCACGCGTCTACCTAGTCAGCAGAGAGCTTGGTCCCATGGCCTAACGCTGCGCTTTAGCGAGCGTAGCCACAGCTGTCGATGTATACATAGATAAACTAATAACACTCAATTAAGAGTTGTCGTTCTTATAGCATCGTACAGATGACGCTACTGACTTTGTATACATATGAATAAACAACACGTAACTAAGAGTTGCCGTTCTCATAGCATCGTATAGATGACGCTACTGACCTTGTACACATAGACGGCGATCACTGGTTGCCATGTTACCATAGTGTCGGAAAATTGATAATACTATTCCAGATGGACTCCCAGCCCAAAATGTATGAAATTTAAAAGCAATACCGCAGGGTATGTGAGAACAAACATCCTAAATTCCAACCAGTACAATAATGATACTACGAGTAGATTGGGTAAGAAACGAAGCAGTCTGCCTTTACTTTCGTCACTGACCCTATGAATAGCACCTTTCACAACATCCACAGGCACTAGTGTACCCTAATAGCTTCCAAAATATCGAAATTGCCGTGGAAGGATCGATCGTAGTTCATTTTAAGCCCCATGCTGCAAGAAACAATCATCCGTGGTCCTAAAAACCGCACTTTAAGGCCATGCAATAAACTGTTTCAGAGATACTAAAAGAGAGTTCTAAACTATCCGTTACCATAGTAACACGAGCTCAAGATGTTCCATTCAAAACTGTCCAGCTCTAATTGGCAGTGCCCAGGCACATTTATCACCTACTAAGAGACCTGTGCGAGAAAACTCGCAAGTTCATTAACCAGCCGCCTGGTTTTACTGTTACGCGGGCTTCTATAAATAAGAGTAGTGGTTTTGTGGGGGTTTCAGGCCCTCCTCCTCTTCCCTCCTCCAAGATGGCAGCCGTAGCTTAATTTGACCTAGTCTAACCTAACAAGATGGCGGCCGTAGCAAAATCTATTTTTTGAATTTAGCGCCATAAAATTCTTCATTCTCTTCTGAATCCAAATATATACAGTTTGATGGGGTTTTGATGTCTACAACTACCTTAAATTCGTTTTTTTTAAATTAGCATCCCATGCTCTGAATAATACACTTTTAACTTTGCCAGCTGTTTTCCGATAATACTCATTTTTCATGTTTAGGTACCAATAAATACGAAACCATTTAAGATAGAGGGTTAATTTTTTTACATTAACTTGCCTAATGGAGTACTTGAATGTTAACCTATTTTCACTTCCAAAACATTGTAGGCATGGATTGGAAAGAGAAAATTTGATACATATTTTTGAATAAATTTAAAAAGAAAGAGTTCGGATTTTTTTCTAGCATTCTGTCCCAATAATAATGAAACAAAGTGGTTACTCATCTGCCATGATCCATTCCAAGTATGTGAACAAAATTTGAGAATATTTGATTGAAAAACAACTGAGAAATGAGTACCTGAAACAACTTATACAACATTTTTTTGAAAATGTATCTGTCCAAATTTGTATTGATTTCACACATTCTATAAAAGCAAAGTAGCACTGATAGTCAAAAACAGCTCAGAATATACCGCTTCTTATATGTGACAAGAATCATAGCTGTACCTTTAGCATGAACCCAGAAAATACTTAGTAAAGTGATGCCACAAAAATAGACTTTTTCATCGTGTAAGAGTATGTGGTGTCCTTAACTTAACCTAGCCTAACCTAACCTAACCAAACAAGATGGCGGTTGTAGCTTAACTTATCCTAGCACAGCCTAACCCAACCTAACCTAGCCTAACCTAAACTTACCTAACTTAACCACCTAACCCAACAAGATGGCTGTCGAACCTAACCTAACAAGATACCCCGAGCGTTGAATGCCGAACAAGAAGCACACCGGATGGCTCAATGGCTGTTTCCACTGCTACACCTGATGTGTTTAAATGTTGAAGCCAACACTTTCCTGGAGCACATTAATGCAGGCGACGAAAGCTGATGCCACCACTGCACAGTGGGACAAAATCGAAATCTAGGGGGACAAAATTATTTTTACGTTTTTATCATGACTTTAGAGTGAAAGCAAGATATATAATTTGTTTACTTCATAATAAACATCAGCGTACCAGAAGCAGAGGGAGAAACCGTATATAGTGACCTTTGTAGACTTCCAAAAAGCTTACGATTCCATCGACAGAGAGTCGTTGCTCAATATTTTGGAAGAGTTTGGCCTGGACAGGAAAACCCTAGCCCTCATAAAGGAGACGCTCACGATACGTCCTCTAAAGTTAGATTCATGGGCGAACTGTCTGAACCATTTGAGATCAGAACAGGGGTCCGGCAGGGGGATGGTCTCTCCCCCTTGTTGTTCAACTGTGCACTTGAAAAAGTTATGAGAGAATGGAATGCGAAAACACGAGGGGGAATACGTCTAGGAACACAAAACAAAGGAATCACGATTAAGAGTTTGGCCTTTGCTGACGACTTGGCGCAGCTCGCAGAAACATGGGAGGAAACCAAAGAACAAATCACAGAATTACAAGAGATGGCGGGGAAAATAGGACTTAAGATTTCCTTTGAAAAAACGAAAATTATGACAAATAGTTTGGATGTGCCCAAGAGAGTTACAGTAAGAGCTAATAAAATCGAGGTGGTTAATAGTTTCAAATACATAGGAGAATGGATCGACTGGAATAACCTTGAAGGAAAAACAATGGAGGCGAGAAGAATCAAAATGGAACTAGCCTTCCAGAAAACCAAAAATACATACAATAAGAAAACCCTCTCCTGGAACACTAAAATCAGGCATTATAACACCGTAATTAAGCCAGAGGTATTCTTTGCAGCAGAAACACTAGTCTTGAGGAGACAAGGCCAAATGGAAAAATTGGAAATCAAAGAGAGAAAAATTTTGAGGAAGATCATAGGTCCTAAATTCAAAACTAACAAACAAGTTTTCTATAGGAACGACACCCTGTATTGTAACGTGTTTTTCGAGGGTATTTTACGCCACTGACATAAGTCAATAGGAAGCCATTCAATGTTTATTTTCGCGGCAACTTGTTTAGCCAAGATATGTTTCATGTACCTTATTATTATTATTAAGGTATTGTTTTGGAGCGTTTTTTATAAGATTATAAGTATACAGATAGGTTTTCGATGTTATAGAAAACACTATCAAGCGAGTTATTATGAACAACATTATCGCGGAAAATTATATGATTACGGAATTTTAAGGATTTTTGTCAGTTAGAGTTTATTGTGAGAGAGATGATTCATTGGGAATTCAGCTACAGGTATATTCTTGTCGAGAAGCGTGACGCAAGCCGTGGGGCACTTCCAGCTGGTTGCATCAAGAAAAGGCGAAATGGCCTGGACCGGTAATCGACATCGTCGCGCCAAGTGTATTGACCCTTAGGTGGGGAGTATCGCGTGGTGGCTCAGCCAATCAGTGGAGACCGGGCGAGTAGAAGACGGCTCCGGAGACGGGGTTCGGCGAGTGCATATATTGTTTGCGCGCCGAGAAGGAAGGACGATTATCATTGTAAAACTTGACCGTTGTGGTTGCTCGTGTGGTTGGTTCCGGTGTGATCGGACCATAACTTTACATTTCTACAACAATCTCCACAACTGACGAAGAAAATGGCGACGTCCAGACGGCTGTGGGAAGCTCTCTTCAGCATCAAGTACGAGGGAAATGCCACAGCAATTTCCAATGGTAAGCGCGAATGACTCAGATCTACATAATCTCTCGTTTCTTTGTTTCATATTCAGTATTTCAGTAACTTCTAAACTTGGGAATAATAGTAAAATCAGTAATTCATCCGACTCCGTTTTCACGTAATTCTCTAGTGGTAAATTCAAATCGTTACGCTCCAATTAAAATTTATTTTTCTTCTTCTTATTATTATTAAAATTGCCACTACTTGTTTTTTATATAATAAATTCATTTCTTATACTATGCAATCTTTGCTTTCAGTAGGTAGCATTAGATATAGACCAAATTCCTTCTCCTGATATAATTGTTAGTTGGGTTAATGA
This sequence comes from Meconema thalassinum, assembly GCA_946902985.2. Taxonomy (NCBI): domain Eukaryota; kingdom Metazoa; phylum Arthropoda; class Insecta; order Orthoptera; family Tettigoniidae; genus Meconema; species Meconema thalassinum. The sequence goes on along the minus strand of OX336400.1, from coordinate 86,231,169 downwards.
TCAAATCATACCACGATCTGAGTGTGAAGATTCTTAAAGGTGTTCTGCCTGAGCTAGGTGTTGTTAAATAGAAATTTAGATTTCAACATAGCGTTGATGTCTTGGCGCCCATTAATACGTCTCTTAGTCAGAGTAAACATTACATTTATCACTTCAAACGAGGGACGTGTTGTGGTTTTTCCACACTCTCCCCAATAAAACCGTTACACTTGTCATCCCAACGTAGAGAACAGTTACATTTGTACGCTCAACGTGGAGCAGAAGAAACCGTTACATTTGCCGCCAATCTGTGGAGCTTCTTATATAAGTATTTTAAAGTGCAAGGCAGGGCTAATGAAGCAGTTACACTTGTCGCTACCATCGTGAGGCCGAAAACCTAATAACAGTTGTGGAAGGAGAAGGGTATATATTTCTTTGCCTGTATTTTGGGTTTTTCCATTTATCGGTGTGTATCAGCATGGGTAGTGTTGAGGAAGAGATGAAGTTGCGTAGTGTTCACCAGTTGGATAGTGAAGATACGAGCAGTATGGCTAGTCTTGAAAATGAAAGCAGTACAGGGATGTCGGAGGTAAATCCCGATACTGAGGGGGGTAATCAAAACAGTCAAGCAAGTTTAGAGAGTTTGATTCTTCAGTTTATGCAACAAAATAAAATTAGCACAGATGCTTTAAACGCTAGACTCGAACAAAATAGTAGGGAAAATAGAGAGAGTACTGAAACTTTAAATGCTAAACTTGAACAAAATAATGCTAAACTCGAACGAAATAATGCTAAACCTGAACAAAATAGTAGGGAAAATAAAGAGAGTAATAGGGAGCTGAGTGATAGTTTAAATGCTAAATTAGAACAAAACAGGAAACAAATGAGCAATAAATTAAGTGAGAAATTTGAGGAGAACAATCTAAAATTAGATAAAAAATTTGAGCAGATTAGAGGAGAAATCAGAGGGGTGATGGAAGAGAAGGCTAAAGAAATTGTAGCAGATGTAGACAGAAAGTTAGGAAAAGTACAGGAGGAGTTAGAAATTAGAATCAGTACACAGGCTGAAAATTTAAAAGAACTAGTGCAACTGGAAACACAGCAGTTCAAAAAGCAATTGGGGGGAGAAATTGACAAAATTCAGGTAGTAACTAAAGAGGTTAAAGAACAGCTGGGGGGAAGAATTGATAAAGTTCATTCAGAAATAATGACTGAAGTTAATGATTTAAGGGAGAGGAATAAGGAAAGCATTAATGAGATTGATGAGAAACAAGCTAAGTTAAGTGGTAAAGTTGAAGCATCGGAAGGGAGCATTAGGTTAACTGTAACTAATATTGAAAGAAAAGCTGAGGAGAAAATTGCTGAATTGGAACAGAAGTTGAAAGCTAGAATTAGGCAGGAAAATAGTCAGAGTAGGCCAGTTTATGTGAATAGCACACACAGGGAAATAGAACTAGACAAATTCAGTAATCGGCAGGGTTGTCCAATGGAGTTCATGAATGCAATAGAAAATAAATTCAGGGAGAGGTTGGAAGATGGTAGTATTGAGTGGTGCCAGGTAGTTGAGATTTTAGAGCAAGCGTTTGTAGGAGAGACAAGAAACTGGTTTGCTGTCTACAGAGACAATTTCGAGAATATTTCAGATTTTAAAGTTAAATTTTGTGAGAAATTTTGGAATGAGGTAATTCAGTCTCAGCATCGTGAGGGAATTGTGTGTGGGAAATATAACCCGAGAGGAAAATACACTATGACCGAGTACTTTTTAGGACAGGTATTGACGTGTAAATATCTGAATGGTTTGAGGGAGGAAAGTGATGTAGTCAGGCTATTACTAAGACATTTTCCATATAGAATCAAAGAAGCTGCCTGTATCCAAAATGTTAAATCTATTTCACAAGTGGAAATTTTATTAAGTACATTCGATGCTCTGGAAAGAGGTGGTTACGAGGAGAATTTCGGTAGGAACCAGGGTAACCATAATAACAGGCCTAATGAGAATAGGAATCAGGAAGTTCAAGGGAAGAGTGGAGAAGGGGCCAACGTCCAAAATAGGGGGAACCAGAATTATAATAATAATAATCAGCAAAATCAGTACAGAGGAAACGGGTATGGTACGCAGTACCAAGGTAGAAATAATGATTTCAGGGGAAATCAAAGCCGAAATAATGATTTTAGGGGTAACCAAGGGAGGTATAATAACAATAATAATTATAACCAGAACAGGGGTCAAGGAGGGAATCAGCCCAATGGTAATAACGGACAGAGAAATACCGTTAACACAGCCCCGAACAACCAGACCAGTGCAGTAGTGAGTAGTACTACACCAAGCGGTAGCGGTACTTTAAACACGAACCAGGCTGCGATGTAAGGTCAAAATCTCAGTCTGTAACATGCCCTGTCAATACACTTATACAGGAACCCTATGACCTAAATGTAAGAAATGAATTATTACTTGAACTAAATGATGAAGGTATTATTCAGGAGGTGGCTAGTAAGAGCCCCATAGTTAAGTTTAACGTGTCCGAGGCGTACAGAGATGTTTTAATTGATATTGGTTGTATGAAGAGTTGCATAAGTAGTGCATTTTCTGATAAAATGAAAGGAACTGGAGTAAATTTTGAGGAGATGCCTATTAAAAGCACTTTTGTTATCACAGCTGTTGGGAAGAGGTCTAAAGTAATTTCTAGGCAGGTTTTAGTAGACATTAAAATTAATAATCATATAGAAAAGCAGATTTGTCTTGTAATTCCAAATTTAGTATTCAGTGTCATCTTGGTGGGTTCAGAGTGGCTAAGTAGAGTGTCTGGTAACTTATGTTATGATGTAGGGAGTTTGAAATTTAAATGGGGTGATTCTGAAGTAGAGGTAGCGTTCATTGACCATATTCAGAGAAGTAGTGTTGTAGGTGTGATTTGGACTTTAAATGAGATATCGCCAGCCGTAGAGCGGGATTCTCCATGTTTAGTGGGCAGTGTGATTACGAACGGTAGTCTAGAGGACTCGTTACGTGATGCTGCATTTCAGGGAAATATAGAGGAAGAACAGTGTGTTCGGCTCTATGATGTGTTATTGAGTAATAGGAGAGTTTTTGAGGATCGCATTGGTATGGCCAATTGCTATACACATTCATTGAACGTTATTGATAGGTCAGTATTCACAGGACATAGATATCCTGTACCTTTCGCTTATCAGAGTGCAGTTGAGGCACAAATTAACCAGATGCTTGATGATGGGATTATTGAGCACTCTAACAGTCCATATGTTAATTCTTTGATCACGGTACCCAAGGCCGATGGCACAGTTCGTATTTGTTTAGACGCTCGTTTGGTTAACAGTAGAATTAGTTCAGATCAGCTGAAATCCATGTTAATAGAGGAATTAATGCAAACATTTGAGGGGAAGAGGTATTTCACTTATGTAGATTTGAGTTCCAGTTTTGGCAAGTGCCACTTATGTACGAAGATAGACCATTTACAGCTTTTAGTCATAAATATAACCTTTATCAATTTTGTAGAACACCTTATGGGTTAAAGAGTAGTTCAGCAGCTGTAATTAGGGCTTTAAACATCGCATTGGGGGATGACGCAGGAGAGTTTGTAACCATTTACATTGATGATATGGTAATTAGTTCACGCAGTTTTGAGGAGCATCTACGTCATTCAGATATAGTTTTTCAGAAGTTAGATCAGGCAGTGTTCACATTGAAGCTGTCTAAGTCGTCATTCTGTCAGTCAGAAGTGACATTTATAGGTCATAGAATGTGAGTAGAGGTGTGACACCAGAGGAAAGTAGGGTTAGCATGTGTGGACAGTAGCAACAGGGCATCGTTACAGACACTGAGATATATGCTAGTGGAGCAACGTGATGACATTAAGTATGTGTCATAAAGTGAGTGTGTTTAGCTGGCGAGCCAGCCTATCAAATGAGTAAGTGTGGTATTTGGTTCGTGGGAGATCTGGTCTTCCAGGCAGGCGTATCAGAAGTCACAAAGGGTGGTAGTATGTAAGTAATTGAGAGTTTTTAAGGTACAGGGAAATATGACGGGATTGTCGGATGCTCTTGAGCACTAAAATGTCTCGATACACCAAGGCCAGAATTTGGTAGCGCTGGTGAATTCCCATTTGTCTCCTAGAGATGGGTGAGCGCTTGTACAGGGTATTTTTGCTTAAGGCGTCCACGAGACAAAAGATGGACCACCAGAAGGCGAGACAGTCCTTCATGAAACTCATACATAACAGCACACGTGATTTCTGTTTACGGCCTCGCCATGTAAGAGCTGTAGGTGTGTAATTTAAGGTAATTAGTACAAAGGTATTATTTGAGTGAGGTGAACTGGTCTGGGTTGCGTACTAGTATTAAGTAGAATATGGTCTACGGGAACTTAAGAAGACAGGGCGATTACGGCACAGAAATATTTGGTGTTATATGTAATGCGCACTTACTGTTTTTTTTTTTTTCAGAAATCAATATTAATTTTATCTAATACACAGAGAGATTAAGTATTATGGTCACGATGCGCAGCCACAATAGTGTGATCGTGTGCTCAGTGAGATCAGCGAGATTAAGATTCACCAGAAGGAAGCGACCTCCAGTGATATTAGGAAGTTCTGTGGTGATATATATATCAGAACACCTTTGATGCGTGTGATGTGACATCATACACACATCAAAAAAAGTTTTGCATCACCTCGGTTCCAAGAGTTCCGGAACCTTTAAATACAAAGGGAATAGAGATCAACACAAACAACATTTCAGCTCGTTTTATTGCTCATGAGACCCACACATTGCATGTTGTACCATCATACAGCTAGACTTTCAGCATTTGTGGTCCAGATTGCAGTACACACCACTACCTCTAATACCCAGTAGCACGTCCTCTTGCATTGATGCATGCCTGTATTCGCCGTGGCATACTATCCACAAGTTCATCAAGACACTGTTGGTCCAAATTGTCCCACTCCTCAACGACAATTCGGCGTAAATCTCTCAGAGTGGTTGGTGGGTCAAGACGTCCATAAACAGCCCTTTTCAACATATCCCAGGCATGTTCGATAGGGTTCATGTCTGGCGAACATGCTGGCCACTGTAGTCGAGCGATGTCGTTATCTTGAAGGAACGCATTCACAAGATGTGCACGATGAGGTCGAGAATTGTCGTCCATGAAGACAAATGCCTCTCCAATATTCTGCCGATATGGTTGCACTATGGGTCGGAGGATGTCATTCAGGTATCGTAAAGCCGTTTCGGAGCCTTCCATGATCACCAGTGGCGTACGTCGGCCCCACATAATGCCACCCCAAAACATCAGGGAACCACCACCTTGCTGCACTCGCTGGACAGTGTGTCTAAGACGTTCAGCCTGACCAGGGTGCCTCCAAACACGTCTCCGACGATTGTCTGGTTGAAGGCATATGCGACACTCATCGGTGAAGAGAACGTGATGCCAATTCCGTGGGGTCCATTCAGCATGTTGTTGGGCCCATCTGTACCGCGCTGCATGGTGTCGGGGTTGCAAAGCTGGACCTCGCCATGGACGTCGGGAGTGAAGTTGCGCATCATGCAGCCTATTGCGCACAGTTTGAGTTGAAACACGACGTCCTGTGGCTGAACGAAACGCATTATTCAACATGGTGGCATTGCTGTCAGGGTTCCTCCGAGCGGCAATCCGTAAGTAGCGGTCATCCACTACAGTAGTAGCCCTTGGGCGGCCTGAGCGAGGCCTGTCATCGACAGTTCCTGTATCTCTGTACCTCCTCCATGTCCGAACAACATCGCTTTGGTTCACTCTGAGACGCCTGGAAACTTCCCTTGTTGAGAGCCCTTCTTGACACAAAGTAACAATGCGGACGCGATCGAACTGCGGTATTGACCTTCTAGGCATGGTAGAACTACAGACAACATGAGCAGCGTACCTTCGTCCTGGTGGAATGACTGGAACTGATCGGCTGTCGTACCCCCTCCGTCTAATAGGCCCTGCTCATGCATGGTTGTTTACATCTTTGAGCAGTTTTAGTGACATCTATGAACAGTCAAAGGGACTGTATCTTGGATACAATATACACAGTCAACGTCTATATGCCGGAGATCTGGGAACCGAGGTGATGCAAAACTTTTTTTGATGTGTGTATATACACAGTGCTCACACATTATTTATGTATATCTTTCCCAACATAGAGATATTTGAGAGGCGGAAATATCCGTGGAACATTAATCAAAATGAAAAACATTGGACTGATTGCACAGGGCAATCCAATATAACAACAGACTTTGACGCAAATTGCGTAAATAAAATTATGAGTATATATATATGTAATTTAGGGTGATTTATTTGGTGTAATATGTATTTTGGATGGGGATTTTATTAACGTGTCTGGGATAATCGCCTGATGTACCGTCGTCACGGTAAATCATCCGATGATCCGAGGCGAATATGTAACGTGTTTTTCGAGGGTATTTTACGCCACTGACATAAGTCAGTAGGAAGCCATTCAATGTTTATTATCGCGGCAACTTGTTTAGCCAAGATATGTTTCATGTAACTTATTATTATTATTAAGGTATTGTTTTGGAGCGTTTTTTATAAGATTATAAGTATACAGATAGGTTTTCGATGTTATAGAAAACACTATCAAGCGAATTATTATGAACAACATTATCGCGGAAAATTATATGATTACGGAATTATACGGATTTTTGTCAGTTAGAGTTTATTGTGAGAGAGATGATTCATTGGGAATTCAGCTACAGGTATATTCTTGTCGAGAAGCGTGACGCAAGCCATGGGGCACTTCCAGCTGGTTGCATCAAGAAAAGGCGAAATGGCCTGGACCGGTAATCGACATCGTCGCGCCAAGTGTATTGACCCTTAGGTGGGGAGTATCGCGTGGTGGCTCAGCCAATCAGTGGAGACCGGGCGAGTAGAAGACGGCTCCGGAGACGGGGTTCGGCGAGTGCATATATTGTTTGCGCGCCGAGAAGGAAGGACGATTATCATTGTAAAACTTGACCGTTGTGGTTGCTCGTGTGGTTGGTTCCGGGGTGACCGGATCATAACTTTACATTTCTACAACAATCTCCAAAACTGACGAAGAAAATGGCGACGTCCAGACGGCTGTGGGAAGCTCTCTTCAGCATCAAGTACGAGGGAAATGCCACGGCAATTTCCAATGGTAAGCGCGAATGACTCAGATCTACATAATCTCTCGTTTCTTTGTTTCATATTCAGTATTTCAGTAACTTGTTAGCTTGGGAATAATAGTAAAATCAGTAATTCATCCGACTCCGTTTTCACGTAATTCTTTAGTGGTAAATTCAAATCGTTACGCTCCAATTTAAATTTATTATTACTATTATTAAAATTGCCACTACTTGTTTTTTTATATAATAAATTAATTTCTTATACTATGCAATCTTTGCTTTCAGTAGGTAGCATTAGATATAGACCAAATTCCTTCTCCTGATACAATTGTTAGTTGGGTTAATGATCAAATCATACCACGATCTGAGTGTGAAGATTCTTAAAGGTGTTCTGCCTGAGCTAGGTGTTGTTAAATATAAATTAAGATTTCAACATAGCGTTGAGGTCTTGGCGCCCATTAATACAATGTATCTTAGTCAGAGTAAACATTACATTTATCACCTCAAACGAGGGACGTGTTGTGGTTTTTCCACACTCTCCCCAATAAAACCGTTACACTTGTCATCTCAACGTAGAGAATAGTTACATTTGTACGCTCAACGTGGAGCAAAAGAAACCGTTACATTTGCCGCCAAACTGTGGAGCTTCTTATATAAGTATTTTAAAGTGCAAGGCAGGGCTAATGAAACAGTTACAGTATGTGAAGTCGGAGAGACTTTCAGATACCATACGGAAAAGGAGGATTGATTTCTATGGACACATCTACCGGATGAATCCTGCCCGATTAACCAAGAAAATATTTGACATCTTTTCCAAAAAGAAAATCAAACCTAATTGGATTACGGAAGTGGAAAATGACCTGCGAGAGCTCCAGATTACTGAAATCATGTTGATGAATGGTACAGCCAAAACCGTGACCAAAGACAACACCAAGAAGTTCCAAGCCAGAGCCGTCTCCAGTAAACCGATGCAGATATCACAAGAGGAAAGATAGAGATCAGAGAGATTGAAGAAGTATTGGGAGAAAAGGAGAGCACAAGCATCTAAGAAGTGATTGATCTGACGTACCCCAAAGTGGGTGATTCGAAAAGAAGAAAAAGAAGAAACATCAGTTAAGAAATTTTTAAGCTACGTCTACACATGCAAGAAATTGTCTATCACTAGGAGTTGGATAGAGCATTCAGTTATCTCTTCAGAACAATTTTCTACCCCTAATTTATTTTTAACAAAGTCACAAAGTTCCACTTTTGACATAATCGTCGAAACCAGTGCTTCAAACAGTTGTAAACGTGTGAGAACCGGTTGTGCGGCATCTTCTAAAACGTGAAATAACTAAGTAAGTTGCAAAAAATCTTATAACAGGCGTAAACTACAAGACTTTATCTACATTTTAACATTAAGTAGAAAGTGACGCAGAGTGACGCGTAAGTGTTAGTGAAAATATAAGTTTAAAAATAAGTTAAATATTATATAATGCAAATATAGATAAAATTACGTAACAAATATGCCCGTTAGTAACGTTACAAAGATCATATCTTCAGCTGCATGTTCCATCTTAAAGCATCACACTAACCACAAAGACAACCAAACCACAGTCATTCACATTCACCCTCCAATTCAGACTGCTCGAACAGTGGTGACAGATTTACACTAAGATGCGTTTATATCCCAGAATAGTAAGCGGCAATTGTATGAAACTGCTGTAGAAGTAATAATTTTGATTTTTTAATCATGAAAATAAAAATTCTTGTCCTCCTATATTTCGTTTTTGACCCACTGTGCACTGGGAACCAGAATCGAAAGCGTCAACGATGCAGTGATGTCATTCATCGTCCCCTCGTCCCAAGAAGTTCAAGAGCCAACCATCCGCTGGAAAGGTGATGCTAGGACTGTTCTTTGATTATCCAGGCCCATTGCTTATTGATTCCAAGGAACCTGGTGTCTCCACCACTGGGGAATAGCGCTGCGCAACGCTGGAGAAATTACGTCGAGCAATTAAGGCGAAATGTCCGGGAAAACTGCGACAAGGTGTGCTGCTGCTTCATGATAACACACGTCCCCACACCGCCAAGTTCATAGCGCAGAAGGTACGCCATCACCAGGGGCCCACAACTTGTGGAACGTGGGTTGGTGACCACGGGACCCCAACCAAGTCCGGTATTGCTTCCTCTAACTTGTGCCGGGCTCCTCTTCGTTTTCTTTCCTGTCGATCTCTCTTGGTTAACTCGTGTTCTCTTCCGACCCCGACAGTATTAGGGTATCCGTGGCCTAGGGAGTATCTTCCTTTTCCGCCTTAATTGGCCCTACTCTAATCTTTCCTGATCCCTCATTCTTCGAGAGATCAGCTTTCTTTATCTCTTCATTATATTTCCTTTTCCCTTTGAGATTTCCGCACTGTCTTATGAATTGGCTCCCCGTGTATCTAAATTACATTTTGGAAGTATTTTTCCATCCTAATTCCCTTTTGTGAGTATTTCCAATCTACATTGCTTTTTTTAAAGTATTTTCAATCTACATTGCATTTTGTAAGAGCAGTATTTTGAATTGTGTCCGACATATTGTGAGAATTTTGAATCTAAATTACATTTTGTAAGTATTTTCAATTTCAATTGCATTTTGTAAGTATTTTCAATTTCAATTGGATTTTGTGAGAATTTCGAATGGACATTGTGACTTATGTGGAAAGTATTTTGAAACTAAACTACATTTTATGCGTTTTCTTTCTTTATTTTTTTCAATCTTAATTGCTTTTGTGAGTATTTTCCATCTAAATTACCTTTTGTAAGTATCTCCACTCTACATTTTGTGCGTCTTTTCAATCTAATTTCGGACCGGGTTCGATTCCTGGTCAATGAATGTGAGATTTTCGAAGTGGAATGCCATGTCATGAGGTTCGGATTCTACGTAAAAAGGAGGTCCCGTGGTTCATGATCGCATGATTAATGGTCACGTAAAACTAAAAGCTTTCTTCCTTCCTTGCTTCAATCTAAGTTCGATTTTTGTAAGGATTTTTAATCTACCTTGGTTTCGTTATGGTTTCCATTTCATTGTCATTTTCGCAATCATTCAGACGAATAGGGGCTGATAACCTAGATGTTAGGCCCCTTAAAACAGCAATTATGTTAGTTAGTTATTGTTGTTTTAAGGGCCGGAACTACGAGGTCATCTGCCCCTCTTAACACAGATTAAAGAATACAAATTTGGAATTGAATTTAAAATTTTGAGGTGGACTCCGAAATTTAAAAAGACCAAAAATTTATACAACAAAAACAAAAAAAATGAAAATAAAAATTATAAAAATTAAGACAAATTACGGAAAATCAAAACATAATCATTCAAAAACGAACAAGTCGTTGAGTCAATTTATACTGGAAAATTTAGATTGCTGGCCCTAACCCACTCTCACTTATAAAGCGGATAACGCCATCAGCAGAGACCGCGTCATCGGCTAATATAAGTTTGAGTGTCATCTGCAAACCAAGGTTTCTTCGTAAGTCAGCAAGATCCACACACTCGGTGAAAATGCGGGCCACGGTGAAAACGGCTACACAGGTACAAAAGTGGGGTGTCTTCCCTTCTCATCAGATACGAGTGGGTGGATCTTGTATGACCTATCCTTAGCCTACACAATATGACGGACTCTCTCCGTGACCGGCAAGAGCTCCGCCACACACGAGTAGTTCCCTTAATCGCTCTCAGTTTACTGGGCAGTGGGTCAGCTAGCCACTAACTGTCCCAAAAAGTCAGAACTTGTAGGCGTAACTGAGAGCGAATATCTCTAGCAGGTACCTCCATTGGTCGAAATGGTAGTGATACCGCCTCTTTTGCAGCTTGATCCGCTAACCCATGTGGCTTGGAAGCCAAACAAAAATTATCATCATCATCATCAAGTGGGAGACACTCCAGCATCTACCCTATAGTCCTGACCTCTCCCCATGTGATTATCATGCCTTCGGTTCCTTAAAAAGGGTCTTGAGGGATTGACGATTCCTGTCTGACGAGGATGTGCTGCTGGCGGTTACGGACTTCTTCACGGTGCAGGACACTGTGTTGTGTCACACGGGGATCTTCAAACTGGTGCATCGGTTGGCTGAGTGTCTCAATGCTCACTGCGATTTTGCCTGATTAGCATACCAATTCTAGACTGCACAGCCGTTAAACGGAAACTTTTGATCACGCCTTATAATACCATTAGCATTAGTGCCCGACTTCGCCCGGTGGATTGGTTTGTTTTATGGATGATAATGAATACTATGGGGTCATTATGTGTGAGCGCGCCAGTAAACACGGCAAGCTAATCCGGCAGTGACTAGCGCAGATCGCAGCCGCTCGCACCCGGTTCAGCCGGTGATGGCGCGCACTATCACACTTTTACCAAACATGTTCAATAATTAAAACTCAGCAATTCTTCTAGGTTTGTGCCGTGTCTTGTGTGGGGTTTCGCCTAGGACATCAAGCTGGCTCATCGGCGGGCTTCTGGTGTCCCCGCCCGGACCCCCACAGGGGTAACGAACTGCGCTCTACCTCCCTTTATATAGAGTGCAACTGCACTACTAGACTGCGAGAACTAAAAACTCAAGCAGCCTGAACATCCCTATGAAGGCTTCCAAAATGATGGTAAGCTATTGGTGTCCCCGCCCAGACCCCCCCGGAGTAACGAACTGCGCGCTACCTCCCTTTGTATAGAGTGCAACTCCACTACTTGACTGCGAGAACTAAAAGCCCAAGCAGCCTGAACCTCCCTATGAAGGCTTCCAAAAAGATGGTAAGTTCTTGGTGTCCCCACCCGGACCCCCACAGGAGTAACGAACTGCGCGCTACCTCCCTTTGTATAGAGTGCAACTGCACTACAAGACTGCGAGAACTAAAAGCTCAAGCAGCCTGAACCTCTCTATGAAGGCTTCCAAAAAGATGTGCCCGGCGATGAGCCAGCTTGGTGTCCTAGGCGAAACCCCACACAAGACACGGCACAAACCTAGAAGAATTGCTGAGTTTTAATTCACCGGCCGTGAAAGCCAATATACCATGTTCAATAATGTGTACTTACAGTGCTCATAGGCGATGTTAAAAAAGTCCTCCCTCTCTTGTAACACACACTTGACATCTTTTGATGAAAGAATGTCTGTCAACTCTTTTGTTATTTACGGAGCCTGTTACCTTGAATCGTTTATAGAGCCTCCCAATTGTACTGGCATTAGGCACAGGTCTCCCTGGAAACTTGATTCTAAATTTTCGTCTCGTTTTACAACAAGAATTTCTGCTTTTCATATACGAATTATGGATATACACACGTTCGCGCATAGTGAATTGGTGTGTGAGCATGACCAACGATCGCAGTAATCACAATACTCACTAAACGTGCAATACTAACGTCTAAGCTTTGCAAATACACGCCCATATGAATGACAAAACACGTGTGAACTAACGATAACAGTCAGCGAAGCGCACCTACCACCGGCTGAACCGGGTGTGCGCAGCCGCGATCTGCGCTAGTCACAGCCGGCTTAGCTTGCCGTGTTTACTGGCGCGCACACACATAATAACCCTGTAGTACAGAGCTGGATCTCTCAAGGATAAGGGTCGGAATAAATGAAAGTAAATTTGAAAGCACCAACGCTTATTGCAGCTGATAACCTCAGTATACTGCACCAACACCATCGCCCTTATACAGAGACATACTATTGTCATGATGATAACTGTTTTAAGGGGCCTAGGAAATCTTTTTGCACTAATTATTCCCCGTGACTGCAATTTATAAGCAGCTCGCAATTCTGCACCAGAACACTGGTAGGGGCGACGTGATGCAGTCCGCATTGCCAAGCAACAATAGACATAGGTATTATTGAAGCTGTCGGGGAGTGCTTGATCCTCCGACTTACTGAACAAAAATCAATATTTAAGGTTACCTGAGAGGTGTAGCCTAATGCTACATATCCTAAACTATTCCTCTCAAATCAGGCAATCATATACAAAAAGAATGTTTCGAATCCGACTGGTAGTTCAGGAGATTAGCGCATTTAATGACACGATAGTACATTATGCAACGAGCCTATAATGGCAATAATTAAGACACGAGTATGTTTATAAAACGAGCGTATGTGAGTTTTATAAATTCCATACGAGTGTCTTAATTACCTTTATAGGCGAGTTGCATACGACTGTTTATGTTCGACGATAATTATTATAACAATTTTATTTTCGAATATAAATATTCATAAATAACTGTCGAGATTTCGCCAGTTTTATGTACTGAACAGAGCGCATGAGACGCAGAGAATGCCATGTATTTGACCATGGCCTCCTCGATTACCCTACTATGACACTAGGCCAGGCAGTAAAATTTAAATTAGAAGGCCGTGGAACTCAGCGCATCTAATTACCTAATTGGTCAAACAACTGTTTCTTGGGCTCCGATTGGTGGGAGAAACTGTTTCATAATGAAAAATAGTGTTATAATGAGCCTCATTAAAGTACAGTTTTCTGACATATAATAGTCAGGGTCGAACATAAACAAAACAAAACAACTCTTCAGCTTTATTATATTAGTATAGATTTATGGCCTCATTTGGTTTGCCCTTTCGCTGGTGTATAAATTAATAACGGCACTTAGCCCTTAGATAAAATTGATGTTTTACTGAATCGTGTCCCCGTACTAGTTCATTACATCACCTTTAGCGGCTTCGGTGGCGTAGTCGGTAGCATGCTGAACTGCTATGCCCAAGATAGCGGGTTCAAACCCGGCCGAAGTCGTCGGATTTTTTAAGAGCGTTAAAAATCCTTGATCACTTTTGTGATATTTTCAATGTTTAGCTTGGCCCATTTGTCGGTCAAATTTTATTTATTGTTACTGAGATCCCCGAATGGTAATTATTTATTTACAATTGTTAATTGCTTAAACCATATGCATAATCTTGTTATCAATCACTTATTCATAGATATTATAGTTCTCACCTCGAGTGTTTCAGTCTCGCTATCTCAGGCGTCCTCACTCACGACATACCAGACATCTACTGGTTGATCCACTGTCTGCTGAGTAGTGTCGACTGACGTCACCCTGACTTTCGTTCGACCAATGGCAGGTCTTTGTCTGGTCGGGCGATCTCCAAACTTCGAGATAGTTCTATGGTCCCTATTTAAGACGCCGCTTGCTGGCGTTCTTCATCACTTCGGATCAACCGCCACTTCTGCACCACTTCAACACTTCTGATTCACCGCTGCTGATCACTTCAACCCGCTGGTCACCGCTACCACTCATAACACCATCGCTGATATCTACGCTAGCGAGCAGTTACGTCACAAGATCTGCACCATGACGTATTGCTCAAGATGGCAAGAATAATTGCCACCCGCTGTACTCTTCAACATCACCTTAGAGGGGATACTTGGAATCGTCCTTCAAAATATTTCTGGATCAGCTCTTGGAAACTATAAATGTCATTCCTGCGCAAGAAAAGAAAGTTGACATTTTATCGATGGTGCACATAACTCTAGGCCATGTACGCCTCCTTCCAAGAAAACCGTGAAGACTTTTAAATCAACGTGTGCTAGCTGGAACTTTTTAAGGAGCTGGCTCTTCAACTCTCTTCAACTCTCTTCAACTCTCTTCAAAGATAAGTTCAATTTTATAAAGAGCTTATATCATACCAGTTATTACACTCTTAATTATTTTTTTATGGTTCTCTCTTTTTATAAACTGCATTTTTATATATTAAGCTCAACTTTTCTTCAATCAAGCAAGCTTTTCATGGACCTTTCTATAATCTGGGTTCTGTAATCAGGCCCTCACACTTTGCTACATTTATAATTGTTAATTTCTGTAATAAGCACTTAAGTGCAATTTGTTTGTTCATTATAAATTTATTATTAGGAATAAAAATTGTTAATGCATTGCTCCCTATATTGGTTTTCTAGTCACGTATTTCATGCTCAATACCCCCGCACCGTTTCAGTCTAATTTTCTTGCACATAGTATTGGTGCCTCACCCCCGGGAAACATATCTGTTGCACCCTGGATCCCTATATAAGTTTAATATTGTGAATTTTGCATTAACAATTTTTGTTCATTGTGTTTCAACACTAATTCACATTGTACGTTTCAGCTTAAGGCGCATGTGCGGCAGAGGAGAGAAACGTAAGCTAAGCCGGTTTCTTCCGCATCAGACTAAACCTTACTACATAGCAAGCTGTCATCCTCTGACTTCCAGTACTCGAAGTCACAATATTGACGTGAGTAACAAACAACTTGTAATATGCCTAACCTTGATGAAAAACTTAGCAACTCCAGAGCCTCTTGTAAGGGCAAGCTCACACGGTTTCGTACTTTCTTAACTGAACTCGAACCCCAAGAGCATAATCTTGACATAATTTCGCAGAGGCTTAAGAATTATGAACAAGCCTTTGAGAAATATGATGAGATACAATGCAGTATAGAAACTCAGCATCCGGACCAGCAAAGTGATAGGTTGGAAGTTGAAAAATTATACTATCAGGGATTTGCTGAAGCTAAACAGCTTATTAGGGCTTTAACATTAAAAGAAAAACAAGAAGATCAAACTTCTGCAGCATCTTCTACATCTTCTTCACGCATTATATTACCCAAATTAGAAATACCCAAATTTACTGGTAAAGACATAGAATGGGAACCATTTTTTGAATTATTCAATTCTTTAGTACATGAGAATACTTCTATACCAGTAATACAAAAATTTCACTATTTGCGTCTGGCAGTTCAAGGCAACGCACTTAACCTGATTCAAGCACTTTCTTTGACCAGTGATAATTATGAAGTTGCTCTGAATCTTCTTAAGGATAGATATGGGAACATTCGTTTATCTATTCAACGCCATATACAAAGCTTATTCGAGTTACCTAACGTGCAAGCAGATAACAGTTTATCACTTCGTAAGTTGATTGACACCGCAGAGTTACACGTCAGAGCATTGTCCAATTTAAACCAACCCGTAAATCACTGGGATTTATTTATATTTCACCTCATTTCTGCAAGATTGGATGCAAATACATTAAAAGCCTGGGAAACAGAACTTTCCCAGAATTTGCAATGCACTTATGAGGCGATTATTAACTTTTTGAAGGCCAGAAGCCAAGTCTTTTCCGCCATAGCTAATCAAAAAACTAGTAGTTCAGATTCAAAAGCCTTCTCAAAACATAAGGTTAGCAGTTCTAATCAAAGAATTTTAAGATCACAGGCTCTTCCTGTTGATGCTCGGTCACCTAACCAAATGCAAACGTGCGGTCTGTGTCAGCAATCGCATAATTTATACAATTGTGATGAATTTAAATCTTTATCACTAGATGAAAGACGAAAGTTCATTACGAACAAAAAACATTGTTTCAACTGTTTGTCAGGAACGCATATGTTAAACAATTGCCGTTCACAACGTTTATGCTTTCATTGTAGGGCAAGACACCATTCACTTTTGCACAGGCATGAAAGACCACGGTTATCAGGACCAAGCAGTTCCAATACCAAGTCTAACTCGGAGACTTCTCAAAATAGTGCGCAGTCGTATGCTCAAAGTTCTACCTCGCTTGGCAAAGTCCAGGTTTTATTATCTACCGTGCAGGTTCTATTGAAAAATTCTCACGGAAAATGGGTATCTGTTAGGGGATTATTGGATAATGCCGCTACCAACAATTTTATTAATGAATCGTTGGTACAAAAGTTAGGCCTTCCAAAACATCCTACTTCAATAGAGGTTACAGGAATAAACGGCTCTAAATCACAATCCTTAAGCTTTGCTAAAGTGGATCTTAAGGACTCTAATAATCTTGGTACGCAGTTGCAATTAGATTGTTTGATTATCAAGTCTATAGGCAACAATATTCCTGGCACTTCTTATCCTATTCAAAGTTGGAATATCCCGAATTTTGTCCAGCTAGCTGACCCTCATTTCAACAGAGCTTCACCCGTAGAGCTTCTTTTCAGCTCAAGCGTATTTTGGCAATGTCTTCATTCCAATAAAGTAAAAATTGCTCCTAATGTTTTCTTCCGCGAAACTGATTTTGGTTGGATTGCTACTGGCCAAATATACCGTAATCCTATTCAAACTGTATCGAATTGTTATTTTGTTGGTACCGATGTGAGCCAAGAGCTAACCAAGTTCTGGGATCTTGAGAATGTTCAGGCTACTTCTTCTTCTTCTTCTTCTAACGAAATTTGTGAAAAGTTATATAAGGAAATCACTGTCCGTAATACTGAAGGCAGATTTATAGTAACTCTTCCACGTATTCCCAATCCTCCCGCCATTACGGGCTCGCATTCCAGAGCACTTAGGGCACTATTTGCTATTGAAAATCGGTTCAAACAAGATGCTTCTGTCAAAACTCAGTATGCTTCCTTTATGGAGGAATACGAATCATCCAATCACATGGAGGTAATTTCTAAATCAGAAGAAATTGACCATCCTTTAAATGAAATAGTTTATTTAAATCATCATCCGGTATAGAAAAATTCCTTAACACAGGACAATATAAGAGTAGTTTTCAATGGCTCATCACCAGATTCCAATGGAATCTCTTTAAATACCTTGCAATGTGGTCCCGCGATTCAAACAGATCTCACCTCTGTTTTGCTTAGTTTTCGAAGGTTTCCTATTGCTGTAATCTCAAATATTAAGCAGATGTATCGGCAGATTCTCGTAAATTCTGAGCAGCAAGATCTGCAAAGAATATTGTGGCGCGATGAGAGTTCCAAACCCATAAAGATATTTAGATTGAAGACTGTGACATATGGCCTGAAGCCTTCAGCCTTTCTTGCGATTCGGTCTCTCCACATGTTAGCCGAGCAAGATGGTCATCTGTATCATCCTTTGGCCTCTGAGTCATTAAAAACGGCATTTTATGTCGACGATTTCTTGTGCTCTTTCCCTAATATTTCTGAAGCGCTCCTTGTGTGCGAAGATTTGAAATCCCTACTCCTAGGAGGTGGTTTTCCGCTCCATAAATGGACTTCAAATTCCACTGAATTTTTATCAAAATTTTCATCAGAGGTCCCAGTTGATGAATTTGTTGCCATTCCTACTGATGAAGCAGCCGTAAAAGCATTGGGTGTTTTTTGGTGTCCTTCTTCTGATACCTTCTCTTATCAGGTACATCTGTCAGAATCTCCCCCTGTAACTAAGAGACAAGTTCTGTCAGAAATCGCAAAGATCTTTGATCCTTTGCAATATATTGCTCCTATAGTTATTGTTGCAAAAATGTTCTTGCAAAAGCTTTGGTCGTTAAAATCAGACTGGGATGAAAATCTCCCCCTTCCTCTTGTAGAAGAATGGTTAGAGTATCGCAGCAGTTTGCTGGATCTCTCCAAGGTTTCTATACCCCGCCCTTTAATTTCTAATCCCTTATACCAGCAGTATGACCTGCATGTATTTTCTGATAGTTCAGAACGAGCTTATGGCTGTTGTGCATACATAGTAGGACGTTCCTCAGATACTTTCCCTGGATTTTCTAATTTAGTGTGCGCTAAATCTAAGGTTGCTCCACTTAAAACAGTATCATTGCCGAGATTAGAATTATGCTCTGCTTTAATGGCAACAGAATTAGCTACTAAACTAAATGTCAGTTTAAAGTTAAAATTTTCCCGCACATTTTTTTGGAGCGATTCTTCTATTGTATTAGCTTGGATTTCCAAGCCTTCTTCTCATTGGAATACCTTTGTGGCAAATCGCGTTTCTAAGATTCATGAAGTCTCTCATTCTGAACAATGGAGACATGTTCCTAGCCGTGAAAACCCCGCGGATATAATATCACGTGGTTGCACGCCTAAAAAATTGATTTCTTCAGACCTGTACTGGAATGGTCCTCCTTGGCTAACTCAGGAATCATCTTGCTGGCCTCGTTTAGCTAATCAATCTGCAGAAGAAATACCTGATGCCCGTAATGACCCTGTCACGTCGCATCTTACTTCTACTTCTACTAGCCTTTTTCATAGATACTCTTCCTTCGATAAATTGATTCGTGTAGTGTCTTATATCTTCCGATGGAAATATTTAGTAATTGATCAACCATTGAAGCCTCAACCCTTTCTTTCCAGAGTAGAGTTAGAATTTGCTACTTGCAAGATTTTTTTACTTGTTCAGCAGGAAGTATTTGCTCCTGAAAAGCAAGCTCTTATAAGTTTTAAAGATTTACCCAAGTCTAGCAGGCTTTCACCACTCACTCCTTTTCTAGACCAGGACGGCATAATACGTGTGGGTGGAAGATTAGCTATGTCTAGTTGTGAGGATGGGAAAAAGCATCCCATCATCCTTCCTTCAAAGCATCCTATCACTACCCTTATAATAAAAAAGTTTCATTATAAACACCTTCATGCTGGCACTCGCACCTTGCTCTGTCTAATTCGTGAACTCTACTGGATCATCAATGGCGTTCATGAGGTTTCTTCTGTTGTCAAAAAGTGTATACCTTGCTTCAAGGTTAAACCAAGGCCCGCCACGCAGATTATGGGTAATTTACCTCCATTTCGTTCAGAACCTAGTAAGCCCTTTGCTCTTACTGGGATCGATTACGCAGGTCCTTACATATATCAGACCAATCCCTCTTCATCTAAGCGCAAAATCTTAGGTAAACTCTACATCTCGTTATTTGTATGTATGGTGACGGGAGCTATCCACCTTGAGTTGGTTACGAACGCTTCTGTATCCTACTTTCTGGCCGCCTTTTCTAGATTAGCTGCTAGAAGGGGTGTTCCATCTGAAGTTTTTTCAGATAATGCAAATATTTTTGTAAGCGCTTCTGATCTCTGGAAAAAAGTGTTAAGCTCCCCTTCTGCTAAAGAAAAAATTTCCAACTTTTCCTATTCTAAAGCTTTCAAATAGCATTTCACCCCGCCTTATGCTCCCCATCATGGGGGCCGATGGGAGTCCTGCATCAAACTTACTAAAAGACAGCTTAAGAAAACTCTTGGTCCTACGATACTTTCTTATGAGGAATTCAACTCTTTGATTATTCAAATTGAAGGTATTGTAAATTCCAGACCTCTGACCCCTCTTTCAAACGATCCTAAGGATCTTTTACCTTTAACACCCAGTCACTTCCTGATTGGCTGTTCGCTTGCTGCTACTCCGCCTTTGCTGGTTCGACGCTGTGATCCTAACTTACCTATCTTTTGGAGAAAAGTAGAATCTTTGCGCTGTGCTTTTTGGCGCCGATGGAAGTTAGAATATCTCAGCTTGCTAAATAGGCGTGAGAAATGGCGGCTTCCTCAACCAGAAGTACGAGTGGGGGACATGGTTCTTCTTCGAGACCCATCTCCGCCTCTCGTGTGGAACCTAGGTAGAGTTATTCACTGCCACTTTGGCCGTGATAAACGTGTCAGAGTTGTTGATGTTTTAACTAGAAAATGTCGTTATACTAGACCCATCTCTGCTATTTCTGTTTTGCATTTCGAGTCTTAGTTTCTCCTCGTCTGTTATCCATGTTTTTCTTTGACTGATTCTTTTGTTTGTTTTCATTCGGAGTTCTCGGAGCATGATCACTTTTGTGATATTTTCAATGTTTAGCTTGGCCCATTTGTCGGTCAAATTTTATTTATTGTTACTGAGATCCCCGAATGGTAATTATTTATTTACAATTGTTAATTGCTTAAACAATATGCATAATCTTGTTATCAATCACTTATTCATAGATATTATAGTTCTCACCTCGAGTGTTTCAGTCTCGCTATCTCAGGCGTCCTCACTCACGACATACCAGACATCTACTGGTTGATCCACTGTCTGCTGAGTAGTGTCGACTGACGTCACCCTGACTTTCGTTCGACCAATGGCAGGTCTTTGTCTGGTCGGGCGATCTCCAAACTTCGAGAGAGTTCTATGGTCCCTATTTAAGACGCCGCTTGCTGGCGTTCTTCATCACTTCGGATCAACCGCCACTTCAATACTTCTGATTCACCGCTGCTGATCACTTCAACCCGCTGGTCACCGCTACCTCTCATGACACCATCGCTGATATCTACGCTAGCGAGCAGTTACGTCACAAGATCTGCACCATGACGTATTGCTCAAGATGGCAAGAATAATTGCCAGCCGCTGTACTCTTCAACTTCACCTTAGAGGGGATACTTGGAATCGTCCTTCAAAATATCTCTGGATCAGCTCTTGGAAACTATAAATGTCATTCCTGCGCAAGAAAAGAAAGTTGACATTTTATCGATGGTGCACATAACTCTAGGCCATGTACGCCTCCTTCCAAGAAAACCGTGAAGACTTTTAAATCAACGTGTGCTAGCTGGAACTTTTTAAGGAGCTGGCTCTTCAACTCTCTTCAACTCTCTTCAAAGATAAGTTTAATTTTATAAAGAGCTTATATCATACCAGTTATTATACTCTTAATTTTTTTTATGGTTCTCTTTTTCTATAAACTGCATTTTTATATATTGAGCTCAACTTTTCTCCAATCAAGCAAGCTTTTCATGGACCTTTCTATAACCTGGGTTCTGTAATCAGGCCCTCACACTTTGTTACATTTATAATTGTTAATTTCTGTAATAAGCACTTAAGTGCAATTTCTTTGTTTATTATAAATTTATTATTAGGAATAAAAATTGTTAATGCATTGCTCTCTATATTGGTTTTCTAGTCATGTATTTCATGCTCAATACCCCCGCACCGTTTCAATCTAATTTTCTTGACCACAGTAGTTATTTTGGCCAGGCTTTCGCCTGACGCGTTTCGTTCTCCCGTATGGGGAAGTTTTAGGACAGAATTTATACTTCTCCAATCCTTCAGTATGCCTTCCTTCGGAGGGGAAGTAAAGCCGGCGGTCCCATGTCATAGATTTATGGCATGTAAAAAGATCCTTTCACAGACTAAACTAGTGTAAAGCAAAATTTGTTAGGTTAGATTTCGTCAGAACGCTCTATCAAAGTTCCAACGTTCACCACTAGGTATCATTGTTATCTGGTGGCGAAAGTTGGAACTACTTGAAATTGAACGGAACTTGTAGCTCACCCTTTAGGGTATCCGCTGGAAGCAGCTACAGACTCAGGCGAGCCGAACATGTCCTCGGACACTCCCGGCACTAAAAGCCATACGATAAATAAATAAACATCACCTTTGAATGCAGTAGATTCTCACCTTGTAGACCTGGGACTCCATCTCGTGCACTTTACGCGCTTGTGCTGTGAGCAGGTTGTCCAGATCTCTGACACCAATTCGAGAGTTGTCGGCTGTGTAGACGTCCTTCATGACGCGGGCTATGTAGCGTATATAGGCCGTTACCAGCGGGGATTCACCAGTACCTGTCGCTCCAGCGTCGGATAGATACAGCTTCCGTCTGTGTCGCGCTATCCTCCTGTCCAGTTCGTGGTAACTGTAATGGAACAGAACATAGGCTATCATAATAACTGTACAAGATTGAGTCACCATTGGGTATCCTTGCTAACAAGGGGAGGGTACGATTCATGGGTCACCGATTCGAACCATCTTTAGTACACGTGTAGGGCATGACCAGGCGTATACCAGGTGCAATTAGTAAGGTGCGCTTTTCAGCCGTTTCCGAGAAATTAATTAATTGCAATTGCAGTGCGGCGTCTATGTGCGTTGTACGTCGGCAGCAAGCCAAAGAGCGCGTGGTGCAGCGGTAAGAGCCCTGCTTCGTAAGCGCGGGATTGCTGGATCGAATCCCACTAGTGAGCCGTTGCAGTATGTTGTGGTTTTCTTTCTTTCTTTCTTTCATTCTTTCTTTCTTTCTTTCTTTCTTTTTGTAGCCATTGGCAACTTCCAACCAATACGCATAGCATGAGTCACTGCTTGCGGGGTACGGGGTGGTCTGATGGTTCACAGACGTGCAATGAACGGAACAGACTGGGCATTCAATGTATAAATGTATGCTGGTACACCTGACCATGTATAATACCAATGTATTTGCAAGGCCGATACTGTACATTATGTAATGTCACAAACGTTGAACCCCATACGATGATTTCAGAATCCCTTTTCCCGCTCACATAAAACGTTATTACAATTGATTGCAAAATAAAACATTGTTCACGACACCTACATTTGTACGAATTGCCAATGTTTACAACAACAAGAAACAACACAACACACTGCAAAAGCTCACCGGTGGGATTCGATCCAGCGATCCCGCGCTCACGAAGCATGGCTCTTGCCGCTGCACCACACGCTCATTGGATTCTTTGCTAGGGTACAACGCACATGGACGCCGCACTGCAAATGAAATTAATTAATTTCTCGGAAACGGCTGAGAAGCGCACCTTACTACTTGCACACGTGTACTAAACATGGTTTGAATCGGTGACCCATGCATCGTATCCTCCCCTTGTAAGTACATTCCCTGGCATGCATCTTCTTCTTCTTCTTCATGTGCCGTCTCCTCTAAGAAGGTTGGCGATCATCATAGCAATCCGGCTTTTAGATCTAGCAGCACCAAAAAGTTCACTGGAACTACAGTTGAATATTTTTTTAAGATTGTCCAACCAAGAGTTACTTCTCCTTCCTCGACTCCTTCTGCCCTCAACCTTCCCTTGAATAATTTCTTGTAGCAACGATACCTGTCTCCTCTCATTATATGGCCCGAGTATTGTAACTTGCTAATTTTGACACAAGTAATTATCTCCTTATCTTTACCTATCCTACGCAACATCTCAAGATTTGTGATTCTATCCAACTAGCTTACTCGTAAGATCCTTCGATATGTCCACATCTCAAACGCCTCTATACTGTTAATCACATCTTGTTTGTGTGTCCAAGCGTCCATACCGTAGAAGAGTACCGAGAACACATAACATTTTAGCAACCATAGTTTTAAATTTATGCTATGGTCTCTATTGCACAATAAATTTCTCATTTGATTGAATGCACTTCTGGCTTGTCCTAACCTTGCCTTACTTCCTTGAGAGTAATCATTGGTATAAACTATGGTTCCTAATTATCTGTATTTCTGAACTCTTGGAACTACTTCACCTTTGATTATCAATTTATTAGGGCAGGCATAGCCCCTCCTAATGCACGCCGTGAGGTCATAGCGAAAACTGAGCGAAAATAATACATTATGTAACGAGCCTATAATGGCAATAATTAAGACACGAGTATGTTTAAAAACGTCATTATTTCCATTTTTATTCTGAGCAAACTAAAAAAACGTTAACGTTTCATAGAAAGACTAATTAAAGCCACAACGGTTTTGAGTGAGATGCATTTTGTAGCAGAAGGTTTAACACCCTCATTAAAAAAAGAAAACTCCAAAAATTCCTATAAACACGGGAGATATCAGGGAAACGGTGAAGATCAGCACAAAACAAGAACCAAATTTTGAAAAAAATGATAAAAATAATTACCATTTGAATTTTGAAAATTTTTAACTTGGCTTCTAATAGCAAGGTGTGTGTGTTTCCTTGAAAATGTATATCATTGTTGTGCAAGATCTATGTCAGGCACAGTTAATACACTGAACGGCAAAGAAAACCGATCACTTGAAAAATTCAACATTACTTTCATTTAAATCATAAATATGAACGCTGTAGGCCTAGTACGTAAGTTACTGTTTATAACATAGAAGTAAGATTAATTGTTTTCCTGGATGTATTATCATTCTTCATGTCATTGTTTCACTTAACAATAGCGATTCATTGACATGATGCCGTTTCCCGCGGAAAGATGTGCGCGCCACCATTTTCAATCAGCAACATCTTCAGGCAACAAGCGCATATTCGTTTCTGAATTGCCCAAGACCAACTGAGGATATGGCTGCATTGGTCTTTTCCTATGCCAAAAATTGGCAAAAGAAAAGAAAAAAAGTCCTCTCGGCACGCCGGAAGGCGTAGGTAGATTTCACCGGACAAACTTGGGGATAGGCTATAATAGGCAGAATATGCAGATTTTCTTAGAAGGATCAGACCTCATTTATTGCGAGAAGGTATTTTATAATTGGAGTTTAATTAACTTTTATTTTCGTCATTTTATGCTTATTTTAAACATTTTATTGTCTTATGGGAACGGTAACCTTCTTGTCATTTGGGGTCCATTTTTATACTTGTGGTCACACTATCTTTATGCAAGGTTTCGACACTGATGTGTAACTATGTAACGGTCTGTTACTTCTTCACGCAAAATTATATCTCCCGCAGAGATATTGGTTGGTTCCTCAGTTTAGGGGCTGCGACAACGCGGTCATGTAACCCCATGTACTTTGGGATGGCTGTATTAGTCTGTAATTCAGGTAAGGACTGCAGACGGTCAATTTCAAGCAGTAGTTACTAATGTTGCTACCAGGTACTGTGCCCATTTAGCAAGAAATATGCCAATCACGGTATACCAGCGTAGCTCAATTCGGGATTTCGGGGCAGCGGTAAGTTCCCCCACTCTGTGACTCACATATTTTGGATTAATTAGAGGATACACTTGCAAAAATAACAACAAAATCAACTCCTATTTAAACACATTTAATTAATAAAATTTATGGCGCTACAAACATTTTAACAATTTAATTACTGACCCAATAATCAACTGCTTGTTCCAAATGAACAAGGAATCACAAATATAAACAAATATTATATTCAAAACCTGTGGTTTCCACATAAACCAACAATTCTTACTTAGTCTCACTTCCATAAAGCACTAACATTAAGTTTACATAACTCCGAGCTCGTTGGCTCCATGCATTTACATATTTAAGGTGTCATTCTTGTACACCTCCCACTATCCTTTATATTTTCTTATATCTCAAAAACAAATATATAATTATATTTAAAATCTATGTTCATTATCTAACTCAATATTTTGGTCATGTCCACACATTCAGTTGTTATCATCTCTCTTTATTTCACAAATATATTAAGGTAATCAGAAAATCAATTGTGTACTCCAGAGCATGAAGGTACTTGACACAGTCAAAAAACTATAGTTACTCCCGAACTCAGTTGCCTTCAATCAACTCGTGGAATCCCACGTCCTTACATCATTACAATAGGGATTGTTATTTATCTCTTATGTCTTAATAGACCATTAACATATAAGAAACTACGATCTGAACCGGCAAACGAAATATCCATCTACTAGGACCTCGGTTCATCGCCCGGGTCGTTAACAACTTAAACCCTTCTGGTGTATTCATTCTCTTTACAACAGCTTACGAGACGGTCTCTGTTCCTTCTCGCTTTAAGAGAGCTAGACTCTACTACTTGGGGTGCGATTTATGACCACGTAGGGTGACGGCGACTCCCTGTCTGACCCAACGTTAGTAACTTATTTCCAAGGCTTTCAAAACAAACCTTCCCATTATATCCAGTTCTGGGGAGACCGGGCTTTACGGTACCGTATACATTCAAACAACATTTCTTTGGTTCACAGACCATTTTCGTATCCTTGGCATTTATTAATTATGAGAGGGTCCTCATTGATTGGGAAGATTAATACACATACGACGACGGAGAATTACAGGGGCTTTTATCAATAGAAGATCCTGCATTCGAATCTCTTCATGTGCCTCGGGAACCAATCCCTTATAGAGGACTTATACAAAATGCGATTTAGAGTCGGCCGTGGCCCAATGACATACGCTCAATAATACCATATATTAGCTCCCTTTTTAAATACATACACAATGCCTCGTGATACTATGTCACAAATAGAGGACTTATACAATTATCAATTCACTGCAATCAACTACCCTCCATAAGTAATGTACCAAGCATTTAACCACTACGCGTTCCTAGCGTGACACTTTAATATTATATTTGCGCTCATTATGCGCTATGCATTATTTTAAGCCGAAAATGTCTTCCCAAGAACTGATAAAATCTCTTTAGTAACAATTCATATTATTTTAATTCACATATTTAATCCTTCCGTTGTCGATAAATCGCTCCCTGTTTTAAAATATTCCATTGAACCTCATCTCTTACACATACGTTAAGGCTTAACGTTCTTATATTCATATCAATTTATTTGATTTTTATTTAACATTTCCATATTTAATTATTATTATTATTATCTTTATTCTTTAGACAAGCTCAAAAGCTATTTCTTTCATATCTCAACTTTACTTTATTTCAATATCTTTCATGATAATTAATGATATTTCGCTTGCTCTTATGACATTTGTTAAATACATTAACCCTTTATTCACATATTTCCTCTACGGGATTTATTCTTCACATAATTATTTATAATTTCTCAATTTATTTTATTATTGTTCAGACCGTGTTCTTGATTATTCAGTATTTATTTATTTAAACACATCCCTTTCACTCCAAAACTCCGGTGGGTTTGTACACAATCGATTTCTGACACCAAAATAGAATGAATTTAGTACTCACATGTTTCCAGATCATCCCATGATCTTTAATCTGGTGGGGCGCTTCATTTTTGGGCCCACTTTGAACTTTTTACACCATATTAAAGGAATTCATCTTACTTAAAAACACTTTTTGATATACATTTAAAACACTTAACATTGACGACATTTTTATATACTGATGTGTTCCTTTTGAACACATAATAAACACTAAAAATATTATTTAACACACAATCTTGATTATTTTACACTTCACAATTCTCGATCACTAGGCCGTATTTCTGAGCCTATCACACGTGATCTTCTTAAATTCCCGTTTCCAAGGATGAAATTTATTCGATGTCGGCTTCCTATCCTGCAGAATGCGAAAGTCCCGAAACATCTACTGTTCCCTGGAGTCCAATTCTGCTACTCCTATCCTGGATAACCGGCTATTTATCTAGCTTGAACGGCTTCTTTGTAGATCTGTCTATCGATCCTAACGAAAGTCTATACGGATCGAGGTCTCCTCTAAGACCTATAGATTCAGTTTATAGCAGCTAGCACTTCTCAATTCTAGTATTTTTAGAATAGTTCGCCTGCTTTCTGGAGATAATGTTTATAGTCTCCTATCGTCTTTATTTGAACTGTTTTATTATTCTGTTCTTCCCTTTTAGGTTTCTTTAATTTAAATAACAGTTTATCTGTCTGGTACGATACTTCCGTACGTTATGATCTATTCGTTCGTACATTTAACGACCTATCGCCTTTAAGTCCGATGTTCGCGGCCTGCTCTGACTATATCTTACGAATTTTCACTTTAACTTGTATACAGTCGGGCCTAAATCCTATAATTAGGATTTTCCTAATATTTCACTACGGCGATACTTTAAAATTTCGTCTTGACCACTCCTATGGGAGGCAAGCAAGTCGTTAATACTATGACGCCTGTGGCTATCGGATCTTACTTCTGCGGTGTAACACGGCGTTTCTCCCCTCAAGGAGTACTGGTAGCTGTTTTCGATGTAACGCAGAATTACGTCCCCTCACGGACTGTCGGAATGACTACTTCTACGTCGTGGAGCAGCACTTCCCCTCACGGAGTGCTCGTAGGACTGCATGTGCTGATATAACTTCACGTCCTCCTGGACGGATTCGTACTGCGTGATGCGTGGCGACACCCCTTGGGCTATTCGAGACTGCATTCGTTGTGATGTAGCACAGTGACGTGCCCTCAGGCCGTTTGAAACTGCATGGTTGGCTTGGTAACGCCCGAAGCTTTATACTATTTTACTACAAAAAAATAAGACTCAAGCCTTTTCTGTGGTCAACTTCTAAAATAATGGTGCCACAAATATAAAACTTATACCTTCCGAAAGCTCGTCTTCTCAATGTCAAATGATCTTATTGCACCTAAGAATCGATCGTGCAATTCGGAGATATTAATTAATTTCTCGTCCTCAATTGTGTGGGTGTTGCATTCCTTTTGCTCTCTCCCCTCCACAGAGGCTTAGGTAATTCCCCAATGACGTCGTCTTACGTCGGCAGTTTTTTTCTGCGCAATTATTAAATGGTTTCTATTTACTGAAAAATCTCTCATTCAAAATTATTCACTGTACTGTGCTTGTTTACTCATTATTATGCTCGTAAAGGGTGTTAATTTTAATTATTCCTCTTCTGGTGCATAAGCGGCGTTGTCAATTTCCAGCAACGTCAGCTTGAATTCCGATTCAGGCTTCCTTGTCTATCACGGTGGAAATTTCCATTCAGTTATTAATACTCGTGACCAGCCCTCTCTTGAATGTCGAGTGGGGTGATCTCATCTAAGGAACATCTGTCCCTAGTCGCTTGCACAATGTTAAGCTATAATCCTGGCTTAAAATCTATCTCCGTTCCTTTAGGAAACTATACGTTTCTTTCATTTCTTCCTTAAGGACATGGGTTCGTCCTTCATGGACCCTATGGCCCATGGGTTCATCACTACCGTCAACGACACCTAGCTGTGAACTTGGCTACTAGATGCCACCGCAACCAGCAACTCGCAACGAACGTTGGAACTTCCCCTCCAAAGGAAAGCATACTGAGGGATTTTTAGCGCTCTTAGAAAATCCGACGACTTCGACCGGCTTTGAACTCGCGACCTTGGGCATAGACATTCAGCATGCTACCAGTTACGTCACCGAAGCCGCTTCACACTTAGATGGAAATCTGAATCTGATCTCGTGCAAGTGCGTTATCTTGGCAACGTCTGATGGCTCATCCCTCATCAATTTAGTAGTGTTGCCATGGCAACCACTGATAGCTCTTGGCATTTTCTTATAATTCTGAAATAATTTTTCTCATCCCTTGGCATAATGGTGGGTTATATCAAAAATTCTTTCAGACAAAAGTTTTAGGTAATTATTAGGGGAATATTGTCCATTTCGTACGGTTTTGATATTGTGCCTATTAAGAGAGATATGATTAATGTTTCCCGAAAACCCCACTTTTTCCCACCCCTTTGGTCAATGGTTGGTGCTATAAAGAAACTCTTCAAACATACATTTTTGGGCTTTATCCGACACATAGTATGAACGTTGAACGGATTCGATATTTCACATATTAAGAGAGTTATATCAATATTTCACTTTTTCGAAAAAAGCCCTCCATTTTCACCCCCTTCGACCGATTTAGCCCAGTAACGAACTCGACCGAGATTTTATAGGTATACATATTCGGTAAAAAATTCAAAGTGATTGGTGCAAAATTACGGCAGTTATCGTGTCCACAAGAAACTGATATACATATATATATATATATATATATATATATATATACATATACATACATAAATTATATATAACTTTTGAACCGACGGTGGTTTTGGGGTCTGGGGGATGTGAAACGCGAAGATATGTCGAAATTTT
Source organism: Meconema thalassinum (assembly GCA_946902985.2). Lineage (NCBI taxonomy): Eukaryota > Metazoa > Arthropoda > Insecta > Orthoptera > Tettigoniidae > Meconema > Meconema thalassinum. Next base: position 86,200,890 of record OX336400.1, on the reverse strand, counting down.
CCGGAAGTCGAAGTTGCAATAGTTAGCTTTCTAATGAAATCTACCTCTGGTTGGTTCCTCAGTTTAGGGGCTGCGACAACGCGGTCATCTAACCCCGTGTACTTTGGGTGAGTGTAGAATCTATCTGATACACGGTGTGAATTGTAATGGCTGTATTAGTCTTAATTCAGGTAAGGACTGCAGACGGTCAATTTCAAGCAGTAGTTCCTAATGTTGCTACAGGTACTACCGTTAACGACACCTAGCTGTTAACTTGGCTAATAGATGCCACCCCAACCAGCAACTCGCAACGAACGTTGGAACTTCCCCTCCAAAGGAAAGCATACTGAGGGATTCTAGCGCTCTTTAAAAATCCGACGACTTCGGCCGGCTTTGAAACCGCGACATTGGGCATAGAAGTTCAGCATGCTACCAGTTACGTCACCGAAGCCGCTTCCCACTTTATCAGGCGGCTTTGGTGGCGTAGTCGGTAACATCCTGAGCTTCTATGCCCAAGATACCGGGTTCAAACCCGGCCGAAGCCGTCGGATTTTTTAAGAGCGTTAAATATCCCTCAGTATGCCTTCCTTCGGAGGGGAAGTAAAGCCGGCGGTCCCATGTCATAGATTTATGGCATGTTAAAGATCCTTCCACTAATTGCACCTGTGTGAAGCTAAATTGGATAGGTTAAGAATGTATACAACGCTCTTAGGTTTCTATGTTCGTTGCCAAGAGCCGACTGCGGCGGCGTCTAGTACCTCAGTTCTGAACTTGGCCTCGTAGTCGTTGACAGTGGCGCTTGGCGGCAAAAGTAGGAACTATCTGAAAAATTGTTAGTTGCAGTACTTAAATTAACAAACAGATAACACACACTAATACAGTCATCACAATTAACACCGGTTATCAGACAGATTCTACACACACCCAAAGTACACGGGGCTACATGACCGCGTTGTCGCAGCCCCTAAACTTAAGAACCAACCAACCAACCACTTAATCAGATGGAAATACTGAATCTGATCTCGTGCAAGTGCGTTGTCATGGCAACGTCTGATGGTCCATGCCTCATCAATTTAGTAGTGTTGCCATGGCAACCACTGATAGCTCTTGGCATTTTCTTATAATTCCGAAATCATTTTTCTCGTCCCTTGGCGTAATGGTGGGTCATATCAAAAATTCTTTCAGACAAAAGTTTTAGGTAATTATTAGGGGAATATTGTCCATTTTGTACGGTTTTGATATTGTGCCCATTAAGAGAGATATGATTAATGTTTCCCGAACAACCCACTTTTTCCCACCCCTTTGGTCAATGGTTGGTGCTATAAAAAAACTCTTCAAACATAAATTTTTGGGCTTCATCCGACACATAATATGAACGTTGAACGGATTCGATATTTCACATATTAAGAGAGTTATAGCAATATTTCACTTTTTCGAAAAAAAAAGCCCCCCCCCCACCCCCATTTTCACCCCCTTCGACCGATTTATCCCAGTAACGAACTCGACCGAGATTTTATAGGTATACATATTCGGTAAAAAATTCAAAGTGATTGGTGCAAAATTACGGCAGTTATCGTGTCCACAAGAAACTGATATACATATATATATATATATACAGGGTGTATTTGATATGATGGAAGTCCTTTACACTGGTGATAGAATATGGTATTCTAAGCAAATATCTTCATGAAATTAAGTCGGATCTTAATTAGTGTAGGTGGAATTAAATCACAAAAATCGTCAGTCAATGTCTTGGAAAAGATCTTAGGCTGCGTTCCCCTCAGCTGCACAGCAGACTTCTCCCCATCTCCCTCCCCTCCTACGCTGAGGAATGTTGACCAGAGTCTGCAGTTGAGTGACCTCCTCGCCTTGTCTGCCAATGACATTGAAATACACAAACCGAGCCTATGAACAGCTGATTCACACCTTCATGGGGAGTGGCTACATGACTAGTGATGGTGGATCTGTCTAGGATTTTTCCAGCTTCATGAACTATGCATAGAAAATAGAAATCCTAAAGATTTAGTAAATTAATTTAAGGAACTGTTGGTCTATCTTTGTGTGAAGATAGTGCAACAACTGTAATAAACTTATTAATAATACTAATAATAGTAATAGTAGGCTTTTAGACACACTAACTTCTTTTATGTTTCTTTTTGGTATGTCGAGTTGCCAGACTTTAATGTACGTAGGATTTCTTGTATGTGCCATGAAATCCATGGAGATGATCTTATTAGATCCCATTCATTTACTACATGACTGAACGTAGATCGCACCCTCGGGAAGGTTAGCACTCTACCACCAGAACTACACATGCTGACTCTTATTATTATTATTATTAGACTATTATTATTATTATTATTATTATTATTATTATAACACTGTATTATAACAATGTATTTGTATTTTATTTTCATTTTCGTGTATTTTCATATGTATTTACATTGTTGATGGACCAATAAATCAATCCTCCCCCCCCCCCCCCCCCCCTCTCCAGTTAATGGCCACCCGAGGGCTGGAGATGGGATGGGACAATTCACAATATGAACATGTGGTACCATACTAGTATTAAATCTTGGAAGTAGGTTTCCATGGGTTCCCACTTCTACCCCAGGCAAATGTCGGGATTGTTCCTAACTTAAGGCCACGGCCGCCTTCTTCTCAATAATCATAACCGCTGGCAGTGCAGCCCATGAAGGGCCTAGGCCTACCAAGCGACCGCTGTCCAGCCATTTGGCCTGCAGATATTAGGGTGACGCGTGGTCAGTGCATCGGGTCCCCTCGGCCATTAATCTTGATTTTCCTGACTCGGGCACTGCCTCACTGTTAGACAGCTACTTAATTGCCCTCACGAGGCTTAGTGCACTGCGTTACAGCCCTCACGTCAGTTTCTAATATCCCTGATGGAGCCAGGAATCGAACCCAGGGCCTCCAGGTGAGAGGCAGTTGCACTGCCCCAACACCACAGGGCCGGCGCCTTCTTCCGAATCCTCACCTGAATTACAAATACCCACATTTCTACAGAAACCACAAAACACAGGTTATCACACAAATTCTACCCACACCCAGCTACATGGGGCTAAATGACCAAAATCGCCAAGCCTCTCAAACAAAACATCAAGTTTTTTACTTCCGTCCTAAATGCCTAGTTCTGAACAGACTGCGGGATGTCGAAATTTTGTCACACTGCATTTCATTAAGAGAATGTTTTTAGTATTTTCAGAAACTAGTCAACAGAAGGTCCGACACGGACGCCAATGATACATCAGGGCTGAGTATCGAAATTATTTTATACATGAACATCAATCAATGAATTCCACACTTACAAAGTAGGCTACACAATACTACCGGTCCTGACGTCCCAAGCCATTGCGTGCGTTGTCAACAACAACAACAAGAACAACGGCAATGCACATTTTCTTACGAGACGGTAGAGCTCAAACAGCTGATAGCCTACCACCCCTCAAGTCAACCGGTAAGGTCAATGCTCCGATTACGTAACAACTTCCCCTTCGCGCGTCGTCACATCGGGCTCCGCCTCGTTTCCCCAGCCTGCCGCACCACTTTCTGCCTGATTAGTTTCTGAAATAACTAAAAACATTGACTTTTTAATGATTAATTATCAATTTCAAGATAGGTGACAAATTTTTTACCTAGGAAGCTTAGAATAGTCTCTTCTATCACCAGTGTAACGGACTTCCATCATATCAAATACACCCTGTATATATAAACTTTTGAACTGACGGTGGTTTTGGGGTCTGGGGGAAGTGAAACGCGAAGATATGTCGAAATTTTCCGGAAGTCGAAACATGGGACCCATTGCAATAGTTAGCTTTCTAATGAAATCTACCTAAAAAAAGAAAACATTGCATCGTTGACGATAGCGATGGCGCGCACAGCTTTCCGCGGAAAACAGCATCATGTCAAAGAATCGCTATTGTTGTGCTATAACTATAGCATGTACTGTACTAGGCCTATACCGTTCATATTTATGATTGGAATGTAAGTAATGTTGGATTTTTCAAGTGATCGTTTTTATTTGCCGGTCAGTGTAGCTAAGATCCAGTTACGGCAATCCACTACACCACCAGAGTGGATGAAGGCTAACAACACCAACTGGGAAACTTTGTGATCACTCGAATCGATTTTTTCAGAAACCACATAAGTCACGAAAATTTAATTTTACAGGAGAGCAAAAAAACTAATTTTATAGTTTAGTGTAATTCGAATGAAAATATTGTTTGTTTTATAATGTGGCTACTAATCCTTTTGAATATCCTAGGACCTAAATATGCTTCGGAGTGCATTGGTTTAGCCACAATATTATTTAAAAAATTACTTATGGGGTTTTTGACAATAAATGTTCGCAAAAGTAGGGTTCTTCAATGGAAAAACTAATAAATACACTGCAAATCTCACTATTTTGTTTATTTTAACATTTATAATTTCTGGAAAGATATCAGTACTTATGATATGTTCTTATACTAATAATAGCTGAATACATACTAATATTACGATATGCTCTTAATGACAAAATTTTATAAGGTAATTCTTTCTCTTCGGTCATACTTAAGCATCTCAAATCTATGTGATTCTTCATCATTATCATTGTACCCTATCAATAGCTTAATCTGAGAATACCTTGAGACATTTGACAGCAGAAAATACTGTATAAGTCACTTATGGGCTTTTCAAACAAAACTCATTTCAACAGATCTCATTTCCCACTGTGATTATGCTCGGACGTATCGGATATTTGCACACAATATGGAGCTAACTGAGTACAACCTAGTTTCATGTCAAACTTATTTTCACAAAAAAATTGACTTATTGAATATACCTCGGAGTGATGTTGGGAGATGCAGAGTTAATGTACATAAATGGGAATATCTACAGGGATCGCAAATCTGCGATTGTGATGAGAGGCAGACAGTGTAAGACCTGTGTTCCTGTGAGCTGTGCCCATACCCTTCCACAACACAAGAGTTAATGGAAGGTTGTGATAGCGCTACGGGAGTGGCCCATTTCTGGGCGAAGATCATCTAACCTGAGACATTTGTGTTTTTTATTACTGTAGTGTAAATAAATAAATAAATTCATATCCTTTCTAACCATCGCAATTTTTGATCTAACCCCGAAATTAAGTTATCATCTGGGCCATGTAAACTATGCTTCAATATCATGCAGAAGCTGCTAAAAGTTTCTTTAAATAGTACATTATACAATGAGCCTATAATGACAATAATTAAGACACGAGTATGTTTATGAAACGAGTGAAGCGAGTTTTATAATTTACATACGAGTGTCTTAATTACCATTATATGCGAGTTGCATACGACTGTTTATGTTTGACGATAAATATAATTTTATTGTATCTTCTAACATAAATATTCATAAACATCTGCCGAGATTCTGTCGGTTGACTTCTTCTTCTTGGGAATTGTATGGGCTCAGCATTTGCTCTCTATCCAATTACGAATTCTAAAGCATTGAAACATTGTTTATGCTGAAGTAGCACCAACAGATAGCGCGCAGGTACTACCTGGGATTATTTTGTTATTTTGGTCAAATAACACAAAATAGGCCGTTATAAACGCTTTAAAATTAAAATGCATCGTATTATCAACTAGTTATTCTTCAAATTTGATGCGTATAGAATGTCATCGGAAGGCAAATCAATGGAGTCACAAACGAACAGTCATGGTATCTGGCGGAAAAATGTTGCATAAGAAATGTCTTTACTGAACAGAAAGCTGTGTTATCATTTCCAAGGATCAAATGTCATAATGCTTGCTGCGTCCAAGACGTTCTAGTGTGTTTATATCAGCAGCAATCACTAAAATTATCGGCGAGATCGTACGAATGCAATGCCCTGTGTAGAAATTGGCTTTGTGGATATTAAGCTACAGTGCTATTTATATTGCAATATTCCGCAGTTTTTTTATGCGAATATTACGGATGGTGCACACTTTTCGTGCCTATATGCCAGGGTAGAAGGATAGTGTGTTGCAAACTTCTGGACGTAGGTTCCAAAATTTCTTGCATATTTCATAGTATTTTCTTGTTACCGTAAAGGTTCGTCCGGATTTTGTCTTCCCCCCCAGGGACTCACATCTTGTGGGACGTGGGTTGGCGACCACGGGGCCCCAGCTGAGTCCAGCATTGCTTCCACTTACTTGTGCCGGGCTCCTCTCCGTCTTCTTTCCTGTCGACCTCACGTGGTCACCTCTTGTTCTCTTCTGACCCCGACGGTATTAGGGTATCCGAGGCCTATGGAGTCTCTTACTTTCCCGCCTTAAATGGCCCTTGTCTCATCTTTTCTGATACGCTACTTCTGCGATGGGTCAGCCTTCTTTTTCTTTTCAACTTATCTCCTGCTTTCTGCTCAAGGCCCTCACGGAGGCAGGGTGTATGAAGCCCCACCACTTCTGGTGCTCCCTAAAAATTGCTACATCCACAGGGGCTCACGGCTGGTGAGTTCGGGAGTTGGCGATTCCGAGGGACTCCTGAGCTAGGTTCGGTTTTCCCCCTGTAGTGCCAGGGGGTTTATTTGATTTATGCTCTTTTTGTTTTCCATTTCTTCTTCTAGTATATAAGTTAGTAGTTAGTTTTAGTTATAGTTACATTTCATTATCATCTTCACCATCACCCACACCATTAGGGGCCGATAACCTAGATGTTAGGCCCCTTAAAACAACAATTATCATCATCATCATCTGATTTTGTCTTCGTGTTTGGGATTGTAACAACTGTACAATGGTTGATACGATATTCTTTACATTGTCAACTTTCAAATCATGAAATTCATGTCCGACATGTTGTATTTTGAGCGCATGTGCGAAGCTAACCTTACCTAATTGGTCAATGAATGAAGATCTTGAGCTCTGATTGGTTGGAGAAACTGTATAATATTGAAAAGTAGTACTTTAATGATAGAACGTACAAGGCACTGCCGGCAATTGCTTATATGAGGACGAAGCGTCCTTCTGGGATGACCGTTCTTTTTTCCATTATAAAGAGGGAAATGTAACGAATCAGCGCATGCAAGTCTCAAGTTGGTAGCTCTGACTGTTCAGTAATGGCGGCGATTATACTTAAGGGTGACCGTGTTTATGTTTTTGCTACCTCTCCAAACAGCGGAAATGCTCGTTATTTGCTAGTAATTATGATACCACTAAATGCCATGGTACTTACGTAGATGCAGGGCTAGATTTGTGACGGTACGCACCGGTACGCCGTACCGAAACCTCTGATGGGGGAAAAGTCGAATATATAACATAATTTTTAGAACTGTGGAACGTTAGTTGTAAGTCAAGGCCAACTTGGTCTTTGACGGGATAATTATTTCATAAAACTGTAAAGACAAAATTATAAAACAAGAAATAAATGATTGTTGGTGAAAATGTGTGTATTTTCAAACCAAATGTGTTTTTCTGTTGAAATTACGTAAAAAATTAAATTGAAATAATGCACATTGTTTGAATGGTAGCCTAGTTGGCCTACATTAAAATTTAATATAGATCAACGGCTATGGTAAGAAATATGTTGCTACAGCAGTGTCAATTTAATTTAAAATTACAATCATAATTAGATTGCTATTTTGTCCACTGATTAACATTTAAAGGTGTTCAGAAAAGCGTAAAAATATCTATAATTCAATATTCCATAAAGCCCCCCCCCCCCCCTTAACGCCTCACTCCCCTCCCACCCTCCCACCACCACGCGTTAGCCCACAGTACCGGAACCTCTTCTTTTTTTTTTTTTGCAAATCAATCACTGCGTAGATGTGTACTGAAATGATTACAGTCGAAAAGCAAGAAATCAAACATTTTAATTTATATATTTTAGATGTTAATTTTAGATATTACTTCTTTGAAATGGCTGCAGTTGTAGGGAAATAAATCCCATTTTAATACATTTTTATATAGGCTATTTAGATCTTAAAATTTTTACAACTTTTTTATACTTCTCATACATTTATATAGCCTAGTCTCTGTACTATCGGGATACACGTTTATACTTTATACGTTTATACATATTATAGTCAATAAGTGATTACGAGACAGTTATTGTATTAGTCAATATGAGTCATATTACACTGTTTTGGAATATTTACAGACTTTTATTGTTTACCAAGTACCACATCTTCAGTATTATTACGCTTCGATAACACAAAGTTCTGCCGGAAGGACGCATCCTGCTGGAAGGCCAGTTCAAACATTTGCCATAAGGGTCCAAAAAAGTACTTCCGGAAGGTCCTTCTAGCAGGACGAGTAAGCTCTATCATTAATGACTATCATTATGATTCAGTTTTCTGACATATAATATTTACATTTCGACATCGGTTAAAATGTATTATATACTGTACTACCTTGGTAACGGCGAATCAGTATCCGGTTTTCCGATCGTCAGTTTGTTGACGTTCCGATTCTTCGCATCGGGATACACACCGAAGCCGATGAGCAAGTCTTTATCCATGGCAAGCTTCGCTTTCACCATGGTCTCGAGAGGTTTGAATCCAGATACCGTGGAGAATGGGATTGGATTTGGTAACGTAGTTCCAATATACTCGAGTACGTCCATCATTGGTCGCAGTTGCAACGTCTCCAGTAGATCTGAGGACACATAGAAGTTAGAGGTTTAGGAAAATAACATCTAAAATGGGCATATAAAGCATTATGTAGAGAAACGTTAATTTGCAGTTTTTTTTTTTTTTTTTTTTTTTTTTAGCGTATGGCTTTTAGTGCCGGGAGTGTCCGAGGACATGTTCGGCTCGCCAGTTTTGTAGCTGCTTCGAGACGGATACCCAATGGGTGAGCTACAAGTACCGTTGGGGAGGGAAGTTGGAAGGGAAGGGCGAGGAGTTGGAAGGTAGCGGCTGTGGCCTATAGTTAGGGACCAACCCCGGCATTTGCCTGGAAGGAAGATGGGAAATCACAGAAGACCATCTTCAAGGTTGCCGGCGGGGGGATTCGAACCTCCTCGCCTCCCGGATGTGAACGACTGCCATTAGTCATGCCGTAACGACCACGGCTAACTCACAACATATGATTATAGACGTTTCCAGTGCTAGTTTTCTAAAAAAAAACACTTAAGGGGTACATTCAGTTGTAGTCGAACTCTAGTCAAGACAGAATGCTTCAGGTACCTTGGATCTCGTTTTCAGAGTGATGGCAACTTCAATGATGAAGTAAGAGCCAGGGTAAACGCAACCTGGTTGCGGTGGAAGGAAGGAGGTCACGGGTGTGCTTTGCGACAAGAAAATGCCACTTCGTCTCAAATCGAAGATATACGGGACAGTGGTACGGCCAGTTGCGCTGTATGGCGTTGAATGTCGACCATCTGACAAAATTTCAGAACGTCGCCGGCACGCCATGGAAATGAGAATGCTTCGTTGGACAATAGGCATCTCCCTTATTGACCATGTCAGAAACGACACAATTTGGGAGCAAATGGGTGTCGCCCCAATTGGGGACAAAATGAGAGAGAAACTGCTCTGATGGTATGGCCATGCCCTGCGTGCAGCGCCGGATACTGTTACTATCTCTGTCCTTCATTTTGAGGCTGAAGGCCTACGCCCCAGAGGACGACCGAAGCAGCGTTGGCTAGACACTATAAATGGTGACTTAAAAATTACCGGGCTAAATCCAGCTGACGCACGAAACCGGACAAAATGGAGGTCAATGACCAAAAAAGCGGACTCTGCACCAGCGGGACAACGCTAGGAAGAAGAAGAAGAAGACTCAGTTGTAGTCGACAAAACACCACGATCTTGCAATTTTCGGCAATTTGCAGAGCCCCGTTATTAATTTTCGGGCCGATATGTTAAATGAAAGGTTGCATTGGGTTAGTTTATTTGTTGTCAACATGTCAAGGTGGTAACTGCACTCAGTATTTCTAATCATTTTACATTTTAAAATTAGAAGCACTGTGGTAGTGTCTCATTTAGCTGTCCTGCTTACAGTAAATTCCACACTGGTAAAAGAGGCTGATCATTGCCATCTTTACTCTTCCTCTACTTACTTTACGTGTCGGTCGCAAGCAGGGCCGGATTTAAGAGTAAGCCGCCTATAGGCTAAAATCCATTTGCCGCCCCCTCAATAGTTCATATTTGCTTAATACATTTGTTTTATACAACAAAAGGATAGAGTTCATTGGCGTTTTCATCTTTTTTAAAAGTTCCATTAGTTTAGATAAAACTACAAATTTAATGGCTTGCATCACAAATGTTATAATGAAATTAGTTACCTACTTGTTTTTTTTACATTTAAGATTCGTTAAAAAATGAAAATGGTTTCGAACTTAATTAATTAATTAATTTGTTCTTGGAGATCAGTGATCACTATTTTACACATTTTTTTATAGTTTAATGCTAATGACTATATTTTGCGTAATTGAAGAACTGTGTTCAATTTGAATTAAGTTGTCCTACATGGTGAAATGAAATTACACAAAATGTAGTTAATTAATGGTTTATTTGTTGAAAAATATACAAACTTCTCTAAAACAATTTACCCCAAGTAATCTTCGTGTTCAAATTTACATAGCTTTCTTACGAGATTTCTTAATGGCAAACCGTTAATAATGTCCTCATGAAAGTGTTTTTGTTGTATTTGCCTCAATACAAAGTAATGAAAGTGAGTTTAACCGTATTTCAGAAATACTAGTTCGCAAAGAGTTAACTCTTCTAAGGCAGGAAGAACTGTATAAGAACTAAAACATATTTTTAAGTAACTTGTATTTTTAAATTCGTACGGAAAATATTATTAACGTCTGAATTACTTCATTTTAGCTTTTGAATGAATTCCCAAACTGCCGCCCCTGAAAATTTGCCGCTCTAGGCTGCAGCCTACTTAGCCTATTTAGAAATACGGCCCTGGTCGCCAGATGTCTTAATTCCAGGAACCATTAATTTCGATGCCTGAGTGGATGTTAAAAAGAACGTTATTTTCTTCATCCTTCAAAACGAACCATACGCACAAAATAACAACCTACCACACCTCCAAACATTAGCATGCATGGTTATAAGCAGTAAGTGCCGAGTTGCCGATCAAAAGAAACTGACTCGATAGATCGATTTAAATCGATGATTACTCGAAATCTCCTCCAGCTGTTGTAAACAGCGCGTTGACACCAGCTTATTTATTTAATCGTGTCAGAAGCAACATCAGTCAAGCCTCCGGCAGCACGCCGGCCTCTAACCGCTGGGTCCGTGGTTCAAATCCCGGTCACTCCATGTGAGATCTGTGCTGGACAAAACGGAGGCAGACAGGTTTTTCTCCGGGTACTCCGGTTTTCCCTGTCAACATTTCATTCCAGCAACACTCTCCACTATCATTTCATTTCATCTGTCATTCATTTAATCATTGCCCCAGAGGAGTGCGTCAGGCCTCGGCAGTCGGCACAGTCCATATCCTCGCCGCTAGATGGGGGCTTCATTCATTCCATTCCTGACCCGGTCGGAGACTGGAAGCAGGCTGTTGATTTTCTTTTCAGAAGCAACATCAGTCTCAAGAAAAATACATCATACATGGTATTTAGCTGGTACTATATACAATCTCATCAAAACAGTCAGTGAAACTATATACTACTATATTTTACTATGTGACCAGTATTTTGCCACATCACGTGCTTAAGGTATTGCCTCCATCAAGTCCTTCATCGTGCTCTTAGCAGGAGATAATCTGCACACAAGAAGATGATCCATGGTTTGTTCCTCCCCGCACTCGCACATGGTGGTGTCGGAAGTGTATCCCCATTTCTTCAAATTCACCTTGGACCTACCTACCCCACTTCGCAACCTGTTCAGTGTTCTCCACGAAACGCATCCATTGTCATGTACCGGAGGAAAACTTTCATGAGGGATAATCCAGTCTTCAAGGTCATTAACTCTCCTTTTCCATGATGTTAATCTAATTTTTCCGGGCGGTTCCGTGAGGCTTTTTGCTGAATGGAGGAAGCTTTTCCTTGACTTGAGCCTTTGATTTAATGGTGTGTACCCATAAATTGAGGATGGTTTTCTGAGTTGTCTGCCTTTGTTCTTTCAACTCTGGCTGCCACTTCACGTCTGATATCTGGCGGGGAGATTCCGGCTAAGCAGTAAACTTTTTCTGTTGGCGTAGGTCTTAGGCAACCGGTGATAAGTCGTCGGTAGGTGTCGCTCAGAGCGATGTCTACTTGCTTCGAGTGACTAGATGTATACCATACAGGGCATGCATATTCTGCAGTGGAGTAGCATAAAAGCCAAGGCAGTTGTTCTAAGCGTGCTAGGTTGTGTCCCCCATCTTGTACCAGGGAGTTTACGTAGGATATTGTTTCTTGCCGATACTTTCTGTTTCGTTTTCAGGCAGTGGGCTCTATAGGGAAGAGTTCGATCTAGAGTGACCCCTAGATATTTAGGGGTGGGGAAGTGCTCAAGTTGAATTCCTTTCCACAACACATTTAGTTGTCTAGTAGCCTGTTTATTCGTGAGATGAAATGCGCAACTTTCAAGCCGGAAGTTATATATACCGGACTAGATACAAATCTACCAATATTTATTCTTAAACAGTTCCCCCTAAAAAGCACTGGACGATTCTATATAGGCCTACAGTATAATGTGACCCTTTTCGACTTACCATTAAAGTCTCATCATTAAATATTTAATACAATTAAAATATATTCACTCATTCATTTACTTTATTTGCAAATGGGATTAATTCCCCGGTGGGAAATTGTACTCTTACAGAAAATTATCGACAATAATATCAAACACAATGTATACGAGAACTATAGTAATTCTCGGGGGCGGATTTTAAGAGAAGTCATATTTTTAGCCTACTTTCGATTTTTGCAAAAAATGAAAGTAGACTTATGAGATCAACACAGGGCGAAAAAAGTGTATCAGTCAGTGTGTGTGTATGTGTGTGTGTGAGTCTGTGTGTGTGTCTGTGTATGTGTGTGTGTGAGTCTGTGTGTGTGTGTGTGTCTGTGTGTGTGTGTGAGTGTGTGTACTCTGAATGTCTGTCCCCCCCTATCAATTCGAACACGGTGAATGCGAATTGAACGAAATTAGGTACAAAGGTAGCACTAGCAAAGGACACCTCAGTGTCATGTTTTATATCGCCGCCATCTTGACAGAAACGTAATGGCGGCCACACAAATGTTCAAAGCTTAAGTTAAATTACGACTAACATAACCATCCCATCTCTACCAAACATTGCAACAACATTCCTAAATGGAGGGAGCATCCTTTGACTAAACTAACAGGTTATTAGCCTAATAGTTTGCGGGTGGTGGCCATCTTTATGTCAAAATTGATTCCCCCTATTAATTCGAACACGGTGGAACCAAATGGAACGAAATTTGGTACAGAGGTAGCACTCAGTGTCATGTTTTATATCGCCGCCATCTTGACTGAAACGTAATGGCGGCCACACGAATGTTCAAAGCTTAAATCAAATTACGACTAACCTAATCATCCGATCTCTACCAAATTTTGCAACAACATACCTTTATGGGGGGAGCATCCTTTGACCAATCTAATAGGTCATTCGCCTAATAGTTTGCGGATGGCGGCCATCTTTGTGTGAAAATCGACTCCCCCTATTAATTCAAACACGGTGAAACCGAATGGAACGAAATTTGGTACAGAGATAGCACTAGCAAAGGGCATCTCAGTGTCATGATTTATATCGCCGCTATATTGACAGAAACGTAATGGCGGCCACACAAATGTTTAAAGCTTAAATCAAATTACGACTAACTTAACCATCCGATCTCTACCAAACTTTGCTACAACATACCCTTATGGAGGGAGCATCCTTCGACCAATCTAATAGGCCATTAGCCTAATAATTTGCGGATGGCGGCCATCTTTATGTCAAAATTGATTCCCCCTATTAATTCGAACACGGTGGAACCGAATGAACGAAATTTGGTACAGAGGTAGCACTAGCAAAGGGCACCGCAGTGTCATGTTTTATATCGCCGCCATCTTGACGGAAACGTAATGGCGGTCACACAAATGTTCAAAGCTTAAATCAAATTACGATTAGCCTAATCATCCGATCTCTAGAAAATTTAGCAACAACATACCTTTATGGAGGGAGCATCCTTTGACCAAACTAATAAGTCATCAGCCTAATATTTTGCGGATGGCGGCCATATTTGTGTGAAAATCGATTCCCCCTATCAATTCAAACACGGTGAAACCGAATTGAACGAAATTTGGTACAGAGGTAGCACTAGCAATGGGCACCTCGTATTCATGTTTAATATCCCTATAGCACGTTGTATTTCAACAAGCTACTACAACCAACATTCAATCATACTCGTTGAAAAGGACAAAGAGTTATAACAATACCCATGCATTTAGGAGAAAGTAGGCTATATGTTCTTTACTGAACATCTTGTTTCCCTTAAAATTATATCTTATAGTCTTGTATTTTCAACACGTTTCCAAACATGATAACCAAAATTAAACAGGTTTTATTGGGCATATAAATGCATATTTAGGCTTTCTTAAGTTTTATGGCATATTTTGAACAAAATATCATTATAAACAGCATATTTTGATAACTTTCATTTGAATTTCGTTTTATAAAAATCAGAATAAGCTCTAGAAATTATTGTTCAGGATAGACTGGAATATACTACTGAAGAACCATTCTAAAGTTGTGTATGGAATGTTTCTAACAGGTAGGATCTATTGTTTGCTAGCTGGGTCAATTCCTGGAAACCGGGCTATTGTTTACATGGAAGCAGAGATAATTCCGCAGTTATTTGTTATCGTTCTTATCTCTCTCCCTTGCCCTTCCCTCTTCCACCTTCAACGCACTGAATGACCTTGGTCAATCATTAGGGAGCTTCAGTCATTCAGTTCCTTTCAATATGCCTAAAACGAAAGTCTCAATTTGTGGGAAGTTGCGAAGTTTTGTTCACGAGTTAGGTGTAAACAAATTCAGTACGGATGGAGTAATAAAAGTGTTTCTATGTAACGTAGATGCTATTCATTAAGTCATATTTTGAATTTTATAGGTCACAAGCTGTAACCGGCATGCGTTGCAATGCCAATCAAAGAAAGTGTTGGCGTTGAAATTCTATTTCTTGAAGTACTTTTGGATACACAACATGTTAACTGCCTCTAAGCTATCGTAAAAAGGATTTTCTAATTTAGAACCATTCGTGGAAGCGTGCACAACAACTTTCAAAAGTTTCATCGCTGTTACTCATTTGTTGAATCTACTCGTACGCTACCTGTTGTGAAATGGATTTACTAAGTCGAAACCCTTCCCTGGCGTGTACACAATAACTCATCAATGATTTATCGCAATCGGATGAATTGTATATACACGTATACGGGGTTTTGTTTAAACGATTCATGCGCTGTCACTCATTTGTTGGATCTACTCGTGCGCTACCTATTGAGGAATGTATTACTAAGTCGAAGCCCTTCCCTGGCGTGTACACAATAACTCATCAAGGTTTCATCGCAATCGAAGAATGTTATATGAACGCAATAGGGGATTTTGTTCAAACGCTTCGCGCGTCGTCACCCATTTGTTGCATCTACTCTTGCGCTACTTATTGTGAAATGGATTTACTAAGTCCCCTTCCCTGGCGGGTACACAATAACTGATCAATGTTTCATCGCAATCGGATGAATAGTATATGAACGCATACCTGATTTTGTTTAAACGATTCGCGCTCCGTCACTCATTTGTTGAATCTACTCGTGCGCTACCTACTGTAAAATGTATTTACTAAGTTAGAAACCGTCACGTAAGTGTCCACAACATCTCACCCAAGTTTCATCGCTATCGGACTAACGGGATATGAAGACATAGGGCACTGTATTGAAACGCTCCGCATGTCGTCGTTCATTTGTCGAATCTACTCGTGTGCTACCTACTGTGAAATGTATTTACTAAGCCATAAACCTTCCTTGGAGTGTCCACCATATTTCACCCAAGTTTCACCGCTAGCGGCAGAATGTTATATGACCTTATACGGGACTTTGTTGAAACGCTTCGCGCGTCGTAGCTCATTTGTTGAATCTACTCATGCGCTGCCTATTGTAAAGTGGATGTACTAAGCCAGATAATTTCCCTGCAGTGTACACAACATTTTACGCAAGTTTCATAGCTATCGGACGAATGGTATATGAATGCATACGGGACTTTGTTGAAACGCATTGCGTGTCGTCGCTCATTTGTTGAATCTACTTGTGCGCTATCTTCTGTGAAATGTATTCACTAATTTTGAAACCTTCACGTAAGTGTACACAACATCTCACCCAAGTTTCATCGCTATCGGACGAATGGTACATGAACACATACGGGACTTTGTTGAAATGCTTCGCGCATCGTCGCTCATTTGTTGAATCTACGCGTGCGCTACCTATTGTAAAATGGATTTACTAAGTCAGAAACCTTCCTTGGAGTGTGCTCAACATCTCACCCAAGTTTCATCGCAATCGGACGAATGGTATATGAAATTATATGGGACTTTGTTGAAACGCTAAGCGCGCCGTTGCTCATTTGTTGATTCTACTCGTGCTCTACCTATTTTTAAAGGGATTTACTAAGCTAGAAACCTTCCCTGGAGTGCACACAAAATCTCAGCCTAGTTTCATCGCTATCGGACGAATGGTATATGAACGCAAACGTGACTTTGTTGAAATGCTTCGCGCGTCGTAGCTCATTTGTTGAATCTACTCGTGCGCTGCCTATTGTAAAGTGGATGTACTAAGCCAGATAATTTCCCTGCAGTGTACACAACATTTTACGCAAGTTTCATAGCTATCGGACGAATGGTATATGAATGCATACGGGACTTTGTTGAAACGCATTGCGTGTCGTCGCTCATTTGTTGAATCTACTTGTGCGCTATCTTCTGTGAAATGTATTCACTGATTTTGAAACCTTCACGTAAGTGTACACAACATCTCACCCAAGTTTCATCGCTATCGGACGAATGGTACATGAACACATACGGGACTTTGTTGAAATGCTTCGCGCATCGTCGCTCATTTGTTGAATCTACGCGTGCGCTACCTATTGTAAAATGGATTTACTAAGTCAGAAACCTTCCTTGGAGTGTGCTCAACATCTCACCCAAGTTTCATCGCAATCGGACGAATGGTATATGAACGCATAGCAGACATACATACCCACAAACTATCACGTTACATTGATTTTTATATATATAGATATATTTATGTTTTAGGTCATAAATGCATACATATTTCATACATTTTTAGGTCATAGAAATCCGCCCCTTAGTAATTACAACGGATGTAAGAAGGAAGGCTCACGAAGAAATTGCTAATAGGGACATCCTGGAGGTAGAAGAAGGAGAGGGTGGCCCCGATGGAAGATGTGGAAGCCGATTTGACAGCTGTTGGGGTGAGGAGGTGACGTAGACGTGCTGAAGATCGAGGTGACTGGAAGGCTATGATGAAGAAGGCCAAGGTCCTCAGAGGACCGTAGAGCCATGGTGTAAGTAAGTAATTACGTCGGAGTATTTACACAAAATTTCAGTCTTCTCACTCATCAATATTTTTTGGGAAAGGCTCTAAGACTGTGGCAGGTAATGAGTTCCAATTATCAATACCACGATTAATTGATTGATTGATTGATTTTATTTCCACGGCTATACTTAGAGCTTAAGAGCTCTTTTTCAGTAGCACCCTACATAAAATAAGATTAGGGCTTATAAAAATAAAACATTTCACTTACATTCACAACATTCACAAGACAGTAATAATACAATAATAATAATAATAATAATAATAATAATAATAATAATAATAATAATAATAATAATAATGATAATAATAATAATAATAATAATGGAATAATTATATACGAAAGAGTGCCTAGAGACACAGTATCAGCCCGAAAAACAAACACCATAAACAAGAAAAGCTATTCAAGTTGGTAGGTTTTCAGCTATTGTCCTGATTGAACTAATAATAGTATTTTAACTTAATGCAGTAATCAGATGTGAGAGGTCTACTGCTCCAAGGAGCAGTATGAAAGATGTCTTTTGAGGACTGCAGTGCTTGCAATGTTGACGAACTTATATGTAAGGTGCGTTCAAAAAGTAACGAGCCGGAGGCTGGAATGCGCAAACCGGTGACTACATCGGCTAATCGTGGCATGTGTAACGAGGTGTGGTTCCGACCAGAGCGTGGAAGGTCACAGCCCGTCGCTAGAGGGCACACGTGCACGTCACGTGACGATACAAAGCAAGCAGCAGCATGCATCAATCGTCCAACGCTGCCAGTCGCATTGCAAACAGTGACATGGAGGCGTCAACCGAAGTGCAAAGAGGTGTTGTTCGGTTTCTGGCTGTGGAAGGAGTAGGGGGAACGGACATTCATCACCGAATGTCACAAGTGTATGGCGAACACTGGAAGTCCCTTGCAAGGGTCAATGCGTGGCACAAGCGCTTCAGGGAAGGACGGATGTCGGTAGCCGATGATGCCCGGTCTGGGGCACCCCCCTGCATTACCGATGACAATGTCCAGCTGGTTGATGCACTCATTACTCAGTACCGCCGAGTGACAGTGGACGCCATAGCCGCCGTGGTCGCTCCACGACAATGCACGACCTCGTATGCCAACACAGTCGCGGCACTCCTGCAGAAATTCAAATGGGAGGTTCTCGGCCACTCGCCATACAGTCAAGACCTCTATCCCTGTGATTACGCCATGTTTGGTCCCCTGAAAAGAGCTCTTCGGGGCCAACGATTCACCTCGGACGCCGACGTCCAGCTGTACGTGCGGATGGTTCACATCGCAGCCCAGGGAATTTTATTAGACAGCCATTCACCGCCTCGTGTCACAGTGGGACAAGTGCCTCAACAGCCAGGGCCAATACTTTAACATAGAGGTACTGGTTTCTGTAATTATGCCTCCGGCTCGTTACTTTTGGATGCATCTTATAAAATGAAGGCGATGAAGAGGCGTGAGGTGGTACAAGCAAAATATTTATTGAACTTCATGGTTCGGTGTATAGGAATCTGGAGCGTTAATTTTGTGTATCTAGTTTCTCGATTATGAACAGAATGCATTGGTGTAAAGGCATTGTAGAGATATAAAGGGATCTTGGTATGCAATATTTCATGTGTCAGAATGGCAATTGATAGCTGCCTGCGCTCGTGGAGTTTCAACCATTTCAGCTGCACGTAGTAAGGTGTGATTATGTTCATCTCGCCTTACATCCAGAATGTACCGAACACATGCATTCTGGACTCTTTGCAATTTGATGTTCTGTGTTTCGTGTAAATCATTGTATACAGCAGAGCCATAATCAATTAGTGGTAAAATGAGAGTTTGGACGAAGAGCTTACGTATATTAGGAGGGGTGTAAGAAACGGTTCTTTTCAGGAGATGCTTAGTTGATACAACCTTCCCTACCACATCAGATGTATGCTCTGCCCATGACAGTGTTCTATCAAGTATCACTCCGAGATTATTGACAGTGTTGCTATATTTAATATTATTTTCTAGTATTTTGATGGGTGGTAGTGAATTAAAATCTACTGAATTTAGACGTTCTGTATATCCAATGGATATAAGTTGTGTTCAAATTAAGATTATGATTTAGGGTCCATTCGCAAAGCCTGTCAATGTCTTCATTAAACAGATTTATACGATCGCATGCAGTGTTAGGTGTGAGATGAAAATAGGCTGGGAGGTCATCAGCGTATATATGAACAGAACTATTTCGGAATTCATTAGAAACTTCGTTTATATATATCGAGAAGCATAGTGGACCTAAGACTAAGACCTAAGAATATTTCCCATAATTTGTACGCTGTGGTCGGACCTTGACTTTATGTGGATGATCTGCCCTGCTCAGGTGGGTGGGACTTCTCAGATGTTTGCTTAGTTCTCCCAATGCTGGCCGATTAGTGGAAGTGTTAAACATAGCGTATAGTCTGGTTTCCCTCCTTCTATCTTCCATAGACTCCCACCGTAATTTTTCTATCACTTGAGTGGCACTAATTCTAGGACTAAAATCGTTGAGCCGAAACCTAGCAGCCTTCCTTTGTACCATCTCCAGATAATATGGATTCACAACCGTTGAGCTATATTCCAAGCTTGGCCTCACCAGGGTCCAATATCCTTTTTTTTTCCTTTTTTTTTTTTTTTTGTTGGAACCACTACCTATTAATACCCTCATTACAGCACAAAATGAAGTGATTTGTACCCTTTGAAGATTGGTTGTTTGGTTCCTCAGTTTAGGGGCTGCGACAACGCGGTCATGTAGCCCCGTGTACCTTGGGTGTGTGTAGAATCTGTCTGATGACCGGTGTTAATTGTGATGGCTGTATTAGTGTGTGTTACCTATTTTTAATTCACGGTGGGTGAGTGGTTAACGTGTCGGATTACTAACCCCAAGATTGCAGGTTCGCCCCTGGCCGTGGTAAGTGATTTTTGAAAGGCGACAAAAATCACGACATGGATGTCATACGTTGTAGGCATGTTAAATAACCCATTTGAATTCAGTAGGCCGTGTTCAATGGCAAAATTAATCTTGGGGTAATCCGCCAACACAAAGTTCCTCCATTCGCTACTAGAAAACGCTGTAGTGTCAAGGAGCTTAGATATCTAACCTCCTTGACTTTCATAGCGTTCAAAGGAACGACGAAATTCGACATGCAAGCTGCCCTCTGGGTGTCAATTAACAAAGCTTGCACCCGGCATCCGAGGCCATACGATATTATTATTATTATTATTATTATTATTATTATTATTATTCAAGTAAGGACTGCAGGCTGTGCATTTTTCAAGTAGTTCCTACTTTTGCTACCAAACGCCACCGTCAACGACCAACTAGTTCTGAACTTGATAACTAGATGCCACTGCAGTGGGCTCCTGGCGACGAACGTTGGAACCTAAGAGCGTTAGTAAATTTTAACCTATAATTTAGCTTCACACAAGTGTAATTAGTGGAAGGTTCTTTATCATGCCATAAATCTATGATATGGGACCGCCTGCTTTACTTCCCTTCCGAAGGAAGGCATACTGAGGGATTCTTAACGCTCTGAAAAAATCCGACGACTTCGGCCAGGTTTGAACTCGTGACTGTATGCTTTGAAGATTGAAGTAGAGTATTTCGGGTCCACGTGTGAAGTACTCGAGTTGATATTGGATAGTCTGATTAAAGTTAAAATAGACAGTTCGATTGAATCAAGATTCGCAACGCAAAATAAAGTCCCACTAATCTTAATTTAAGCCTAAATGAACATGATCTGATGATGTTCACCTGACGAACGAAACATTTCATAAAATCTATCACCCCCTTTCCCAATTTGTTGGTGAAGTGTGTTAATAAGTGTATAAATAATTCATGTAATAATTTTTAAGGTAGTTAGGGTGTTAAAATTATTGTTGCTCCCCGTTCAATGTAATTGGGCACACTTGTGTTGACGGACTGAAAATCACCTCGTGGTGTAGTGGCTAGCATTATTGGCAGTCATTAAATACTACATTTTAACAACCCAGGTTTATTGATCCACTTAAGATGGAAATATTACTCAGGCAACACTGAAAATGCTGGCCCCGTGGAGTTGGGGTAGCGCGCCTGCCTCTAACCGGGAGGCCCCGGGTTCGATTCCTGGCTTCATCAGGAATTTTAGAAACTGACGTGAAGGCTGGAGCGGGATGCACTCAGCCTCGTGAGGACAATTGAGTAGCTGTCTGACAGTGAGGCAGCATCCTGGTCACGAAAACCAAGATTAACGGCCGAGAGGATCCGATGCGCTGACCACGCGTCACCACAATATCAGCAGGTCAAATGGCTGAGCAGCGGTTGCTTGGTAAGCCTAGGCCCTTCAAGTGCTGTAGTGCCAGGGGTTAACACTGAAAATAATGGCTTTCAGCACTTCAATTCCTTAATTCATATTTTTTTTAATTTCGACTTTTAGGACGGTGTATTGTAGTGCTGACAATGACGCTGTAACACTCACCGATGTCCATGCAGGCTCGGTACATTGTTCTAACTTGCTTGACTGCTAAGGGAACGTCATCTGAGCTGTTTTGTCGGAGATAACCTGCAACAGAGATGTGTTCAGCATCACTACAAATATGGCCAAATTATTAAAATATTATTATTAATATTGGAATGCAGCCGAAATAATTCAGAAACCTCTATGGACATCAAATTGGCAGGTGAAAAGCTGAAGGAAGTAGGAGACTTCTGTTACATAGGAAGCATAATAACCAGTGATGGACGAAACAAAGAGGATATAAATAGTAGGTTGGCTCAGCCAGGAAAGCATTTGTACAGAAAAGGAATCTGTTGACATCGAATATAGATTTAGGTATTAGGAAGTCATATTTGATAGCCTTTGTCTGGAGCGTGGCACTCTATGGAAGCGAAACTTGGACTTTTGGTGCAGCAGCAAAGAGGAGAATTGAAGCGTTTGAAATGTGGTGTTAGAGGAGAATGATAAAGAACAGATGGGTAGATAGGGTTACAAACGAAGAGGTATTAAGGTTAGTGGGAGAGGAGAGATATTTCTGGCGACTGCTAATGAAGAGAAGAGATAGGTTGGTAGGACACACTCTAAGACACCCAGGAATAACAAGCTTATTTATGGAAGGAAGGGTCGAGAACAAGAACTGTAGGGGTAGACCAAGATTAGAATATGTTTAACAGATTGCCTTGGATGTAGGGTGTGGTAGCTATGTATAGATGAAACGATTAGCTCAGGACAGGGAAGCAAGGAGGGCTGCATCAAACCAGTCAAAAGACTGAAGACACAAACAACTATTAAAATTAACATTCATTTTCTCATATTATTTTCTATTTGCAACTTTAGTGAAGTATTTAACCCCCCCCCCCCCCCCCCGTTTATTTAGATGGTTTCTTTATTGTCACTAGTGGTCGTTTTATGGAACTATGCACGTTTGAAATGGCGTATTCACTTTTGTCTTTTCAGATGACTGCAACTGATATTTCACGACCTAACCAAAGAATAAAGTTCAGTGTTCAGTTGATCACACCCCATAAAACTTCGCTTAAAAAATCAAGTCCCCTCCCAATCTGACAGCACCTCGTAAAGCAATGATTATAATATTTTCAGTGTTATGAATAGAAACGTTTCAGGATCGGAATCAACGACCTTCACTTTAAACAACACTGTTTTAACGGGAAATGTTATACTTACAGGGTATAATTTTTAATTTCTGCCCCTCCTCTCCCAATTGAGACGCGATATATCTATTTTTATAATAGGTAGCCTACTGTATATAGTGAAAAACTTTCTTTTTATTACCTCGAAAAATTCGTCTCGTAAAAGTAATTTGTTCTGCGTTTGATTCTAAATCTCCGTTGTAACCAATGTTTGTCCGCGCCCCCTCCTACACACAAAATCAAACATTTGAAGTTTTATGTTTATTAATATTCCAAAGAGAACTGACATATGGCATGTACCACAACATTGGCAAGAGGGGTGGAAGTGAAAGGTGAGGAAATCCCCAGTGGAGTTACAACCGGACCGGTCTCCCAAGAAAAGTGGTCGCAATCTGGACTGCTAATGAGGTGAACGCAATCCGGAATGACCGCAATCAGGAAGACACCTAATTCTTCTACTCAAGGGAACCTGGTAGTGTAGATACTTGCGTCTCGCGACAGACATGGCTGGATAAGCTGATTGGTTGAATGGTGTGACGTCATCAAAACTCGACGTTACTTCCTTAACCTATCCATTCCAGCTTCTCGTACAGCACAAGAACAAGAGTTGTGCAGCCAAGCCTGTCACGAGACGCAAGTTCTTCATCAACAAAAGCTTAGCACACTGAAATGAACAGTATTATTCTTAATGAAATTATAGATTAAAGCAGTAGTTGGTTGGTTGGTTCCTTAGTTGAGGGGCTGCGACAACGCGGTCATGTAGCCCCGTGTACTTTGGGTGTGTGTAGAATCTGTCTGATAACCGGTGTTAATTGTGATGACTGTATTAGTGTGTGTATCTGTTTTTAGCCTACTTTCGATTTTTGCAAAAAATGAAAGTAGACTTATGAGATCAACACAGGGCGAAAAAATTGTGTCTGTCTGTGTGTGTGTATGTGAGTGTGTGAGTCTGTGTGTGTGTATGTGTGTGTGTGTGAGTCTGTGTCTGTGTGTGTGTGTGAGTGTGTGTACTCTGAATGTCTGTCCCCCCTATCAATTCGAACACGGTGAATGCGAATTGAACGAAATTTGGTACAAAGGTAGCACTAGCAAAGGACACCTCAGTGTCATGTTTTATATCGCCGCCATCTTTACTAAAACTGAATGGCGGCCACTCAAACGTTCAAAACGTAAAATCAAATAACGACTAACCAAATCATCCGATCTCTATCAAATTTGGTAACAACATACCTTCGTATAGGATGCGTCTTGTGACCAAACTACAAGGTCGTCCGCCATACTATTTCAGGATGGCGGCCGTGCGAATTATGCAAACTTTATAATCCATATCATGGGACCCACCAGTTCCGATTATCGAGCCGAGAATCGTTTTAACTGCTCTAAAGGAAGAGGCACGTTCGAAATTAAAAGTTTATTTTGTAATACTATAGTGCAGACGTGATTTTAAAAAGCTGAGCCGATTCAGTAATAAGACAAGATGGCAGCGGATATCTTGTGCCTGACTTATATTTCACTAATTTGAGTATTGCATGCAATATAGCGTACTGATACAAAATAAATAAACGTTGTATGAAATGCTTTATATATAAATAATATACTCCAGTGATGAAATCGTTTAGTATAAATCATTATTTGCTAACAAGTTCTATGTAAGTCATTTTATATAGAACGATATTCGTTGACACAATTAGCTCAGTGGTAGAGCGTTAGCCTATCGCTCAAAAGCCTTTGGTTCAAACCCGATCAGAGCTAGGTTTTTTGCTTGAAATGTTATATGTTAATTGTTTTGTAATTACTCAGATGTTTTAAAATTAAGCGTTATATTGTGCATATTATGGTGTAAAATATATATTTAATTAAAACATAATTCGCCAGCAGATTTACTCGAGACATCTAGCTGCCAAAAAGGTAACTGCACGCTGACCTACTTATTAACTTCCAGATTTTATTGAAAAGTTTCTTCTTCTGGCCGCTAGAATGCACTCGCTCTGTTAGGATTATATTGTTCGATATTTCACCACTAGATGTCACGACTAGTGTACGTGGGGCTCCATTGATTACTATACCATTGGCATTATATGCGCATCGAATTTGAAGAATGACAAGATGATACTACGATACATTTTTACTTTTTATTTTAAAGGGTTTGTAACAGCCTATTGTGCGTTATTTGAAAATGTTAATTGAAGTAAAGAACAAAACGATTTCACATAGTATCTGAACTCTACCGTTGGTGCTAGTTCAGGATATTAATTAATACTTTTATTTCAGCCAAATAGCAATCGAAAATATCCACATAGTTGGTATACACACGTCTCTGTAGGGTCATGGAAAGATTTGTTAATTCAATTAGGGTTGTGAAAGTCATACGCAGCCAGACGTGTAAAGACATGCCTCAACTCAAATTTGGATGTTGCCCCCGTCAGGCCGATTATGTAATAATAATAATAATAATAATAATAATAATGTTATTGGTTTTACATCCCTTTTAACTACTGCTGCTTTTAGAGACACCGGGGTGCCGGAATTTTGGCCCGAAGGGGATCTTTAACGTGCCAGTAAATCTACTAACACGGCTCCCTCGCATTTGTGCACCCTCAAATGCCAGCTGACTGCGCCAGGATACGATCCTGAAACATACGGTCCAGCAAGCGAGAACGTTACCGCTGAGCCACGCCGCCAGTCCGGTCGATTATGTCTCCAGATCCATAACATTCTTTAGATACTTCTTACCTTTCTTTCTTCAATGATGGTAGCAGTTTTTATCTAGGTTGTGGCGTTTGGTAGAGGTAAATCGTTTCTAAGGTCTTCAACAAAGAATAGTTCTATTATACTCTTTGATAATAACAACGAGTTATAACTATACTCATACATTTAGGAGAAAGTAGGCTATACGTTCTTTACTGAACATCTTGTTTAATTTAAGTACAGACTGCAACTTAGCATTTTTCAAATAGTTCCTACTTTTGTCGCCTAACGCCACCGTCAACGACTACTAGGCCTAGTTCAGGACTTAGCTACTAGACGTCACCGCAGTCGGCTCTTGGCAACGAACGTAGAAACCTAAGAGCGTTTGTTACATTCTTAACCTATCCAATTTAGCTTCACACAGGTGTAATTAGTGGAAGGTTCTTTAACATGCCATAAATCTATGACATGGGACCGCCGGCTTTACTTACCCTCCGAAGGAAGGCATACTGAGGGATTTTTAACGCTCTTAAAAATCTGACGGCTTCGGCCGGGTTTAAACCCGCGATATTGGGCATAGAAGCTCAGCATGCTACCGACTACGCCACCGAAGCCGCCTTAAAGCAGTAGATCTGTACTCATTCTTCTTTCGTCGCTATAGTGGGTTGTTAGTGAAAATACAACAGAAACTTTCTGTTTGTTATCTTACCAAAACTACGTTAACGTTTAGGCATTCAACCACTCGTAAGTATGCAAACTTTTATAGATTCGAGAAGGGGCTTCTGTAATGAGATTTCAAAATTTTGAACAAATTTAAATAAATATAATTTTGTAAACTTCGTTAAAACGTGACTGGGATAACAATCGCCTGTGTCACAAAAGTGAGGTTAAAGTTATGTCTCGATCCTGGTCAGAGCGACCAATCAGCTTGTCCAGCCAAGTCTGTCGCGTGACGTAAGTGTGTAGATTAGCAAATAATCCAACTCCTTATTGAAACCTTCATTGTTAGGTAACAATGATATCTAGAAACATCACATTTTCACAGATTACCAATAACATTCACAGCTGTATGTTACTACTAATAATAATAATATCCTATGGCCTCGGGTTCCGGGTGCAAGCTTTGTTTTTTGACAGCCAGTGGTTAGATATCGAAGCTCCTTGACACTCTAACGCTTTCTAGTAGAGAAATAAGGAACTTAGTGTTAGCGGAAATCCCGTGATTAATTTTCCCATTATGAACACGACCTACTGAATTCAAATGGGTTCTTTAACATCGTATGACATGCGTGTCGTGATTTTTTCTGCCTTTTAAAAATCACTTACCACACGGACTGGAGCAAACCTGCAAGTTTGGGGTTTGTAATCCGACACGATAACCACTCACCAACCGTGGAAAGCCGTATGTTACTTACGTATCGTAGACATTTTTAATTTACTAGCAACCCACCTCGGTTGCACCCGGGAACAATTATGAAAGCATTACGTGATATTGTACCCATTTCAAACACATGGGCACAATATGGGCTTTATTATTCGATGTCAATGAACTACGACCTATAGGCTAGTCGTGTCACGTCTCGGCATGATGGGTTGAAATCATTCACTGGACTATTAATTATATTATCGTGGAGCTGCATGTGCAACAAATTCTTGTCAGACGTAATTTAAGAATGGCAAGCTGCATGAAACACAAATCCCCCTTCCGTTCAATCTTAACTTGACTGTGTATTTTGCGGAATGAAAAGTTCTCAGGCGAAATGAAGAAAAGCAGAGCTGCACTTCCAGGGAAACTCCAAACACTACCACTCTTCTCTGAAGTCTTAACTCAACATGACCCGACAGTTTGCCCCTAGCTAGCTCGTAAACTGTCGCCTTAGTAATTGAATGGAGATTGTTGGGAGAAATGAAAACGTAAAACACACTTATAGTGGGCGATGTATTGAACATAGAGTTATGCTCTCGTGGACGTTTTGTAATGAACAATACTTACACTCATGGTATACTGATATTAACGTTTTGCCCAGCGTAAGCTTAAAAAGCGCACGGACGCCAGGTTCTTTTTTCCTCGATATTTTCACTTAAATTGTTACTGCTTGGCTTCCTTTGATTCTAAATAAATTATTTTCTACAGAAACCTTCCTGGAGATATCCTTCACAGAATGGTGAAAACCGCATCAAAATCCATCCAGCAATTCTCGAGATTACCCGTGACATCCAAGAATCGGGGACTTTGTTTTTTACTAAGAAGAGTTTTCAATAGGGGGCTGCGTGGCGCAGTGGATAGAGGCACTGAGCTTCTAACTGAAGGGGAGTGGGCTCGATCCCCACCCTGCTAGTGGAATTTAGAAGCAAAACTATCACTTTCGGAAACGCAAATAGCCCTGGAGTTCACTCAGTCTACACCAGAAATGAGTACCAGGGTACTTCCTGGCAGCACTCCATTCCATCTAGCGCCGATGTCACAAAAAGTGAAAGCCTCTACCTTCCACTACTCCCAGGGCCTCCATGGCCTGTACGGAGTTTGCTTTGCTTTGCATAGACATTTCAATAATTATGGACATTTGACAAACAAACATAAGTTATTAGGCCTATGAAAATTTTGAAAAGTTTTTCTAGTTAGGTAACTTTTCCTCTGATGCGTCTGTAGATAATGTATAATCTGTATATTAAGGCTTTCACGGTCCCGATTACTATAAAAATAATTCATGTTTTTTGAGCTAATGCCGTGTGTATTTAAATTAGAACCATACGTTTCGGATAAAACTAGCCTACTTTTTCAATGGAATCAAACAATGTGGCCAAAGAAATTATATCAATGAGATTACAAAAATTACAAAAAATATAGATAAATTCCTCTGTTCGTCACCAGATAGCAGCTGCCAGAAATTACTGCATGGACCATGGTAGAACGGCGGACAGAGTAGTAAGTAAGGAGAAGGTAAAGGGGGCGGGGTGAAAATATAGAGACTCCTCGAAGAATGAGGTTGTCCAAAAGAGGTGGGAGGGTTAGATGGATATAAGGAAACATAAACAAAAGGGAAGTGTATCTGAACGATACCTAACGTCATACAGGCAACGGCGCAAAAACAGATGGAAACTCCTCCAGTGACGAACAAAGGAGATCAAAGCCAGGCTCTGTAGCCATAGAGGAAAAAATGTAAAATTTGAAATAGGTACAGAGAGACTGAGAGGAACTATCTTCCTAGATCCTTAATAACTGGTAGCCAAGTGTTACTTAGCTGATATCCAGTGTCTCTGTTAAAATTATTGGGATTTTTACGAATTTCAAATGCCCCCCTTATAATTCTAGACCAGTTGTGCTTAACAAGGGAAAGCGCATGAGCATCCTTGAAACATACATCGTGCCCTGAAGATAGCGCATGTTCAGCTATAGCTGATTTGTCAGGTTGGTTTAGACGGACGTTCCTTTGATGCTCTTTGATGCGAGATGCAATTGACCGTTTTGTTTGTCCAATGTAGACTTTTCCGCAAGTACAAGGGACTTCATACACCCCAGGTTGTAGTATTGGGGACAATTTATCTTTGTTTAATGCTAAACGTTGACCAAGTTTCGTCATAGTGCCGAAAACTGTTTTTATCTTGTGCTTGCGGAGAATCTTAGCAACGCGATCAGTGGTGTTGTGACTATAAGGGAGGTAAGCAGTTCCCCTCACGTCGGAGCTCTGAGAAGGTTGTCTATCCCTCTTTCAGGGAAACGTATGGTTCTAATTTAAATACACACGGCATTAGCCCAAAAAACATGAATTATTTATATAATGTATAATCTACTGATAATGTTAAAGCTTGTGAAGTACCTGACATCCTGGTACGCAGGCTTGAAGGCTGGAGGAGCTGGACATCACGGTGGCTCTCGGAATATTAGCGAATGGAGCGTGCGGCTCCTTCGCACCACACCGGCCTTGAGTGCTTGGATGACAGGACTGTCCATTCCAACATGCACGGTACTCGCTACCTCTTATTATTATATATGAGAGATTCGCTACATGATTTTGGAGCCTTGCAGTTTAATCTGGCGGCTGATTTTCCACACATTTTCCTCTTTTAGTACAAGGATTGCGTCCACAAAGTTACAAGATAGGCTTCGACCCGTCTTACCTGATACTTCCCTTGTCAGAAATAATTATTAAAAGAAATGGATATTCATACAAAGAATGAATGAAAATATATGTTTTAATAAGCTACTCAATTACTTCTTCTCTTCTTCTTCTCCCCAACCGCTAGGTTGGTGGGTAACAAGCACGTGTTCTTTCTCTGGCCTGTAGTTTCAAATGGCAAAAAATGTGCTTGCCTTTATAGTCCAGTCAAAATATACATCCGACCTTGCAAAAGGTCATGTAGTTCTATTTTTTTAATATGTTGTTTGGACCTCTGAAAATAGTAAAAAATCAAATTTTCAACTTTGAAAGTCCTGTGCTAGCTGTGTAATTGCCAAAAAACAACCAGATATTTGCACTTTTTTCAGGTTTTGCTCATTATCGTCTAAACTATGTGTCTAAGAGAAAACATTGTGAATACATGTTTACAATTATATTAAATTGTCTACAATGTGAGTCCTAATTGAGCTCTGTACGTTTAGTATTTCCCGAGATACAGTTATTCAAAGATTGGATGTTTCATCAAAAAAGTAGAAATTGTTGGTTTTGGTCTCCCAATTTGTCAAACATTGTGCAAAGTACTCATCCTATGAGAAATGTATTTGATAATGAACTTGAAGTTTATTTGTTTACCTTTAAGTTGAGCATTAACAGGTACCTGTACCTGTAGGCCCAGTGGTTCTCTCAAATGTGGCATGTAACTGAAAACGTTGAAAAATTGAATTTGAGAAAAATGAAAGAAGAGCGTTCACATAGGTACTATTTTGTTTTATTACAAAAGAAAAACGTTATATATAAAATTATTTAACAATTATGAAGCAACAGGTCTCATCGTAATTTCACTTGTGACGGCCTGGGTCTCGAAAAATCTTCCTGTGACGATGGTGCAGGTTTATTGGAGGAATTTTTGAACTGAACAGCAGGCGCAGGGCCGTTTTGCAGTTTTGGCAATGTAGGGATGGGGATGCCTTCCTCATCGTCAGAATTCTCTAGGTGAAGCGATTGCACATTTCGACACATTTTGCCACTACAAAATCGACAAAGGGCTGAGCATTTCAGCCCAGCTTTGCGGCAACTGCAACCGCCGCTGCAATCTTTCCTGCAATTACAGGAAATTATGCGCAGTAGGATAGGGGTAAACCCTTGATCATCAAGCTTCCATCCCCAATCTGTAGGAATTTTGTTGATCTCCAAATACTTTTGAACTTGGTGGTAAGTTGTGCAAGCATGGTGGCGTGCTGCATCCTCTGTTGGGGGAAAGCGAGCAAGATTGCTTTTGATTTTGGCTGCAGATGTAACAAACAGTTGGTAGCGAAGGCTAGGAAATCACCCCCGTACAAATACACAAAGCACTTCTTCCCAGCTTTTGCTATGGTTTCGTTACTGGAGTCTGACAGCAGTTCTGCCAGTTTTACAAGTTGGTTTTACCATGCCCATAAGGGGCTGAAATGGTGTCACACCCACTAAATGCATGGATAAGAAGCCACTGTACCTGGTGAGTGTTCAGTAGGTCGAAGTGTGAAAGACGAGCTTGAGTAATGGACACAGCCGGCTTCACCTTTGCTACTCTTCTGAAGGTAGATATTAGTTGCACCTGAGCCTAAACCATTGAGGAGTACGAGGAGGTAACATCTTCTCCAACTACGATTACACGGTCGAATGTAGGACTTTTGGATAGTACCATGGCAATGATGTCACGATCAGAATCTTCTTCGGCTACTTTTACTTGTATGCAATGCTGCTCGAATGCATCGCAAAGAAGTGGGATGAGGCACCTCTTGTTGTTATCATTGGCCAATACTTTTCTCTGAGGTAGTTGGATGATGGTGGATTCTTCAAAAATTATGTTACTGCACAAGAGAGTAGCACAACGTCAGGGTCGTTCAGCATTTTCTGTGTTTTTGTTAGCGGCCTCTTCAGGTTAACAGTCAAACACAACCGAGACGTTGCTACCAAAGTGGTTTTTAATGTAGCTGATGTAACCTGAAACAATGGCTGTCACAGACTTTTTCGCTGCCAGACAACCTTGTTTAAAAGATAGCACCCATCCAAAACAACGTAAGTATTGGAGTCAGCTGGTGTGTGGCTGGATAGTGGAGTGAAAGCAGAGAAGAGACTGGACTTGGTCCCCTTTCGCACCCCCTGTTCATTAAACAAAGACATTGGGAATGGGGCCAATTCATGTTTAAAATGTTCTTTCAGATCTTCGTCCGGTTTTTTGGTTATGCACACCCTTTGGTGTGGATCGACAACTACTCTCATGTTCCCCACTTTAACAGAGGTGGTGATAGATGACAATGTGGCTACTTTGTCCTTACATTTAAAGATTGCTTATTCAAACGTATTCCCAATGATTTTCTTAACACCTTTAGTTCCCAGTTGTTCGGCCAAGTGGCAATTTATGTTAGGGCCACCAACTATTCCACTACTGAAGGATACCAATTTATCAGTGACGGGAAATGGAGGGTGGAGAACAAACCAGTTTTTTAGTTTTTCTGCATCACCCTTAACAACATAACGTTCACCAATAGGATGGGAGATGTGGCATAAATATTCCAGTTCCTCGTATACTTTTACCGTGAACACCATTCCTACGGTCCACCGGACTAGCACACTGCTGGAGATTCCACGCCCCTGTGTCAATCCTCCATAGCTTTTCATAGACCGCATCAATTTTTGCTCAATTGTTAAGTCTGACCATAGGCCAGACCAAAACTTTTCAGATCGGCCTGAATGAATATTTTATGAGAGTACACATGCGAAAATATTGGACCCACAGCTTATCCAATGCAGTTTTGAATTTAGCTCTTGGGGTTTGGTAAGTCTGTTATGTCTCGTTTTCCTTTACAAACATGATGAGAGACCGCTCACTTTCAAGTAACATCATTTCAGTTGCAGTTCTTTCCTCCTCAGTCATTTCTACTCATCCATAATAATGCCAGCCAGTACTAGCAGAGATGAAGCGTATTGACGCTATGATCACACAAAAATATTCAAACCAAAATAACATAGCAAATGATCGCAAATAACTACAGTCCATTATAAGTAATATTATACGTACCGGAATCTAATATAGGCCTATCATTTCAGTAAATAATTACTAATTAACACGGAAACATTCCCATTATTAAGAAACCATTGCAACGTATACTTATCATAATATTAACTTCGATTTAATCAGTACAGGCTCTGTACTTTAAGTCCGATACGCTCAAAACTTGTTTTAATTGATTTCACCCTCTTTCTACTTTTCAAGGTTTTCTGTTACATGACACTTTTGGGAGAAGCACTTGGCCTACAGGTACCCGTCAAAGCTCAAATTAAAGGTAAACAAATACTATTAAAGTTCATTATCAATGTCATTTATCATAGGGTATGAATTCTTGACAATATTTGTCCAATTAGGAGACCAAAACCAACATTTTTTTTTTTTTTTTTTTAGAAAACATCCAATCTTTAAATAACTTTATCTTCGGAACTACTAAACATACAGAGCTTACTTAGGACTAAAAATGTAGACAATTTAGGATAATTGTAAACAGGTATTCACAATGTTTTCTCTCAGACGCATAGTTTAGACGATACTGAGCAAAACCTGCAAAATGTGCAAATATCTGGCTGTTTTTGTCTATTACACAGCTAGCACAGGACTTTCGAAGTTGCAAATTTGGATTTTTACTATTGTCAGAGGTCCAAACAACATATTAAAAAATTAGAACTACATAACCTTTTTCAAGATCAGGCCCCTTTCTATGTCTAATTTGACTGGACTATTAATGCTGTCTATAAATAGAGTCATTGGTCTGCCTCGTCTCCTCTTTCCTTCTAGCTTCCCTACGAAGTTTGTGGTGCCCAGTCAGAATGACGAATCAAATGGCCAACAAAGCTATTCCATCTTCTGTTTATGGATTCAACCAAGGTACGAGCCTCCTTTGCTCTTTGTTCTCACTATCATTTCATTTCATCTGTCATTCATTTAATCATTGCTCCAGAGGAGTGCGTCAGGCCTCGGCAGCCGGCACAGTTCATATCCTCGCCGCTAGATGGAGGCTTCATTCATTCCATTCCTGACCCGGTCGGAGACTGGAAGCAGGCTGTGGATTTTGATTTCATCTCTAAGGATTACTCACAACGAATTATTGTTCCTTATAATCACTAATGTATTGTTTTTACACAACGATATCTTAATTAATATTGTTAATTGAACTTTTAGCTGAAGAAGGCTTCATTGTCAAGCCGAAACATGTACAACAATTTATTGAATACAGGGGTGTGCAAATTATTAGATATGACGGCAGTTTTCCAAAATTCCTTTTATACTTTCACGACTTTATGCCCTAAAAAAATGTTTGCAAAGCGTTGAATTTACAACAAATATTTTACCAAAAGTCTTAATTATATTTTCTTTTTAGAAACTCAAAGTAAAATGATGTTTTAGAATTCTCAATAACAGAGGAGCTTTGCTACTGCGAAATGCCACATGTTTTGTTTTGATTACTTCACTCTACTTTCCGTGTGAATTAAGATCAGGGAGATTTGGGGTATTTTCTTACTGATGATCCGCTCTTGATCTATTCAAAGATTCATGAAGTATGGATTGAAATCACCGGAATTAGAGGGTGCATTCAGTGCTGGATTAACCATAAGGCACAATAGGCAATTGACTGGGGCCCCCGGCTGAAAAGGGCCCCCCAAAAATGAAAAAAATCCCACGTAAAATTGGAAAAAAAAGTTTTTTTCTTTTCAGTCAAATAAATTCTTGAAACAGAAGGTCAAACTGGCGAAAGTTTGAAAACTCAAACAGTGAACTTCGTCACGAAAGATTGCGGTTTGGAAATTCAAGATTGTATAGGATAGTCCTATGACAACGCACCAAACATGTCTGGAAAGTATCAGGGTCTGCAAGCTAAAATATTAGAACTGAATTAATATGCGATTTACGTTCCTTGCGGTACACATTCCCTCGATTTAGTTGGACAATCTGCTGTTAAATGCTGTTTTTACGCAGTTGATTTTTTTTTCGATAATGCAATCATTGTATAACTTCTTTTCTGCAAACTCTCACCGTTGGGACGTCTTGAAAAATTATATAAAAAACGCCAAAACTTTGAAATCATTGTCAGATACGCGCTGGGAATCACATGCTAATGCAACGAACGCGGTTTATGATTCGTTTCCTAATATGGTCGAGGCTTTAGAAAACATTGAAGATGACGAGTCGGAAAATAATGACACTCGGCATGAAGTGGGGTGCATCGCAAACAGAATGCAGAAATTCGAATTCGGGTCCATGTTAATTTTGTGGTATTCAATTTTGACTTCTATCAGAATCAGACATTTTAAGGAAAATCAACTTCGATGATGTTATTGAAATTTTCTGCGAAACAAAGTACCGAAAAAAGTTTGTCTGAAATGTACATAGTTATGATCTAAATTGTATTCATTATTCATTGTAAATAAAATCTCTTTCAAAATTATGATCGACTTTTTTATGAAGGGTAAGGGTGAAAAAAAAGGAAAAAGGGCCCTCAAATTAACAATTGCCTAGGGCCACTGTGAGTCTTATTTCGGCACTGGGTGCATTCCAAAGTCAATGAAAAAACACTGATAGTCAGTCTCAAAGCCTAGACTTTATATCATCTTAAATGCTACAAATGCTAGTCTACAAATGCTGCGTGAACTCAAAGTCCGTTAGCAAAAAAAAAAAAAATGATAATAAAAAAAAACAAGAGCAAACCAAGGTCAAAGGAGGTAGCTGGCTGGATGACGTCACGCTCACCGGAACGCGCGGGGAAAGGAGGAAGCTCAAGCAGTACTATGACGTCACACACCTCAGTGCATTCTCGCTACATTTCGCCCCGTCACCGTAACGTAACGCCAGACCCCAGCGAAGTCGACATAATCATTTAAAATGATAAAATAGAAAACGGACCCAGCTCAGGTATCCCTCGGAATTCCCTATTCTTAAAGTTTTCAGACGCATTTCCTTATGGGAAAAGGTGTAAGTTGACGGGTGAGAAAACAGTACTATGTACTTACGTAGTCAATAAAATTATTTTGAATAAAAAATTGCGACTAACTTAAATTCTTGATTTGAATTTAATAATTTACACACCTTTGTACTTGTTCAACCATTGAGTAGTTCTTTCTTAATTTTCTATTGTTTGGCGGAATATAAATAACAATTATCTATTAATCAAAACGGTAAATATCATACATTCTCATAACATGGTGGATAATTGCTTTTATATACAGACTAGCAACCCGGCCCGGCTTCGCCCGGGAACAGTTGTGAATGCATTACGTGGTAAGCGCTTCTTTACGATGTCAATGAACTACGATCTATATCGGTTTTACGTCTCGGCATGATGGGTTAAATCACTGACTGGACAATTAACTATATTATCATGGAGGTGGATGTGCAATGAATTCTTGTCAGACGTAATTTAAGAATGGCGAGGTGCATGAAACACAAATCCCCCTTCCGTACACTCAAAACTTGACTGTGAATTTTGCGGAACGAGTTGGACTTCCAGGGAAACTCCAAACACAACCACCCTTCTCAGAAGTCTTAACTCAACACGACTCAACGGTTTTCTGCTCGCTGTATCTGGGGCAATAGGTTCGCCCGCTAGCTAGGCTGTAACAGGGATGATAGACTCGCTCCTAGCTAGCTAGTAAACTGTCGCCTCAGTAGTTGAACGGACATGGTTGGAAGAAAGTAAAACGTAAAAACACTTATAGTGGGCGATGCTCTCTCGGACTTTTTTGAAGAACTTTTCATGCTGAACAATTCTTACACTCATAGTATTTAGATAAGTTTAACGGTTTGCCCAGCGTAAGCTTAAAAAGCGCTCGGATGCCAGGTATTTTTTCGACTTTTCCACTGAAATCGTTACTACTCGGCTTCCTTTGATCATAAATAAATTATTTTCTACAGAAATCATCTTCGAGATATCCTTTACAGAATGGTGAAAACCGCATCAAAATCCTTCCAGTAGTTCTCGAGTTTATCCGTAACATCCAAGAATCGGGGACTTTGTTTTATACTAAGAAGAGATAAGATAAGCCACAAATAAGCCACAACATGTTTAATTCTCTTTTATCTAACCTGGCAGCTGTCACTTATGGTATATTTATAAGACATCATTCATGTTCTCCTTCAACGTCGTCCTTAATACTCGAAGGAATGAATTTAAAGA
Source organism: Meconema thalassinum (assembly GCA_946902985.2). Taxonomy (NCBI): domain Eukaryota; kingdom Metazoa; phylum Arthropoda; class Insecta; order Orthoptera; family Tettigoniidae; genus Meconema; species Meconema thalassinum. The sequence goes on along the minus strand of OX336400.1, from coordinate 86,163,771 downwards.
ATACCTACTTCTTATACGTCGAATCATCATCTCTCCTCGGTCGGCGAACCAGTCGTAGTTGATGGCCGAGTCTGGCATGGGATGGTTCTCTCCCCATCGTCCACACGCGAAATTGAAGAAGTCGGTGCAGGGATCGATGCTGCTGTCCATGGATAGTACCAGGTTGGCAGCTGGAACGCATTATTTTAACAATTAATATTGTAGAAACAAGATCACAGAAGAAGGTAATGGGGTAAGGCTAGGGTACAAGTATATGAATCTTACAATCGACTGTCCAGCCTTTGCAGATGATCTAGTGATCTTTTCAGATTACATTGATACGGCACTGATACAACTTAACCAACTGAAAAATCAAGCACTGAAGGCTGGGCTTCATATCTCCGTTGAGAAAACACAATTCATGACAAACATAAAATCAGCGCCCAGAGAACTGGAGGTCGGATTAGTAAAAGTTCAGAAGGCAGAAAAGTTTAAATACCTCGGTGAATGGATAGAGCCTAACCTATCAGAGAAAGAAGCCTTCGTGTCACGCATTAATAAAATGGAAATGGCATACAACCTGACTAAATACATCTACAATAAGAGATCGATATCCTTAAACGCCAAAATTAGACATTACTGCACTGTTATTCGACCAAAGTCTCTGTATGCGGCAGAGACTCTAATAATGAACAAGAAAGGTCTAATGGAAAAGCTAGAGGCGAAAGAAAGGAAGATTTTGAGGTAAATCCTGGGTCCTATCAAAGAAAACAGCGAGTACAGAAGGCGTCACAACCACGAATTATACAAGCACATGGAGAAGATCAGTGACACGATTCGAAAAAGAAGGATTGCCTTTTATAGCCACGTGACACGAATGAGCCCAGGCAGGATATCAAAAACGGATATTGACGTACTTTCAGGATAAGAAAACCAAAGGGGCATGGTTCACGGAAGTTGAGAAAGATCTACGTGAAATGGAAATTTCCCCTGAAGATATCCAGGAGTGAGTTCCACTTCAGGGAAAACTACGTACGCACAAAGGTTTCCAGGAAAAGCCGAAGCTGAAGACAGGGAACGCGTGGTTCCAAGAGAGGAAAGAACAACACCGAAGACGAATGTGGGAACACTGGGCGGTAGTTAGAGCTCGGAAGAAGAAACAGTTGAACTGACGTGGTCCCTAGTTGGCCGAATCGAAGAAAGAAAAGAAGAAGAAGAAGAGAAGATACACCACAGAGAGATATTTTTAGGCAAAACGTGGTAAGAATGGAAGGATTCCAAGGAAGGAAGGAAGGGAAAGAAAGCCGGCTCGAAACGGTCCGAGGAAAGGAAGAGGAAATATAGTGAGATGATGAAGGAATACTGGAGGAAGAAGAAAGAACAGCAAAGGACAAAGCATTGAAATTGGCTCGTGGTCCCTGGACGACCGAAACGAAAATAATAATAACTTTGCTCGTTGTAGGCAGATCTCTTATTACAGACATAGAGAAGCAAGAGAGAAAAATATCGAGGAAAATCTTTGGTCTAGTCTGCGTAGAGGGAATCTGTATAAAATAAAAGTGTCAGAAGCTGTATCATCACTCTGAAAAGATCATCGACACATTTAGGAAAAGGTGATTAAAGTTCTATGGCCACATTCTTCGCATGGCCGATGACAGACTGACGAACAGGATTCTCAACCTTGCTCTCTCAATGGAAGTCAACACCAAATGACTTATGGAAATAGAGGAAGATCTTCAGCAAGTTGGCATCGTGGATGAAATCATACAAGTCAGATTCAAATTCAGAATAGTTGTCAACAACTACCATTTTGCGGAGAAAATCAGTACCAGTACCAGGAAACCCTGGACTGAAGAACGGAAGAAACTCTTCAGTGCTCAGATGAAGAGATTTTGGGAGAAGAAAAGATCAACATCATTTGCTAAATGAGTTCTCTCGCGCTCCATAGAAGGGCATAACGTTGTGAAATAATATTATTATTATTATTATTATTAATATTATTATTATTATTATTAATCTCCCGGAGGCGTTATATGCATCAGAATGCCTGGCGATGAATAAGAAAGGCCTGGCAGAACAACTCGAAACCAAAGAGAGGAAGATTCTGAGAAAGATATTGGGCCCGGTCAAGGAACGAGGAGAGTATAGAAGACGACACATCGATGAACTTTATCAACATGTGGATAAAATAACGGACACCATTCGCAAAAGAAGACTCTCCTTTTATGGCCATTTAACACGAATGAGCTCCGGGAGATTGTCCAATCGAATCTGTGCCTACTTTGTGGGAAAGAAAATCAAAGGGATCTCGTTTACAGAGTTGGAAAATCACCAGAAGAACTGGGGATATCACATGAGGACATCTTGGAACGTAACTCTTTGAAGAAGAAACTTGGGGAGATACAGAGTTTTCAGCCAAAACCTATATTGAAAACCGGCAAGAAGTGGACCGAAGAACGGAAGGAAGCTCACCCAAGAACAATGCGCGAATACTGGGCCAATGTGAAAGAAAGAGGGAAAAGGCAGTTGAAATAACGTGGTGCATAGACGACCGAAACGATTATAAATAAAATTATTAATAATAATAATAATAATAATAAAACCGGCGATCTTATATGATGTGGAGACGGCAAATTTGTTGAACCTAGAAAAGCTTCTGAAGATTGAAAGGAGGATATTGCGGTGGATTTACGGCCCAAAAGTGGTACAGGGAACCTACAGATTAAGATCAAACAAGGAGATATATGACAAAGTGGAAGACCTGGAAACAACAATTATTAGGAAAAGACGTTTACGTTTCTATGGACAAATGGTTAGAATGGATCCCACAAGATTAAATAAACAACTTTTTAATAAAATATATAATCTGAAGAGCCAAGGGGGTTACACCAAGCAGATGAAGGAAGAACTCCGGAGGCTAGAAATTACAGATGACGACTGTCGAGACAGAACACAGTTCAGAGAAATTCTTTCTAACATAAAGGTTCTTGTGGGAGAAAATAAGGAACGCAGGGGAGGAATACGGACAGCAGAGAGAAAGGCGCATCACTCTGAAAGTATGAAGTGTGGAGGAAGAGAAAGAAAGAAAGAAAGAAAGAACTATGAGGAGGAAATGAAATGATATTTGCGTGGTCCTTAGTTTTGGCCGGTTCACATAATGTAATTTTTTTTTTTTTTAAGTTTTTCTAGAGAAACGTGGGGAAATCTTCAAAAGACAGATTGCAAGCTTCAGGACTTACAACTGTGCAGGATCCTTACCTACTAAAAACCCACAAACCCTATACTTGGTTTAAGGCCACCCCGGAACTGCCTGTTCAGCCTTACTTCAGGGTGGAGCCACTGTTACGACCAGAGGTCTCAGTCAATTTCATTAAACGTGATGATAATGAAATCACTCATCATCATCTTCACTGTCTTCAGCAACCAATCTTCTCGGTTCCTCTTCTTTTTTGGTTTTCAGCAGCTCAGAGATATAGACTGCAATCAGTGCCCAACTTTCTCTGCTGCTGAGCATTTTATCCTCCACATTGTCTGGTGTAATGACACCAACTTTTGTCTCCAGAAGCCTTCGAAGATTTCTCCACCTCAAGCATGCGAAGACTGTGTGCTGAACATCGTCCCACTGATCATCACAATAACGACACCGTGAACTCGGTGAAATTCCCATTCGATGGAGGTATGCTTCAAAATAACCATGGCCAGAGAGAAACATGGTAATGTAATAATTAACCTCACCATGTTCCCTCGACAACCATGGCTTCAGTTGCTTGATGAGCCTAGCGGTCCACCTGCCACGATGTTCACGTTCCCATTCTTCCTGCCATTCCAGAAGAGATCTGTCTCTTTCCTCCCTCTTCACGCGTATCTTAGAATGCTCGTCTTTGCCTACGTATATACGGCGCCTTTCCTTGGCCAGGATGTAAATGGGTATCGCCCCAGCTATTACTAGCACTGCCGGTCCAGACACTGTACGATAGGCAGAAGTTATTCTGAGGGCAGCTCTTCTGTGAACAGAGGTTATCCGCTTCCTATACATCTCAGAGCCAAGAGCTACTGACCAAATCTCTGCACCATAAACAATAACTGATTCCGCCACTCTCATCAGCAGTTTCCTCTTCAATGGTGAAGGGCCGCCAATATTAGCCATGAGTCGCGACAAGTTGTTAACAATCCTTGCAGGCCTATCAGCAATCGTGCTGACATGATTCCAGAATGTTAACTTGCTGTCAATCATAACACCCAAGTAACGAACAGCAGGAGCTGTTTCTATCACTTGGTTATCTACTAGCATTGGTACAACTCGTGGAACTCTCTTCTTAGTAGCAAGGACTAGTTCTGTTTTATGAACTGCTAGTTGGAGACCATGTTCATTCATCCAGGTGGAAACTCTCCGCATTACCTGATTAAGTTTAAGTTGCAGACCCTCCATGGAGCGCTCCATAATAAGCACAACAAGATCATCAGCATATCCCACCAAAGAAGTGTCCTCTGGCATCTCCATCCGTAAAATGCTGTCATAATGTACGTTCCATAAATCAGGACCTAACACCGAGCCTTGAGCCGCCCCCGCTGTTACCTTGCGACACTTGACTCCTTCATCTGGGTCATACTGTATCCAACGATCACAAAGATAATTCCTCAGAACAGACGCCAAGTAGCGAGGAATGTTAAATGTTGTTTCAAGTGCAGCTATTATGTCAATCCACCGGGCAGAATTGAAGGCATTTTTCACATCCAGAGTAACCAGTAAGCACATTTTCCTAGAGAAATGGTTGCCATGCTCAATGGATCTGACAGCCATCACCACTTCTTCAATGGCGCTGATGGTGCACTTACCCTTCACAAAACCGTATTGTTTGGGGGACAGACCTCCTGCAGCAACAATCGCTGCCTGAAGCCTTCCTTTAATCATCTTCTCAAACAGTTTGCCAGCCATGTCCAACATGCATAGAGGTCTCTGACCTGAAGCAGTAGAGGGATCTCCTTTGCCTTTAGGCATGAGCACAAGTCTGGCCACTTTCCACGGGGTCGCAAAGACTCCCTGTAGTAAACAACAATTATACATGTTCAGCAAAATATCTGGTTCCTCTTCGGATATCATCTTTAACACTTCAGCAGGATTTCCATCCGGCCCTGGTGCTTCCTTATTCTGAAAAGATCGTGCATTACATGCCAGTCTGCAATGCAAGCAGCAAGATCTGCAGAGACAAACGTTAGGTCTGGTGTGGTTCCGTTTTGCCCAGGCCGAAAAAATATTAGAACATCACCGCTATTTAGCAGCACCAAGTCCAACCTAGCAGCCATCTCCAAAATTCTATGGCCTCTCCCGTTTGTATGAGCCAAGCCCCACTCAACTGCTCGTCCATTAAAACCACCGGCCACCAGAATACCCCCAGTTACTGTACCTAGGAAATCCTCAAGGGCAGATAGTCGGGTCTCAAACTGCCCAATTGATTCATTGGGTGTTAAGTAACAGCTTACATAAGAATTATTTCTGCTCTTGACCCAGACAAAGCCATTTCCAGCACCAAACTTTTCAATAAAAACTCTGCTTGGATCCGCTACCCATATAGCAGCCGTCCCACTTTCATCAGAGTACCAAGATGGAATATCCCTGTTCTTATATTGTTCGCTAATAAGCACAACATCAATATTCTTTTCCGTGGCAAACTGAACTAGGAGATCGTTAGCCACCCTGCTACGATGAATGTTGCCTTGTAGAAATCTTAGCATTTTGACTGTTGAGCACTCTCCAATGCACGTCGAAGGACAGCACACATACCTAACCCGATCACATGGTCGTCATTCTTGCCTTCACACGCGCAGATCGAGCATTTTGGGGCAGTCGTGCAGTGAGCAGCTTTATGCTCCTTTCCTCCGCATCTGTAGCACAACTTTGACCTATCAGGACCCGTACATTGTTTTGCCATGTGACCATAGCCCATACATCGAAAGCATTTCAGCACTTTGGTCCTTTTCCGAATACGGCAGCTAACCATGCCTATCTTAATATGCTGATCAACGAGCAACTCATTTGCCGCATTGGAGTTTACCAAAACTATGGCCATACGCTATTCTCTGGAATTGGGCTTGGTAATAGTAACTTTTATTTCACCCAAGTTATCCTTAAGTCGGTCCTCTAATGTTGCCTGGACTTCCTCTGCTGTTGTAAGACAGTCCAAATCCCTAATTTCCAAGGTTATGGTAGGAGCCAACATTTTGACTTCACCCAAACCCTCAGCGGCTTTGGAAATCATCTCCCTGAACTTAGATTTATCTCCATTTTTCCCTTTCATTTCAAGGAGCACCGCACCAGTACACGTTCTGCGAATCGATTTAAGGTTTACGCAACTGCAATCAGATGTTGCTTGCTGACGCAACGATTGAAGAACTTCTGAATAAGTCTTCCCCTCAGTAGGCTTGATAACCATTGCCTCGTTGCGTCTCCGATCCTTCGTTTTATTTCCCTTCTGATGTAGAAAATGATTACTTCTATGTTCTCCCTTTTCGTCCTCCAGAATAACTTGACCGCTATGACCCCTGTGTTTCCTTGTTCGAACTGTTTGCCAGGCATCTTCTGCTAACTTCTCCACGGGAGGTTCAATGACCACAATTTCATTTGCAGATATGTTTTCGGAATTGACACTGCTCTCAATAACATTAATCATTGTTTCTCCTTGACTTGCAGCCTTCTCGCATATGGGAGTTCTAGGTCGAGGGATAGTAGTGACCTCTGTTGCCAATCTAGTTTTTCGGCAGTGATCGAGGACATCAAAAACCTCTACTAACTGCGCTAGGCTATTCTTGATGTTATTACTCACATTTCATTGAGTTTTGGTAGCTGCCATCATGATCTTCAGTAATCCTATTCCTTTCAGAATCTCTGACTCTTCTTTTATGTCTATTTCATTTCGACATTTACCTTTGTCCGCAGTGAATCTCAATTCATCTGAACCTCCATTCTCACCCGAGATTATTGTACTCTACCGGGTGAGTTAGCCGTGGTCGTTACGGCATGACTAATGGCAGTCGCTCACATCCGGGAGGCGAGGAGGTTCGAATCCCCCCCCCGGCAACCTTGAAGATGGTCTTCTGTGGTTTCCCATCTTCCTTCCAGGCAAATGCCGGGGTTGGTCCCTAACTATAGGCCACAGCCGCTACCTTCCAACTCCTCGCCCTTCCCTTCCAACTTCCCTCCCCAACGGTACTTGTAGCTCACCCATTGGGTGTCCGTCTCGAAGCAGCTACAAAAATGGCGAGCCGAACATGTCCTCGGACACTCCCGGCACTAAGAGCCATACGCTAAAAAAAATTGTACTCTGCCCCGCCATGACATTAGATACAACGTCCAGCTCCCTAGATGAAGTAGTTCCTGTAGACGCCACACATCGCGCGCATTGGAATCTCCCACTTGAGCCTGAGCGCTGGTATCTGCGCCGCTTACAATCTCGGTGGATTCCACACACAATCTCTCCATGTCACCAATCTCTTGTCTTCTGTTCGACATAACCTTACTTTCCACAAGCGACGGGGACACAATTCCTGAACAGATGGAAGAATTACTCACCCAGCCACCCCTTAGGTAGAGAAATCACTTCGTCGTGCGGAAGAGGCACTGCCACAAAAAAAAAAAAACCCTTTCAACTAATATAGTCACTGAAATATACCGTCAGGCTCATTTAAACCACGAAAGCCAAGACTCACCAACCGCTCAGTACGACAACAACAACCTAATAATAATAATAATAATAATAATAATAATAATAATAATAATAATAATAATAATAATAATAATAATAATAATAATAGAAATAATAATAATAATAATTGTAGCTTTCAATCGGCCAAAACAAAATCTTTACATGTACTGGAATATGTGAAAAATAGCCTGAAATACATTACATGTGATTAAGATTTATATATACTGAACCCTTATTAATCTGTCGATGAATAAGTCTTCATGATTTTATTATTATTATTATTACTGATGCATAGGCAGAACATGTTGAAATTGACAAAGGGGGAGCCAAGGTAGTGTCTTGCAACGATTAGAACAGAAGCAAGCTTGGTAGTTATTCCTGAAGACGACCGGTTAAGCCGAGTTCTAGGACAAATTCTGTACCAACGCGCACCTAAATTGGAGTCATTATGGGAGTGTCATGAGTAAAGTTTCAACCGATCCAGGATTGAATCAGCCAATCAGAAGAGACCACGCCAAAGCCACGCGGTGAAGTGCGTACCCTGGAAAAAGGCGCGGAAAAGCATATCTAAAGAACCGCCGTTCCGAATTAATTCCGCATAAGTGCATTGAGACGTTTGGATAAATTGAAGAAGATTGATTCTAGTCCCAAGTTTGTGAGGTGAAAACTCCAGATTATTTTTACAAATTCTCCCCACCCTACCTCATTCTGTCAGTTTCCAATAAATTGTTCGGTGATGAGCTGTATAGGACACGACTTTATTGAGCTCCGGTGAGCAACGTTCACGTCAGTCTGCGTCACGATTTTTCAAGCTCTAATGAGCATACTTCACTAACATTTCATTTTGTGCTCAAGGGAGCAGTGTTCACGTTTAGCAGTGGAGATCTCTAGGCGAGATAAGAGCTGCAAGATAGACATGTTTAAGACTTGTTTTCAAGCCAGTTGCGATGAGTTTGAAGTGTGTAATTTTATGTAAATTTTTGTATTATATTTTTTTGAGTGATATTTGTGCGTGTGCTAAGTTAGGGCAAGTCTACGATCAGTAATCGCATAGGACATTATTGTGAGTGAAAGTAGTAGCTCATAGCGATTATAGCTAGGCAATTTATTAACATTGAACATTTCTGTCCAAGAAACTACGCCAAGATGTCCAATGTATGGTCGTGTGATGGATTGATGTGCATCGCCTCTACAACTACGTCGACGATGGAGAGCTAGATTTCCCGTAGGGAAATGCACCGGGATGGAGGTTAAGTTATGCAAGCTGAAACGGTGATGTACAAACATTGATTTACTCAATATGTAGTTAGATAAGGCGCGGGAACGTTGTAAATAGTTCATTCTGGTTTTTCTTGTGTTTAGATTTTTTTTGTGTGCCGACACTATTATCTTTAAATGTACGTTGGCGCGTGGCCAAATGTGTTTGTCGTATATTTTTCTTTGGAGTCATATTTAGTGTACACGGCGTGTGTATTTGATTTTATCCATGCGATTGCGAAACTCGTTACATTCGATTAGTGGTGCTTTATTAAAGTTCATATTTTTTATAGGAAAGGGAGGTAAATACTGTAAGATGTTTGATGAACAAGTTTTTATTCATACTAGGGTTTCCGAGCGCAACAAATTAAGATGTAACTGTAGAACACCTTAGTTCTAATTTTTATAGTTTTTTTGAGTCCTTTTCAGGTTCTTTAGTCACGGACTAGATTGGAAGCGCAAGCTGGTGGAAAATATTCTTATGTCATTTATTTCAGGATTCTGTCAAACCCATACGTGTGATTCTGTGTGTGTTCTTGTGTCAGGTGTGTGTATTGATTCTTCGTGATGAGGGGTAGGATGTGCTACCGCCCTCAATTGTTGTTGTTGTATTTTTTGATGGAAAGGCAGAGCGCTCTTGGAGGCTACTGTACCTTGTCCAGTGCTGATTCTTGGATTTCCTAGGGGAAATGCTGAGATATTTTATTCTGACACACACACGTATATTATGTTCTTTGGGAGCACGCTTCTTCGAGACTCGAACCCATGCCACGGCAGGTCGAGGTTATTGGCACGTGGGTTGACAGATGTGCAGATTTCCACTTAGCGCCCGTCTAGGTCTGGTGACTCATCTGTTAGGCAGTCCAGCTGACCGACTGTCCCCTATAAGCTATCATTAGCAAACCTGTTCTTTTGTGATGGTCATTGGACCATAATTAATTGGGGAGTTCGCCATGTCTGTTACGAATTATCGCATATCGTATGAATGGAATATTGTTTTAATGATGTAAATGTTGGCTTTGAGCCTAGTGTTTTTCTGTGAGTCATTTCATGTTAGTTTGTCTGATGTGACACCCTGTGGTGTAGTTGTATTTACTTGTAAAAATGACATGCGGTCATACGTGTTTTTTTGTTGGTCACGTGTTAATGTACTTGTGTTGATTTGAAAAGTCCTAATTTTAGGCATTAAAGTTTTTGCTACGGAAGTTCCTTGATTCCAATTTCATGCGGAAATTATTTGTTGTTTTATTTAGTGTAGGAAGTGTCGGATTAATTTAAGTAGTGTATAGTTGGTTCCCTGCGTCTGTCTAGCTCTAGACAATGCAGATTCGTCTTCTGAAAGTTTACTGGATGGCGACGAATCTCGCATTTATTTTTACTCATCGTTAAGCATGTAGAACAGCCGCACACGTACACAGTGTCATTGAAGTATTTGGGACATTTGGTCCAGTTTACAATCTCTTCTGAGATTAGGCCTAGTTATGGCAAGTAATTAATTCAAGTGGGAGTCATTTGGGAGATCTTGTTCGTTTTATTTTATTGTAAATAGTTGATCTGTTATTAAATTCATTTGTTTTAACCCTGGTATTCACTTCTTCCTGCATGTTATTTTGTTATGTGTTACCCTGCATGTTATAGAAGCGCTTTAACAACAACTTACGAAATGGACTATTACACCCCCCGAAACTGAGTCTCATAAGCTTCTTTGCAAGGGTTCATATATCAAAAATGGCTGCCCAAGTGGGGATTGTTGTCGTTGTTGCTTTGCTGACCTCATACTTATTTCGCTAAGAAATGATGCCAGGTCAAGCGGGCAAGAGTTATTTCCGTAAATTGAGGCGATGTTGTACCGCCATGTGCATTAGTAAAATCACTGAGTTCTTAAAGTTAGAAATATTGAACAAGGTTAGAAGTTGATATTGTATTTGTTGTTAACTTTTTCTGGCGCCCGGCATAAAATTAGAAAATTTTCATATTAGTGAACTCAGTCAAAGCAGGAAGGTGTTGCCTTATTTTTACATTTAATTAACTTCGGTTAATTGGTGTTGTCCGTAAATTCTGTTGGTTAGGAATTATAAAAGCAGATCACAAGGGAGTTATTTTGTTGTTTGGAAATAAGAGTCATTATTCAGTAAAATTTTGATTACTGAAACTTTTATTAAATTAGAATCAGTAATATTTAAATATCAAGACATGTGTGCGTGTGTATGACTGAAATCCCAGTGCATGACCCTGTTTTTCTCTGAATATATATTTGTGTGTTGTCCGATGGCTAGCATAGAAGAGATCAAAGTGTTGTTAGAGCAGATGTCTGTGCAAATGTCTGCAAAGACGGAAGAACAGTTAAAAAACATGAAGGAGGAAATGAGTGAACACGGTGAAAAGCAATTAAATAACATTACTACTGAATTGCGTGAACATGGCGATAAACAATTACACGAGTTGCGTGAGCACAGTGACAAACAATTACAGGATGTGAACAGTAACATTACGGTCCAATTGCAGATCCAGAAATTGGATACTGACAAACAATTACACGAGTTGCGTGAAAATAATGACAAACAATTACACGAGTTGCGGGAACAGAGTGATAATAATAACAAACAATTAGCTGAATTAAACCATAAATTATCAGAGCAGGCAATAATACAAACAGTTCAGTTAGAGAAGATCACCCAGGAAATAAATCAAAGTACTAGGGTAGAATTAGAGAAACTGGCAGGAGAGGTAGCGGAAAATAACTCGAAGCAATTAGGAGAAATTAAGAAGTTGGAATATAAATTCGACAATAAACTGGTACAATTAGATGAAATGGTAGCCGCCAAATTGAAGCAGATTGAGACAGCAGGCGTAAACAACACGGCTGGAATAAAAAGCACGCAGGATGTATTACAGGGGCAATTCGACAGGATAGAGGCCAAGAACGAAAACATACGGGAGCAGATTAATTCAGTCGATAATAATGTACTAGAATTAATAAAGGAACTCGACAAGCTGGAAATAAATACGGAGAAAGAACGGATGCACTTGCGCGAAAACCTGGAAGACCAGTTAACTAAAACACAAGAGCAAATACGAGAAGAGGTAGGAGAACAATTGATTAAAACCCAGCAGGTGATACAAGAGCAAATACGACAAGAGCTTGAGAAGAATCAGGAAAGGAGTGAAGAAAAAATTAGTAGTTTGAAGAACAGGATCCGGAAAGATTGGGAAGAGCAGGTGAATGAAAATAAAGGAGATATGCTAACGATATTAAAGCGGCTAGGCGAGTACAATTCTAGAGTGCAGGCTTTGGAGGAAGGCATGAAATCCAAGTTCCAGGAACACGCAGAACTCATAGTCAAGAACGAGATAAGGTCCTTAGAAAATGCTACTTTATTCTCTGCAGAAAACACAGTAGGCAAACAGGGAAGTATTGGAAGTCCGGTAGGCTTGAAGCTGGCTGAGGATACGAGCCGAGATCAGAGTCCAAAGATAACGTGCGACACATTCCAAAACTACAGAGGGAGACATCAACTCCACAACCCGGCTTGGCACCTGCCCAAGTGATACAAGTAATTAGGGGAAACGACTTTAAACCTGACAAATTCAGGGAGAATTCAGGATCTACTCCTAAAGCATTTCTGCGTCAGCTGGACGATTACTTTAATGACCAACACGTCATTCCAGCAAAACAGCTGCGACTGGTTGAAATTTTTTTAGAGGGCCCAAGTTTAATTTGGTTCCAGAGTTTCAAGTACACATTTAATGACATGGCCCAATTTAAAGAGGCATTCTCGAGGAAGTTCTGGAGTCCGTCATTGCAGCAGGAGTTGAGGATGGATTTATACACCAGGAAATATCACAGCACACACCCCACAAGGTTTTCCGAGTTCTTTAGCCAACAGCTGGTTAAATTCCGGGATTTTGACGACCCCCCTTCAGAGGAAAGCATGGTTTTAACCATCGATAAGCAGCTTCCGATCAAAACCGCAGTTCAGGCCGAGGAGATACTCCACCATTTGGATGAGACGAGTATGGTCAGTCCGTAGACAGGGAGACGGAACATGGAGTTTGTAAACACGGCTGAAGTTGTTCAAGGGCATCAAACTAATCACAATCAAAATAATCAAACGAAGACACAGTCTACCGGAACACAATTTACGCCCAGACGGCAGGAGTTCGATGGCCGAAACCAATTCGATAACAACAATAGGAACTTCCAGAATCGCCGCGATAATTATAATAATAATAATCAGAACAATCACAATCAGTGGACGTTCCAGCGAGAGTATACCAACTGGAGGGGAAACCCAAGGCAGGGTAGACCTTACCAAAGGAATGGAGACGGCAGGTGGAGCAATACGAGGAATTATCAGCAAGATAATCAGGGATATTATCGCAATGACTGGAACGAGCGGTATGCTGAATCACAGAAATATTTGGACGAGTTAAACGCTGAAGAAACAGAGAAAGAGAAGTGGGGACATGGCCATGTAGTACCTGGGGAGAGCGAGCTTTGTTTGCAAACAAGACAGCTGGTCCGACAGAAGTTGTAATCGTGTGAGTGAGAGGGGAGGTCTGGCGAGATGTGTGAATGACATTGCAGCGAGGAGCGCGCATACTAATGGGTCGGTGAAATGTACACTCAGGCAGACGAGTGAGGTACTTAAGAGATATTATCTATACTACTGTGGATATTGTTTTTAAAATCCAAATCAATCACTTGCTTCGAATTTCAAAACCTTGCTGAGAGAAATGAACCCTTATTAATCTGCCGACGAATAAGTCTTCATGATTTTATTATTATTATTACTGATGCCCAGGCAGTACATGTTGAAATTGACAAAGGGGGAGCCAAGGTAGTGTGTTGCAACGATTACAACAGAAGCAAGCATGGTAGTTATTCCTGAAGACGACCGGTTAAGCCGAGTTCAAGGACAAATTCTGTACCAACGCGCACCTAAATTGTAGTCATTATGGGAGTGTCATGAGTAAAGTTTCAACCGATCCAGGAATGAATCAGCCAATCAGAAGAGACCACGCCAAAGCCACGCGGTGAAGTGCGTACCCTGGAAAAAGGCGCGGAAACGCATATCTAAAGAACCGCCGATCCGAATTAATTCCACGTAAGTGCATTGAGACGTTTGGATAAATTGAAGAAGATTGATACTAGTCCCAAGTTTGTGAGGTGAAAACTCCAGATTATTTTTACAAATTCTCCCCACCCTACTTCATTCTGTCAGTTTCCAATAAATTGTTCGGTGATGAGCTGTATAGGACACGACTTTATTGAGCTCTGGTGAGCAACGTTCACGTCAGTCTGCGTCACGATTTTTCAAGCTCTAATGAGCATACTTCACTAACATTTCATTTTGTGCTCAAGGGAGCAGCGTTCACGTTTAGCAGTGGAGATCTCTAGGCGAGATAAGAGCTGCAAGATAGACATGTTTAAGACTTGTTTTCAAGCCAGTTGCGATGAATTTGAAGTGTGTAATTTTATGTAAATTTTTGTATTATATTTTATTTAGTGATATTTGTGCGTGTGCTAAGTTAGGGCAAGTCTACGATCAGTAATCGCATAGGACATTATTGTGAGTGAAAGTAGTAGCTCATAGCGATTATAGCTAGGCAATTTATTAACATTGAACATTTCTGTCCAAGAAACTACGCCAAGATGTCCGATGTATAGTCGTGTGATGGATTGATGTGCCTCGCCTCTACAACTACGTCGACGATGGAGGGCTAGATTTCCCGTAGGGAAATGCACCGGGATGGAGGTTAAGTTCTGCAAGCTGAAACGGTGATGTACAAACATTGATTTACTCAATATGTAGTTAGATAAGGCGCGGGAACGTTGTAAATAGTTCATTCTTGTTTTTCTTGTGTTTAGATTTTTTTTGTGTGCCGACACTATCTTTAAATGTACGTTGGCGCGTGGCCAAATGTGTTTGTCGTATATTTTTCTTTGGAGTCATATTTAGTGTACACGGCGTGTGTATTTGATTTTATCCATGCGATTGCGAAACTCGTTACATTCGATAAGTGGTGCTTTATTAAAGTTCATATTTTTATAGGAAAGGGAGGTAAATACTGTAAATGTTTGATGAACAGGTTTTTATTCATACTATGGTTGCCGAGCGCAACAAATTAAGATGTAACTGTAGAACACCTTAACTCTAATTTTTTAATTTTTTTTAGTCCTTTTCAGGTTCTTTAGTCACGGACTAGATTGCAAGCGCAAGCTGGTGGAAAATATTCTTATATCATTTATTTCAGGTTTCTGTCAAACCCATACGTGTGATTCTGTGTGTGTTCTTGTGTCAGGTGTGTGTATTGATTCTTCGTGATGAGGGGTAGGACGTGCTACCGCCCTCAATTGTTGTTGTTGTATTTTTTGATGGAAAGGCAGAGCGCTCTTGAAGGCTACTGTACCTTGTCCAGTGCTGATTCTTGGATTTCCTAGGGGAAATGCTGAGATATTTTATTCTGACACACACACGTATATTATGTGCTTTGGGAGCACGCTTCTTCGAGACTCGAACCCATGCCACGGCAGGTCGAGGTTATTGGCACGTGGGTTGACAGATGTGCAGATTTCCACTTAGCGCCCGTCTAGGTCTGGTGACTCATCTGTTAGGCAGTTCAGCTGACCGACTGTCCCCTATAAGCTATCATTAGCAAACCTGTTCTTTTGTGATGGTCATTGGACCATAATTAATTGGGGAGTTCGCCATGTCTGTTACGAATTATCGCATATCGTATGAATGGAATATTGTTTTAATGATGTAAATGTTGGCTTTGAGCCTAGTGTTTTTCTGTGAGTCATTTCATGTTAGTTTGTCTGATGTGACACCCTGTGGTGTAGTTGTATTTACTTGTAAAAATGACATGCGGTCATACGTGTTTTTTTGTTGGTCACGTGTTAATGTACTTGTGTTGATTTGAAAAGTCCTAATTTTAGGCATTAAAGTTTTTGCTACGGAAGTTCCTTGATTCCAATTTCATGCGGAAATTATTTGTTGTTTTATTTAGTGTAGGAAGTGTCGGATTAATTTAAGTAGTGTATAGTTGGTTCCCTGCGTCTGTCTAGCTCTAGACAATGCAGATTCGTCCTTTGAAAGTTTACTGGATGGCGATGAATCTCGCATTTATTTTTACTCATCGTTAAGCATGTAGAACAGCCGCACACGTACACAGTGTCATTGAAGTATTTGGGACATTTGGTCCAGTTTACAATCTCTTCTGAGATTAGGCCTAGTTATGGCAAGTAATTAATTCAAGTGGGAGTCATTTGGGAGATCTTGTTCGTTTTATTTTATTGTAAATAGTTGATCTGTTATTAAATTCATTTGTTTTAACCCTGGTATTCACTTCTTCCTGCATGTTATTTTGTTATGTGTTACCCTGCATGTTATAGAAGCGCTTTAACAACAACTTACGAAATGGACTATTACACCCCCCGAAACTGAGTCTCATAAGCTTCTTTGCAAGGGTTCATATATCAAAAATGGCTGCCCAAGTGGGGATTGTTGTCGTTGTTGCTTTGCTGACCTCATACTTATTTCGCTAAGAAATGATGCCAGGTCAAGCGGGCAAGAGTTATTTCCGTAAATTGAGGCGATGTTGTACCGCCATGTGCATTAGTAAAATCACTGAGTTCTTAAAGTTAGAAATATTGAACAAGGTTAGAAGTTGATATTGTATTTGTTGTTAACTTTTTCTGGCGCCCGGCATAAAATTAGAAAATTTTCATATTAGTGAACTCAGTCAAAGCAGGAAGGTGTTGCCTTATTTTTACATTTAATTAACTTCGGTTAATTGGTGTTGTCCGTAAATTCTGTTGGTTAGGAATTATAAAAGCAGATCACAAGGGAGTTATTTTGTTGTTTGGAAATAAGAGTCATTATTCAGTAAAATTTTGATTACTGAAACTTTTATTAAATTAGAATCAGTAATATTTAAATATCAAGACATGTGTGCGTGTGTATGACTGAAATCCCAGTGCATGACCCTGTTTTTCTCTGAATATATATTTGTGTGTTGTCCGATGGCTAGCATAGAAGAGATCAAAGTGTTGTTAGAGCAGATGTCTGTGCAAATGTCTGCAAAGACGGAAGAACAGTTAAAAAACATGAAGGAGGAAATGAGTGAACACGGTGAAAAGCAATTAAATAACATTACTACTGAATTGCGTGAACATGGCGATAAACAATTACACGAGTTGCGTGAGCACAGTGACAAACAATTACAGGATGTGAACAGTAACATTACGGTCCAATTGCAGATCCAGAAATTGGATACTGACAAACAATTACACGAGTTGCGTGAAAATAATGACAAACAATTACACGAGTTGCGGGAACAGAGTGATAATAATAACAAACAATTAGCTGAATTAAACCATAAATTATCAGAGCAGGCAATAATACAAACAGTTCAGTTAGAGAAGATCACCCAGGAAATAAATCAAAGTACTAGGGTAGAATTAGAGAAACTGGCAGGAGAGGTAGCGGAAAATAACTCGAAGCAATTAGGAGAAATTAAGAAGTTGGAATATAAATTCGACAATAAACTGGTACAATTAGATGAAATGGTAGCCGCCAAATTGAAGCAGATTGAGACAGCAGGCGTAAACAACACGGCTGGAATAAAAAGCACGCAGGATGTATTACAGGGGCAATTCGACAGGATAGAGGCCAAGAACGAAAACATACGGGAGCAGATTAATTCAGTCGATAATAATGTACTAGAATTAATAAAGGAACTCGACAAGCTGGAAATAAATACGGAGAAAGAACGGATGCACTTGCGCGAAAACCTGGAAGACCAGTTAACTAAAACACAAGAGCAAATACGAGAAGAGGTAGGAGAACAATTGATTAAAACCCAGCAGGTGATACAAGAGCAAATACGACAAGAGCTTGAGAAGAATCAGGAAAGGAGTGAAGAAAAAATTAGTAGTTTGAAGAACAGGATCCGGAAAGATTGGGAAGAGCAGGTGAATGAAAATAAAGGAGATATGCTAACGATATTAAAGCGGCTAGGCGAGTACAATTCTAGAGTGCAGGCTTTGGAGGAAGGCATGAAATCCAAGTTCCAGGAACACGCAGAACTCATAGTCAAGAACGAGATAAGGTCCTTAGAAAATGCTACTTTATTCTCTGCAGAAAACACAGTAGGCAAACAGGGAAGTATTGGAAGTCCGGTAGGCTTGAAGCTGGCTGAGGATACGAGCCGAGATCAGAGTCCAAAGATAACGTGCGACACATTCCAAAACTACAGAGGGAGACATCAACTCCACAACCCGGCTTGGCACCTGCCCAAGTGATACAAGTAATTAGGGGAAACGACTTTAAACCTGACAAATTCAGGGAGAATTCAGGATCTACTCCTAAAGCATTTCTGCGTCAGCTGGACGATTACTTTAATGACCAACACGTCATTCCAGCAAAACAGCTGCGACTGGTTGAAATTTTTTTAGAGGGCCCAAGTTTAATTTGGTTCCAGAGTTTCAAGTACACATTTAATGACATGGCCCAATTTAAAGAGGCATTCTCGAGGAAGTTCTGGAGTCCGTCATTGCAGCAGGAGTTGAGGATGGATTTATACACCAGGAAATATCACAGCACACACCCCACAAGGTTTTCCGAGTTCTTTAGCCAACAGCTGGTTAAATTCCGGGATTTTGACGACCCCCCTTCAGAGGAAAGCATGGTTTTAACCATCGATAAGCAGCTTCCGATCAAAACCGCAGTTCAGGCCGAGGAGATACTCCGCCATTTGGATGAGACGAGTATGGTCAGTCCGTAGACAGGGAGACGGAACATGGAGTTTGTAAACACGGCTGAAGTTGTTCAAGGGCATCAAACTAATCACAATCAAAATAATCAAACGAAGACACAGTCTACCGGAACACAATTTACGCCCAGACGGCAGGAGTTCGATGGCCGAAACCAATTCGATAACAACAATAGGAAGGGTTCAATACTTTTACGGACTATAGAAGAAGACGAAGACGCAGAAATAATAATGTTTCGCTCGTCAAGCTTGCATCGTCAGATTCAATATGGAAGACAAATAGCTATAAAAAAAAACACTTCCTAACCTACAGTGACACCTACAAGCGGCCTCTACCATCCAAGATCAAATTCCAAGAAAACCCGTCGGAAAACTTTGTAATTTATTTATTTATCGTATGGCTTTTATTGCCGGAAGCGTCCGAGGACATGTTCGACTCGCCAGAGGCTGTAGTTGCTTCTAACGGACTCCCATAGGGTGGGCTACAAGTTCCGTTGAATTTCAAGTAGTTCCAACTTTCGTTACCAGATGTCAATGATACCTAGTGGTGAACGTTGGAACTTTGATAGAGGGTTCCAATGAAATCTAACCTAGAAATTACAAGTTTAGTCTGTGGAAGGAACTTTTACATGCCATAAATCTATGACATGGGACCGCCGGTTTTGCTTCCCCTCCGAAGGAAGGCATACTGAAGGATTTTAACGCTCTTAAAAAAATCCGACGATTTCGGCCGGGTTTGATCCTGCTATCTTGGGAACAGCAATTCAGCACGCTACCAACTACGCCACTGAAGCTGCAGAAAACTTAGTAAGTGTGGTAATAATTACTGATAAATATTACTGCTGAAAATTGTACACATTCTAAAAGAAATTGTGGGCTATTACTAAATAATTCTGTGTACGTTGTAAAGTGCTTTACGTGCACTAGATCTGATGATGTTCGTCCGAATAGCGAACATATCTTCCAATCAGCCCCCCGTTCTCTTTTCGAGAATTGTGTACATTATGCAACGAGCCTATAATGGCAATAATTAAGACACGAGTATAATTTTCATACGAGTGTCTTAATTACCATTATAGGCGAGTTGCATACGACTGTTTAGGTTCGACGATAATTATAACATTACTAGATGAAACCCGTCAAAACATGGCGGACAATGGAAAACAAATTTACTGAAGAAGCTTCTTATATAAGTTACATTCTTTGTACGATTACTTTTTAGCACTATTGCAACTTTAAGGGCGTCAAAAGATAGCACTCTCAGCACTGCAACATATTGCTGGTCATGACTGAAAACGTGATGAGGTCATCATCATCTTGCACGGTTTCCAGCCACTGGCCGGGTCTGTTTGTAACACAAGCCTCTCCAACGTCTTCTGTCTTCCCACCATCTCTCAGCCTCCACCCTTGTCCAGTCTTCTCCTCTCTTCTTCACGCTTTCTTCCACCCCCTTCAGCCACCTGTCTCTCGGCCTCCCTTTTGGTCTCTTTCCTTCCCACTTCGTCTCGTGTATCCTCCTGGGTATCCTCTTCTCCTCCATTCGTTTTACATGTCCATACCATCTAAGTCTAAATTTCTCTATACAATTCTGTAATGGTTCCTCCTTCATTAATTCTCTGGTCCTCTTATTTCTTATTCTGTCCCTCTTTGTAGCTCCAATACTGCTTCTCAAGAACCTCATCTCACTGGCCTGTATTTTGCTCTTCTCCCTTCCTTTCATAACCCAGGTCTCCGAGGCATACGTCAGGATAGGGACATAGTACGATATATGATCTACTTGCTGTTCTGAGGGACATCCCTGCTCCATAACATGATTCTCACACTCCTCCGGAATGCTTCTGCCTGTCTCCCCCGCTCATTTATTTCTCTACCGTTTCTTCCATTCTCTTGTATCAGGCTTCCCAGATACTTGAAACTCTCCACTTTCTTCATCTGTTCCCCACCAATTGTTATTCCCGTTGTGGTCCTTTCCTTCTTCCTTGTTGTGATCACCATCTCACTCTTATTTATGCTAAATTTCATCCCATATCCTTGTATTATTCCTTCCCACACGTCCAACTGTTCCTGTACCTCCTCCTCCTTGTTTCCACAATCATCAAATCATCCGCACACACCATTGCTTTCATCTTTCCTTCCCCAATTACTTGTGCCGCTCGGGTCATTATGTCATCCATCACCACAATGAAAAGTAACGGTGACCGTGCACTTCTTTGTTTCAGGCCGTTTCTCTGTTCCACCCAGTCCGATCTCTCTCCTCCCACGTTCACACAGCTCACGCTTCCCTTGTACATCTCTTTTATCCTCCTTATAGTCCATTTTTCTACTCCTCTATCCTCCAGGGACTTCCATACTTTGTTTCTGCATACACTGTCATATGCTTTCTCAATGTCCAGGAAGGCCATCAGTAGATCTGTTCCATACTCATAGTGCTGTTCTTGTAACTGACTTACAGCAAAAATCAAATCCACTGTGGACCTTCCTGCTCTGAAGCCATGTTGTTCTTCCCTCATCCCTCCTTCTATCCTTGTCCTAATTCTCCTTTCTAAAACTTTCTCAAACATCTTTGCACAATGACTCACCAGTGTTATTACCCGATAGTTTCTGCATTCTGTTCTACTACCTTTCTTGAAAATCGGGACAATTATTCCCTTTTTACAGTCCTCTGGGGTCTTCCTTTCCTTCCATGCTGCCTTCATCACTCGGTACAACCATTGTATCCCCACCTCTCCTGCTGCTCTCACCATCTCCACACTCAACTCATCCACACCCGGTGCCTTCCCTCCTTACATCTTCCTCACTGCATCTTCCACTTCTTTCCATGTTAAGTCCTTTTCTGTTTGCAGTTCATCTACTGTACCTCTTCCCCGATTTCTTCTTCCTCGCCGTGGTTTCCATTTGGGTTCAGGAGTTCTTCAAAATATTCTTTCCACATTTTCTTCAGTTCTTCCCTATTTTCTATCCCTTGTCCCCTTTTGTTCACCATTCTGACATAATCCGTAGGATCCTTCCGCCTCTTATTCTTTACCATCCTATACAGGCTCTTTTTTGTACCTTCACTATCCTGCTGGTCATGACTTAAAACGTGATGAGGTAAATAGCCCAATACGTTCAAGAGTTTCTCCTTGAGCTTGATTGATTGTGATAAAGCAGGCCGAGCGAATAGGACATTGTTGCCTATTAAAAGAAAATGTACTGTACCTGCAAGTGTTTTATCGGAAGGTGTTAAATCAAGTCGTAGGATTTGAGCTCTCTGCCTAATATTACTGCGCCTATTATATCCGAATCCAAGCAATTTCTTACAGATTTATTACAATTAATATATTACCATATATGAGTCCCTGGGAAACGTTCAGATTTCTAAGGAGCATAGCTATGGCTCAAACGTTCGGAGCATGTGGAGGCGAATCACTTAATTCCATGGAATTGAAAAATTCAATAATAGGGAAATGAAGTTGCTGGCTTTCATCCTCAGTATCCAATCTGTTAACGCTGATGTATGTGTTTGAACTACTGGATATAAGTTCAATGACTTTTAAATTAATATCATTACATTGTTGCAGCTTGGCAAATATTTTATATTCCAGCAGATCAATTTTACCCTCACAACAGTAAAGACCAAAGTAACCACGCATAGATTTTACGCAAGAGAAGTATAATGTAGAACAATGTTTACATTTGATCGTCAAAGACCTTACAGTACACTGTACTGCATAATATCTGGAATTGTTTCGGAAATGGCCTATTTATATTGGATTTTAAATGTGGCTTCGTATTATTCGATAACACTATAGTGTCCTGCAATAACGGAGCCGCTAAATATTACATGGGAAATAATACTTCCATTGCCGAAATCAACTGCGTAGTTAGACTTAGTACTCTAAACAAATAATCATTAAACAATTGTCTTATACAATGAAGTTCAACATGACCGTCCAGAGACTTTCATACTCAAGTTGGTTGGTGAGGAGAATGCGATGAGACTGATCGCTTAAAATAAATTCCTTATAATTGTTCCTGCCAGCGAAATTTTTTTGCGATAGCTTGAAAACGCAGCTCAGAATGACGTTCTTCATTTTGTTATAAACAGTACGAAACTGCTCTAAATAAGCAATTTCCATCACCTGTTATAGGTTATGACAGTACATTTTGCAGGGGAACATAGATTCACTTCGCCAAACACTGGAACGACCATAGGCCTATACTCAATACTCACTTCGGGAGTCACCCTAATGGAGGCAGTTTTTGAATTATATGTCCCGTGCATGTCAAAAATCGTATTAACACATGGAGGCCCACCTATTCTTGTCTATCTCCCCGGAGACCCGGGTTACATTTCCTGCTCTGCCAAGAAATTGAATTCTGGTCTGAGGGCAAAAAACGGGGCACATTCAGTCTCTTGAGGTATAACTAAGAAGAGGAAGGTTTAATTCCCACCTCGACAATTTTGGATGTGGTTTTCCGTGGTTTCCCACTTCCACTTAAGGCAAATACCGGGATGGTTCCTAACTTAAGGCCTTGGCCGTCTCCTTGCCAATTACCACCTTAATTACAAATACACACAGTAATTCAGCCATTACAATAACACAGGTTATGAGAGAAAATTTCACACATACACACCCAAGTACACGGGGCTGAGTGACCACGATGTCGGAGCCCTTCAAACGAATTATGTTTGCCAAGTGTCTCTTATGACGAAAGCAATTGCGGACACGCGTCAGTGCCTGGAAAACTACTTTTTTCTTTAATAATTTAAGAGTATATCGACGATGCATAATTATAACTTTTAGTCTAGGACGCTAATAACTTGACCAGCGAAGCATTGGGAAGAAATTGCAATATTAAGGTACATGAACAACATAGCCTACACATTCAACTGTCGGTTAATGTTCCTCAAAATTACCCTTCTTAAATATTCCCCTCCTTTATAATTCTCCATCACGTGAAAACGTGCCATGTCTTGGGTTTTAAATATATCGATGCAATGGTGCTGCCATCTGCTGTCAGTTACTGGAACTATATGGGCGATGTACTGCCATCTTTTGTCAGTGCTCTTTTGATCACATGCTGTAATGCAATGGTAAAACGGAAATAAAACGTATTGAGAGGGAATGTAGAAATATGTATCTTTTACAGACATAAAACCTTACTAATACTCCTTGATTAAACAATATTTGAGTGGTAAAAAATATATATATATATCGTGGAGGGCTGGGATCGAAACGGTGAACCTTGGAACCAAAGTCAGTCGCCTTAACCACATAACTACTCGCCCACTCTTGTTCAGTAGCAGACGCAGCCATTCATTATCATCAAAAGCCGCTGTCTGAAGGAAATAATCCATTTCATTATCCAAATAAATCAATGTTGCACATTCGTATACGTTCATACTGTTATTATATTTTATTGTCAGAACTTGGTTAATGTATGTTTTCAATTACATGCAAGCTTATTAAATAACTTACATTTTAATGGACTTCTCACCACCATTTTGTCATGACCCAAGGTGGATTGTGCGCATGCGTGGGGGGTAGAATTCTGCTATTTTCTATATTAATTCAAAAATATACCGTAATATATTTGTTTATTTTATAGACACTCTGCAAATCTAGAGACCAAGAGCTTTCATTAGAGTGCTCTACGAAGTAAATCGGTTCTGTCGTTCTCTCAATCTCGTGGTAACAAAAATCACCTTACTGTTTTAAATATATAGACTAGTTGAAACCCGTCAATACATGACGGCCAATAAGAAAATATTTACTGAAGAATTTTATTATATACGTTCTTTGTACAATTATTTTTTGGCACTATTGAAACTTTAAGGGCGTCAAAAGATTGCACTCTAGACATTGCAACATACTGCTGGCCATGATTGAAAACTTGATGAGGCAAATTGAGACCTATACGTTCCAGAGTTCCCCCTTGAGCTTTATTGATTGTGATAAAGTATGCCAAGCGAATCGGAAAATGTTGCCTCTTAAAAGAAAATGATTGTTTTATCCGGTGGTGTTAAATCAAGTCGAAGGATTAGACCTTTCTGCCTAATTTTAACTGCACTTACTTCCAAATCCAAGCATTTTCATGCATATTTCATATAATTAATATGGAATCAAGTCGAAGGGTTAGAACTCTCCGCCTAATTTTAACTGCACTTATTATTTCCAAATTCAAGCAATTTTCGTACATATTTCTTATAATTATTATGGTAGCATTTAGATGCCCTTAGGAAACTTCAGATTTCTCAGGAGCATATCTTTGGGTCAATCGTTTGGAGTATGTGGAAGCAAATCACTTAATTCCAAGGAATTCAAGAATTCTGAGGAGTCTAATATATACAACTGGCCGCAGGAACCGTCGCTTATAATTTTGGAATATACATTAACGAAGTTCTCTCTTAAATTCCTTGAGATATCATTTCCAGTGAAAAATTGTTGCAGTCTGTCAAATATTTTATATTTAGGAAGATTAATTTTGCCATTACAACACCAAAGGTCAAAGTAACCAGGCGTAGATTTCTCGCTACAGAAATACAGTGCAGATCAATGGTTACATTTGTTCGTCAAGGACCATACACTGTGCGGCATAATATCTGGAATTGTTTCTGAAATGGCATTTCTATATTAGATTTTAAAAGTGGCTTCGTATTTTCTACGATTTCCCACTATTTTGTGGCTAATGTTCTTTTTCGTCAAATGGGTATATTTATTGCAGCATTTCTCTCCAAATTAACGTCATATTCAATAACACTATAGTGGCCTGCATCAACGCAGCCGCCAAATATTAAATGGCAAATAACACTTCTATTGCCAAAATCAACAGCGTGGTTAGACTCATTGTTATGTACTCTAAGCAAATCATCAATAAACAATAATATTCACGTACACAATGAAGTTCAGATACTTTCATTCTCAAGTTTGTTGCTGATGAGAATGCGATGATACTGATCGCCAAAATAAAATCCTTATGATTATTCATGCCAGCAAAAATTTTTGCAATTTGCTTGCAAACGCAGCTCAGGATAACGTCCTGCATTTTGGAATAAACAGTACGAAACTGCTCTAAATAAGCAATTTCCATCACCTGATGTAGGTACAATCCTTTGCATTTCCATGACAGTAAATTAAGCAAGGGAGCATACTTCGCCAACTACTGGAATGAGCATAGACTCACTTCGACAGCCACCGTAATGGAGGGAGTGCCTGTCAAAAATCGTATTAACACAGGGAAGTCCAATCTGAAGGCTACATTCTGAGCTATCGCCCCGGGTTCCAGGTTCGATCCCTGGTTTGCCAAGAAATTTACTTCTGGTCTGAGGGCTGGAACGGGGCGCACTCTTGAGGCAAAACTCAGGAGAGCAAGGTTAGATTCCTATCTCAACAATCTGGGATGTGGTTTTCCGTGGTTTGCCACGTCCACTGCAGGTACATACCGGGATAGTTCGTAACTTAAAGCCTCGGTCGTCAATTCCCCATTCCCCACTTGAATTACAAATGCACACATCAGTACAGCCATCACAATAACACAGGTTATCAGAGAAAATTTTACACACACACACACACCAAAGTAGACGGGGCTGAGTGACCACGATGTCTGAGTCCATCAAATGAATTATATTCGTCAATTGTCTCTCATGGCGAAAGCGATTGTGGCCATCTTTTATTAAATAATTTAAAAGTATATGGCAATGTAAATCGTGGAGAAATCCTTACTGTACGGGAATAATAAAGGTAAAATATGTAGCGTAGCGGTCAGCATGGTTAGCTGCCGCCCCGGAGGTCCTGGGTTCGATTCCCGGCTCTGCCACGAAATTTGAAAAGTGGTATGAGGACTGGATCGGGGTCTACTCAGCCTCGTGTGGTCCAAATGAGTAGAGGAGGTTCGATTCCCACCTCAGACATCCTCGAAGTGGTTTTCCGTGGTTTCCCACTTCGTCTTCGGGCAAATGCCGGGATGGTACCTATGTAAGGCCACGGCCGCCTCCTTCCTCCTTCCTAGCCTCTCCATCCCAATCTTCCATCCCTTCCCATCCCTCATGAGGCCCCTGTTCGCTTTGCAGGTGAGGCCGCCTGGGCGAAGTGCTGATCACACCTCCCCAGTTGTATCCATCCAGACCAGATGTTCCAAGCACCAGGACACTGCCCATAGAGGCGGTACTGGTGAGTTCCCTCGCAGAGTCCGTGGGAACCACCAACCTAGAGGGTAAATTGACTTAAAAAAAAAGACAATGAATTACCAATAGCCAGAAAGAATAATTAGGAAATAAAAGTACATATCTGAGGTGAGACTCCTTCGAGTATGCAAAATTCATTCCTGGGTCCGCAATGTTACCCCTGAGCCACCCAGTCAACATACTTCTAAACCAATATTAAGTTACTTAAACAACAAACGAACTCAAACGCCTGTTGAAGTTCTTCAATCCCTTCTTTTTAATTCTCAAAAACAAAGATCACACTACGATACGGTGAATTCTTTATCCGCCATTTCTCTAGAACTGTAATTCTGGTCTGAGGGCTGGAACGGGGCGCACTCTTGAGGCAAAACTAAGAAGGGCAAGGTTCGATTCCCATCTCAACAATCTGGGATTTGGTTTTCCGTGGTTTGCCACTTCCACTGCAGGTGTAATTCTGGTCTGAGGGCTGGAACGGGGCGTACTCTTGAGGCAAAACTAAGTAGGGCAAGGTTCGATTCCCATCTCAACAATCTGGGATGTGGTTTTCCGTGGTTTGCCTCTTCCACTGCAGGTAAATACGGGGATAGTCGCCAATTTCCCATTCCCCACTTTAATTACAATGCACACATCAGTTCTGCCATCACAATAACACAGGTTATCAGAGAAAATTTGACACACACACACCAAAGTAGACGGGGCTGAGTGACCACGATGTCTGAGTCCAACAAATGAATTATGTTCGTCAATTGTCTCTCATGGCGAAAGCGATTGTGGCCATCTTTTATTTAATAATTTAAAAGTATATGGGAACGTAAATCGTGCAGAATTCCTTACTTTATGGGAATAATAAAAGTAAAATATGTTAAGACAATGTATTACCAATAGGCAGAAAGAATAATTGAGAAATAAAAATATATGTCGGAGGTGGGATTCGAACTGCTTCCATTGCGCGATGCATAAATTAAGAGTTTAGAATGCTACCGTCTGAGCTACCGAATCATTGAAAGAAGAGTGCAATATTAAGTTACTTAAACAACATTCACTCTCAACAGTCCAACGAAAATCAGCTTAGTGTTTTAAATATATAGATTATTATGTGTTTTAACATAAATATTCATAAATATCTGTGGGATTCAGCTACTTCTGTTAGTGAACAGGGCTTTGTTGACAGAACAGAGCGCATGCGTGGGTCAAAGAACTTGGAATGCAGAGACCATTTACTTTGCTTGACAATCCTATTGTTTACAGCCTGTATGATGACTAGTGCCGTCCAGCTCTAGCATTCACTAATATTGTCACCGAAGTCGTTTGAAAGCAATGCGCTGTGTAGAAATTGGGGTTGGGGATATTAAGGTACAGTGCTATTTCTTGTCTCATATTCGCCAGTTTATTTACGCGAACATATGGACGGTGCACTTTCCATGTCAGTAATTTATATAGAAGGATGCTGTGTTGCTAACTTCTGGACGTAGATTCATAAAATTCTTGCATATATCATAGTATTTTCTTGTTACCGTTTGGCATTGTAACTACAATGGTTGATCCGATATCGAATTTGAACTTTCAAATCATGTAATTCATGTCCGACATGTTGGATTTTGATCGCATGCGCGAAGGTATCCTTTCCTAATTGGTCAATGAATGAGCTGTGATTGGCTGGAGAAACTGTCTCATAATGAAAAACAGTACTATAGTGAACATCATTATGATACAGTTTTCTGACGTATAATTTTCACATTTCGACATCGTCGAACATAAAAGTGTATAATTCATCCATGGAATATTCTACAGGTTACAAGGTGTGAGTAGATATGTGTTATCGCACGCCTACCGGGTGAGTTAGCCGTGGTGGTTACGGCATGACTGATGGCAGTCGCTCACATCCGGGAGGCGAGGAGGTTCGAATCCCCCCGCCGGCAACCTTGAAGATGGTCTTCTGTGGTTTCCCATCTTCCTTCCAGGCAAATGCCGGGGTTGGTCCCTAACTATAGGCCACAGCCGCTACCTTCCAACTCCTCGTCCTTACATTCCAACTTCCCTCCTTCCTCCCCAACGGTACTTGTAGCTCTCCCATTGGGTGTCCGTCTCGAAGCAGCTACAAAACTGGCGAGCTGAACATGTCCTCGGACACTCCCGGCGCTAAAAGCCATACGCTAAAAAAAAAAAAAAAAAAAAAAAAAAAAAAAAAATCGCACGCCTAATTCAATTGGACACATTAACGTGTTAACGGACTGAATATAAATTCTTTTTACTAGATTATTCCAGAGTAGTGGCATTAATTCGTAAAACACTGGCAATAATTTACTGGTGGCAGAACACAAACGCACAATGCGATGGCACGCTCGCACACGAATTTCAGTTCTGGAAAATGAAATCAGCATGGGAAATGAGTCACTTTGTTTCTAATGTAATTCTACAGTAATTGGTACAATATTCGCCTCCGTCTTATATACAGAGGTACTCGGGGGGTATTCAAGTACAAGGGTATTGTGATGTATGTCGCAATTGCTGTATGCTCATAGGTAATATTATTCTGGCTCAGCGGTAACGTTCTCGCTTGCTGGGCCCTAGGTTGCAGGTTCGTATCCTGGCGCAGTCAGCTGGCATTTGAGGGTGCACAAATGCGAGGGAGCCGTGTCAGTACATTTACTGGCACGTTAAAGATCCCCTTCGGGCCAAAATTCCGGCACCCTGGTGTCTCTAAAAGCAGCAGTAGTTAAAAGGGGTGTAAAACCAATAACATTATTATTATTATTATTATTATTATTATTATTATTATTATTATTATTATTATTGCCGGCCCCGTGGTGTTGGGGTAGCGCGCCTGCCTCTCACCCGGAGGCCCCGGGTTCGATCCCCGGCTCCGTCAGGGATTTTAAAACTGACGTGAGGGTTGGAACGGGGTGCACTCAGCCTCGTGAGGACAATTGAGTAGCTGTCTGACAGTGAGACAGCGCCCCGATCACGAATACCAAGATTAACGGCCGAGAGGACCCGACGCGCTGATCACGCGTCACCCCAATATCTGCAGGCCAAATGGCTGGGCAGCGGTCGCTTGGTCGGCCTTAGCCCGTCATGGGCTGGATAGTGCCAGGGGTTGACTTTTTTTTAAATTATTATTATTATTATTACATATACGACCTGCCGTGGGCAACATCCAACTTTGAGTTGAGGCATGTCGTTACACGTCTGGTTGTGCATGGCTTTCACAACCCTAATTGAATTAACAAATCTTTCCATGACCCTACAGAGACGTGTGTATACAAACTATGTGGATATTTTCGATTGCTATTTGCCTGAAATAAAAGTAGTAATTAATAACCTGAACTAACACCAACGGCTTGAATTCAGTTACTATGTGAAATCGTTTTGTTCTTTACTTCAAATAACATTTTCAAGTAACGCAAAATAGGCTGTTACAAACCCTTTAAAATAAAAAGTAAAAATGTATCGTAGTATCATCTTGTCATTCTTCAAATTCGATGCGCATAGAATGCCAATGGTATAGTAATCAATGGAGCCCCACGTAGACTAGTCGTGACATCTAGTGGTGAAATATCGAACAATATAATCCTAACAGAGCGAGTGCATTCTAGCGGCCAGAAGAAGAAACTTTTCAATCAAATCTGGAAGTTAATAAGTGCAGTTACCTTTTTGGCAGCTAGATGTCTCGAGTAAATCTGCTGGCGAATTATGTTTTAATTAAATATATATTTTACACCATAATATGCACAATATAACGCTTAATTTTAAAACGTCTGAGTCATTACAAAACAATAAACATATAACATTTCAAGCAAAAAACCTAGCTCTGACCGGGTTTGAACCATAGGCATTTGACCGATAGGCTAACGCTCTACCACTTTTTTTTTATTAGCTCTTTACAGAATTACAGAATTTTCAGATGTGATAAATACCATACTAATACATCACAAGAAATCCAGATAGTGTCCATATTTATCATACAATTGTCCACTTTCACTAAGCTTCCAACGCTCTTTTTGCAGGTGATACCTGAGATCCAGGAAAGAGAAATGTTGATCATTGTCCATCACGAAGTGTACATATTGGCCCATTATCCACACAATGGCAGTCTGTTTAATTTTGGGGAAGGCGGTCACCGACAAACGAACCAACTTCCTGTCATCAAGGTCATCCGTGGGCACATTTAATTGTTGACATACTTTTCCCTTACACCACAGCCACGTGGAGGCAACTCGCGTGCATGATGTGAAGCGGTGTATCGCCGTATCAGTTTGACCACATATAGTACACCATGGGTAAGCTTCAAGATGGATGGTATATCGCCGTAGAGCGGTTGGGATGAGATCGTTGAGGAAGATAAAAACCTGGGAGTGTACAGCAGAAGAAATGGTCATAGCCCCAAAATTTTTCCATACAGTGGGCCAATGGACGTAGAGGGTGGTGGCCTCTATTCGTGGTTTGGAGTGTACCACTTGCCGCAACATGTTATAGATACTGTTCGTCGTTGGAACAGTCCCTGAAGGCATTTGGCGAACAGTTTCCAGAAGGTGCTGTTGATGGTCCCTAAATATCTTCGGCAAAGCTCTATCACAACCACGGGCTGTGTTTCGAATATCTTTGTATAGCGCTTTCGTAAAAGTGTCATGTTGGGAAAGAATGGTGATATCGTTCTTGCAGAGGAGTGCACGGCATTTCATGCCATGAGCTGTTAGCCCTAGCCCGCCTTGCCGGGATGGGAGATACAACTGTTCCCGTTGTACTCGGAACAAAAATCCTTGCCATATAAACCAACCTGTATATTTTGCCAACTGGCTCTCAAACATTTTGGGAAGTGGGAAAAGTTGTGCGACATACCATATTTTAGAGAGCGCAAACACGTTGAGGACCATGACCCATTGCACTATATTGAGGTTTCTTTGACCAAATTGGATCAGCACTCCCCTAACTTTGGCAATGACCTTAGTCCAGTTTGCTTGCACTGTGTCCAGAAGCGATTGCTTCCAGGTAATGCCAAGGATTTTCACCTCATTTACTATCCGGAACCAGGGCTGTGGGGCAATCACTGAGTTAGTATTGAGCGGAAGCAAAGCAGTTTTCTGGGGGTTCGATTGTGCTCCAGAGGCGATATGGTAGAGCTGAAGGACGCTATCGATGTGGGAGATGTCTTCTTTATTGCGGATCAATATTGATACGTCATCAGCATAGGCGCACATGCCAAAAACATGTGTGGACAGTTTGTAACCCTGTAGCTTCACCTGGGTAGTCCGAATGAACGGTTCAAGGCCAATGACAAAAAGTAGCATAGAAAGGGGACATCCTTGCCTAACTGATCGTTGTATTGGAATCAGAGGGGAAAGAAAACCGTTGACGAGCACTCTAGACGTAGCATTACAATTTATCATACGAATGTAGTCAATAAGGATTTCAGGAAATTCGAAGTGTTGCAAGACCATGTACTAGTATTCATGACTGATGCGGTCGAAAGCTTTATCAAGATCTAAGGTGAGAAAACTCATTGGCTCAGTGGGGAGCATTTCGGCTTTTAGGTGTAGGTCCCGTAGTATCGCTAAGTTTGTTAACAGAGTTCTTCCAGGAATACTGCAACATTGTTCATCACCAATGATATCAGGTAGAACAGTCTTCAATCGGCATGCAAGTACTTTG
Source organism: Meconema thalassinum (assembly GCA_946902985.2). Taxonomy (NCBI): domain Eukaryota; kingdom Metazoa; phylum Arthropoda; class Insecta; order Orthoptera; family Tettigoniidae; genus Meconema; species Meconema thalassinum. The sequence goes on along the minus strand of OX336400.1, from coordinate 86,131,239 downwards.
GTAAGGACTTTATAGTCACTGCAGAGCAGAGTAACTGGTCGGAAGTCACCAACTGCCATGGGAGAGGATGTTTTTGGTATGAGGACTATGGTACCCTCGTGATGTGATTGACAAAGAGCACGACGTTGGAGAATGGTACGCAGGACATGACAAAATTCTTTGCCAATGAGAGGCCAGAAGAGTTTATAAATTTCATATGGCAGTTCATCAATGCCAGGTGAGCGGTTGTTTGGGAGTTTTTTAACCACAGAGTGAATCTCTTCATCCGTAATATCCGCGCTGAGCAGTGTTTTGTTGTCCGGAGATAGTTGGGTACTGCAAGATGACAGCACTAGGGTCACCTGCTGTGGATCAATGGGAGCCTTAGCGTAGAACCGTTGATAAAATAATGATATTTCACGACGTATAGCGTCAGGGGAGGTGACGACACTTCCAGTACTGGTGCGGAGGCGGTGGATATATTTACGTTGCCGCTCACGTTGTCCTTTGGCGATATGGTATACACTTGCACTTTCGTCCGGGAGCACTGTACGATCTTTTAAAGCCACGTTTATATGAGCGAGCGTTCGTTGCTGTAGAGACAGGAGCTTGGTTTTAACTTCCCGGATCTGGTCATATATACGCTCCCCAGCATCAGATCTTTGCTGGAGCTGGCGAAGAACTCGATAGTAAAATTCAACTGTATCCCGTCTTTCCCACCAGTCTGCGCAGTCGCGAAATTTGCATTTTTGTTGGACCCATCGAGTCCAGTGTTGTCTGAAAATATCTTGGCATTCCTCCTCCAGTAACAGCGAGCAATTCAGCTTCCAATAACCTCTTCCTATGTGAAATATGGGATGGGGGTAAGAGATTGTACATACGACAGCATGATGGTTAGTGAAACTGGCAGGTATCACTTCATATCGTCTAGGCTGGATAAGTTCCTGTGAAAAGTAGATACGGTCAAGTCGTGATGAGGAGTTGTGACTTATACAGGTATAATGGGGCAGGGGCACCCTTAAACTATCCACAGCATCAATGAGGTGTAGGGAGGTAAGAAGGGTCCTGAGAGCCGGGTTGACACCTTGGTATGAGCTAGTGGAATCTTCTGGGCGTTGAATACAATTGAAATCCCCTGCAAGAATAAGTTTTTCCTTAACGTCGTGCAGATGAGGCAGTATACTCTGTTGAAAGAACATTTTCCGTTCCACACGTTTATTGGACCCGGATGGGGCATATACATTTATCAGGGTGGTATTGTTTATGTGTCCAGATATTATGCGTCCTGATGGATGACATAGCACACCTTCGAGTGGGATATCATGTCTTATGAGGAATCCGGTCCCTCTATTCGTATTACCGGTATTGATGTATTGTTTGTAGAAGGCAGATATGGGCAAACAGGGTAGAGCAACTTCTTGAATGAAGGCAATGTCAATGTCTGCATCTCGAAGGAATCTCTCCAACAGTTGAAATTTCAGAGGGCATTCTATTACATTGATATTCACAGTGGCCACAGTGAGAAATAGCCATTAAGAGAAGTATAAAAGTTGTGCTAGACATACTGGAAGTTGGACTCTAGAAAAAAGAAAAAAGAAAAAAAGACACAGGTGAGAAATATACTGGTGCACTATGTCAAATTAGGTTGAGATAGTTCCTTATGACTGCCATTCATAGGCCGGCTGTCAGCGGTTGAGAGCGTTCGTGGGTCCCTAGATGACGTAGAATGAAGATTTTGTTTCTTTTTCACAGCTGCGGGAACGTTTGTAGAGCCAGTTTGATTCTTTGGGGCTGGTACGGCAATCGAGGCATTTGTTTTAATCTTCTTAGAGACGTTCTCGGATCCCCGATCAACCTGCTTAAGTGAGTCGGTAGGGACCAGCGAAGGTGGGGGCAGTGAAGACAAAATTTCTGTGGCAGCCTGTAGTGACGGCATAGTTGGTTCTAAGGCTGCGATACAGGTTGCCGATAGCACAGGGGCACTCTGTGGCTCGCAGCTCTGGTCAGGGCAAGGTACCAGTTCTGCTTCAGATGTATCCGAGGTCACTTCTGGTGTTGTCCCAGCTGACTGATCAATAAGCATGTTTTCATATGACGTTTGCTGCGTCACAACTTCCGAGTATTGGACACGTCGTTGTTGTGTAGGAGTTATACCGAGGGGATTCATTTTCTTTGGGCAGTTAATACGTAGATGTGTGGTAGCATTGCAAATTAAACAGGTCTGTTTCTGTCCATTATACGTTATATAGCCAGAATGGCCACCAAAAGTCTCAGTGGAGGGCATATCTTGTTTGATTTCCATAGTGACGGCACGTATTCCATTATACACCGGGAACTGATAAGCAGAAGACCATTGTTCTTTCCTGACGTCACTCACAGTGCCATATTTCGACAGGACGGATTTGAAAATTTCAGGGGGAACTTCGAGTGGGACATTAAATATACGCACTGTGGTAAAATTGGAATCCGCTGTGGAGAGCTTAACATTTGTCATTTCGCCTGAGTCATACTGAAATTTAATAGGATCTGCAAAAGTATTTAACAATTTCTGATAAATAGATATGCAGATTACCTTGATGTACATGGTTTTTTCGTGCGCATTTAACTGGATGGCTTCTACTTGGTCGACAGTCAACCGGAGGGTATCGCCAATCCAGCGGTGAATTTCTCCTGGTGAGGGGCGAGAACTCTGCCTGTCCCATTGGCAGCGTACGGTGTTTTTCCTCTGGTATCCGGACATGATTTTCAGCGGGGTTTTCTGGGTTTCTGGTTTTGTTGTCCTATCTGGAACACTACTTGAAAAAGTATTGTCCGAATGACACACGGAAGATCAGTACACACGTGGAACTAAGGAAGCACCGGTATTAGGAACCGTAAACTCTTCCAATGCGGTCACACAGCGCGCACACACGTACCGCACTCGGCCACGACTAGTGACCAACTATCACTGAGCTAATTGTGTCAACGAATTTCGTTTTATATAAAATGACTTACATAGAACTTGTTAGCAAATAATGATTTATACTAAACGATTTCATCACTGGAGTATATTATTTATATATAAAGCTTTTCATACAAAGTTTATTTATTTTGTATCAGTACGCTATATTGCATGCAATACTCAAATTAGTGAAATATAAGTCAGGCACAAGATATCCGCTGCCATCTTGTCTTATTACTGAATCGGCTCAGCTTTTTAAAATCACGTCTGCACTATAGTATTACAAAATAAACTTTTAATTTCGAACGTGCCTCTTCCTTTAGAACAGTTAAAACGATTCTCGGCTCGATAATCGGAACTGGTGGGTCCCATGATATGGATTATAAAGTTTGCATAATTCGCACGGCCGCCATCCTGAAATGGTATGGCGGACGACCTTGTAGTTTGGTCACAAGACGCATCCTATACGAAGGTATGTTGTTACCAAATTTGGTAGAGATCGGATGATTTGGTTAGTCGTTATTTGATTTTACGTTTTGAACGTTTGAGTGGCCGCCATTCAGTTTTAGTAAAGATGGCGGCGATATAAAACATGACACTGAGGTGCCCTTTGCTTGTTCTACCTCTGTACCAAATTTCGTTCAATTCGGTTTCACCGTGTTCGAATTGATAGGGGGGGGACAGACATTCAGAGTACACACACTCTCACACACACAGACACACGCACACACACACACACAGACTCACACACACACATACACACACACACACAGACTCACACACACACATACACACACACAGACAGACACACTTTTTTTCGCCCTGTGTTGATCTCATAAGTCTACTTTCATTTTTTGCAAAATTCGAAAGTAGGCTAAAAATGCACATCTCCAATTTAATGGCTCCTCATTACAAAGAGTAGATAAATTCAAATACCTTGGAACATGGCTATGTGATGATTGGAGATCAGAAATGGAGATAAAATGTCGTATAGAGAATGCCCGTAATGCTTTTGTAAAATTCAAGAAAATTCTCACAAGTACGGACTTAAAATCAAACCCTTAGTCGTCGGTTTGTAATCTGCTACATTTGGTCTGTATTTCTATATGGGTCTGGATGATGGACAATAAATGCGGCAGTAACAAAGACGATAAAGGCCTTTGAAATGTGGATTTACCGCAAAATGCTGAAGATACCATGGACTGCACAAATGACTAATATTGAAGTACTGCATAGACTGAATAGACAACGAAACTTACTATGCACCTTTAAAAGACGAAAAACTGTTAACCTGGGACATATCTTGCAGAACACCAAATATCGACGTCTCAAGTTGATAGGCCTACTGGAAGGAAAGACCGAAGATCAAAGAGGAAGGGGCCGAAGAAGGATTTCCTGGGTGGATGACATAAAACAGTGGACAGGATTACCCAGCATCGATAAATTATTCCACATCGCAGTTCATAAGCAAAAGATGCATCATGTGGTTGCTATTACACATTAATGGATAGGCATACGAAGAAGGAAAAGAAGAAGAACCCGCACCATGGCCGTAGGGCAGCTGCAGTAAGTCCGGAGATCAGAAGTTTCAATCTCGGCGCTGTTCTGAGTATGGCTTTTGTCCGAGTTTGTCCATGCTTTCTCCTGGAAAATGCCGGGATTGTACTTTAGTTCACGTGCCGGGGCACCTACCCCTCCCTGCCCCCCATAGGCTACAGTTTTTTTTATTTGTCTAGAAAAGGATTCCCGAGAGGAGAGCTTTGTCGGGGGGAACAATTCAGCACATAGTTCATTACACAGATGTCGGACTAAATTATAATACGAATATGCAATTGAAGAGCATTTTGACACATTATAGTTTCACTAGTTACACACACTATTACAGTCATCACGTAAGTGCAGGTTATCAATGTTCTACACACACTCAACTACATTGATGTCCCACGTCTAGAATGAATTAACAACCACAAAACATTAGCTTTCACCATAGTGATGTTTACCATATTCTTGATACGACATTCTGTCTTGGAACGAACGCACGAAGGAAGAAAACAAGAAGTTCCGTGACGAACTAAAGAGCCTACTTTTCTTAAAATTAAATATTCATGCCAATGATTCATCTATATACATCTATCTAGAATAATGACGACATTAAGTTGGTAATATCGAAATTTTTAATTAGTTCGAAATACTGTATACCTGGCATAATGTAGCCTAATAGAGAACTACAGTTGGCAGCCCTGGTGACTGAATATATTCTGAGTTCCATCCCTTAAGGTACAGAATACAAAATTTGGTTGAAGTCCAATGGATAGCTTGGACGTTACATGCAGTTAAACATTGGATCTAACAGCGCGCGTAAAATCATGTTGGCAACAATGACATACATGTATTGGTCAGAATTAATCTGAAGTAATATGATATATTGTTGTGTGAATTTTGAATGAAATCCATTAGTTAGATTAGAAGTTACATGCATTTTAAAATTGGACCTATCAACAGGCTTAGAATCATGTTGGCAGCACTGGCGTAGGCTTATATTAGTTACTCCAAATTAATCTAGAATGCCAGGTACTATACGTATGCAAAGTTTAGAGCTATTGGCTTGCATACTTTCTGATATACTGTATTGATATTAGAGTAACAAAAATAGACACAGCACATATTAACAGTTGGCAGCCCTGGTTGCTCTTAAGAATCGGCATAGTCATATCTGTTATGGTACACATAGCACATACGAAATTTAGTTGAAATCCAAATTATAGTATGGAAGTTACATGTATTTAAAGTTGGACCTGTCAGCAGGCCTAGAATCATGTTGATATCACTGATGTATATAAGTGTGCATAGTTTAAAGCTGTCGGCTTGCATACTTTCTGATATATTGGTATTTGGATAAAAGAAATTAAGAGCATTTATTAACAGTTGGCAGCCCTGGTGGGTCTTAAGAATACGCTCAGTCATATCTGGTTATGTACACATACAACATACGAAATTTGGTTGAAATCCAATTGACAGTGTAGAAGTTATATGCATTTAAAAATTGGAACTATCAACAGGCTTATAATCATTTTGGCAACACTGCCATGTATGGCCTCCTGGAATTTAAACTGCAATAATATTATCTATAAGTGTGCCAATTTTGAAATAGCTCCCATTCATACCTTCCAAGTTATCCAACATGGAGCTCAAATTTCAGTTCATATTTTTTAGCAGTTGGTAGCACTGACATCATTTTCAAATATGGCCGTGAGATATTCAGGTATAGATGTTTACTCCTACCAAATTTTGTTTCGATTGCTCCAGCCGTTTAGGAGTTGATAGGGGGGGACACACACACAGCCAGACAGACAGAAGGACAGACAGACAGACAGACAGACAGACACACATTTGCCCGATCTCATAAGTCTACTTTTTCCTCATTTTTGCAAAATGTGAAAAGTAGGCTAATAAAACAGAGAGAGAAAGATAGAAAGGAAGAAAGAAGAAAAGAAAGAAAACAGCAAGAAAATAAAGAAAATTAGGAAATTGTAGGAAACAAAGAAAGAAAGGAAGAAAGAAAGAAAGAAAGAAAGAAAGAAAGAATGAAAGAAAGTAAGGACGTAAATAAGGGACGAAGAATAAAATTAGGAACAAAGATAGAATGAAAGAAAGAACTAAAGAAAGGAAAAACAAAATAAAGAAAGAAATATAGAAAAGAAAGAAAGAAAGAAAGAAAGAAAGAAACAAACAAACAAAGTAAATAAGAAAGAAATACATAAAGAAACAAAGTAAATAAGAAAGAAAGGAAGAAAGGAAGAAAGGAAGAAAGAAAGAAAGAAAATAAGGAAGTAAATAGGGAAGGAAGAAAGAAATAAGGAAGAAAGACAGAATGAAAGAAATAAATAACGAAAGAAAGAAAGAAAGAAAGAAAGAAAGAAAGAAAGAAAAAGAAAAATAAAGAAAGAAAATACAGAAAGGAAAGAACGAATGAAAGAAATTAAGAAAAAATATAAGGAAGTAAATAGGGGAGGAAGAAATAAGGAAGAATGACAGAATGAAAGAAATAAATAACGAAAAAAGAAAGAAAGAAAGAAAGAAAAAGAAAAACAAAGAAAGAAAATGCAGAAAGGAAAGAAAGAAAGAAAGAAAGAAAGAAAGAAAGAAATAAAGAAATGCAAAACGAAAAAAAGAGAATGCAGAAAAGATAGAATTAAAGAAAGAAATAAAGAAATAAAGAAAGAAAGAAAGAAAGAAATAAAGAAAGAAGGAGTGAAAGAAAGAGAGAAGGAAAGAAAGAAAGAAAGTAAATAAGAAAGAAAGTAAATAAGAAAGAAAGTAAATAAGAAAGAAAGAAAGATGTACGACACGTACCTGATCTGATGCAGTCATCTGATGTACAGGTTACTGGGGGTGAGGTTGCATCTGAAAACAAATAGAATATTATTATTTATTTATTTTTACATTTGAATTGAGCCTATATGGACTACATGTTAACAATCAATATCAATTTCTGTCTGTTATTCTTTTTCATCTGCCAGCTTCGATGTCCTGCCAGTATTTCTTGAGCCCATCACTCAGTGTCTTCCTCCGATCTTCAGAATTAGGCCCCTCGGTTTTGTGGTTCTACCTCTACCTTGAAAACCCGGTAGTTTTTGATAATTTGTCTAAATTCATTCCTGTTCAGAATGTTGTCCTCAGAAATATCGATTTCTCTAAGATTTTCATTACATTCTTACAATTTTCATGTTTTGCCTTTGGTTTCACGAATTCTCAATTATCTTTGCCAATGTATCATCGGACATTCTAAAGATGTGCCCATGGAATAACAATATTTTATATTTAACAAGCTGTACCCGGCATGCGTTGCAATGCCAACCAAAGAAAGTGTTGGCGTTGTAATTTTGTTCCTTGAAAAGCTCTAGGATACACAATATTTTGTTCAATTTCCGTTAACTGCCTCTAAGCTATCGTAAAATGGATTTACCAATTTAGAAACATTCGTGGGAGCGTGCACAACAACTCAACAAAGCTTCATCGCAATCGGATGAATGGTATATGAATGAAGATGGAACTTTGTTGAAACCCTTCGCGCGTCGTCACTCATTTGTTGCATCTACTCGTGTGCTACCTAATGTAAAATGGATTTACTAAGTCAAAAACCTTTTCTGGCGTGTACACAACAAAGCATCAACGTTTCAACGCAATCGGATGAATGGCATATGAAAGCATACAGGATTATGTTTAAACGATTTGCGCGCCATCACTCATTTGTTGAATCAACTCGTGCGCTACCTATTGCACAATGCATTTACTAAATCATAAACGTTCCCTGCATTGTACACAATAACTCACTCAAATGTCATCGCAATCGGATGAATGGTAGGCCTATATGAACGCAGATGGAACTTTGTTGAAATTATTCGCGCGCCGTCACTCATTTGTTGAAACTACTCGTGTGCTATCTACCTATTATACAATGGACTTACAAAATCATAAACGTTCCCTGCAGTGTGCACAATAACTCGCTCAAGTTTCATCGCGATCGGATGAATGGTATATGAACGTATACGTGATTTTATTTACACGATTCGCTCGCCGACACTCATTTATTGAATCTACCCGTGCGCTTCCTATTGAACAATGTATTTACTTAGTCAGAAACCTTCCCTGCAGTGTGCACAACAACTCACCCAAGTTGCATTGCAATCGGATGAGTGGCATATGAACGCATAAGGGATTTTACTTATACGATTCGCGTGCCGTCATTCATTTGCTGAATCTATTCGTGCGCTGCCTATTGTAAAATGGATTTACTAAGCTAGAAACCTCCCTTGGAGTGTACTCAACATCTCACCCAATTTTCATCTTCTGACGGATGGTATATGAACGCATACGGGTCTTTGTTGAAACGCTTGGTGCGTCGCCGCTCATTTGTTGAATTTACTCGTGCGCTACCTACTGTATCGTCGATTTACTAAGCCAGAATCCTTCCTTGGAGTGTACTCAATATCTCAACCAAGTTTCATCGCTATCGGACGAATGGTATATGAACGCATACGGGACTTTTTGAAGCGCTTCGCGCGTCGTCGCTCATTTGTTGAATCTACTCGTGCGCTACCTATTGTTAAGTGGATTTACTAAGCCAGAAACCATTCTTGGAGTATACTCAACATCTCACCCAATTTTCATCGCTATCTGATGTATGGTATATGAACGCATACGGGTCTATTTTGAAACGCTTCGTCACTCATTTGTTGAATTTACTCGTGCGCTACCTATTGTATAGTAGATTTACTAAGCCAGAATCCTTCCTTGGCGTGTACTCAATATCTCATCCGAGTTCCATCGCTGTCAGACGAATGCTATATGAACGCATACGGGACTTTGTTGAAACACACCGCACGCCGTCGCTCATTTGTTGAATCTACTCATGCGCTACCCATTGCAAGATGGATTTACTAAGCCAGAAACCTTCCTTGGAGTGTACTCAACATTTCACCCAAGTTTCATCGTAATCGGATGAATGGTATATGAACGCATAGGAGACATACACACCCACAGACAAACTATCACGTAACATTGATTTTTATATATATAGACAAGCTGTACCCGGCATGCGTTGCAATGCCAATCAAAGAAAGTGTTGGCGTTGAAATTATGTTTCTTGAAGTGCTTTTGGATACACAACATGTTAACTGCCTCTAAGCTATCGTAAAATGGATTTTCTAATTTAGAACCATTCGTGGAAGCGTGCACAACAACTTTCAAAAGTTTCATCGCTGTCACACATTTGTTGAATCTACTCGTACGCTACCTGTTGTGAAATGGATTTACTAAGTCGAAACCCTTCCCTGGCGTGTACACAATAACTCATCTATGATTCATCGCAATCGGATGAATGGTATATGCACGTATACGGGATTTGTTTAAACGATTCGTGCGTTGTCACTCATTTGTTGAATCTACTCGTGCGCTACCTGTTGAGAAATGTCGAAGCCCTTCCCTGGCGTGTATACAATAACTCATCAAGGTTTCATCGCAATCGAAGAATGTTATATGAACGCAATAGGGGATTTTGTTGAAACGCTTCGCACGTCGTCACCCATTTGTTGCATCTACTCTTGCGCTACTTATTGTGAAATGGATTTACTAAGTCCCCTTCCCTGGCGGGTACACAATAACTGATCAATGTTTCATCGCAATCGGATGAATAGTATATGAACGCATACCTGATTTTGTTTAAACGATTCGCGCTCCGTCACTCATTTTTTGAATCTACTCGTGCGCTACCTACTGCAAAATGTATTTACTAAGTTAGAAACCGTCACGTAAGTGTCCACAACATCTCACCCAAGTTTCATCGCTATTGGACTAATGGGATATGAAGACATAGGGGACTGTATTGAAACGCTCCGCGTGTCGTCGTTCATTTGTCGAATCTACTCGTGTGCTACCTACTGTGAAATGTATTTACTAAGCCAGAAACCTTCCTTGGAGTGTCCACCATATTTCACCCAAGTTTCACCCCTAACGGCAGAATGGTATATGACCTTATACGGGACTTTGTTGAAACGCTTCGCGCGTCGTCCCTCATTTGTTGAATCAACTTGTGCGCTGCATATGGTATAGTGGATTTACTAAGCCAGAAATTTTCCATGACGTGTACACAACATCTCACCCAAGTTTCATAGCTACGGACGAATGGTACATGAATGCATACGGGACTTGGTTGAAACTTTCGCGTGTCGTCGCTCATTTGTTGATTCTACTCTTGCGCTACATATTGTAATATGGATGTACTCAGCCAGAAACCTTCCCTGGAGTGCACACAACATCTCACCCAAGTTTCATCGCAATCGGATGAATGGTATGTGAATGTATACGGGACGTTGTCGAAACGCTTCGCGCGTAGTCACTCATTTGTTGAATATAAGCGGGCGCTTCGTATTGTAAAATGGATTTACTTAGCCAGAAACCTTTCCTGGAGTGTACACAACAATTCACCAAACATTTATCACAATCAGACGAATGGTATATGATATTATACGGGACTTTGTTGAAACGCTTCGCGTGTCATCGCTCATTTGTTGAATCTACTGGTGCGCTAACTATTGTAAAATGTATGTACTAAGCCAGAAACCTTACCTGGAGTGTACACAACATCTCACCCAAGTTTCATCGCTATCGGATGAATGGTATATGAAATTATATGGGACTTTGTTGAAATGCTTCGTGCGTCATCGCTCATTTGTTGATTCTACTCGTCTCTACCTATTTTTAAAGGGATTTACTAAGCTAGAAACGTTCCCTGGAGTGCACACAAAATCCCAGCCTAGTTTCATCGCTATCGGACGAATGGTATATGAACGCAAACGTGACTTTGTTGAAATGCTTCGCGCGTCGTAGCTCATTTGTTGAATCTACTCGTGCGCTGCCTATTGTAAAGTGGATGTACTAAGCCAGAAAATTTCCCTGCAGTGTTCACAACATTTTACGCAAGTTTCATAGCTATCGGACGAATGGTATATGAATGCATACGGGACTTTGTTGAAACGCTTTGCGTGTCGTCGCTCATTTGTTGAATCTACTCGTGCGCTATCTACTGTGAAATGTATTCACTAATTTTTAAACCTTCACGTAAGTGTACACAACATCTCACCCAAGTTTCATCGCTATCGGACGAATGGTATATGAACACATACGGGACTTTGTTGAAATGCTTCGCGCATCGTCGCTCATTTGTTGAATCTACTCGTGCGCTGCCTATTGTAAAGTGGATTTACTAAGCCAGAAAATTTCCCTGAAGTGTACACAACATTTTACGCAAGTTTCATAGCTATCGGACGAATGGTATATGAATGCATACGGGACTTTGTTGAAACACTTTGCGTGTCGTCGCTCATTTGTTGAATCTACTCGTGCGCTATCTACTGTGAAATGTATTCACTAATTTTGAAACCTTCACGTAAGTGTATACAACATCTCCCCCAAGTTTCATTGCTATCGGACGAATGGTATATGAACACATACGGGACTTGTTTGAAACGCTTCGCGCATCGTCACTCATTTGTTGAATCTACGCGTGCGCTACCTATTGTAAAATGGATTTACTAAGTCAGAAACCTTCCTTGGAGTGCACTCAACATCTCAGCCAAGTTTCATCACAATCGGATGAATGGTATATGAAAGCATAGGAGACATACACACCCACAGACAAACTATCACGTAACATTGATTTTTATATATATAGATTGTTGACTTGACTGGTTCTATCTTTCCGTGCAACTCTTCATTTCAAACGTATATCTGACGCCTAAAATTTTCTGCATTTCCTGCGTTCTCTTTTGACTAACTGGTCGACTATTCTCCGTCTGGTCACAGTGAAAGTCTCCAAAGCATATTATTATTTATTTATTTCTTAATTCCCCATTAGGAGAGCGTTACAACACAATCAATATTCATGTTTTATTCTGGCTCTTTCTTCTATTTCCCCAAAAACCTGTCATATACACACTATGCTTCATCTTTCTCTCCTCCGTCCACTTCTTTCCTGTTTGTCTCTCTTTGGGAGTTTGCTCAAATTTCTATTGTCTACGTTTTTCGGTGTATGTGCTCCTGTCTCCCATGTCTTCTGTAGAGATGTTTAGTTCCTTGAGGTCATCCACTGTTTCCTTTACCCAATTGGTTTTTAGTGTACTATTCGTAACTATAAGGTGCGTTCAAAAAGTAACGAGCCGGAGGCTGTAATGCGAAAATCGGTGACGAAATTGGCTAATCGTGGCGTGTGTAACGAGGTGTGGTTCCGACCAGAGCGTGGAAGGTCACAGTCTGTCGCTAGAGGGCACGCGTGCACGTCACGTGACGATACAAAGCGAGCATCAGCATGCATCAATCGTCCAACGCTGGCAGTCGCATTGCAAACAGTGACATGGAGGCGTCAACCGAGAGCAAAGAGGTGTTGTTCGGTTTCTGACAGCGGAAGGAGTAGGGGGAACGGACATTCATCGCCGAATGTCACAAGTGTATGGCAAACACTGCATGTCCCTTGCAAGGGTCAAGGCGTGGCACAAGCGCTTCAGGGAAGGACAGGTGTCGTTAGCCGATGATGCCCGGTCTGGGGCACCCTCCTGCATTACCCATGACAACGTCCTGCTGGTTGATGCACTCATTACCCAGGACCGCCAAGTGACAGTGAACGCCATAGCCGCCATGGTCGGATTGAGCGTCGGAAGTGTGCACACCATCATGAAGGAACGACTGCACTTGCGCAAAGTGTGTGCCCAATGGGTGCCCCACAGTCTTCAACCACACCAGGATGCATGTCGAATGGTCTACTGTCTTGGTCTTGGTTGGATTATTGATGAATGCTGCTTCTCGCTTTATATCGTCACGTGACGTACACGCGTGCCCTCGGAACCACACCTCGTTCCACGAGGTTTGGGGCAGATGACCTCGTAGTTCCGCCCCTTAAAACAACAATAACTAACTCTCTTCATAGTTTCTGTATCCTCCATCACACATGATTAGCTGTACATATTGTAGACGTGGTTTTCCTCGATATGTTTTGCCTTCAACAATTCCCTCCAATACTGTTTTCAGCAGGCTATTGTGTCTCAAAATATGTCCTATCAGACTAGTCCTCCTCTTCTTTATGCTTTTCCATAAGGTACTGTATGTTATTGCACAGTTACTTATCCTATACCGCGCTGAGGAAGGTCGCAATGTGACCGAAAGCGGTACGGTTTTAATGTACAACATATTGACTTAAGGTAATAAACAGTTCATAATAATAATAATAATAATAATAATAATTATAATAATAATTATTATTATTATTACTATTATTATTATTATCCCTCCCTATTTAATTCTGCTAAGGTCCCATTCCAGTTTTGTACCCTAAATAAGGTCCTATTAACACCAACCTACACATATGGGGTACCTACAGGTTCCGCATAACCCAAAGTGTGCGCGAAACACACACACTTACTCCTTAAATGCCTCACAATTAAATAAATACAATTTTGCACTCGAGAAAAGGCTTATAAAGTCATAAAATAAACTCATGAAGGAATGGCATGTCATGTCGTTTCCAGGCAACAATAGCTCTTGACGAGACACGGCCGACTGGATACGAGTAGCGCTCTCCACTACCGGTATAGAAAATGAGGCTCTTTACATGAAATACCGTTAGTTACTCTACTGCTCATACAGCAATGTCAACCCAGTATAGCTTAACAAAGACTTGACACTATTTGTACCGCGGCATACTGCTAGGCGAACCTGCCACTAGAGCGCAGGGCAGAGTGGCGGCAGTGGCAAGATACCTAACCTGTATACCTTTCTGTATTTCCAGACTGTATTTAAGCTTTGCATTTCTTGCATTGCATTGGCATGTTTACTTTTGCCTGAACGTATGTGAACATTTCCAGACTGTATTTATGCATTGCATTTCTTGCATTGCATTGGCATGTTTACTTCTCATGTGCCTGAATATATGTCAACAAGGTAAGACCTACAATAGACTACTACCTAATCTCTTTCTGTACAATCCGTTTACTCATTCATTTCCCTTGCAGTGACCTACACGCTGCGTGAAATATGCCAAGGAAAAAGCCACAAAACTATCGTACTGCAAGAGATAAACGCAACCTGCAGAAACATGGTGAAACAACAGGTACGGTACTAAAACTGTGCCCTCATCACAACCAAGCCCGAAGCCAACTGCATTGGTGACTGGCAGTGTTACATCTTCTCCGACAACAACTGCACATCCATCAACTTCGAGACTTCAACATGCCAACAGCATCCCTTCTACGTCAACCCATCAAACAGCTACAAACAATCCAATTCATTCACCACATCCTGTCGAGCTACTTTCAGGTGTCACATCACCAACCAGAAGACGTAGAAGGATTCAATCCATTCAACCTCAACCAACCAGGTCTTCGACAAGAATTAGTGTTCGTCCACCAATTTCTTACCACACACAAGTGCCAACTCAGGACGAACCAAATTATTATCATTATTATTCAAAATTATACGATACATCACTCATATTCATGATTGAGACGTTGCTAACTGTACTCTTTACAAATACAATATTCGCGGGCGAAGCCGCGACGGGTAATGCTTGTTATTATTTTTGTTGTTGTTATTATTATTATTATTATTATTATTATTATTATTATTTTATCGTGCAGGTGCTCTCTCTCTTTTGCTTCTCAGATATCGGCAATCTAGCGATTAGCTAGATGTACTGCAAAGTGGCGGGATGATTTATGGCCCTCTCTTAGGCTGTTTAGGAGGAAGGAGAAAAGTTTTGGCTGTGTGAGTGGAATTGCAGAACGCTCACCATAATTTAGATTACGTTCTCTTGGGGTAAGCTATACATTAGCATCAATTTTTCTTTCACGCAGAGCGAAACGATGGGAATTTTATACTGGCTTTAGGGATTGAATAGCGTCGGTGTGTATTTTTGTGTGTGTGCAGAACGCAATGCAAAGGAAGTTAATTGTCGAAATTTAAAGTTAGTTGGTTACTTCGTACCTGAAGCTGCACGCAAACCGTTAACATGCAAACAAGCCGCTGTTATAATTCGTCATAAAAGAAACCTCATTATGAGCAGTCGAAGCTTGGAAACACGGTACTGACTGTAGCTCGGAGCAATCTAGATACGATCATTTCGTTCTCCCTCTTTATAGTGATTATCAGGCAGAAGTGTTGAATGCACCAGTGAAGGAGTAAAATACAATCATTACTCCACGTTTCACCGAAGTCTGTTGGAAAACAAATTTGTACTAAGCTGAAATATAATTGTAATTACTACGGCAATGTTCATTTAGAAATAAGGGACATATTTTAAATGGGTTGGATGTCAAATAATAGTTTTTATATTGTTAATAAGTAATGCAAAATTCGGTTCTAGATTATTCGATACGAGACATAAGTTACTGTTTGTTTGAATCTTCTGATTTTTGACTGTCCATGCTGGTGGCTTTGGTGGCGTAGTTGGTAGCATTTTGAGCATCTATGCCCGAGATCGCGGGTTCAAACCCGGTCGAAGTCGTTGGATTTTTTAAGAGCGTTAAAAGTCCCTCAGTATGTCTTCCTTTGGAGGGGAAGTAAAGCTGGCGGGCCCATGTCATAGATTTATGGCATGTTTAAGAACCTTCCACTAACTACAATTGTGTGAAGCAAAATTTCAGGTTAGATTTGATGACCGCTCTCGAAATTCCAACATTCGCCACCAGGTGCTGGTTGGGGTGGCATCTAGTGGCAATGTTCGTGGCTAGGTGTCGTTGACGGTTGCATTTGGTAGCAAAAGTAGGAACTACTTGAAATTGATCATATGTACTCCTTACCTGAATTACAGATAACACACACTAATACAGCCATCACAATTAACTCCGGTAATCAGACAGATTCTGTTGTTGTTGTTTGAGTCTTCAGTCTTTTGACTGGTTTGATGCAGCGCTCCACGCCTCCCTGTCCTGAGCTAATCGTTTCTTCTCTACATAGCTACCACACCCTACATCCGAGGCAATCTGTTTAACATATTCTAACCTTGGCCTACCCCTACAGATCTTGTCATCGACCCTTCCTTCCATAACTAAGCTTGCTATTCCTGGGTGTCTTCGTATATGTCCTACCAACCTATCTCTTCTGTTCATTAGCATTCGCCAGAAACCTCTCTCCTCCCACTCATCTTAATACCTCTTCGTTAGTAACCTTACCTACCCAAATGATCTTCATCATTCTCCTGTAACACCACATTTCAAACGCTTCAATTCTTCTCTTTTCTGCTTCACCAATAGTCCAAGTTTCACTTCCATAGACTGCCACGCTCCAGTCAAAGGCTTTCAAAAATGTCTCCCTAATACCTAAATTCAATGTCAACGGATTCCTTTTCTGTAGAAATGCTTTCCTTACCTGAGCCAACCTACTTTTTATATCCTCTTTGCTTCGTCCAACACTGGTTATTTTGCTTTCTAAGTAACAGAAGTCTCCTACTTCCTTTAGACTTTCACCTGCCAATTTGATGTCCATAGAGGTTTCTGATTTATTGCGGCTGCATTCCAATAGATTCTACACACACCCAAAGTACGTGAGGCTACATGAACGCGTTGTTGCAGCCCCTAAACTGAGGAACCAACCAACTCTCCATGCTTCGCTATCCTAAGATAATCGTTACATCTCTACGTAGCTATCACACCTTACATCTGAAGCAATCTTTCAAACATATTCTAACCTTGGTCTACGCCTACAGTTGTTGTCCTCGACCCTTCCTTCCATAACTACGTTGTCTGTTCCTGGGTGTCTTAGTAAGTGTCCTACCAACCTATCTTTTGTCTTCATTAGCTGTGACCAGAAATATCTCTACCCATTTGATTATCATCATTCTCCTGTAACACCACATTTCAAATGCTTCTAGTCTCCTATTTTCTGCTGCACCAACAGTCAAAGTTTCACTTCCATAGAGCGCCACGCTCCGGACAATCAACATCATGTTTTTCAGTCAAGCGACTGGTCTGCCCCTATAATGAGTCTTTTCCACGTTGTTCGGTCTTGTGCTGTCCTTTTGACCACCTCATAAGTTCGTAGGCCAGAGTTATCTAGGAACGATCTCATGAAAGTGTTCCGTGGCCTCCCGCGAGGGCGTTTTCCAGGTATTTTGCCTTCTAGTATGTCGATCATCTGGCCACCATGTCGTAACCTGTGGCCAAGCCAGGTGGATCTCCTTCTATATATCTGGCGGATCATTTGCCGTTTTTCCTTTATTCGATCCAGCACCGTTATGTTGGTCATTTTCTCTACCCAGCTGATCTTTTCCATTCGGCGCCAACACTACATCTCAAACACTTCTAGTCGTTTAATGTTACCTCTATTCATTGTCCAGGTCTCACTGCAGTACATTGCTCTGGACAAAGGCTTTCAAAAATTACTTTCTAATGCCTAAATCTATAGGCTATTCGATGTCAACAGATTTCTTTTCTGTAGAAATCCTTTTACATCCCCTTTGCTTCGTCCATCACTGATTATTTTGCTTCCTAAGTAACAGAAGTCCTCTACTTCCTTCAGCTTTTCACCTGCCAATTTGACGTCAATAAGGTCTCTAATTTCTTTCGACAACATTCCATTATTGATTTTCATCATGAATCATTTCCTCAAGACGGAGTCCATACCATATAAATACTCATTCAAGTCCTCTGGAGTGTTCCCCCAGGGGCTCACATTTCGTGGGACGTGGGTTGGCAACCACGGGACCCCAGCTGAGTCCGGCAATGCTTCCACTTACTTGTGTCGGGCTCCTCTCCGTCTTCTTTCCTGTCGACCTCCCTCGGTCAACTCTTGTTCTTTTCCGACCCCGACGGTATTAGGGTATCCGAGGCCTAGGGAGTATTTCACTTTCCCGCCTTAATTGGCCCTTGTCTCATCTTTCCTGATCCCTCCTTCTTCGAGGGGTCAGACCTCTTGTTTTCTTTTCATTATATTTCCATTTCTCTTTAAGATTCCCGCACTGTTTTTGTTACTTGGCTCCCCGTGTATCTAAATTCCCTTTAGCGATTTCTTTTTCATCTACCACTACATTTTGTAGGTATTTATTAATCTACGTTGTATTTTGTAAGTTTCTTCGATCTAAATTGCATTTCACGATTGTTTTCAACCTCAATTGCATTTTGTAAAGATTGACAATCTGAATTGCAATTTAGTAATTCTTTCAATGCAAAGGTTTCAATGCACTAGGGCATTTTAGTGAGTAGGTCTATTTTGATGATGATGATGATGATGATAATTGTTGTTTTAAGGGGCCTAACATCTAGGTTATCGGCCCCTGGGCCTATTTTGAATTTCAATTGCATTTTGAAAGTATTTTCAACCAAAACCGCATTTCCCAAGAATTTTAAATATCAATTGCATTTTGTATGGTGGGCATGTTGCAAGTATTTTGATTCTCAATTGCATTTTGTGGGTATTTTGAATCTAAATTACATTTTGTCAAGTATTTTCAATCTAAATTGCAATTTGTACGTATTGTCAATCCAAATGAGTAGTTTGAATCTACCGTATATTTTGTAATCATTTTCAATTTCAATTGCATTTTGTAAGTATTTTGCATTTCAATTGCACTTAGGGAATATTTTGGATTGGAAATGGGATCTTTCAATCTGAATTGCATTGTGTATTTTCAATTTCAATTAGGCCTACATTTCGTAAGTATTTTGAACCTCAATTGCATTTTGTACGTATTTTCGATCTCATTTGCATTTTGTAAGTCTTTTGAATTTCAATTACATTTTGTAAGTATTTCGACTCTGCATTGCATTTTGTACGTATTTTGAACCTAGCCTACATTCTTTGCGTATTTTTCAATCTATTCCTTTCGAGAATTTTTTCGTTCTAAATTCCCTTTTGTAAGAACATTTTGTGAGTTGTTTCAATCTGAGTTCCTTTTTGTAAGTATTTTCTGTCTCACTTAATTTTCGTTATGGTTTCCATTTCTTTGTCATTTTCGCTATCACCCAGACCATTAGGGGCCGATAACCTAGATGTTAGGCCCCTTAAAACAACAATTATTATCATCATCATCATCATCACCTCTGAAGTGTCGTCTACGACAGTGTTTCACAAACTTTTTTTTGTGTGTGTTCCACTTTAAGAGATGAGAATCTCTCGCGTACCACCTAATGGTTGGGAGATATAGTAACTATAACCCCCCACCACTACCACTACGTAGTAGACCAAAATATGGATTGTAAATTGTGTTTGTTTGAGTTAGACTGTTGTAGTTAAAGTTCAAATAATAAAAAGTATGTCCAGTTGTTGTATTTATTTATTTATTTACACTGTTTACGCCCATATTGTAGCACCAAAAATCAAACCTTATATAGACTTCAATGTCTTCAAATACTAAGTTGAGTTCTTAATTCTTGTTGTATTATTTATTGCAATAAGTATTCAATTCAAACATTCAGAAATTACACTGTTCAAATAATATCAATAAAAGAACTCTTAATAATTAAACATAAAAAACAAAGTTCAACTAACAACTTCAAAGTGAAGGTTGAGCTTGAAGATTAGAAATCAACTTAGGAATGTCTGGTTTAAGGTTGCTGAGTCTCAAACGAAGATCGTTTTCCACTGTAAGGAGCCGATTCCGGCATTTATTATTGAGATAAACAAGTGAAGAAAATGCAGTCTCATACAAGTACGAAGTAGTGAAAGGCAGTAAAAATCGAACTGCTTAGTCAGCTACGTCTGCACAGTCTGCACGCCTCTCAACCCAATAGTTTACAAGAGTCATTTTTGAAAAAGTTTGCCTTACTTCTGAATCACAATTCAATTCCTAAAACTGCTCCTTAACATATCAATGTTTTTGTATTTTTATATCTTTCGTAACATCGCCACGTACCACGAGCGTACCACAGTTTGGCATACGCTGGTCTAAGATGACATTGTTATCAGAAAATACCAGAGTTGAAATTATTTCTCCTTGAATCTTTACTCCCACTTTTATGTTCTCTCCATTTTCATATTTTTTTTATTCATATTCATTCATTCATAGCCTATATCCGCAAAGATAGAAAAGGATTGTAGGGAGGTCGATACCCAGCCAGGTTAACCAACACTACCCTACTAGGATAGTGACTAGGGAAACCTCGATGCATACCGGCCATGCAACAACACTACCGATTATTCATATTCATATTCATATTCATTCATTTATTTGCAATGGGGGGTGTGTCCCCCGGTGGCAAATTGTATATACATAACAAATAAATAATTATACATAACAATTCAATAACAATTATACAACAGTTAAACTGGAGTATTTACACAAATAGTCAGTCTTTTCTTAAACACACCTATATGTTTGGGAAAAGGCTCTAAGACTGCGGCAGGTAGAGAGTTCCAGTTATCAATGGCACGGTTTACTAAAGAATATTTACCATAATTTGTTCGCTGTGGTCGGCCCTTAACTTTGAAAGGATGATCGCTCCTTTACATTTATTCCTTCATTTCTTGTTCAATGTACTTTGGATTGAAAAGTATGAGTGAATAGTTGCCGCCTTGCCTTACACCCTTCTGAATACCAGCTTCTTTCTCATGTCCTTTGGCTCAAATAACTGCAGTATGGTTTCTGTATGGATTGTAGAGCACCCTCCTACCCCTGTACTTAATTCCTATCGTATTCAAAATGTCAAACAATTTACTCCTATCAACGTTATCAAAAGCCTTTTCTAAGTCTACATGTGTCATGAAAGTTCTTTTTTTTTTCATGTATCCTTTTCTCCTTATTCTACCTTCCAAAATCAGCCTAAGACATAGTACAGCTTCCCTTGTTCCTCCTGAAACCAATATGGTCTTGACCCAACTCTGTCTCGATCTGTATTTCCATTCTCAGTCAAGATCTTTGAAGCTTGAGTGATCAAACTGATCTTCACATCTGTCAGCTCCTGCTTTCTTCGGTATAGAAATAATAACATTCTTCTTGAAATCAGAGGGTACCTCACCTCTCTCACAAATCCTACGCTCCAAGTGAAATAACCTGAACAGACCTTCATCACGTATGCAGCGTAGCAACTCGATCGATATATCATCTATGCCTGGTGCTTTGTTCCTGCTTAAGTCTTCCAATGCTGTGTCAAATACTGATCTCAATATTAAACTCCTTTCTCATCTTTATTAATTTCCTCTTCCCTTTCTATTACAAGATCTCCTTTACCTTATACAATCACTCTATGTAAGAAGATGAAATATTGGCTTTCACTCTATGTAAGCTTTCCATCGCTCAACCTTTTCTTTCCTATCTTTTAGAGGTTTTCCATCTGTGTCCTTAATATTACAGCACTTAGTATTCCTTTCACCAAAAGTACCCTTCATCCTTCGATAAGCTATATTTTTTTCCTAATTTAAGACAATTTTACATACCAAGGTTTGGAAACGTTAAACAGATTGATTAGGATACAAGGTGTTCTAGCTATGTAGAGATGAAATGATTAGGTCAGGACAGGGTGGCATGGAAAGCTGTATCAAAATGGTCAAAAGACTAATGACTCAAATACAACACAGCTTCATTGTATTGGAAAAATATTGTTTCAGATTAAAATTTAAATACACGAGGTATGTATTTAGTTTTCATATACTTTGATATCAGTTTTGTATTAGTGACTTGGTTTCTTCATTTTTATAAAACCATCAATTTAGATTGTGTTGATAGTAAAATGCGTAAAATATAAAGCATGATTTTATAGCATACATACATTTCTATTTTGCTAACTATAAGGTGCGTTCAAAAAGTAACGAGCCGGAGGCATAATTACATAAACCAGTACCTGTATGTTAGATGTAATTGGCCCTGGCTGTTGAGGCACTTGTCCCACTGTGACACGCGGCGGTGAATGGCTGCCTCATAAAATTCCCTGGGCTGCGATGTGAGCCAGTTCCGCACGTACAGCTGGACGTCGGCGTTCGAGGTGAATCGTTGGCCCCGCAGAGCCCTTTTCAGGGGACCAAAAATGGCGTAATCAAAGGGAGAGAGGTCTGGACTGTATGGAGGGTGGCCGAGAACCTCCCATTTGAATTTCTGCAGGAGTGCCGCGACAGTTTTGTCCGTATGAGGTCGTGCATTGTCGTGGAGCGACCATGGCGGCTATGGCGTTCACTGTCACTCGGCGGTCCTGGGTAATG